>OX422141.1:203242525-203851662 GCA_949129095.1 Volucella bombylans
TTTGCGGTTTATCAACATACAAAACCACACACATACTTGTAGTAATCGATTGGCATCAAGTTTCACAACTTATGGGGCCGATTCCATTCGTCGATTCCATGTCCGTTTCGCGACGTAATGTTGCCGCTGAATGGAGTGCTCAGTAAGTCAGTAAGTCAATGGTTTCATTGGCAGTATGGTACCTGTCATCCATATTTTTAAAGAAATCATGACGGACCATTGTCCGATAGCGTTAAGTATTGTCTGTCCGATCTCATTTATGAAAATTATTATATAAGGGTGTCACTACCGCAAAGATCTCTTTAAGCATTGTCGGTGTTTGTGTTTGTTTGCGATTATGATTCGGGAATTCAGGGTGGACGGAGCCAACATACGCAGGCTAAGAGTAATCTCTTTTCTGCGTACGTCCACGTCTGCAAATATAAGCCACCCATTTCGGCACTTAGTGGAACACATGCAGATCAGTCTGCTCTGAAGCTACCTGGCTACGAACTAGTGCCACTATTTTTTTTGTAATGTAGCTTACCAAACTCCAACACAATCAAATCCGGAATTCAATTTTATACGTTTAAAATTTCACGCAAATTATCCACTACACCTTTATTTACAGAAGCAACAAACTAGACAGCAATTCAACCTCGAACGAGTTTGATGCGCTGTCTGAATCAAAGAATTGTATCCCTGTATCCCCAAACTGAAATCGTTATAGCGGGCCATTTTAATATACTAAATTCTGGCTGGCTTCGACATTCTGGACAGACAACACACGAAGGACGGTGTGTTGAGGTCTTCGTTACCGAAAATAACTTGAGCTCACACGAATACCAGACGTTTATAGTAATACCGCCAACACCCTGCACTTGTTTTTAACTTCTCACACTGATAAGTACACTGTTGTTGTGCTCTCCCATCTAGGCTCGTTGGCCCATTGTTTCATATCAGCTAATTTCTCGTATACTGACAACACAATTAGAAAAAAAATTCCTAAAAGAACCATATGGCAATTAAGAAAGCCAACTGAAACGAACTTAACATATTCTTTAGGAATTTTAACTGGTTGTTATGTTTCCTCCATAACTGCTGATATGATCGCAGACACTCTGATGGAATGACATAATTTATCCTTTTTGGTTACAAGGCAAACCCGACAGAGGAAAACCGAAAAAAGTTCAAACGAGCCAGGAATGATAGCAATACGACCAAAGGTAACAATTGTTGGTCGTTCGTCAAAAACATTCTACCTCATTCTCCATCTCAACGCGCATTTACAATGATATTCCAGCTGGCAGCTCCTTGGATAAGTCTCATCGAAAAGTGGAACCAAAGCGTACATGGTTGCCTTTAACATGTATAATGTATTTGATAATGCATCGGGCTCTTCTGTCGAAAATGCGTGCATTTGTGATTGAAAAATCTCTTCTTCAATTACTTTTCGGAACGTTCAATTCAAGTCTGATATTCACAAAATACGCGTAAATGCTGGTGTGCACCAGGGATCTGTTCTGTATCCGACACTCTTTTTAAATTTCATCAATAGCTTGCTGCATACTTTACGGCCAACTCAACACTTTCAGATTGTTCTTTGTCTCCGCTTACACTTGAGTGCGTTGAATCTTCACGGGGATGAATCCACTTTCGCACTCATGTAGTAGCAAGAATACTTAAAGATTTTAATCCGCTAGTCTAGATGGTATTACTCCCCCTCTTTTGAAGAGGTGATCTTCCACTTTAGTAAAATTACTGCGTAAGCTTTTCCATCGATCTTATTCTTTAGGCCTCTTTCCGAGAAGCTAGAAAATAGCATTTGTCCGAATCTTCTTCTATCTCCTCCTACAGTCCTTTCTTTCCAAGGTCATGGAAACGTTTATAAACGGAAACTTCTAAATGACCGGCAGTACGGTTTTTATAGCAGCAGGTCCACTGGTGATTTGGATAGCATATTCGATGTCGTCAAAAATGCTGCGAAATGTCTAGGTTTCCTCAAGCGATGTAAGAAATATTTTACACTCTGATCTAACTTCAATATACAATATAATTCATTTAACTGCCAAAAATGTGTATGCAATGCTCACATCTGGTCAGGTCCTCCTAAAACCTCGCTGCACGTGATAGAGAGATGATCTTAATAACAATCAATCTCACCTTGTTCTATCAATATCTGTACCATCAAGGCTCCACCGAAATTGTTAGTAGCATTCCATCCCTTCAAATTTATTACTATCGTCTCATTACTATTGCTCATCAGTATACCCTCAAGCCCCCTTTCGGACGTACTCTAAAATATCGTGATTCCTTCCTAAGACGTACAACTCGTTTACTAAATACCCTGCCGGGCTCTTTGTTTCCTAGTCGTTATAACTTGCAAACATTTAAGACCAATGCACATCGTTATCTCTATTTTCTCCCTCCCTAACTGTTCGAGCGCAAACATTATAAGGACACTTTAACCCCTTGAGCGCGCGCCTTGTGGAATATTTATTTATTATTGTTCTTTTTTCTATGGCATATTATCAAAATCATTTTAACTCTTCCCAAGATTAGTTCAGACAGACGGACAGATAGACAGACAGACAAAGAAACAATTAAACAGACAAACAATTATTATAGCAACGGCTGGATAGGTTTAACATCATGTAAAATCCATACGAGCTTATGGAAAAGTAGTCATTTTGAGAGTAGATAGAATAATTTTATTTATTAACATATTCATAGGACTGTGACATTATTATTGCTATAATCAATGAATTGCAGTTTACAATAGGTAGTCTGTTGTTCCACAAACGCTTCAAATGCAAACAGGTAGACAAACAGAATTTTTAAAACCCTTTCGTTCTAAATAGGTAAACAATTGAAAGTGACAGGCAGGTGTACAGATATATAATATTTAGGCTGTTAATCACATACCAACAAATTAATCTGGCCATTTAAATTGGAATTTAAAAGTCCTAGCTTGAAATGTGTACATGGCAACACAAGAGCCACTCACTGTTGTGAAATTTTAATAATTCTCATAGATCTTAATTGTCTAAAATAATTATCAAACACAAATAAGATGAATGTGAATAGCTAGTTGTGAAAGTTTATAATCTTGAAATGAATACCAGTTGCAGTCACTCCTTATCTAGATATCCGGACGCAGCACCCGTATTTAAGCAGGAATGAACTCCTTTGGCTGAAAAATAGTGGTGGGCTTATTTATGCACACTTTACATTTCTGATATCCACACTGAAGAAAGTCTAGTTTTGTCAAATCCGCAGAACCGATTCAATTCAGAAAATTTGAAATTTAAGCGGTCACTCCATTCTTTTGAAATCACTTCTCAGGATTGTAACCAATCGCTGGTCTCGTAAAATGTTTAATCATAGCCCGATTCTTCGTTTTATTTTTACTGACGTGTTACTGGCAGAATTTATAGTGGAGTCAAGGTAGACAAAGGCGTTCACTACCTCGGAATTATAGCTTTCGATTGTGATGTTCTATCCAATTCGTCAATGTTGTGTGTCCCTTCTTGTTCACACCATATACGTTGTTTTGCCTTCATTTACCGCTAAACCCATTTTGGCAGCTTCCGTTCCATACTAGCGAACGCACTGATGAAAGACCGCTGAGTTCTCCCAATTATGTTTCCCTAGTAGTTGCACAGACTTTTCAAAAGATTGTGCATCCAGTCTTCACTTGTGAGCTCAACACAATTCTGTAAAGTACATGTGATGTTAAGAAGTCACGTGACAGTGCGTCAACTTGTCTAAAACCTTTTTTGACAGCGAAGTTTTCAGTTAAGTTGTTACCGAACCTGACGTCTTTCTGCCAAGTTTATAAATGCTGTTGCATGCGCCCTTAAAATCAACGAAAAGGTGGCGGATATCGATTTGGATTTCTTGAGTTTTTTCCAGGATCTGTGAGTGTGAAGATTTGGTTGGTTGTGGACTTCCCTGACGAAGAGTTTCAAACGTTCACACAATATGGGAGATAAGATCTTGTAACCGATGTTTAGGAGCCTTATACCTCTATAGTTTGAGTGTCTTCTTTGTTAAGGATCATCCATACACTCAGATGACCAGCTGGTAAGCGTTGCGTCCGGCTTGTTTTTTGGATTTAGATATTGCTATCCTTACTTCGTTTGAGTCAGATAGACAAAAGTTTTTCCTCTACTCTACTACAAGTTTTCCTTGTCCATCTCTACAAGCTTCTGTACGGGTTTTCTTGCCTTGACACGTTCTTTTGAACTGTTGGTAAACCTTTCGTGTGTTATACCTGGAGTACAACCTCTCAATATCTTCGATCGCACGTTTTTCGTTCTCTTTTTTCTTCTTCTTCCCGTCTCTTCTGCTCGTACAGCTCACCAGCAACTATTGTCCTCCGTTGCAGCGCCGCTTTGAATTCATATTTTTAGCTGCATGTGCAGTTGGTGGTGGTTGGATGAAACTCAGATGGCACATTCGTAGTGTTGACACTGGTCTACTATACTTTGATGCATGCGGCATGGGAATTGTTGAGAGATTTCGGGATACTCGTTCGGCGAAGATTCTGGCGGTCTGTTGCTATTGCAGTTTTTCTGACCTTGTTGCACCTTGTCTGCAGCTGCTAGATAGGTGATCCTAATAGCTTTGGTCTCGTCGTCCTTGTCTTCGGTAGATCCATGGGCGCATATCAGACTTGTGTTAGCGGATTTAGCTTTACTGTGGATTGTCGTAAGACATTCACTTATGTGTCGGAAGCTGAAGACTTCTTGCCTAAGTCTGCCGCATATGGCAAATCTGCATCCGAATAAGCGCTGTCTCTTTTCTCTTTAGCAATCACCATAGTATATATAACAGTTTTTCATCCTCCTTAGTCCGGCCCATCCCATTGGACTTCCTGGACGGCGGCGATGATATCTGCGCGGTAGAAGTCAAGGGCTTCTGTTAATTGTTCGGCTGCACATGCCCTGTTAAAGGCTCGAATATTCGCGTGCAGGTCTGATAGATGCTGTCGAGAACAGTGGGCCCATTTTTATCCGAGGCCATTAATTAGTTCGCCACATAATTTAATCTCTTCGACGTAGCGAGTCGAGCCCTATGACGGCGTAGGCCAGTAAAATGGCACCATTTTAGCCTGCATGAGCAAGGGTTTAATTACTTTACTCATGCAATTACCGATTACAAGCACTTCGTCATGAACTTGATTTTTGCGCTGCTGGCCCAAACCAAGTTATATGACACGCACTAGTTTCGCCATCAATAGCCACGCAGTCCCATAAGTAGTTTTGCAGGATATCTTGGGTGAGATTTGTCGACGTTCATTTTTTTTGTAATGGTGGTGACAAAGGCTCCACTCGATTTGCTTCTTAAGAATTCATATACATATATTTGATTTTAGATCTTGTTTGCTAAATGCATTAAATTTGTGCATCTTTTGCAGATATTGCTGCAATGTCCGCATCCTCATTTCCTCTAATATTAACATGGCCAGGGGTCCACATTAAATTTATTTTGTTTGACATCACAATTATTTTCTGTCATATTTCGGATATTAGTTCAGAGTTGTAGTTTGGGTTGCTAACTGCTTTCAAAACCGATAAACTGTCTGAGCATGTGACAAATTTTCGAATGCAGTTTGTTGTAGTTTTAGTCGCTTGCAGAATGGTAAGCGCTTCTGCAGTGAAAATTGATGATAAATCAGGGAGAGTTCCAATAGTTGTGATATAATCGTCTTCATGAGTGTCTGCCATTACATGTAATTTTATTTATAAGCCTTGGAGGATACAATGCAGCTGTGCTACACGTTTTTTGATTGCGAGTTCCATATGATTTTCTTTGGCCAAAATTGTTCTGATTGTGAATGGGATCAATTACCGAATATCTGTTAAAGGATGATTTGGCAACCAGTTTCGATACAATTTCTTCGATTCGTTGTTCCACTCTCGGAAGTCCTGCTTCTGCGAGAATATTTATAATTCGTGTCGAAGGGAAACATTTACGCTTCATCCTGCGGCATGGTGATAAGTTGGTTTTATTATTTAAAGCATATATTTCCTTAGAACTAAAATGTTTGTAACAGATGTAAGAGTGTGAATGTGTACATGACTTTTTTTACTTCCTACATATTTGATAATATTTACTCTCGCAGCTAAGGATTTTTTAAGATAGAAACAGTGCTCCTTTCAGGAGTGCTTATTATTAAACACTAATCCCAGAATGTTTAGATTGCTTAAGTGATTCGCAAATAATTAATAGTTAGAATGAGTTCTGAACACTGGAATTTTCAGTAAACGTGTACTATCATAGCTTACATTTTTTTAATAAGAGTTTCGACACCGATGAACTGACCATTCTAAGACATCTTTTACGCCATCGCTTAGGATGCTCTTATTTAGATTTAAATCAATTACTTTGCTTAAGATATAGATATCGTCCGCATAACTATCTAAAGTATATTTCTCCTTAATATAGTGAAAATAACATCAAAGGCGATTACATATAATACGACGGACAATGGTGATCCTAGAGGGACCCTATTGTGCGGAGGACAAGAACTCGAAAATCCACCTATTATTGGCTTTTACAAAGAATTTTTTATTAGTCAGAAATGATTTAACATCATCGAACGTTTTTTCACCAACACCCCATATGTTGTAAGTTTATTTAGGACTACGAGTATATGCATACGGATTCTATCAAGCGCTCTTCGAAGTCCAATGATAGTAATGAGATATGGTTTTTTGAGGATAAAGCTTTGCTAATATAATAATCTATATGAAGGTGGGCGTCCACACGTGTATTTAAATGCTCCTCTATGAAAAGTTATGTCTTCCAGAAGCTTTACTTTTGTATTTTGTTTGAGTCCAAATTCCTCAGGAACGTAGCTTTTAACTTCGATACAAAACCAAACTTTTTTGGACTCTAAAGTTTCCATTCCTTTAACCAACTGTCACAATCGAATCCACATCTATATTTCTTCATATGACTTACATATATGTAGATACATACTAAATGCATATAAACAAAGTTTATAGTGAAGTGTTGTATGCGGAATATACCCATACACATGCCCCTACTGGAACATAATTGTGTGTTGCGTCAATAAAAGCCACGCATTTACGCAGGGTTGTATATATCTCTTCTTATACGTACATATATAAAGAACTAATGAAATTATGTTCAAACATACACAGAATATATGTACATAGGTAACACATGTCCAATATGCGGATGACGAACATACTCGTACATACTGTCAGAAAATTCTTACTATATACGAGTATGTACGGGCACAGGTCTATATCTATCCGTATCTACTCGTATTTATCTTGGTTCGATTGGATTGAATTTCGTGAATGTTTCCCCCTTGTGAAAAAGTTATGTTCACAATTTCGTATTCGCTTTGCATGGGAACTTAGTTTGCATGAACTTTCTATTTAACAGAAAAATAAATTATTTTAATTTGATAATTTCAGGACTTAGTACCATCAGAGGAATCGAAATCGATATCGGAAATTTTATCAACAAGTCTTTGACAAATGTATCTACACAACTCGGAGACAGGCAACATGAACAACAGAACGGAATATGAATCGAATCGTGACAGATAATTGAGCCATTGTTTCTGTGGGCAGGGCGAGCATAGCTAATTCAAACGCAAACCACGCGTGTGATTAAATCATTAAAAAAAAACAAAAAAAAAAAACGGTTTTTTAATTAATATTGAAAATTAGTACTTAATACAATTTAAGAGGAGCCGGAAAACAATTGAAGAGTCACAAAATAAATACAAGAGAAAAAGAGAAGGAGGAACAAAAAAATTACAAAACGAGTCGTAATCGGTAAGAAAAGTGCTACGAAATACAACAAACAAAATTAAATGATGATGGGGCCATGAGCCCATCATATCCACTAATCAATTGGAGTCGCAAGCGCGTCTCAAGCGGGCCTGCACCATGCTAGCACCGCCGAACCCGAGGTCAATATGCGGCCAGGACCCGGGCTGGTCGTGATGGCGCTTGCGTTTATTTCGGGGGCTCGGCGTGGCAGCACCAGCACCAGCACCAGTCAACATAAATTTTCATCTTTAACATCGTCGTCATCGTTAACTTCATCGTCATCTTCTTCCTCGTCGTCGTCGTCGTCGTCGTCGTCATCGTTAAAGTCATCTTTGTTGTTGTTTCCATCGAACGAATATAATTACTATCAACAACAGCTCTTGTTGCAGCAGCAACAGCAACACGAGCAACAACATCAATTGCCGTCTGTGCAACGAACTCGTTCGGATCGACATTCGCCTCCCTCCTACTCACCATCTTTCTCATCTTCATCATCTTCGTCTTCTTTTCCATCAACATTAGCATTATCCTCGCCGTATTCATTATTTCATTCGTTAAGGCCATCCGATTCATCTGCTTTATCGCAACATCCTTCGTCTTCGTCATCGTCATCGTCGTCGTCATTGTTTTCGCCCAAAAATCGAAATCCGTTTACGATATACAATTACGATCACAATAACGACGATCTAGAACAGAATTACCATTTTGACAATTTTAAATTGGACAAAATTAGTTACGTTAACGTTGAGGATTACGGTGATAACATTGAAGAAGAAGTTGGAATTATTGGACGTAGTAGGAGTGGTGGTAGAAGAGGGGACAATAGAGGTGTTGAAGACGGAATCGAAGACGACGAACAGGATAATAGTTTACTCTTCAGTGGCGTACATAGTCATAGTCACATCTTCGAAAGCACCAGTTCGTTGTCACGTGTAAATCCTTGGCTATCAGCTTGCGATCTGGCGCAACCAAGTTCAGCACCGGATCTTCAGGTAAGTTCATGAAAATTATAATACCCTAACATACATTTATGTAATAAATAAAGATATATTTTTTTTTTATTTGGAAACATACATGCTCCGCATGTTTCTGAAGAAGGGAACATTTTTTTTTATTTAGAGAAAGTTATTTTATATAAAAAGATTTAAACCTTTGAGAAATGACATTGTCGAAAAGGGTTATTTTACATACTCGTACATACTTCTCTATAAAATTGGTACAATACAAACCACGAAAACAATTCCCTTCTTCAATATCTGTGGCACCACCGCGCTTAGAATATAAACACATACCTTCCGCATAGAGCTGGTACCTTCTTATAATATTTATGTCAGGTTGTGAAGACTAAAAGGTCAGTACTAATCGGCGCTTTGAACTCGGAAGACGTCCTTTTTCTTTCTGTGCGGTACTACTATACATATCAAATCGGCAAAATTCCTAAGAGATCTCGGTCCCCTAATGTTGAAGACAATAATTTGTCTTCAAACATTAAAAATTTAAAAATGGGCTCCAGAGTAGACAACTCTAGGACCAACTTTTTTATACCTCTTCAGTGTTTACCAGATTCGGATAGTGAAAATGATTGTGACGAGATTCTAAGAATCCCAACATCTAAAAGAATAGAAAAAATTCCATCCATCTGCATTCTGCAAAAAAGCAGTGGAGATGTGAACATTCTACACTATTGTTCGTTGTCAATAAACCCCACATCTCATCCCTCATCCAACGCCATATCCAATCATTTATCTCTATCTCCCTCCTCCAATGCTCCTATTCTTGATCCCCTTTTCCCCCCCACTGTTAAACTAACACAGCAAACCAATGGCACTACAGAAAGTCGATATGCTCTCTCTAGGCTCAGAGAAAGAAAGATATATGGAAACATTCGTCTCTTTCTTGCCTATCTACATGACAAATCGGACTCGGTCTGCTACGAAGGGAAAACCAAAACCAGCGTCATGGTTTCCATCCAGCAGGAAGGCCTCCCTACTGACCCTATCAGTCTCAGGAACCTTTATGTCAGGTACCACGAGATTTTTAACATGTCCCCTCAGAAAGTAGCAGACGACCTCACTGCATTCGGCAACTATTTTGACTCTAAACGAGTATCACACCTTCAGCGAAGCCGAGCCATATCTCTCATAACGTGCCTCCCTTGCCAGCGCTTAAACCATCCTGCCTCACACCTCCACCCCACAATATCCCTCTTACATTTTACTACCAGAATGTAAGAGATCTTCGCTCTAAAACCAATGCTGTCCTACGTCAATCGCATGCTCTTCCCTTTGATATCTACGCCTTGACCGAAACCAATTTGATTCCCGACATAAAGAACCAGGAATTGTTCCCTCCTACTTTTAATGTTTTCCGCGACGACGATCCTACCCGCACAAATAAAGATTCCCCCTGTCGAGGCGTCCTACTGGCGATCGACGACAGCCTTAACTCTTCTCCCATTACAATTTCTTCATCCTCTAAAGCCGACTGTGTCGCAATAAAAATATCACTCCCTCTCAAGTTCCTTTACGTTATAGGTTGCTACATCCTACCAGCTCAACCTATCGAATCTTACCAATTTGTTATTGACGCGATCGATCACTTAGCCTAAGGGGTTAGATACCCTTTTACTGTTGCCCGGGCGCGGGCGGAAGGGTAGAAAGGAGGAGAAAGGAAAATTGTTTTGTAGTGGTTTGAAACTCAGGTGTGTTTGGTTTCGGTATTTGCTCTCCAAGGGTGGGAGTCCGAATAGGACGTGAGTTTTTTCTTCACTCAGAGTGGAAGATTAATAATTCGCAGTAATTATTTGTGCTTGAAACTCTACAACAGCCAAATCTACGTGTCAGTGTTATGCCTTCACACGCAGAATTTTTCTGTTTGAGTTCCAATTACACAACTGAAAAACTTGAAAGACTTGTTTATGGGCAGGATTCGAACCTAGACCCCTCCGAGTGAGAAGCGATTTCTAGTACCACTACACCACGGCCACCCCTTTATTGACCTGCCAGACCCTATTGATGATATCCTTATTTTTGGCGACTTTAATCTTCCTCAGCTACAGTGGACTCCATCAGATGATCAATCGTTTTTCATCGCTTCAAATGCCAACTCAGCTAAGGTATGTCTCTTCTTAGATCGCTTAACAGACTCAAGTCTATGCCAAGTCAGTGGTATATCCAATTTTATGGGCAGGTAATTAGACCTTATTTTCACAACAGATCCAATTAACTCCTCAGTCTCACTTTGTCCCCTATCTCTCTCAACAATCGATAACTACCATCCCCCCTTTCTACTTTCATTTTTTCATAACTCTTCATTCCAGTCCACTCCCCCCACAACTCTCTCATCCCACGACTTTCATAAAGCAAACTTTCACAAAATCAGTGAATATCTCAGCAGATCCCTCTTTAACTTTCACAACCTAAGTTTAAATGATGCCTTATCCATTTTTTATTAAGAAATATTTAATTCTTTTTCCCTTTACGTTCCGTTTGCCCGCCTTAAAACATCATCTACTAGTCCTCCCTGGTATAATCGCAAGCTTCGTTCCTTACGAAATAAGAGAAATAAGTTATGGGCTGTTTTCCTGCGTACCAGATACTTTACCGACTATTCCAACTATCTTGGTGCTTGTCTTCATTTCACCGAACTTTACGATTCCCTTTACCAGCGCTACCATAACAATGCGCAAATCAACCTTATAAACCACCCTAAGTCCTTTTTCCAAGCGTTAATTACAAAAGAAAGTCCGATGGTTACCCTCCTTCCCTCTCTTTCAACAACAGGTCATCAACCAATCCACTCACAATTGCCAACCTATTTGCCACCTTTTTCAAACAATCCTTCACCAACGACTCCTTTGTACCAGATCCATCCTATTTTAGTTACCTACTGAACTTCTCCAATGGCCCACTTCTTTCTCATATTTTGGACCCGTCTTATATCGAATATAAATTACACCAACTCAATGACGAATTCACACCCGGCCCAGATGGCCTCCCTGCCATATTTCTTAAAAAATGTTCTTCCTCTCTTTCCCTTGCCCTTTCTAATCTCTTCCGTCTATCCCTTTCACAAGGAGAATTTCCTCAGGCTTGGAAATCCTCCTTCATAACCCCGATCCACAAGAAAGGATCAAAGAATGAAATAACCAACTATCGTCCCATAGCTAAACTCTTCCATATACCCAAACTCTTCGAAAGTATTTTGAATGAAGCTCTAAGCTTCCAATGCAAATCACTTATTTCCCCTAGACAACATGGCTTCCTAAAGGGTAGGTCAACCACCACAAATCTCGTTGAATTCGTATTCTTTGCCCTCTCTGCCCTATAAAATGGCAATGAAGTCGATGTAGTTGCAACCGATTTTAGCAAAGCCTTCGATAAAATCTCTCATCGGTTAATCATCTTTAAATTGTCTGCCCTCGGCTTTGAACCCATACTGTTGAAATGGATATCCTCTTACCTCAAAAACCGTTTTTGCAGTGTTCGTGTTAGGTCAGCCCACTCCGCTCCATTTTTGGCCACCTCTGGAGTTCCACAAGGCAGACATCTCGGTCCCCTTCTTTTTAGATTAACCATAAATGATCTCGATATGATCATCAAACACTCGTCTGTCTCCCTTTACGCCGACGATACCAAATTTTTCAAAACCATTTCCTCTCCCCATGACTCTTTCCTCCTTCAACAAGAACTTGATAGTTTTTCGATCCGGTACCTCAAAAATTCTTTGGAACTTAACATCGCCAAATGCCAATCCATCACCTTCTCACATAAGCGGAACCAATCTCCTCCCCGACTCTATCTTCTCCATAACCAACCTATCTCCTCCGAACAATCTCTTCGCGACCTCGGCATTTTGTGTGATAGCGAGCTCAACTTCCGTTTACATATGAATGAGATAATCCTCAAAGCCAACTCTGCACTAGGTTTTGTAAAACGGTGGTCCAAAGAATTCACCAACCCATACGTAACCAGGTCTCTCTATATTACCTTTGTTCGCCCTCTCCTAGAGTACGCCAATCAAGTATGGTCCCCATATCATCGTGTTCATGTCTCGAGAATTGAAGGCATTCAGCGCCGTTTTCTTCGATTTGCTCTTCGAGGTATGCCCTGGGACGATCCTTTTAATCTGCCCACCTATCAAAACCGTCTCAATCTCATCAACACCCTTGAAGATCGCAGAGATGCAGCAGACTTTCTCTTCATTCATCGACTCCTTTCAGGTCACGTTGAATGCGCGTCCCTTCACAACTCCATTTTCCTCAACACTAACCCTCGTAATCTACGTACCCCTCGACTCTTCTATCTACCAACCCACCACACCTCCTATGGCGCGAACGAACCAATCTCCCGTATGCTACGTCAAATCAACTCAAACCCTACCGTCTTCGACTTACACCGCACCACTCCCTACCTCAAATCCGTTCTCCTGCACCACTCCAACCAACCTTAGTTTTAAGTTTTAGTTTAAGTTTAATTTGTAAGTTATAGCTTGTATTAAGTCGGGGCGTTCGCCCCCACCAAAATTAAATATTGTGTAAAGAAAATATCGATCGGTATAAAAATAATAAGTGAAACCATTGATTGCTACAATGCTATATGTGCTGTGTTAAAAACAAAAAACTGGCAATTTTTTTCCCATGACCTTCCAACTGTAAGGTCATTCAAAGTCATGTTGCATGGGCGTGATGAACATCCCGTTGAATCTGTAAGAAAGAACTCATTTCCTTAGGGCTAAAAGTCCAAAACATCAAAATTATTAAGAAGAACCACGGTGGATTTACTGATGTGTTCTTGTATTTCCAGAGTGCGGTTCTATTAAATTGAAAAATGTTCGATCCATATTTAGAACTCACGTCAAATGGAATTTAGGCAACGCAATAAAGTCAAGCAGTGCTGCAATTGCCAAATGTTCGGCCACGGCGAAAAGAATTGCCATATTAAAACGCATTGTAGAATTTGCTCCGAAAACCACTATTCAAGTGAGTGCAAGTCTAATAATATTAAATGTGCAAACTGCAGCAAAACTCACAAATCTACCGACCCCAATTTTGAAAATCGAAAATCTTTTTTTTGAAATTAGAGGACGGTTCTCTAATAAAAACAATTCACAACCGGCGAAGTTTGATGCACATAAAAATTACCAGCAACAACACCAAATTCTAGGGTTCGTCCCAAACACCGGCGACTTTCTCGCTCACTCGTCGCAGCGAAAAAGTACTTTGCCCAAGATAATGCCAATAGCAAATCCCAGAACCCATTGCCCAAATGCGTGGACCAACAACAACTCAGTTGCGTCATCAAAGGAAACCAGCGAGCTTTTCACCTTTGAAGAAATCAACGCTCTTACTGCTGAGATGATCACCCTTCTTGGAAAATGCAACACAAAAGCTGACCAATTTAATACTATTGCGAAATTAGCTATTAAGTATTTGTATCAACCAGGTAAATAAATATGAACGTCGGCTTAAATAAATATAATATGTTGGAATGCTAGAAGCATTCGCAATAAAGCTTTAGAATTTTTGCTTTTGTAAGCTCACATGACTTGATGTAGGTCTAGTCACTGAAACAGGGCAGAATACAAATGTTTCCGCTTAGATAGAAGTGAGAGAAGAGGTGGTGGTGTTGTTGTTGTCGTTAAAAGAACAATAGAACACCAAATTCTTCCAATTGTCCACCAAACAAAATTAATTGAGAATATAGGTATTGAAATACCTTTTACTAATGGCCGTTCAATAAACATTTTTTGTGTTTACTTTCCTGGTGGTCGTGCTACAGCACAGAAGCGTTTCGATTTACGGAAATTGATTAGATTTTACGACATATTTCTAGGAGGAGGTGACTTAAATTGTAGGCATAGGAACTGGGGTTGTCTCCGAGCAAATTCGTGGGGAAATATCCTTGCTGACCTGCATTCTAGGCACCCATTTCATATTTTATACCCTCCTCATCCAACATTTATTCCCTCAAACCCGCGGGCTAACACATTTGTTTCTCATGGATTTGTTTCTCACAAATATGCAAGAACTTTTTAGCCAACCTATTGTGATAAATGATCTAAGCTCTGATCATTTGCCGGTTAAATGTAGCAATGTTTTATCACACAAACAGACGAACAATTTAGTTTTTGACTATCAGAATGCTAATTGGGATCGATTTAGGAGCAAAATATGTTTGAAATTGAGAAATTACCAGGAAATGTTACCTGATGTAATAAATCAAAACCAAATCGACGAAGCTGTAAGTCATTTCACAAGTTCAGTACTCGATTGTATTGATGAGTCAGTGCCTAAGAAAATCAAGTGTTGGAATAGCCCAAATTCGCTCCCACGTTACATCATTGATCTGATCAAAATGAGAAATTATGTAAGATCCAGATGGATAAGAACTAGAATTGACTCATATTTCACCGAAGCAAAAGCTTTAACGGAAACCATAAAGTCAATAATTTTGAGTTTTCGAAACAAATGCTGGAATAGAAAACTACAAGGTCCAGACAAATACAGCAAACCCTTTTGGAACATTATCAAAGTTATTAAAAGGAAAAACTGTTTCATCGCCGCATTTAAAGAAGGAAGCACAGTATTGCTGTACAATGCTGAAAAATCGAATGCGCTAGCTAAGGTTTTATTTGCGAAACATTCAATAGGTAGGAACATAGTTAGCAGGGAAGAATATACAGTTCAACAGTCTATTAATATAATCGATACTCACGATTTAGTAATTGAAGGTGGAGAACTTGTTTCAATTGAAGATATAGAGACCGTCCTAATTAGTCTTAAAAATTCAAAGTCCCCAGGTTTCGATAAAATAAAAAATATATTTCTAAAAAGCCTACCAAAAATCGTTTTAAAAATCTTACAACGGCTCTTTAAATGTTGCTTTAAACAGGGATACTTTAATAAAGAATGGAAAAAAACAAAAGTTATACCCATTCTAAAGCCGGTTAAAAATGCCGGCTTGCCTAGTGATTATATGCCTATAAGTTTGCTGACCTCATTAAGCAAGTGCTTTGAAAGATTAATCAAAATGAAACACAATATATTACCTGCAGAACAATTCGGTTTTAGACAGCACCATTCCACAGTACACCAAATTCACCGTATAACAAAGCATATACAAAGTAATTTTGAAAGGGGAAAAAGTACTGGTATGGTTCTCCTTGACGTCGAAAAAGCGTTTGCTGCACAAACTTTTCAGCCTGCATTTCCCTATGTATTTAATAAAAATAATTCAGTCATTCTTATCAGGGCGCACTTTCTTTGTATCGGTAAATAACTGGCTATCAACAGGTTTTCCTATAGAGGAAGGGATACCCCAGGGCTCGGTACTTGCGCCAATCCTATATAATATTTACACTTGTGATTTTCCAAGATTAAATAATTGCGAATCTGCTATTTTTGCAGATGACACATGCATTTATTCTTCAGATTCAATTGGCTTGAATATTGAAGCTTATTTGCAATCTGGTTTAAATGTTATAGAAAAATACTTTGAAAATTGGAAGATTAAAATTAATGCTTCAAAGACTCAGGCTATCTTTTTTACAAGAAAAAGAAAAGTCTGCTTCTTACCAAGCAACATGCTAGTACTAAATAACAGCCAAACGGAATGGAAATCAGTTGCTAAGTATCTTGGGGTACACCTTTTGAGTACCGAGTCGACCACCGTCGAGTGCACAACTCAACCAGTGCACTCGCAATATTATTGTGTGCTGTCCAAAACAAAAAAAAAAAACAAAATACCGCGCGCGTGTGCAAAAAAAAATACCAAAAAAAACCAAAAAGTGCAGTGCAGTGAGAAAAAAAAAATATACAGTGCGGGTATCCCACCTCTCCCGCTCCTAGTCGAAGTACTGTTGCTTGCACTCAATCACTGCCATTACTGTAATTACCATACGGTACGGGCAGTGGCTGAATGTATGTAGCAACTGATGGATAGCGGGTTGTGAGTGAAAATTTTGTTGGTGCACTGTTTCATATTGTTGTAAGGGCATAACACCTACAACAATTTGATCCGGTAAATCAATGTCAGAATTTTCACTTCGCAGCCTTGCTTAGTATCGTCGGTATTTGTGTTTTCTGTGTTTGTCTGGGATTATGACTAGGGAATTCAGGGTAAACGTAGCCAATATACGCGGGCTAAAAAGTAATCACATTTCTGCGTACGTTCACGTCTGTACGTACCGACCAGCTGTTTTGGCACTTAGTGAAACACAGGTAGATCCCCGCCCACACCTCTCAGATCATTCTGATCTGAACCTATCTGGCTACGAACTAGTGCCATTATTCTTCTCTCACCGCGGTCTCGCCATTTACGTGCATAGTGATGTAGCTTACCAAACTCCACCACAATGTGATCCATGTTCCAATCCGGAATTCAACTTCATGTGGTTAAAATTCCATCTCCGTAAGCAAATTATTCACTACTGCTTCATTTACAGAAGCCCCAAACTGGACAGCAATTCGACTTTTAACGAGTTTGATGCGCTGTCTGACTCCATTCAAAGAATTGTATCCCTGTATCCTCATACTAAAATCGTTATTACGGGCGACTTCAATATACACAATTCTGGGTGGCTTCGACATTCTGGACAGACAACACCCGAAGGACGGTGTGTTGAGATCTTCGCTGCGGAAAACAACTTAACGCAGCTTGTAAATGAGCCCACGCGAATACCAGACGTTGATAGTCATACCGCCAACACCCTGGACTTGTTTTTAACTTCTCAACCTGATAAGTACACCATTGATGTGCTCTCCCCTCTAGGCTCGTCGGACCATTGTGTCATATCAGCTAATTTCTCGTACACCGACCACACAGTTAGAGAAAAAATTCCTAAAAGAACCGTATGGCAATACGAGAAAGCCAACTGGAGCGGTCTTAACAGCTTCTTTAGGAATTTTAACTGGTCATTATGCTTCCTAGATAACGACGAGGATGCCGCTGCTGATATGATTACAGACACCATTCTCTTTGGAATGAGATCCTTTATACCTCATCGGATGAAGAGTATCAAACCAAAAGAAAAGGCATGGTACGACTCGAGCTGTAAAGAGGCCGTCAGGGTTAGAGAAATGTGTTTTCGGTCCTACAAGACCAACCCGATAGAGGAAAACCGAAAAAAGTTGAAACGAGCCAGAAATGACTGCAACGCCTTTCTTAAGCGTGTGAAATTCCAATACGACCAAAACTGAGGCAAAAAATACTGCAATGTCCCAAAGGCAGTAACAATTTTTGGTCGTTCGTCAAAAACATTAGAAATTCGGCCTTATCCTCCATCCCAACGCTCGTTTACAATGACATTCCAGCTGTCAGCTCTTTGGATAAGGCCAATCTGCTTGCTGCACACTTTGCGGCCAGCTCAACACTCCCAGATTGTGCTTTGTCTCCGCCTACACTTGAGTGCGTCGAATCTTCAATGGGACGAATCTACTTTCGCACTCATGTAGTAGCAAGAGTACTTAAAGATCTCAACATACATAAATCCGCTGGTCCAGATGGTATATCTCCCCTTCTTCTGAAGAGGTGTTCTTCCTCGCTGGCAAAACCACTGCGAAAGCTTTTTCATCTATCCTACTCTTTAGAACTCCTCCCGAGCAGATGGAAAACAGCATTTGTCCAGCCCGTCCCTAAAAAAGGCGAATCATCTTCTCTCTCCTCCTACAGACCCATTGCACTTACGTCCCTTCTTTCCAAGGTCATAGAAACACCGATAAATAGCTCGAAACACGAAAACTTCTCAATGACCGTCAGTACGGTTTTCGTAGCAACAGGTGCACTGGTGATTTGATGGCATGTCTCACCGAAAAGTGGATCCAAAGCGTACATCAATCTGGCGAAAGCAAGATTTCAAAGGCATTTGACAGAGTTTGGCATCAGGCTCTTTTGTCGAAAATGCGTGCATTTGGGATCGACGACTCTCTTCTTCAATGGATTAGAAATTACCTTTCGGAACGTTCAATTCAAGTTGTCTTGGACGGTTTCAAGTCTGATATTCACAAAATAAATGCTGGTGTGCCCCAGGGCTCTGTTCTGTCTCCGACACTCTTTTTAATTTTCATTAATGATCTCTTGTCTGCTACTTCTAATCCAATATATTCCTTTGCTGACGATAGTACTCTCTGCTTTTCATATTCGTTCCCTGACTCACCTCCCTGCTCTTCGGCTGTAAAACGGAAACGCCAGCGTATTCTAAGCTCATTAAATTCCGATATCAACAGCATAACCAATTGGGGAACTATCAACAGAGTGGAATTTAATGCTTCCAAAACACAATGCTATCTCTTGTCTTTAAAGCGAAATTTAAACACCCAGCCATTACCTATGAATGACACTTGCATCGTCGAAACCGAAAAACTTTCTATTCTCGGTATGTGTGTCAATGACAACTTACGTAGGAATGACCACATATTTGATGTCGCCAAAAATGCTGCGAAACGTCTAGGTTTCCTCAAGCGATGTAAGAAATATTTTACCCCCTCTGATCTGGCCTCAATATATAAGGCATTCATCCGCCCAAAATTGGAGTACAACGCCCACATCTGGTCAGGTGCTCTTAAAACATCTCTGCACCTGCTAGATAGGATTCGAAACCGTGCAATAAAACTTATTGATATACTAATACCAATCAATCAATTGACAGCTCTAACACCGACGTAATGTCTCCTGTCTCACTTTGTTTTATCGCTATTTCCACCACCAGTGCTCCACCGAAATCGCCAGTAGTATTCCGTACATTCAAACTTTCAACCGTAACACCCGTCTCGCTATGAATGCTCATCAGTATACCCTCAAGCCCATTTTCGGACGTACTCTAAAATATCGTGATTCGTTCCTGAGCCGTACAACTCGCCTTGCCGATCACTGTATTTCCTACTCGTTATAACTTGCAAACATTTGAAAAGAATGTACATATGTAGGTACCTCTCTTTTCATCCTCCCTAAATTTCCCTTGCCCGCGATGTGTACAATCGCCTTAAGGGTACACAAAGCCCTTGAGCGCGCGCTCATTATATATAAAAAAAAAAAAACCTTGACAAATCATTAATGTTTGGTCTTCATATTTAAGTAACCATCAGAAAGGTCAACCTTACAATTAAAATGTTATATCCATTTATAAACCGGAGATCAAAAATGAGTAATGAAAATAAACTTATTATTTTCAAAGCAATTTTCCAAGCAATAATGTTTCATGGATCGCCAGTTTGGGGCAAACGTGCAAAAAGTAACCTCCGTAGATTACAAGTAACACAAAACAAACTATTAAAAATGATTTTAAAGTTGCCTTAGCACTCTTCGACTGAGGAGTTACATGCTATATCAAAAATACAAAAAGTTTCCTTGAGGCTTGACAGATTATTTGAACGCTACAGCCGGTCTTGCAGTTTATCTGACAAGTACTTGATTTCAGGTTTACTACATCAAGCAAACACCTAAAACATAACAATGTACGAGTACATTGCAATTGTTATATATTTGTTATTATTTATTAATCTTATTATTTAATATTATTATGATTATTAATTCCTTTATTTTTTTTTTAAGTTTTGTTTTTCCCTTTTGGTCATTGTTATTTATTTATTTATTAAACCATTTATTTATCTATCTATTCATAATTGTTAATTTATTTATATTGGTTAATTTATTAAGTTTGCTAGTTTTTTTTTTATATCTGTTAATTTATTTAACAATACCCAACAAGTTTACTTGAAATCAAGATCACGCCACCACCACTTCTCTCATCTCGATGGCAAATAATTTAATTTATGTTTATATTGAGGTTTTTCCCAGCAGCTTTTCCTCAATTATTAATATTTCATTTGAAATAAGTTTGTTAAGATAATATACTCGTAAAGGTCCATCGAAAAAGAGCGTTACCTCTCCACCAAATATTGATCAGTTGTTTATAAAAATCATATGCCGATTCACGCGAGCTGTTAATCTAACTTGCAGATCACGTTCGGATAACTTCCACTAAAAACAATGATATACCGCGATATACCAGAATCTCTGTCTATTGTTAAAACTGCAATTCCAAATACATATATATTTTTAGCACATATAATTATAAATAATAATTAACCTACTTATAGTATATTTATTGAATTAACTACTATACAATTTTCATTCCACTGAACGTATACTACTTACATGAATTAACTATTCTATTACATTACTCATGTCATATAACCCTGTATAATAAAACTTTACATTCTTATCATTCTGGTTTGGACTTTGAAAGACTGCGTTTTCTTTAACAGGGTTATGGGCCCAGGCGAGATAAGTAAAATCCTCAAAAATCTAATTAATCATTAAAGAATTTTAAATTCTGTAATTCGGAAAAGTGTAAAAGTTAGTTGTCATGGCGAATCACCAATTAATAAGAATTGAACCATTATCTAGGGACAATTTCGACACTTGGAAGCTGCACGTGGAAGCCTTGCTGATAAGAAGTGAGACATGGGATTATGTGTGTGGGCTGAAGACGAGACCCACTGGAACCGAGCCAAAGTATTTGATCGATGGAGCAGCTTGGGACAAAGAGGACCAAAAGGCGAGATCAGACTTAATATTGTCAATTAGTTCAACAGCGTTAAAGGAGGTAAGAGGATGCGTTACTTCGCATGATATTTGGATGAGATTGCATAAGGTATATCAATCACAAGGACCGGCAAGAAAGGCCACTCTGTTGAAACAGCTTGTTTTAAATAAAATGTGCGAGGATGCGGATATTCACGTCCACTTGTCTAAGTTTTGGTCCGCAGTAGACAAGTTAGCAGATATGCAATTAGATGTTAATGAAGATTTGCTTTATTATATAATTATTGTTGCAATTTATGTCGACGACATCATTGTGGGATCAAATAGTCTAGAACAGATCGATATATTTAAGCAAACGATGAAATCAAAATTTCAAATGAAGGATATGGGACAATTAAAATATTTTCTAGGGATTGAGTTTAATCAAAAAGCAAATGGAGAGATTACTATGAGTCAGCACAAATACATCATCGAGCTTTTAAAACGGTTCAATATGGAAGACTCAAACCCGGTTAATACACCTTTAGATACAAACACCAAACTTTCAAAGAAAATGTGTGGTGAATCCCACACAAAGGAAGATTTTTTGGGTAAGTTACCTTATCAAAAACTAATCGGTGCTTTGCTTTATTTAGCAGTAACGACCAGGCCTGATATCTCGTATGCTGTCAGTTTTCTAAGCCAGTTTAACCAGGATTATCGAAAGATACATTGGGTGGCAGCGAAAAGGGTGCTTAGGTATTTAAAGGGAACAAAAGACTATGGGCTATCGTACCGAAAGACTGGAAATGATTTTATTGGTTACACGGATGCAGACTGGGGTGCAAGCTCGGATGACAGAAGATCATATACTGGGTATGTGTTTAAACTAGCTGGAGCAGCTGTTTCTTGGGAATCAAGGAAACAGAGGACGGTCGCGTTATCGAGCGCTGAAGCAGAGTACATGGCGATTGCTGACTCAGTTAAAGAAGCAATGTACCTTCGAAAGTTCCTACATGAAATTATTTTTACAAAGGAAAAAGGAGTCATCATTTACAATGATAATAAAAGCGCTCAATCAATCGCCAAGAATCCAGTTCAACATTCACGAACTAAACACATAGACATCAGGCATCATTTCGTTCGCGAGGCTGTACAAAGAGGAGACGTAATTTTACAGTATATTGATACTCAGCACATGACCGCGGATGTACTCACCAAAGGACTCGCGTCTATAAAGCATTATAAACATTTAGAGGGACTTGGATTAACAATTTGTAATTGAGGGGTAGTATTAAAACTGCAATTCCAAATACATATATATTTTTAGCACATATAATTATAAATAATAATTAACCTACTTATAGTATATTTATTGAATTAACTACTATAAAATTTTCATTCCACTGAACGTATACTACTTACATGAATTAACTATTCTATTACATTACTCATGTCATATAACCCTGTATAATAAAACTTTACATTCTTATCATTCTGGTTTGGACTTTGAAAGACTGCGTTTTCTTTAACATCTATAACCTTAGAGGAAGTTAAAGATAAAATAATAAACGTCAAAGCTGATTCTTCTGCTGGACCTGATGATCTTTCCGATCTTTCCATTATATTAAAGAAATGCTTCAGGTTTCTATCACCCAAGGACTATTTCCCTCAATCTGGAAAAGGTCTTTCATTATTACCCTACATAAAAAAGTAACAAAGACGATATTTCCAACTATCGATCAATTGCTGAGCTGTCCATTTCCAAGCTTTTTGGGAGCATTTTTTGGGTCTCTTCTTGAATATGCAAGCCAAGTTTGCTTACATTACTACAGAACTCACATCCTTCGGATAGAAGCTGTTTTACAGAAGTTTTTACGATTTGCTTTACGTGATCTTCATTGGAATGATAGCCAAAATTTACCACCATACACTGATCGGCTGAAACTTACAAATTTACAACCCCTTTCTATACGCCAAAATGTTGCCGATATTCTCTTTATTCATCAGATCTTAGTTGGTAATATTGATTGTCCTTCTTTACTTCTACTTATTTCTTTTATCGCAATCTTAGGTCTGTGGAACTTTTCCGGCTCAATCTTCACAGGACGAATTACGGACACCTGCAGCCAATATCTCGAATAAAGTTAACGATATTCTGCTCAAGAATATTCTGTTCAAGAACATTCTTATTTCCTCCTATGACTCACGTCTTAACTTTCTTTAACCGCTCCCACCCTTTAGTTTTAAGCGAAACTGTTAGTTTTAAGAATATGCTTGCAATAAGCCTTAATAAATCTGACCCGGGCCTCAAATCAAATCAAAACAAAAAAATGTTAGAATGCTCCTTTCATACATACTTCTTCGTTGACCGCTAGGTTGAAAATTTTAGTCCGTTTGCGTATTTCCTTGTTTTTTGTTTGTTATAAATTGCGAGCGCACAAGGGATTTAAGTACCTTAAAAAGCTTGCACAGCGCGGGAGCAGGAAAATCAGGGAGGATGGAAAGAGAGGTACCGGTGAACGTTGGTTTTAAGTGTGTGAAGGTTATAATGACTAGGAAATAAAGAGCTAGGCAGGGCATTCCATAAGCGAGCACTGCTGGTAGAAATATCAATAAAACAGAGTGAGGCCCGAGGACATTTTCTCGGCTTCGATACAAAATCTGTTGTATTCAAACTAAAATACTTTGCCTAAATTATGCCCTACAATAAAAGCGAAGTACTAGCATGCTGTTCTTTATTTTAGGGAAGAAATCTAAGAAAAATTTCCATCTTCCCGTAAGTGTGCATTCAAATAAAAATAGCCTTACGGTAAATTATTTTCATTAGGCCATCTATAAAGTCATTACCTCAGAACACCGCAAAATATATTCAAATGCTATAAATGTGATCAATGTCACATTTCTGTCAGTAAGATACTCGTATCATGATAGTCCTTATCGTACGAATATCTGTATCAAGTACGTATTCATCAAAAAGAAGATAGTTTTCATTCATTGAACAAACGACACAAGAACACCGTCGACAAGGCACTCAAACATAAAAAAACTCCAAGAAAATAAAAGTCTTATTAATAATAAAGTATGTATTTGTACACAGTTTGTATAAGCTCCAACGTTTGACAATATTCGCAGATATAATCTTTGAGTATGAAAACGAGCATGTTGCATCCAAATGTGGAGGGAAATTTATTTTCGCTTTTTTCGGACTTTTCGTGCTTGAAATGTGAGATTGAAAAATGCTTCTTGCTTGGGAGTGCTTGATATTAAGAGCAAAGACCAGGAGAAAGAAATCTCGACATTGAGTATACCATTGTCATGGTGTTGATGGCATTTTTCCTTAAGGATACCTTTAAGAAATTAAGTATTAGAAAACGAATGGTGGCTTTAGCCATGTATGGTACTTGAAGATTACCGATATCATAGTGTGTATGATATAGCGGTATAAAGGAAAGTTTTATTAGGACAAATATGGATTAGCATATCCAATATTTGATTTGTTTGTTAATTTGAGCTTAAAATAGGAATTCGTCCGTAAAGACCTGAATGTATTACTAATTCCAAAGTAAATACAATCATCTAGAAGTAGATTAGCTTGTCTTTAACATGTGGATTAGCTTACTGATATGTTGTCATGAGTCGTTAGACTGCTCTAAAAGTCATTGCTTACGAGTATTTATTAAGAGTTTCATTACTTGGATTGTAGTTTTGTCTATTGATTTGCATAATGACTTCAAGAGACTCATTAATGTCTATCGAAAACCAAGAAGGAGGCCAATATCATCTTGTAGATTGGCGCCGTTTGACTATAACTACTTCATACTAAGACCAACCTCTGAGCAAATAATGCTTATTTTATCTGCCCTTGATTAAGAGCCATGCAGATATGGATATTGATCTCAGAAGACTCTTCATCTCAATTTTGTTTATGGTCTGCAACTCAATATAACTCATATTCTTCTGTTATCAAGGCAAAATAGTCGCTGAATCCACGGTTACCAGATGCTCGACCATAAGACATCTATATGATGGCAGTATTTCCAGATTTTTCACTAGTTCTTAGGGCTTGATTTGTGTTATTTCACCACCAATCCCTGATCTGTCGATAAAGAAGACTAGTCCCAATATGTTATACTACAAAACCGCCCCAGAATAAACTATTTGTGATATAGAGATTTTCCGATTTTGGATACTGCCCTAGGAAGTGGCCTTTTTCAATTTCCAAATATTCAGGATACATGTCCACAGACAAACTTTCAGAGTCGTGGTAATAAAAATGATCCGGATCCCTACCCAACCTTTTAAAATATAGCATAGTTTTAAAGAGTCTTTGAAGATCTGATTGATTTATGGAAAAATAGTTTTCGCTGTGGGATTCTAGACTCGCAAGAAGTCGATGATCTCAAGATCTGAAGAAGCAGTCTGGCCATGCGTTTTCTAGGTA
The DNA here is from genome assembly GCA_949129095.1 of Volucella bombylans. Classification (NCBI taxonomy): domain Eukaryota; kingdom Metazoa; phylum Arthropoda; class Insecta; order Diptera; family Syrphidae; genus Volucella; species Volucella bombylans. The sequence continues at coordinate 203,268,292 of OX422141.1, forward strand.
CTTCCTTTAGAACCACTAAGATTTATGTGCATAGTACAGCTCCCTGTCAAAGCTTTGTGGTAGTTGCGCCATACTTAATTACTTACTTATGGTGGACCTGCGCCTCAACCAACAAGCGTCTCCAGGCAGATCGATCTTTAGCTAACTGCCTCCATTTTCGGACGATAAGTTGGTTGAGGTCCCCTTACACCTGTGTCGGGGTCTTCCTCTACTGCGCTGTCCCTCGGGAACGGATTCTAAAACTTTTTGAACCGGAACATTGGTGTATATCCGCTTTACATGACACAGTCACCTCAGTCTTTGGTACATCACTCTTCTGGGTAAGTCGATCTTCTGGCTAAGTCGATATTGCTGCACAGTCCGTACAGTTCGTCTTTGAGTTGTATCTTCAGTCACAGTCCATGTAGATAGGACCGCAAATCATCCGAAGAGTTTTCCACTCAAAGCAGCCAAGAGCACCATTTGTGATAAAGCCCATGTCTCTGCATCATAGAGCAGGACTGGGATTATTATAATAAGATCTTATATAGGTTCCCTTTGTTATTCGAGAGAGGGCTTCTTCTTAGCCCAAAGAATCAGCGATTGGCAAGAGTTATTCTTCGTTTGATCTTAGGGCTAGTGTCGTTGTTTGAATTGATAGCGGCAATTATGTTGACAAAATCCTTCACTACCTCAAAGTTATATCTGTCAAGGGTAACGTTTTGCCCGAAACATCCGTGTTGATGTCCGTCCTTGTTGACAGCATACCACCTTGATCAAAAAGTTTCCAAATTAAAACTACAAGTTTATTCATCTAAATCTATATTGTCCCCTTTAAAGTAATCCCCATCGACTGCAACACACTTATGCCAGCGCTTGATCCAATCCTCGAAACATTTTTTATATTCGGCTTTCGGTATTTCCATCACTGCTTACTGCGATGTTTCCATTACTTCTTCTCGGCTGCTGAAACGTTTTCCTCGTAGTGGTTTTTTAACTCGATTGAACAGAAAGAAGTCACAGGGAGCCAAATCAGGTGAATTCGGTGGCTGTTGGATAGTTTTTGTTGCATTTTTCGTCAAAAAATTACGAATAATGATGGCACTGTGCGACGATGCCGTATCATGGTTTTCTGCCTACAATTCTGGTCTCTTTCGGCGAATTGCTTCACGCAAACGTCTCATAACGCCCAAATAATAATACTCTCTGTTTACTGTCTGGCCTTCTGGCAAAAATTCATGATGCACTACACCGTTGTAATCCATGAAAACCGTGAGCATTGCCTTCTGTTTTGACTGAAAGCGACGTGTTTTTTTTAGTCATTTCAGCTCATTTGGTGAACGCCATTCACTTGCCTGATGTCTGGATTGCGTGTCGCACTCAAAAACCCACGTCCCGTCTCCAGTAGTGATCCTTCTGATGAATGTGGGATCGGATTCAGCCTTGCAAATAATCTCTTTTGCGACGTCAACACGGTCTATTTTTTGCATGAAATTGAGGTCTTTTGGCACCAACTTTGCTGCTACACGACGGAAACTCAAATCATTAACCAAAATGTCTTGGACGGATGCATAGGCAATGTTCAAGTCCTCCGCTATCTCTCTGATGGTTAATTTGCGGTTATTGACCAACATTTCTTTTACTGCATCAATGTTTTCGTCGGTTTTCGATGTCGATGGTCTGCCACTGCGTTCATCATCTTCGATTGACCCACGACCACTTTTGAACCGCTCGTGCAACTGATAAATGACCGTTTTCTTTAGAGAATCGTTGCCGAAACACTTTTCCAACATTTCCAACTTTCGCGCACCATTAAATTCGTTTTTTTACGCAAAATTTAATACAAATTCGATGTCGCAAATTTAAATCCATTTCTAAAATTGTAAAAAATCGCCAACCCACGCAGTGATAGATGTACTCTTGGCTACGTAACTTTTGCAAATGCCAAGCTTAACAAAAAAAACAGAACTCAAATCGGAACAATGGGAGCGCCACACGGTGGTTATTGACCATTAAACGCATCTTCGTCGCTCCCGCCTTAATACTCACGAAAGCGCCATTGGCATCACTCTGCTTTCTTCGGAGTAATTGGAGGGAATTTAAAAGGTTGTGCCCCTTATGTGGAGGCGTGAGGTGTGCCCTATTCTGTCAAGAATGATGTTAAAGAAATCGTCCATATCACGTCCATATATCACATATCACACAAAACGGCAGATAGGATCTTGTAGGCGATGTTAAGAATATTGATGCTTCTGTAGTTGGCGCAGTTCAGAGGGTCTCCTTTCTTGAGGATTAGACAAACAGTGCTGAGATTGCATTTATCGAGCATACTTTCATCCGAGCATATTTTACAGATGACTTGGTGTATGCTCCTACCCAAGTCATCGCCTACCGCTTTGAAGAGGTCGGCAGCCTCTCCAGCAGCTTTGTTGGACTTTAGATTGGGTATGGCTATCTTCACTTCATCCAGGTCGGAGGAACGGAATTGCTGGGTTACATCGTCCAAATTGAAAGGTTCATTCTGCCTGAAAGCCGTCTATAGAAATGCTTTTTCCAAGCCTTAGCATCGATTGCGACTCTGTTACTAACACTGTTCGTCTCTACAGGCTTCGGTTCGGGTTTTGAGTCTGCTGCATGTCTTTTTTACCCTGTGGTAAATCTTCCGAACCTCATTCCTGGAATAGCACCCCTCAATTTCTTCAACCGCTTACTTCTCATACTCCTTCTATTTCCTCCTTAGAAGCCGCTGTTCATCTATTCCTCTTCTACTCGTAGAGCTCGCGAGCAGCTCAAATTCTTCTATGCAGCGCCGCTTTGTCTGTCTCTTACTTTGCTGCTTTTGCTTGTCGGCACTCGTCGTCGTTGTGGTCGAGTGAAACCCAGCAAATCAGAAGCGGCATCTGGGATGACTTTTTGACAATGTTGCCATTAATCTTCGACACTTGATGGTAGCGACATAGGACCTCTTAAGAGATTAAGGGAGATTCGATCGGAGAGGGATTTGGCGATCTCCTACCATTGCAGCCGTCCGACATCAACCTTCCTTACAGTAATAGCTCGCCTTTGCGATGTTCGGGACATCTACAACCATACCTTGGATACAACAAGGTAATGGTCCGAGTCGATGTTGGCCTCTCGGAACGTTCGGGCATCTACAATGCTGGAGATGCGGGAAGCCTGATTAGCCTGAATCCGTTATCGGAGTACCAAAATATTCCCTTTCTTCCTAGCTTTGCATTAAAGTTAGCTTGGGGTCAAGGATGATGCCAAGGTATATTGCAATGAAAGATAGAGTCAGTGTTTGGTTGCTAAGATGTGGAAAATTGAAATTCAGTCTATTGTACTTAGTGGTAAATAGCATTAATCCAGTTTTACTAGGATTAGTGTCAATTCCACAACTTGAGGCTAAGGCTTAGTCATAGCTCTCTCTGTGAACTTACTAATCATTGGGGAGAACTTCCCTGATACTAAAATAACCATGTCGTCCGCATACGCGACTTCTTTGATTCCAATGTTATCAAAAACCGTCAATACATTGACCAGGAGCCATAGAAGAGGCGTGATAACTCCCCCTTGTGGGGTACCTCTGTCCATAGGTTTCTTTATAAGACCGTTCCTCAATTGTGATTGAATGATTCTGGTTTTTAGCATGGATATAACCCAGTTGCTGGTGAAATCTTCTATGCCGAGCTTGGTGATGGATTTTAGAATGTATTCAGTGTGCATATTGAAGGCACCTTCTATATCTTGGAAGGTGACTAACCAATTCATGCTGATCTGTATCCGTGGACTTACCTTTAATGTAGGGACTTTGATGGAGTCGTAGAGAGCTACAATAAATAGCATTAACCAGGGCAGTACCTTCTCCAAGTTCTTTGGGAACATAAAATCTCGTCAAGGACTGGTGACTTGTAAGGGGTGAAACTGTTGATAGCTCAGGAAATCTTTTCCTAGGTTATTAATGAGTTGATTTTATTCCAAGGTGCGGGTTGCATGCGCTGCCTGCACTATAGCGCCGCTATCCCTTGTATCCCGGGAAATGCGATTTCTATCAAGTCATTTGATGAATATTGGATTAGAGTGTTCGTTGTTTAGTCTAGATGATTCCTTGATAGTTTCATTAAAGTGGCAGTACTCTGCACATGCCTGTGACCTTTTTGCTCTTTTATATATTTTAAGGCAGTCCTTGTAAGGCTTCTAGAATTTGTGTTTGAAGCAGGTATTGAAGATGTAAATAATCAGCTTTCATAGATGAGAGAGTTTCTCTTGCTAAATACGACAGGACACGAGGTTTTGAAAGCTATAACCATAGCTCTTTCGAAGGTCCTCACCTTTGCTTTCAGTGCTTCCACCAATTCAATTCTAGGATCAGGGATGGATGCTCTTAATTTTGGGGTTTAAGGCCCGACTGAATTTGTTCAACTCAGCTTGCTTGGGGTTTATACCTAGAGACTCACATCTGCATTACCCAGCACTATTTAAGGCAATGAAAGGCAGGCACGTATCTTCAAGAGAGATAACTGGACAGAATAAAACTCACTTTTGATGGGATTTGATCTTCCAGCCGTAAGTACCTGTTCTCAATAAAAAAAAGTAACCAAAGAGGTTCGTATTTCTAAAGTCACCGACGATATCACCATCGCTCTGGAAAAATATGTTATGTGTTTGCAGGGAGGAGTTAATAACTCACTTCCTGAGCCTTCTCTCGCATGAAGGAATTGCCTTTTCCATGAATGCAACACGTTTGGAATTGTGAAATTTATCCCCAGGTGCGGAATATCGATATACACTTCGCCAGAAGGGTTTTATCGATCACCATAATAATGATACCATCACAAACCTCGTCGGCGCTTCTTGCCGTTGGTTGAAATCCTCACTATTCTTTTTTAAATAGTTTTAAATAATTATTTCTATATATTTTGCTGTTATGTATGTCCGTATTAAAAAAGGAGACATAGGCATTCCTGATGGCATTGAACTACATATATTGTGAGAACCAGGTGAGGGTTCGTCAACAGATGGGTCTTTTATGAGCACAATAGTGAGTGGCATGACCCTCCAGGTTACAGACAGATAGACCAAACGAATACTCGTATATCAGGACGTAACTGCTCTCCGTCGACAGCAGTTACTGGCGTCTAAATGGCGCACTATGTTTTTATTAAGCGCATAAATTAGCTGCAGGTACTAGACGCCGATAGACTGCAGCAATTACTTTAAAAGAGAATAGAGTACAAATAAGGATTCAATACATTAGTTCTGTATATGAGTGGCCTGTTCCGACAGAACAAGAAACCTGTAATATTTTGCTCAATATTTGAGCCAACCAATTGGCTTACTTTAAGAGATTCCCTGGGCTTATTTATGAAGGTGGATAGTTAAATGCAGCTGACTTATTATGGTCGTGTCATATGCATATGGGTCGAAATTATATAAAGAAACATTTCTGTCTACAAGAAATGTTTTCAAAGTTCAACACAATACAGAACTAACGAGTTAAGTCGCGGACTCACACATACATAAATAGTTCAAATGTTGAAATAACTTACAAACTATCGTTCATACAATTATAAAAATTGAATTGCGAATGTTAAATTGTAAATGGAATATTGTTTGTTGAAACCTTCTTCATTTTCATTTTGACTGAGTAAAATTTCGTATGTGGGGAAAAGCTGTGTCTACAAATCCACATGAATGCCTATCTTTAAACTTTAATCTCTAGCTAAATATCTTGCTGCTACGGGCAACGCCAAAGGAAGGGAAGACAAACATAACAATGATTTCAAAGGGGAAAGCAAAAAAAAAAGATCTTTTGCAGTGAAAATGAAATAATTAAATTGGCAAATGCCAGAATGCATACTCACCACTCGTTTTAAAACTCTTTCCTCTTCATCTGAAGATTTCTTTGTGCAATTTTGTGGCCAAAAGGGATTTGCAAAAAGATCCTTACACTTACGGTTAAGACTGGCGCCGCCACCGCCAGAACCAGAACTATAACCACAGTTAGAGCTAGAGCCAGAGTCAGTGTCACCAAACAACAAGAAGGAAAACTTAAAAATATCCCTGCGGCAAATGGCAATAAAGTGCCAGCCATGGTTCTGCTGCACAGCCATGCTGCAAGTATAGCAAGTGGGGGAGGATGCTAACGGCGGATTGAAAGTTATTGTGTTGGTACTCTTGCAACCTTTATCATCCTCTTAACACACTTCCACATACTAGAAGAATGAGAAAAAAAAAGAAGAAGAAGAAAACACCTCTCTTGCTCTGTTCTCCACTCTGTGACCTATTCTTCGTTAATTTTCTGTGTGAAAATCTGCTCTCCGAATATTGAAGTGAGTGAGGATGAAATTCTCCGAAATTGCTTCGTGTCACACAGAGGACAATAAACAGAAAGCAGAAAGCACCACCCGATAGACCCACAAAACTTACACACATAAACGAGCACTCACAATCATAGATACACATGTGCAGTAGCGATGGAATGGAATGGCAGCAGCACAGCAGCAGTAGCAGCAACATCAGAAAACAGCAATAGCAGTAGCTGTAGTAGCAAGTAGCAGAAGTAGCTTTAAGCGAATGACAATTTGCTAGCGTAGCCCCTGGACTCGGTGTACTGGATATTTATGTCAAGGATACTACAAAATCAATTATTTGTAACCAACAACAGCGTGATTACATCATTTGGAAAGTACCTTTTCCGGAGATTATTTGTCTGTTCTTCGCTGTTGCCTACGACCATTTCACTGTGAATATTTGAACAATGCAATTTTCAAACTTTTTCCTTTGAATCGAAGTCGTATCTTCTCATTCGGGTTTTCATTGTTTTTTTTTTGTTTTTTTTGTTTTTGTCAATAATGTTTTCTTCAATAAATACCAAACTGCACAGAAGGCTGAATGTTGAAGGAGCAATTCGTCCAAGATTGTGATGAAAACAGTTGTTGCTAATTACGGCCTTGTTTTTAGGTGTAGACTTTTTTTTTTTGGTTTCTCGTACACTAATTTTTTCAACTCAAAGCAATCAATCAAAGCAATCAGCACGTCTGGAAACACTTTAGGTTTCCTTCAGAATCAGCTATGAGAGCTTAATGCGACTCCGTAGATGAATCGATGATCTACGTATTTCTGAGTTTGGTCCCACTTTAGTGCAAAATATAGTGACCACATGCCTCCGTATGAAGACAACTCATAAGATTCTTCGTTCCGATAAATTGTCTGTATTAGGATGGAGCTGGATAGTGGTATTGTAAGCCGATTTCCTTCCTAATTTTTATAAAAAAACAATCAGTTTTAACTTAAACTGTGGTCCGGGCAAACGTACTGTTTCTGGGTGTGTTTCTGTGAGAGTTTTGTAAAAATTTGTAAAAGATAACTTTTTGCATTAGTTGGAGGTGTAGGAATAAATTCTTTCCTAAACCCAAAATCTCGCGGGCACACGTTTTTGAAAAAAGTGTTTCAAACGTCAAAAGTATAGTCCGTACCAATTTAGTTTACCATTCTACTGTGCAGGTCTCTTAAAATTTCTCTTATCATCTCTTAAATTGAGTAATATGACCTAAGAAACACGAAAATGGGTGGAGCCATAAATAAAAAGGATCTGCAGTTGCGATCTGACTGAGGGCGGTTTTTTTATTTTCCTTCTCTTAAACAGAAGTTGAGAGCGCACTGATGGGACGGCCATTTTCTACCTGAGGTATAATCATTGTGTATATCCAGTTTTCCAACAAATTATTACATCTCTGGTGGGAGAGGAAATGTAGATCTATATATGCCAAATTTACTTCGAGAAAATTATGTTCTGATAAGATACAAAGTTTTGTACTAGTATATCTGTTGGTACTGTAGGGGATTTGCGTATGATGACGATTGGATAAATGAAGCAAGAGATCTTGCATGAATTAATTGTTTGATTGTGTTTCTATGTAGCTATACGGTTTTTGATTATTTGCTCTTTATACTTTCGCAGATCATTATTACTGGCAAAGCCCTATTTCTGTGAATAAGGCGTAATAACTGGTGCAAATGTTTACCAAGAAGATGTGCTAGAGGGTGTTGTGAAGGGCTTGGCCAATACAATACAAATTTTTTTAATAACCAATATTGTGGTCTAATAAATGAAACAATTTTGAATACAATGTGTTTAATGTTTTTTTTTTTTATAGCGTTTTATATTTGTAACAGAACTTATGGCAGGACTAGGTATATTGAATTCAATTTGAAGAACTGCCAGTTTCATAATCGGTTGAGGAATCATCTCCTGGACTGATAACTATTGCATCCGATATTGTGTCCCATATCAGCTCATGAGAAAAGTATGTATTCCTCCTCTGTCCTTATAACATTTGCACAAACTTTACGCCAATCTTCAACTGGATGATAAGGTGGCAATCTTAGTACTTTGTGTCCCGCGCGCTGAATCTTATGCTTTGACTCCTACGCCCTCTCGTAATAACCTTCCTCTTACCTTTTACTATCAAAACGTAAGAGGACTGCGATCTAAGACCCGTGCCGTCTTGCTCCAATCTCACGCTCTCCCATTTGAGGTCTACGCTCTGACCGAAACTAATCTAATTCCCGATATAAAGAATCAGGAATTATTCCCCCCTAGTTTCAATGTTTACCGAGACGACGATCTTACCCGCCCAAATGATGATGCTCCGTGTCGAGGTGTCCTACTGGCCGTCCGCAATGACCTAAACTCTTCACCAATCGCTGTTTCTACTTCCTCTAAACTTGACTACGTTTCAATAAAGATAACACTCCCCTGCAGGTCCCTGTACATTATGTGTTTTTACATCCTACCGGCCCAACCAATCGAATGCTACCAACTCGCTATCGATGCAATTGATCAAATAATTAACTTATCTGATCCTCTCGATGATATCATCGTATTTGGCGATTTCAATCTACCTCAGCTGCACTGGACTCAATCAGATGATAAATCTTTTTTTATCGCTTACCCTATCTCGAGTAAAGAATGTCTCTTCTTGGATGAGCTCACAGACTCTAGCTTATGCCAAGTTAGTGGAGTCTCCAACTATATGGGAAGGCAATTAGACCTCATTTTCACCACTGACCCCATAAACTCCTCTGTGTCGCTCTGTCCCCTTTCACTATCGACCATTGATAACTTCCACCCACCACTTCTTCTTTCTCTTTTCCACCACTCTACTTTCCGCCCCACCCCATCTGCAGCTACCACTTCTTACGACTTTCATAAAGCGAATTTCCGCAAAATTAACGCATATCTTAGTAAGTGTTCTTTTGATTTCGCCAATATGCCCCTAAAAAGTGCTCTCTCTATTTTCTACAGAGAATTACTTAATTCTATTTCTCTCTATGTCCCCTTTTCGCGTAATAGGACCTCTTCTACGAGCCCCCCGTGGTATAATCGTAAACTTCGCTCTTTACGTAACAAAAGAAACAAATTATGGACAGTTTTCCTCCGGTCCAACTCTTTTGTTGACTATTCAAACTATCTCGGGTCATACCTTCAATTCGCCCAGCTCTATAAGTTTCTCTATCAGCGATACCTTGATAGTGCGCAATCAAGGCTTATAAATGATCCTAAGTCTTTCTATCAATTCGTTAATTACAAAAAAAAATCCGACGGTTTTCCTCCATCCCTCTCATACGAAAATATATCATCAACTGATCCGCATACCATAGCTAACTTTTTCGCTACTTTTTTTAAGCAATCTTTTGCCGATAATTCCTTCGTACCGGATCCCTCTTATTTCAAATACCTACTTAACTTCCCCATTGGCCCCACTATTTTTCAAAGCTTTGATCATACAGTAATAGAAAACAAATTACAACAACTTAATGATGAATACTTACCCGGCCCAGATGGCCTTCCATCTATATTTCTTAAAAAGTGTTCCTCAACTCTTTCACGCCCCCTTGCTAATCTCTTCCGATTATCGCTCTCTCAAGGTGAATTTCCACAGATATGGAAGTCCTCTTTCATAACACCCATACACAAAAAGGGATTAAAGAGCGAAGTCACTAATTACCGCCCTATAGCTAAACTTTCCCATATACCCAAACTCCTCGAAAGTATTTTGCATGAAGCCTTAAGCTTTCAGTGTAAATCTTTTATTTCCCCCAATCAACACGGCTTTCTGAAGGGTAGATCAACTACCACTAACCTCGTAGAATTCGTGTCCTCTGTTCTCTCAGCCTTAGAAAATGGTAAAGAAGTTGACGTTATAACAACTGATTTCAGTAAAGCTTTTGACAAGATATCTCATAAACTAATCCTGTTCAAATTGTCCGTCCTGGGCTTTGAACCCATTTTGCTTAAATGGATATCTTCTTACTTGGATAATCGTTTTTATAATGTTCGTTTCAGATCTGTCCTATCGGCCCCTTTCTTGGCCACTTCAGGTGTTCCTCAAGGTAGTCACCTAGGTCCACTCCTCTTCATCCTAACTATTAACGACCTTCAAAGGCTCATTCAACACTCAACACTTTCTCTCTATGCTGACGATACCAAATTTTTTAAACCCATTTCCTCACAACAAGACTCCACCCTCCTTCAAATAGATCTAAACAGTTTTTCCACCTGGTGCATCAAGAACTGCTTAGAACTCAATGTCTCCAAATGTCAATCGATTACTTTCTCACGTAAGTGCAAGAAGTCTCCTCAACGAATTTACCATCTCGACGGCCAACCTATACCCCTTGTTGAATCTATCCGCGACCTTGGTATATTATGCGACAGGCAGCTTAATTTCCGCTCGCATATTGATGAGATAATTTCTAAAGCAAACTCATCACTCGGCTTCGTTAAAAGATGGTCCAAAGAATTCTGCAACCCGTACGTGACTAGATCACTATACATAACTTACGTTCGCCCCCTTCTCGAGTACGCTAGCCAAGCGTGGTGTCCCTTTCAACGAGTTCATGTATCTCGTATTGAGAGGATCCAGCGTCGTTTTCTTCGCTTTGCTCTTCGAGGTCTACCTTGGAACGATCCTCTAATCTTACCTCCCTATCGAGACCGTCTCAAACTCATTAACCTGAATACCCTTGAGGAACGAAGGGACGCAGCAGACATTTTGTTCATTCACCGACTCCTCTCAGGCTCCGTCGATTGCATGCCTCTTTGCAACTCCATTTTCTTTAACACTAACCCTCGTAATCTACGTTCCACCCGTCTCTTTTATCTACCTATCCACCGCACCACATATGGCTCTAACGAACCAATCTCCCGTATGCTGCGTAAGGTAAACTCCAACCTTTCTGTTTTCGATTTTAATCGCAGCACACTTTCCCTCAAATTCGATCTCCTTCACCATCCTTAGCTTTAAGCCCAAGTATTAGTTTAAGTCTTAGTTTTTAAGCTTGTATTAAGCATAATAAATGGGGGCGTCAGCCCCCACGAAAATTGAAATTGGATGGTGTATAGTTCGATGTTCCTTCATAAGCTCATAAAATTCGAGTTTGAGCATCTGTGAACTATGTGGTATATTGTAGTGGACAAGCCATTGTAACATCTCAAATTTCCGGAACCAGAACTGATTTGCTTGTCTTCCCATTTGTTGTTATGTTATACAAAAATTGATCTGTCATCGATTTGGAGAAATTTTCAAAATTCATCTCATCGTGATAATCTCCTGTTTTAGTCCAAGATTTAAATAAAAGCAAGGGATTATTTACGAAGCCTTTCTCGTCACTTGCATGTGCCATTATCAACATCTGTCCCTTTGAAATTGGAGCCTTTCTTTGGTCTCCTGTGTGAGCTGTGCATAAAAGTTAGCTCTGAACACCCGGGAAAGACGAAAAAAAAACAATTTTTCGGTTTTAAGGGACAATTGTCCGATTTATTTAATTTTGCAATCACAACTGATCTTAGAAATGAATTATACAATTATTTATACCTTCGAATTGAACGGGAAAATGTGCTGACAAAATGGCTTGATGGCTTGATTACTTGCAGGTTGATTTCTCGGAATTCGATGTTGTTGTCGGATGTGCAGATGTTTGCACTTGATGTGCTCATATGTCATGGGAACGAATGCATGCGACAAATGCGTGTCATGTGTGAATCGTGGGAACAAGTTTGGGGCACGTTTCAATATTCTGGGTGTTAACATATAGCTCTCGTCCAAACAAATGATCTCATATCATTTTGATCTGTATTCCTGCACCCTTATTTATTTATTTATTTATTTATTACTAAGTAAGTATTGCTTACACGGTAAGATAATGGAATCCTTTTAAATGTGGAAGCCTTAAATTTTTCAAATATCAGATACAAGTATGTGCAAGTATATATAACAATAAGAATTCAGGAAGTGATAACAAAATAAAATAAAATAAGGTAAGTAAGATAAAGTAAAAGAGAGAAAAGGATAGAAAAGAACAATTGGCTTTACAATCAAATTGAACATTTTAAGCGTTTAAAATTCTAAATCTAATTAGTTTCATTGGCCAGGTATTTTAAGAGAGAGGTTTTAAATTGTTTTATGCTTCTAGTTTTCCTAATATTTATGGGCAAAGAATTCCACAGCCGTACGGAGTTTACGAAGAATTGGCGTTCATACGTCAAGCAGGCATAGCTCGTTTGAAAAAGCATACATGATCTACCTGACTGAAGGAAGCGTAGCCTATTGAATAGGTATGCTGGTTGCTTAGTTTGAATTATGCCATGCAAGAGACTTAACGTTCTGTATTTGAGCACATTATCAAATGTACATCCGCTGATTTACTTTGAGTAAAAGGAAATATGGTCATATCATTTTAGGTGAAATACAAATCGGGCAATATTATTATATACGACATTGAGCTTTCGTCTGGAGTCGTAGTCGGGGCAGCAAAAGATATCAGAACAATATAGCAGAATCGGTATTAGGAGGGTTTTCGCTAACAAGAGCTTTGTCCGTGTAGGAACAAAGCGATGTGCAGTCCAGAGAGCACGTAATCCACCATATATCTTACCTATAGTGGCGTTTATGTGGGTAGACCAAGTAAGGGTCCGGTTAAATACTCGTATCAGGCCCAGGTTGTTGGCGCAGTCGACGTACTCTATTGGACTTTGGGCTAGTTGGATTGGTGGAAAGAGAGTAAGGTCCAGTTTTCTTTTATGGATCACAAGTGCTTTTGTTTTCTGGGCATTAAGACGCAGTTCGTTCTTAGCTCACCAACCAAGTATACGCTGGAGATCTTCATTCCCCTGCGCAGTGGCTTCGTGAACCAAATTCATGGGAGAACTTAAGTGGATCTGGGCATCATCGGCGAACATATGAATTGCACAATGCACGACAACCTTTGGCAGTTCATTTACGTAGAGCGAAAAAAGCAATGGTCCAAGAATGGAGCCTTGCGGTACTCCCCTCTTTATAGGCAAATAGCATGAACATCGGTTTCCCGCTACAACCCGTTGTCGTCTTCCTTCTAAGTAAGAAAATATAAGTTTTATAGAGGGCAATGAAAATTTAAACTCTTTTCTGAGCTTTAAGCAAAGTATAGTGTGATTAACGGTGTCGAATGCTTTCGAAAAGTCAAGTAACGTTAGTATTGTAGCATGGTTGTCATCAATAGCTTTCCTAATTTCGTCAATTACCAATAATAACGCAGTCTTGCAACTTCGTTTTTGACGGAAGCCAGATTGATTCTCACAAAGCAGTTCTTTACACTGTAGATAGATTTGAATCTGTTTAAGAATACATTTCTCAAAAACTTTTGAAAGGAATGGCAGAATTGAGATAGGTCTGAATTCCACTGCATTTCCATTCGATTTCTTTGGAATAGGAATGATTTTAGCGTCTTTCCAATGAGTGGGAAAGACTGACGTCGTTAAAATTGAGTTGAAGATATGTGTTATAAAAGGCAGTAAATATGGAAGCAGAAGCTTAACAAATTTTGGATGAATTTCATCGATCCCCATAGCATTTGATTTGATCGATAGTACCGCTTCTGCAACGTCTTCCTCGAGTAATCTGTAGAATTCAAAGTATGATTCTCTACAATCATCCGGTGGCTGGTCGAAAGTAGTTAAGCTTACTGAGGGTGGATCACTTGACATTAAAAAAGTTGAGTTAAGGTGGTTACAGTCTATATCATCGGGAGTTTTAGGCCTTTGTTTTCCTAACCCAAGTTCAGGGATATGTTTCCAAACCTCTCTGCCTGAGGAGCAGCTACCGAACTTCCGATAGTAGAAGACACGCTTGGCGTTTCTTATTTTAGAAACCGCTTCATTACGTAATTTGCGATATATATTTAAGAACTCAGGCATTCTGTATTCTTTCCAGCTTTTATAGGCATCATCACGCTTTTTCATAAGCTGTAGGATATTAGGGGTAAACCATTGAAGGTGAGGGGGCCTATCAGGTTTTGTTTTTAACGGCACATGTTTGTTAAAGAGGAAAGCAATTTTTTCCTGCAGAAAGTTAGTTTGATCATTGACAAGGGGCATCCGATAAATACGCTCCCAACTTGTACCTATGGTATCAGCTTGCAATTGAGCATAATTTAAGTTATGGAAATCTCTAAACATGACTTTAGATTCAACAAAGTCATTTTTAGCTTGGTAAGTTATATATATCAAGTCATGTTTAGAGAATGCAGGTGCTGAGAGTTGGCTATATAACAGGACTTTACCCATATCGGATACAAAAATTGAATCGATCAGAGTTGAAGCAGTGGTCGTAAAATGGGTAGGGGTAGACGTGTTAACTGGGTTTAGATCAAGCGATTTCATTTGTTCCAAAAAGCCTATGGAGCCGGATGTATCTAACAGATTACAATTAAAGTCGCCGCATATAATGATGTTAGTGGCAATGTAGCCTTTCTCCTCGAGGGTGGTAAAGAGTGGAGCAAAAGAGATGGAGTTATTTGGTCTGTAGACTACACCAATCAATATTTTCTCATGACTACATTTGATGTTTATGAAATAGTATTCGAGAGGACAGTCCTGGCTTCTCAGATATTTCACTCGTAAAAGTTTAACTTCATTTTTTCGCACATAAGTTTACGGTTGTTCTCCGTTTTTATATAGGAAAATCCATTTCTTCTTAGAATCCTGTGTAGCAACATAATGCTTAAATTAAGCTCCAAATCTTCCTGGTCCCGTTGTCTCAACATTTCTAGGTTAATCATAATTTTTTTCCTCAAAGTGAAAGTTGTATATAATTTGCCGAATAGCTGTGATGTCAAAGTCGTGTAATGCAGTTTTCCATTTTTTGAATGGTACCTTTTTATTTGGTGATTTAGTAACACCTTTCTCCTCGTATTCCTTGATAATCGTTTGTATTGATCGGGCCGAAATTCCAGTGAACTCCTCAGTTTGCGAGTTTGCGTACGTTATGGGATTATCCAAACATAAACTCATAGCTTCTTCCAATTTTTTGTTATACATGTTAACAACGATCTTACGGGCCTGACTTCCTATTGGTTTTCCTTTTCGCGATGAATCCATAACAATTTCCTCTATTTGTGTAAGTTTTTGTTCGAGCAATGCTATTGTTTTCGTAAAACTGGATTCCAAGTAGCAAATCCATCACTTATATGCGTTGGGTCTAGCTTGATTACAATTACATGTAATTAATAATTAAAACAGTAATGGACTTTTGGCAGTACTGTAAAATCTCGATAAATCGTAGTACCAATGGACCTACAGTTTATTACGAATTAAAGAGGTTTTCGAATTAGTGAGATTACGAATTATTGTGGGTTGAGAAATTAAAATTCGAATAAACGGGGTTTTAAGTTTTTTTTTATTAAAAATTAATTTTAGTATAAAGTATTACATTTTTTATGTACAAAGAACAAAAATAAGATTTCATATAAAAGACATACAAGAAAGAGACATGTACAAGAAAACATAAAACAAATAAATAAAAGGAAACTTCATTTCATTTAACACAAGTTTACATACATATTTACATATCCACAACAAACAAAAAATGTGCAGGATCTCAGGACGAATAAAAGTCTGTAATTTTTTTCAGACAGAGATATTGCTTGCGCTCGTTATCAATGGTGTTGTCCAAGATGAAAATCGCAGAAAAAACATCATCTTTTAAATTTTTTTCTGATCCTAAAAGTACGCAAGCTATTTATGCAAGCCATCGCTTCCTTACATGACACAACCGGAAAGTCCTCGTCATCGTTACCGCTGCATTCATTCATATCGTCTTCTTCTGGTAGCTCCAAAATGTCGTCGTCGGTAAGAATACCT
The DNA here is from genome assembly GCA_949129095.1 of Volucella bombylans. Lineage (NCBI taxonomy): Eukaryota > Metazoa > Arthropoda > Insecta > Diptera > Syrphidae > Volucella > Volucella bombylans. Next base: position 203,284,454 of record OX422141.1, read on the forward strand.
GCAACAGCCACATCGTCATCAAAGTGAACAAAATCATAAAACGTGATTTCTTCGCTTTGAGGCAGGCGATTCCATTCCGATGAGTCTACAGTAGTCGACATATTTTCATCACCAGCTGATAAATGCAGTCCTTTCTCGACGAAACCACATGCACGGAAACAATTTTATATGGTGGATTAGCTTAAATTTTGCCACGCTTTGTCGTCAGCAATGTTCATAGCTAAGAGTATTGAGATATTGTACTCCTTTCCATCTTCATTACGATCTAATAGCAATTGGACCACTTAATTGCGGTAATAGGTCTTAAAATTTTTGATAATGCCCTAATCAAGCGGCTAAAACTTAGAGGTCGTGTTCGCCGGCAAAACCTCTATTTTCACATGACTAAAAACGGAAGTGTCATTGTAGGCAGTGCAATTTTCGACGAATAATAGGATTTTACGCTGTTGTCTTTCCATGTCACGGTTCAATAATTACAGCCATTCACTGAAGAATTCAGACGTCATCCACGCCTTCCTGTTTGAACAGTAAAACATGGGAAATGATTTTAGGTGTTTGAAACATCTAGGTTTCACTGCCTTGCCGATCATCAAAGGTTTTAACTTTTCAGTGCCATCCATATTTGCGGTCAATAATAGAGTAACTCTTTCTTACTGTTACTGTTTTTGTCGCCATGACATTTTTCGTCCCTAAAATGCATTGACCGAACAGGGAGGCACTTAAAAAATAAACCTGTTTCGTCAACGTTAAAGATGTTCTTAAGTTCATAATTTTTTAATAATTTTAACTTTTCTTTCCATTCCAAACAGACGGTGTCGCTTACACTCGCACTTTCGCCACAAAGTTTCCGAAAAGCAATGTTGTGTCTCTTTTTGAAGCGGTCAAACCATCCTTCACTTGCTTTGAAATTTTCAATGCCTAATCTTTATGTACAAATTTGGACTTTTCTCTTACCACGACTCCGCTAAGTGGCACATTTAATTGTCTGCATTGGGAAAACCATGCGACAAGTGATCGTTCCAGCTCAGGGAACTAAGCTGTTTTGTGCCGCTTCATTTTACTGTTGGAAGGCATTTCGTCAATGAAGTCCTTTTTCTTTAAAGTCGACGTCAGTGTAGATGGAGGAACGTTAAAGCGTTTTGCCAAATCGGCTTTTTTCTCGCCATCGACAATGACTTTTAAAATTGTTTTTTTTTTCACAAATTGATTTGGTTCGTTTTGAACTCATATTCAGACAAAAAACAACACTGAACTAAAATGAGGGGAAAGAATAACGACTGCAATGCAAACTTAGAACAATAGTTGTTAGTCGTTATAGAAACAGCTGCCCCATGGTGGTGGCGCCATTTAACACACATTCTAGTGTAAGACAATCCTTCTTGCTTTCGCTTCCCAAGTTTTTTCTTTGTATTCAAACATAAACGTGTAATAATCGTGAAAGGGAGTTGAAGACAGAGAAAAAGATGATTTTTTTTACGAATAAACGGGGTTGTCAACAGAAACTTACGAATTATAAGACGTTTGATGACTTTGCATACGGAAATCATTGCGAATTAACGAGGGGACCCAAATACACTGGTTTTTTACGATTAACCGACATTTTTTTAAGGGACCAGCAGTTTATTTCGAATAAGCGGGGTTTACGATTTAACGGGGTACAAATTATCGAGATTTTACTGTAATTGAATAAAAAGTATGGCGTTAATATATTTTTTTAAGTGACGAAATTAGCAAATAAAACACTTAAACAATTTTATTTGTAAGACCCTAAATCCTATCCTAGAACCTATGAACTAAAGTCCCACAAGTAGAAGCAAACACCATAAAATAAATGGAAACACGCCACATACACAGGTACCTAAATCTAAACCATAAAAAACGTTGAGAACCTAATCATTTACGATCGGACTAGTGTATACAAATACAACAAATATACCTATGCCCCGAATTTGTTGCCAATCCCATCCTAGATAATAGGTAGCATTACATATGAAGTGCGTTGATATTTATCGACCCCGTAATAAAAAATTTCAAGTAATTTTCGTAATAAAAGACAAATTTATTTAATAATGTTTCTTCGTTTGTTCACTAATTTAATATAACGAAAATATATGACAACTCAGTTTTGAGAAAATAATTTAATGTAGGTGCTACAACTTAGCGACTTCACAACTTCGAATTTCAACAACTACTGCTGTGGCACTCGCTCTCTCCTTTCACGTCGGGTAGTTGCCAAAAAGATCAATAGCGCTACTCTTTTTTACATTCGGCCATTCTGAAATTCGTCATCTGACCTCGATGACAAAAGTTCCTAGTTTTCGGTGACGTATTTCCATAGTTTCAAGTGATCACAACTGGTAGTTGTTGTGATTGGTCTTTCGATTTGAGCTGCTTTTTTTAAATCGTAAGGGCCATTCTGCTTTACTTTTGTGATTTCGTATGGACCTAATTCACTCGCTAACTTCCTTCCCGTTATAAATTGGTTACTCCAACTTTGTACCCATATTCGCTATTGCACTTTCTGTCGTAGTTCCTCTTGTATGTTGCTTATGCCTGCTGTATCTGCATTCTAGCTTCTTCACGCATCTTTTGTCGTTCGTTGTCAAAATTCTCAAAAATCTCTTGCTCCTGTATGTTATTTCGCCGATTTGTTCGTTAACTCCATTCTTCATTTTAATACCAAACATCAATTCAAACGGCGAAACTTTTGTAGAGCTGTGAACGCATGCGTTGATAGCCCTTTGCACCTTTGCCACCCACTTGTACCATTTCAACGGTTCTTCAGAAGATAGCTTGGCTATTAACGCGCTCTATTTGCCCATTGCCTCGTGGAACTCCTGTTGTACTCAGTACGTGCTTAATGCCATTTGTTTTCATGTACTCTTCAAACGCTATGGACGTGAACGCTGATCCTCTGTCGCTGACCACTCGAACAGGTGTACCAAATATATTAGACCATTCATCGAACCTTCTTAGAACTTCTTCGTACCCAGTCGATTTTGTGGGGTACAACCACACAAATTTGGTAAATCCATCTACGACTGCAAAAAGGTATTTGTACTGCTACGGCGTTGCGTCCATAGGACCCAGATGATCTATGTGGATAGTCTGCAACGGTTTATCTCCTTTGCCTATGCAGTACAAGTAACCCTCTTTTTTGCCCAACTTCTTGTTATGGATTATGCATTTGATACAGTTGTTAACGAACTGACTGACTTTGCCCTTCAGATGCGGTATCCAGTAGCTCTGCTGAATAGCGTGAATCGTTTTTTGCACTGCAAAGTGACCATTTCTGTGCGCGTTTGCGATAATTTCACGTTCCATTGCTTTAGGCACAGCCAACAAATCATTACCACTTACAGTTTTGTAAATGAGGCCTCCTTTTGTTTTAAAATTTTCATACGGCTGAGTTAAGAGAATTTCAGCAACGGCCTTTATATGCGCATCATTCTGCTGAGCTTTCCTTATACGTACTGATACTTCTGTGGAAATTGTCAAAACATTCTGCGGGTGGCGACTGAGACAGTCGACATGTTTCATTCTTTCGCCATGTCGATGTTCAACGCTAAAGCCAAAATCTTGAAGATAAAGTATCCATTGGCTTACTTCTCGGGGTACATTTTTTTTTATTTGTTGTCTGCTTAAACGCTGTACAATCTGTAATCAACTTGAAGTGGATGGCCAAGTAAATAATGTCGAAATTTCTTTATGGCGTGGTATGCGGCTATTACTTCTAGCATATAGCTGTGCCGACTCTAGATTGGATGTTTTTTTACTCCAGAAAAATACAGGGTGTAGCTGATCATCGAATTTTTGCAGTAATACAGCACCAAAACAATTTTTCGCACCTACTCGCGTAAATCCTCAAGACCGGCTCTCCAATGAGTGCATCTTAAAATTGTTGAATTGACTCCAGATCGGCTGGCCCCAACTTAAAAGGTACATCTTTACGCAGTAAGTTTGTTGGTGGACGAGCGATTTGTGCATATAAATCTTCAAAAGAAGCCAGTTAAACCCAATTGCACCGATTTTATGTTTTTGGGCACAGGCAACGGCGACTATTTTTTCTCTGCCTGGACGTATATGCCCGTTTTCGACTGTATGCCCCAGAATGTTGACTGCCTTTTGAAGAAAATGCCACTTCTGCCATTTTATTTTCAGCCCATACTTTGCTGCTTCGAAAAATACCATTTTCATTTTATGAAGGCATTCATTTGCTGACCCTGCGTGGGTGATAATATCATCTATGTACAGTTCCATAATATTTTGGTTGATCAAATCTTGAAATACGTGATTGATGAAACGTATGAACATGGCTGGCGTGTTGCAGCACCCGAATGGTGCTGTGTTGAATTCGTATAAACTGCTCTTTATGACGAATGTAGTGTATTTCTTGCTCGACTCTTCTATTGGCACATGGAAGAACCCATTTTTCAGGTCCAAAACTGTAAAATATTTGGCATTTTGCAATTTCTCTAAGACATCGTGGATTAATGGAACTGGAAAACAATCTCTGAGCACAATGCTGTTTTGCTTTCTAAAATCGACGCATAGGTGATATGATCCGTATTTTTTTTTAACCACGACAACTCTGCTGGCAACATTAGACGTAGATTTGCGGACAATGCTTTTCTCAAGCCACTCTTCAACTTGCTTCTGTACCGCTTCTGCTTCATCAACTGGAAGACGACTTGCTGCCTGACGTAATGGTACAACTTCTCCGTCTGGCACAATCTTCAACTGTACTGTGCACTGTATTGTTTCCTTCGCTGGCTGGTCATTTTCGATCATGTTTTGAACAACGTCTTTATACTGCGGGGGAGTATGAATATCAATATCTGATTCAACTATGTTATAAATAAAGGGTCCGCCATCTAACGTTTTTTTTCAACTAGTGCTTATTTCGTGAATGGTAACACTTAGCTCATGTCTGATTTGACAGATAATTAGTTTTATCCTTCCGCTGAACGAATATGGTTGTGTATACGCTTGAACAACGCTGAGAAATATTGCCTGCGATCGACTTAAAGAAGATGCCGATTTTGCCAAAAAAATCATCCTTTCAGATGAAGCTCATTTTGATCTTGGCGGCTATGTAAACAAGCAAAATTGTCGCATTTGGGGCACAAAAAACCCGCACGCATACATTGGAAAGCCGATACACCCAAAACGATTCAATGTTTGGTGCGGATTTTGGTCCAGAGGCATAATTGGGCCATTTTTCTTCGAAAATGAGCAAAGAGTGGCCGTTACAGTCAATGGCGATCGTTATCGGGCCATGTTGAACGAATTTTTGTTCACAAAAATTGAAGAGGAGGATATTGGCAATATTTGGTTTCAACAGGACGGCGCTAAGTGCCACATAGCCGAAGCTACACTCGATGTTTTGCGCCCTGTTTTTGAAGATCGCATTATCAGCCGCGGAGCTGATGTCGTTTGGCCACCTCGGAGCTGCGATTTGACACCGTTGCACTATTATTTGTGGAGTGCCGTAAAAGATAAGTGTTACGCCGATAAGCCAGAGACAATTGACGCTTTAAAGGACAATATTCGTGAAGCCATTGGTGAAATACAGCTGCACACAAGCGATAATGTGCTTAAAAATTGGACCGATCGTGTAGGCTACTGCATGGCCAGCCGAGGAAGCCATTTGAATGAAATTATTTTCCATTATTAACCGGAAGAATAAAACTAATTATCTGTCAGATCAGACATGAGCTAAGTGTTACCATTCACGAAATAAGCACTAGTTGAAAAAAAAACGTTAGATGGCGGACCCTTTACTTATCTGATTTATATCCTTATCAATTTCCTCCGCTAACAACGGAGAAAATTGATAAGAACTTTTGGACGAAGTGAAGTAGAACTTTTTTGTGAAATCATATCCAAGCAGTGCCTCACATTCAAGTGCATCATTTGGGACTACAACAAACTTTTGAAGTGTTAGTACGCCATCTACTGCAACCTCAGCTTCGAAATGTCCAATGGGACTTGTTTCTTTGTTGCCCAGACCTCTCAAAACAGACGAATTTTTTTTGCAACTCGATATCTTTAAGTTGCTTGTAGACACACTCTCTTATGATGTGACCCAAGCATTCAACTTCGATGTTTTTAACCATAATTTTCTTTAAGCGATTACGATCAAGAACAACATTGACGCTTTTCAAAGTTTGAGGACATGCTTTGGAGATGTGCCCATTCTGGTTACATTTGAAACATTTCAGTTCTTCTGTACAGTCTTTACGCAGATGTTTAGTTGACCCACAATTAAAACAGTGATTCTTTTTATCCATGCGATTGGTCATGTTCTTCTTTCCACTATTATTCGTATTTTTCTTTGAGCTTTTTGAATGGTTTGCAGCTGTACATATTATATTTTATTTCACACTCTATGTTGTAAGAGTATAAATGTAACAATATCCTTAAAAAAAAACAATGTATATCCCTTTTGTAATCTGTGCGCCCTCTGCCGGTGAAAAACGTAATATTTCAATGACAAGGGTTTCTTTTTTATTTTTTATTTTTTGAGAACATCCGGTTCAGGTGTGTCAGAATTGTTAAAAGAAAAGTTCAATAAAGAAGAGAGTGTTAAATCTATCAGGTGTGGGGTAATCCCAAAGTAAAATGTCAAAAAAATATTCAAAAATGGATTTACGTAATGCCCACATTGCAAACAATGGGAATAGAATTTCCTGCATCGGCTAGCGTGGCGCAGTTGTGCACGCTGCTAAACGAGGCAAGAGCAGAAGCTGAGGTGCAGGAATATTTAGTGGATGACGACACGCCAACTATGACGTTGGCAAACATAGCGCAGTTTGCCGTAGATGTACCGCCTATTGCTGTTTCCGCTGCTCCTGTTGCTACTGCTACTGCTACTGCTACTGCTGCTACTGCTGCTCCCGATGCAATTGCCGCTCCTGCTGAAATTACTGGTTTTGTTTCTACTGCCGCTCCCGCTGCCATTGCTACTGCCGCTCCCGCTGCCATTGCTACTGCCGCCACCACTACTGCTGCTCTTGCTATTACAGCTGCTGTTGCGCCTACCACTACTGCCGCTCCTGCTACTACTACTACCACTACTGCCCCTGCTGCCACTGCTGCTCCTGCTGCCATTCCAATCACGGCTGCTGACCAGGAACTTGCCGCTCTGGAACACCAGATAAGTATTTTAAAAAAGAAACAAGAACTTTTCTTACTCCAACGCCAATTCGAACAGATGTCACCCGAGCCAGCAACCCGAGTTCGAGTAGAAGATATTGTCCGGGTAGTCCCCAAATTCAGCGGAGCCCGCATGTCGGGTTATGACGTCAATCACTTTATCAATGATCTGGAACAAATCTGTCAGTCATACCGATGCGAAGACGGTTTTAAATACATTTGCTTAAGAAGCTTCTTAGTAGATGCTGCAGCGGATTTCGCAAGCCAAGTCGATGTTCGTGATTACAATGGTTTACGTTCAGTTTTAATCAAAGAGTTTGACCGCGTGCTAAGTTATAGTGAAATTATAAATAGATTATATTTAATCTGGAACCGGGACTCGGAGGATATGCATCGTTACGTACTCGTTATGAGTGGTCTGGCCAAACATAGTCAGTTGCGGGAATACGAGATCGTCGGAATGATTGTGGATGATGCAATTCTGCTGCTGAGTGGGACATCAACCATCGACCAGCTCAAAGTGGCAGTGGGGATACATCAGGAACGCATCATGGGGCACATCAATCGCCCTCGTGCTCAAGTTGTTCCTGCAAGCCGTGGAACCCTAGTGGCTCCGAAGAAAACAACAAGTGCAGGCGAACTAACTCGCTGTTTTAACTGCAGCAGATTGGGACACTATCAAAGTAAGTGTCCGTTTGAAACGAGAACATCGCGATCCTGCTTTAGATGCTGGAAGATGGGACGCGATCACAAACGCTGTCCAAACCCTCCGAAGTTGCTGGTACGACGAAACTTAGTTTCAGCTGTGGGAGAGTTTGCTGGAGAAGAGTCCGAGATTTTGGACAATGAAGATGCCATTGATGCTGTTAATTATGTAAGTGTTGCATTTAGTTTCAGTTCTATCAGGCACTGCAGATATACGAATTTCTTTTCTCTGTTTGATACCGGTAGTCCGGTTAGTTTCATCCGGTGTTCTGCCGTTAGTAACTTCACCCAACATTGTAAACAAAAAACGACATTCAGAGGTTTGGGAAACCGAGCGTTATCATCTTGTGGCCGTATCGATTGTATTATTAAATTTAGAGACATATGTATCCGTCAGGAATTAATTATACTTCCAAATAATGAAATGAATTTACCCCCTATTTTAGGAAGAGATTTCTCACGTAGAGCTAATATTGTGTTATGTATAAATAAAGAGAAAAAAAATGTTAAACTGAAAAACGATACGAGAAATATTGTTAATTTAAATGGAAATTCGTATTTTTGTTTTGCCGATGGAGGTGAAGTCTTCTCAACTGCTTTCAGTCCTTCAGATAATATTTGTAAAGAAAAGTCTCCTTTGAACAAGGAAGAACTTACCGGGTCATCTAACGTTATCAATTTCTCGGAAAAGAAACTCGAGGGTGGGTTAGTTTTAGATATAAATAAGTCGTTAACGAAAGATAATGTAGAAGCTATAAAAAGTACTATTCGCGAACAATATTTATACCCGTTTGAAATAGAAGCAAAACCGCATAATTCGGAGATGCACATCAGACTTACGAATACATCCCCCAGGAGGCTTTCGTATTTTGAGAAAGCAGAAGTACAGAAGATTTTAGATAGCTTATTAGAGCAAAAGGTTATTAGGCCAAGCCAGTCTCCATACGCATCTGCCATCGTCTTAGTGAAGAAGAAAACGGGGGAGCTACGGATGTGCGTTGATTATAGAAATTTGAATAAAGTTACGGCACGTGATAATTATCCGTTACCATTAATCGAAGACTGTTTGGTTTATCTTGGGGGAAAAAAATACTTCTCCACTTTAGATCTGAAGAATGGATTCTTTCATGTGGCAATGGCACCAGATTCTATTCAGTACACTTCTTTTGTTGTCCCTCATGGACAATATGAATATACTCGAATGCCGTTTGGGCTCAAAAATGCTTCCGCTGTTTTTCAACGTTACATATGTGAGATTTTTGCTGATCTATTTTCTTCGGGTCAGATCTCGATATATATAGATGACATTGTTCTGGCTACGGCAACATTAAAGGAACATATACTATTGTTAAAGAAAGTTTTACGTCGTATGACAGAAAAGGGTTTAACATTGCGTATGTCTAAATGTAAATTCGCTTATGAACGAATAGAGTATCTTGGCTATACTGTCACGTCAGATGGTATCCGCCCAAATAATGATCACATCGAAGCTATAAAGAAGTTACAGTTACCTAAGAATTTAAAAGAGTTACGTACAATGCTAGGCATGTTTAGTTATTTTCGAATGTTTATCGAAGGGCATAGCAAATTAGCCAAACCATTGACCGAATTAACGCGCGAAGGAGTAGTGTTTTCCATGACCACTGCTTGTGAGGATGCATTTATTAGGTTGAAAAATAAGTTCTTGCCATATATGATCCATCGAAGGCGACCGAGTTACATTGTGATGCCAGCTCTTTAGGTTTCGGAGCCGCACTTATGAAGCGGCAAAGTGATGGGAAATTTCATCCTGTATCATATTTTTCTAAAACGGCAAATTCGGCAAAACAACGTTACCATAGTTTCGAATTAGAATCTCTAGCTATAGTGTATGCGCTCAGGCGTTATAGAGTGTATTTAGAGGGTATAAATTTCAAAATCATTACTGATTGTAACTCGCTCAAACTGACTCTGGAGCGCGAAAGAATGAATGCTCGAATTGCTAGATGGGCATTAGAACTGCAGTCATACGATTATACGTTGCAGCACCGCCATGGTGTTTTAATGGGCTACGTCGATGCGCTGAGCCGTTTGCACCCTAAGTTAGGGGTATTTATCGATTCTAAAAATGACTCTCTCAACGCGAAGAATTGCGTTAATGCTGTTGCATCACGATTTTGGGACGAGGACATGCCTCATCACATTTTGTGCCGTACTATTCAAACAGTTGATGATAGGGATGTCTGTTTCCGGATTCAACTTACGCAGAGTCGGGATAGCAGTATTAGGAAGGTTAGGGATCAGTTAGTTAAGGGGCCGTTTAGGGGTTTTGAAATGTTGGATGGCCTCGTGTATAGGGTCAATGAGGATGGCAGATATCTGCTGTACGTAGCTAGAGAGAAATTGGGTCATTTGGGAGTAGATAAAACCTACCAAAGTTTGCGCAGGCACTACTGGTTTCCTAACATGAAAGACGGAGTGCGCGACTTTATTCGAAACTGTGTCCGTTGCATTATGTATCCGGCCCCAGTTCGAGCTACCGAACGAAACCTGTACAGTATTGAGAAAAGGCCCGAGCCTTTTGATACGTTGCACCTAGATCATTTCGGGCCCCTGCCGTCTATTAACTCAAAGAGAAAGCATTTACTGTTGGTAACAGACGCTTTTACGAAGTTTAACAAGATGTATGCTGTAAACTCAACCAGTTCAAAAGAAGTACTTGCATTTTTTGAAAAATATTTCTCGTATTATAGCCGCCCTCGGCGTATCATTACCGACCAAGGTACATGTTTTACATTTTTAGAATTTGCTGCTTTTCTGAAAAACCACAACGTTGTACATGTGAAGGTCGCCGTTGTGTCTCCGCAAGCATACGGTCAGGCGGAAAGTGTAAATAGGACGCTGAAAGCGATGTTGGACAAATTGTGCGAACCGATTAGTCACGCCGATTAGGTGCAAATGCTTCCTCACGTTGAGTTCGGTCTAAATAACTCGAAACACAGTTCGACGAAGCATTTTCCTAGCAAATTTTTGTTTGGTGTCGCACAACGTTGTAAGATCATTGATGAGCTTTCTGAATATTTAGATGAGAAGTTGAGCTCGTCTGGGGTCCCTGACTTGGTGACAATGCAGGCAAATGCCCTGGAAGAGATTCAGAAGCCACAGGCTTATAATGCTTCGTACTTAGAAAAAAAGAGTTCGCCAGTTAAAGAATATGTAGAGGGGGAGTATGTCGTGATTCGTAACGTAGATGTAACGCCGGGAATGAATAAGAAATTAATTCCGAGGTACCGCGGTCCCTATGTAATACATAAAATCTTAGGGAATGATCGGTACGTGATTCGCGACGTTGAAAACTGCAAGACAACGCAGCGCCCATATGATAATGTAGTTAAAGCCGCTCGCATGCGGAGATGGGTAGAAGACAAAGTTGATGAGGGGACTGAAAGCCGTGAGAGCAACACAGCGACGTAGATTTAGTTTCTTAAGAAAATAAGTATCGAGGTCGATTTGTTTGTGCAGGTTGGCCGAGGTTGTAAGAGTATAAATGTAACAATATCCTTACAAAAACCAATGTATATCCCTTTTGTAATCTGTGCGCCCTCTGCCGGTGAAAAACGTAATATTTCAATGACAAGGGTTTCTTTTTTCTTTTTTATTTTTTGAGAACATCCGAAGAGAGAAAAGAAGAGAGTGTTAAAATGTTTAAACTGTCTACAATACAGCGTATGACAGACTTCGTGTCAGTAACACCCAGCGATACGATTTTTTTCATATGCAAAACATACTCAAGGAAACTTCCTTCATTGTGCTTCTTTCTCTCTCTCAACTGTTTATGAATTTATACACTGCCATATGTACGTTCAAATTCATTTTCCAGTAACAACCGTAGTTCTCTATACTCAGCCACCGACACCGATTCTAAGAACAGTTTGGCTGTATTTATCATCTTACCTCGTGCCTGCACTTATTCACTCAAACAATAGGCATCGGCATTCTGCTCAAAGTTTTCAAACCACTGTTTAACCGGAATCATTTCTCCAGCGAAATCTGTCATAATTTTTGCAAAATTTTCAACTGACACTTTTGAATCGTTTTGTTTTAGTTCGTCTGCTTGGATTTTTAAACTTAGCAATTGAATAACTACTTCCGACTATTTTTTCAATTATTGTTTTAGCAGCGTTCGACGTAGATCCAGTTCCAGAATCCAGGTTCTTCTTCGTCACTCACTGCTGTTTTCTTCTGTTCCGTTTTCGCTATTCTTTTCGCTCTAATTTGAGTAAATGGTGCGTCTGTTATGTCTGCTATCGGACTCCGTTTGCTTTCATCTGCCTTTCTGCTCACGATATTTTCTGGCTCTGCTTCACTCATGACTTTAAATTAATTAAAAATTAAATGACTCTGTGGTTGAGCCCCCAAATGTAATAAAGTACAAATGTAATTAATAATGTTTCTTTGTTTGTTCACTAATTTAATGTAACGAAAATATATGACAATTCAGTTTTGATAAAATAATTTAATGTAGGTGCTACAACTTAGCGACTTCACAACTTCGAATTTCAACAACTACTGCTTTCACGTCAGGTAGTTGCCAAAAAGATCAACACCACTACTCTCTTTTACATTTATGCAACAGCATTTTAGTTCATAGCCATGTAAAGTTGGGGTAGGCATTGTAAACTTCAGGTAAAAACATTTACTCTTTCGTACCATTTTTGATCTCTTAAATCCTCTCCTTGCGCAATCGACCGTTGGCAAACTGAATTGGTACGGACTACATATAACAAGTAAATACAAAACAAAAAAGAAATTGCAAATCAGGAGGAAGATTTTTAGATTGGTTGTTATTACTATTTTATTGATGTAAAATGCGTTTTAATTCTATTGTATTAGGCGCACAATTCGCTCCAATACAAAGCTCTTTTACTCCTCTTTGTCCATGTCCAAATCACCTTTGAGTTAATTTGCATAAAAATATCGCAATTCACATAAATTTAAACTTTTACAAATTCGACAGTTCTTTTAAAATTTAATTGATTTAACGTTTTTTACAATTCCTGCCCAAAGTAAAGTCTTCGTGTAGAAATTTGTACGAATTGGCAGGGTGGGGAAATGAAATATTCTCTCAAATTCGTTCTCGTTTACAAATTTTTTTTCTCACGGGAACAGGGAAAGGCAGACGACTTGGATTAAAGGTCCGGGTAGCCGTACAACAAAAAAAATATTTGAACTTCAACTGTCATGACTTTATTTTTTTCTTCTTCCTTCTTATAATAGTTTTTTTTTTTTGTTTCAACTAGCTGTACGTACTTTAAAGAAAGACTATTTCGCCTCTAAACTAAATACATCCCTCTCTGGAAAGAAACTTTGGTGTAGCTTGCGTAAAATTGGGATATCTATTAGTAACGACAACTCTAAATGTGTTCTCGATCGCGATGATCTAAATCTTGCATTTGTGGGAGATGATTCCAGTATAAATGAATTTGGTTTTAGTCAGACTGAGGAAGTAGTGCACTCGCTGCCAACACTGGAAGATTTTGTAGTAGCCACTCTGACTCCATACGTGAAGATGGCGTACCAGTACGCTTTATAAAACTTATCTTACCGCAAATTGTAATTTAATTTTAATTTTGGTGGGGGCGAATGCCCCCATTTATTCGGCTTAATACAAGCTATAACTTAAAAAATAAACTTAAACTAAAACTTAAAACTAAGGTTGGTTGGAGTGGTGAAGGAGAACAGATTTGAGGTAGGAAGTGGTGCGGTGAAAGTCAAAGACGGTAGGGTTTGAGTTGATTTGACGTAGCATACGGGAGATTGGTTCGTTCGCGCCATAGGAGGTGTGGTGGGTTGGTAGATAGAAGAGTCGAGGGGTACGTAGATTACGAGGGTTAGTGTTGAGGAAAATGGAGTTGTGAAAGGAGTCGATGAATGAAGAGAAAGTCTGCTGCATCTCTGCGATCTTCGAGGGTGTTTAAGTTGATAGGGTTGAGACGATTTTGATAGGGGGGCAGATTAAAAGGATCGTCCCAGGGCATACCTCGAAGAGAAAATCGAAGAAAACGGCGCTGAATGCCTTCAATTCTCGAGATATGAACACGATGATATGGGGACCATACTTGATTGGCGTACTCTAGGAGGGGGCGAACAAAGGTAATATACGAGTAGAGGGACCTGGTCACGTATGGGTTTTACAAAACCTAGTGCATAGGATTATCTCATCCATATGTAAACGGAAGTTGAGCTCGCTATCACACAAAATGCCGAGGTCACGAAGAGATTGTACGGAGGAGATACTCGTAGGTTGGTTATGGAGAAGATAGGGAGGAGATTGGTTCCGTTTATGTGAGAAGGTGATGGATTGGCATTTGGCGATGTTAAGTTCCAAAGAATTTTTGAGGCACCAGATCGAAAAACTATCAAGATCTTGTTGAAGGGGGAAAGAGTCATGGGGAGAGGAAATGGTTTTGAAAAATTTGGTATCGTCGGCGTAAAGGGAGACAGACGAGTGTTTGATGATCATATCGAGATCATTTATGGTTAATATAAAAAGAAGGGGACCGAGATGGCTGCCTTGTGGAACTCCAGAGGTGGCCAAAAATGGAGCGGAGTGGGCTGACCTAACACGAACACTGTAAAAACGGTTTTTGAGGTAAGAGGATATCCATTTCAACAGTATGGGTTCAAAGCCGAGGGCAGACAATTTAAAGATGATTAACCGATGAGAGATTTTATCGAAGGCTTTGCTAAAATCGGTTGCAACTATATCGACTTCATTGCCATTCTCTAGGGCAGAGAGGGCAAAGGATACGAATTCAACGAGATTTGTGGTGGTTGACCTACCCTTTAAGAAGCCATGTTGTCTAATGATTTGCATTGGAAGCTTAGAGCTTCATACAAAATACTTTCGAAGAGTTTGGGTATATGGGAGAGTTTAGCGATGGGACGATAGTTGGTTATTTCATTCTTTGATCCTTTCTTGTGGATCGGGGTTATGAAGGAGGTTTTCCAAGCCTGAGGAAATTCTCCTTGTGAAAGGGATAGACGGAAGAGGTTAGAAAGGGCAAGGGAAAGAGAGGAGGAACATTTTTTAAGAAATATGGTAGGGAGGCCATCTGGGCTGGGTGTGAATTCGTCATTGAGTTGGTGTAATTTATATTCGATATAAGACGGGTCAAAAATATGAGAGAGAAGTGGGCCATTGGAGAAGTTCAGTAGATAACTAAAATAGGATGGATCTGGTACAAAGGAGTCGTTGGTGAAGGATTGTTTAAAAAATGTGGCAAATAGGTTGGCAATGGTGAGTGGTTCGGTTGATGACCTGTTGTTGAAAGAGAGGGAGGGAGGGTAACCATCGGACTTTCTTTTGTAGTTAACAAATTGGAAAAAGGACTTATGGTGGTTTATAAGGTTGACTTGCGCATTGTTAAGGTAGCGCTGGTAAAGGGAGTCGTAAAGTTCGGTGAAATGAAGATAAGCACCAAGATAGTTGGAATAGTCGGTAAAGGATCTGGTACGCAGGAAAACAGCCCATAACTTATTTCTCTTATTTCGTATGGAAAGAAGCTTGCGATTATACCAGGGAGGACTAGTCGATGATGTTTTAAGGCGGGAAAACGGAACGTAAAGGGAAAAAGAATTAAATATTTCTTAATAAAAAATGGATAAGGCATCATTTAAACTTAGGTTGTGAAAGTTAAAGAGGGATCTGCTGAGATATTCACTGATTTTGTGAAAGTTTGCTTTATGAAAGTCGTGGGATGAGAGAGTTGTGGGGGGAGTGGACTGGAATGAAGAGTTATGAAAAAATGAAAGTAGAAGGGGGGATGGTAGTTATCGATTGTTGAGAGAGATAGCGGACAAAGTGAGACTGAGGAGTTAATTGGATCTGTTGTGAAAATAAGGTCTAATTGCCTGCCCATATAATTGGATATACCACTGACTTGGCATAGACTTGAGTCTGTTAAGCAATCTAAGAAGAGACATTCCCTAGCTGAGTTGGCATTTGAAGCGATGAAAAACGATTGATCATCTGATGGAGTCCACTGTAGCTGAGGAAGATTAAAGTCGCCAAAAATAAGGATATCATCAATAGGGTCTGACAGGTCAATTAAATGATCGATCGCATCAATAACAAATTGGTAAGATTCGATAGGTTGAGCTGGTAGGATGTAGCAACATATAACGTAAAGGGACTTGAGAGGCAGTGATATTTTTATTGCGACAAAGTCGGCTTTAGAGGATGAAGAAATTGTAATGGGAGAAGAGTTAAGGCTGTTGTCCATCGCCAGTAGGACGCCTCGACAGGGGGAATCTTTATTTGTGCGGGTAGGATCGTCGTCGCGGAAAACATTAAAAGTAGGAGGGTGCATAACAACATCAACGTTTCCTCAGTCCTGGAAAATTGCGAGAGCAATTCGCAAAGAAAACTTATCCAGCACCTCCTGCCGAATTTAGACCGGTTAGCATTCTACCTTTCTTACGAAGCACTTGTCATTCAATAAGTTGCTGAGTGCCAGCAATCAGATTTTAGAGTTAACCACCATGCCAGGGGTCATGTTGTAGTGTAATTGGACTTGTTGTTGTATTAGAGGCAACCATTCGTGATTTGGGACTTTCTTAAAAGGCTTCAGAGCTCTTAGTATCAAGACTTCACGAAAAAACTTGCTTCAAAAAGGAGCTAAGGTATCCTACTTTCGACCAGGAGAAGTTGCTTTTCTGCAATACTTTCGAAGTGACGTTGAATTTGTGTATTGCCATAACATAAATGGTTTAATAGAGGAGTTGGGAATTCTAGCCTATAACTCAACTGAATGGCGACTGTTTATTGATAGCTCAAAGCGGAGCTTGAAGTGTGTCCACCTCCACAATGGATACTTATTTGGTGCAGTCCCAATAGGCCACTCAATTTGTTTGCGTGAAGAATATGAAGACATAAAGAGAGTCATTGATTTGTTGCAATACCACATGCACAAATGGATCATCTGTGTTGACTTTAAAATGGTATGTTTCCTTCTTGGCTTCAACGCGGATATACTAAGTATCCCTGTTTTTTGTGTAACATATGTGGGACAGCAGATCTCGTGAGAAGCATTGCCTACAGTCGAATTGGCCGCCAAGATCTGAACTCAAAACTGGTGATCCAAACATTCTACATCAGCCGCTTGTTGACAGAAACAGTATTATATATCCACCTCTGCATATAAAACTGGGCCTCATAAAGCAGTTTGTTATATCTTTGCCAACTGAAGGAACTGTAACTATATGAAAACAATAGCGATTGACGCATCGGAGACAAACATTGTTCGAGTAATACGCGGTTTACGTCCTCAATTGCTCGAAAATTTGGCCTCTGGAATGCGATTTGTACGAGGCAACCGCGCAGAACATATGTCCGAAACTCTTTTCAAATATTAAATGGAATGAGATACTCGTATTTTTTGGAATGGATTTAATAAATCGCCATCGAGTTAATTTCTTTGTGTTTTATTTAAAAAAACACTATAGACCTCTGGAAGGTTTTTGTATTGGAGGTTAGGGTAGTTGCACAACAAGTCTGTATTAATCTCTATTTCCTCTTCCTTTCCACAGCTTCTGCAATAATCTTGAGAAGAGGCTTTTACTCTGATACCCAACTTGCCTAGGAGGCAGTTAGAACACCTGTAGCGATACGGATGTCTTCTTTGGTAAGTCCGACGAGGGTAGGTGTTCTCCCGCTATCTGGGTTTAGTAAAGGGGAGCGCGAGATGACATAGTCACTCCGGGAAATGCATGCTTTTAGGATCGTTCAATGGCTATTTATGTCTTTGTGTGAGTTACACCTGTGCGGAGAAGCAGCCTCTCTTGTTAGCTCATCCACTTTCTCATTCCCTTCAACTTTTGTGTGTACAGGTACCCAGCACATATCCACTGGGTGAGATTCGCAGGCTCTATTTAGAGTTTGACGTGACTTATGTACCTCAATTGATTTGTTGGTTTTATTTGCCAAAGCTTTTTTGGCTGCTTGAGTGTCTACAAATATAGAAATCTCGGAGTCATCAAAGTAGTTTTACGAACAGCAATTATTCCTACCTGACAAATACTACATTCGTCCGGAATCTTGGAGGAATCCTAGATCCCATTTCCTGGAGCATTTTCCAGAACCAGTATGTTTCTTAATTTTGGAGCCATCTGTATACAGGTAGTGTTAGATAACCAGTCATGTGTGCTAGGATATGCATGACTACTCATGTAGTCACTACGCCTCGCCAGTTTTGATGGTTCTTATTATAAACTCCTGTATTATAGACGCGTCTCCTAAATTGCGGTGCATTCATAGGCCTGATTCTTTTAGCCATATCAAACTTTTGGAAGCCGTGAATTTAAGGAATTCATCTAACTGATGAACGAGGTTGATCATTATCTCTAGTGCAGTTTGTGGAGTGGATATTAACGCTCCTAGTACTGCGATACACCCTAGTCTTTGGAAGTTGTGTGAGTATTTTGTCTGTTTTGCGGGATTCTACCAAACCAAGACGCCATAGATAAAAATGGGTCCAACTATCGCCAAGTAGATCCAGTTTGTTCCACCAGGCCAGTTAATGCACAATTTTTTCTTGGCGTTTTGAAGCGTTTGGTGTACCGTATTCATCGTATTCATCCAGAATATTACCCAAAAGAAAATTGGCGCTTGTTGCACGATAATGCGCCTTCTCATCTATCGACGCTTGTGACCTCCCCGTTTTCACCTGATTTGGCAGCGTGTAACTTTTACCTTTCCCGAGAAATGCATTTGCCGATGAAAGCAAAGGACATCCCGGCCAATGATCTGAAACACTCATTCGACATGCGTTTAGGAAGTGTAAATCGGTTTTGCCAAGAAAACATTTTGTTGATCTGAAGTCAACGTGTTAACGTTGAAATGCGCCTTATATGGCCATGTACTTCCAGTGTATTATACATGATCATAGTCCCCAAAGGTTCATTGGCATGTGTAGAAGGCTGCTAATGCTTTTTTGGTTTTTTGTTTGATGTTACGCTTCCAACTGGGCTTACTGTCTATTACGACTCCAAGATATTTAGCTTCTGATGGAAGATGTATCCTAATATCGATGATTCTAGGAATATTAAACTTTTCTATCTTTCGTTTTCTTGTGAATAACACTAGTTCAGTTTTTGATGGATATATTTCTAAACCGTTTTGTGTTATCCATTTTGCGAGTGTGTCCAAAGTCGACTCCATTAGTTCGCTGATTATTGGAAGCCACAGAAGGGAAGAAATCACTCTTCCTCGTGCAGTTCCTCTTGCAACCGCTCTCCTGACTTTAGCATGTTATCAATCCATTGTGCTCTCCTTGTTTCTGCTTGTCCAAGGCCGTCCTTATGGATACGGTTTTTACATTATTAAATACTCCTGCGAGGAAGACAGTGTTTTTTTTTAGGGTTAGCTACAACATCGTGTAGTGCCGTCTCAACAGATTTTCCTTTCAGGTAGGCGTATCGAGAAACGCATAGGTTGTTCTTGTTGGGTTGTCGTTTTATATGTTGCTCCAGAATTCTCTCCAGAGTTTTTTAATAGAAAAGAGTAGTTTTAACTTTTGGGTCTGCAATCCTTTGCAGAGAAGTGGTTGAGTCTTCCTGCTTTGAAAACCACTTACACTTCATTCTATTTGTTTGGAACGTACCCCAGCTTTAGACAACTCATAAAGATAATTTTAAGACAGGACATGATGTATGGGAGAGCGTGTTGTAACATGGTTGGGATTATCTCCTCTATTCCAGCCGATTTGTTAGGGGTTGAACGATTTGATCGCCCATGTTGTTCTAATCTCCTGATCAGACTAGCGATTATGGGTTCGTTTGGAGATGATGTGGTGGTGCCAGCTATTACTTGTTCATCAACATCCTTACAACCCAGGCAGTGAGTTTCCATAAGAGGCAGTAGTGATTCCCGGCTGTGCTCTAACCAAACTCCATTGGCGTCCTTCTATCGCTTCACAAAAAAGAGTCCAAGATTGTTTCTTAGTCATTCTTAGCTTTCTTGTGCATGAGTTGACTTCAGGCCTATATTTGGTTCAGTCTTACTATGTACTTCTAACTAGTTTGGCTTCTCTATGAAGTTTTCTGACCTCTGTTCTGTATTTTTTTTTAGGGGTGAGACAGTTCTTAATGAAGACATTCCTTAGGTTTAAATTTCCATGGTTTACAGCAGAATCAACGTAAGTGCGATCAGGAAGGTACACCCTTGCGGGTGGTTCCATGTTTTCGCTTATAAAATTGGAGTACGCCGTTAGTGGTCCCATAGAATGTTTAGATGAATCGACGAAAACTATGGCCAACGAGTCCTCTTGAAAACCTGGGTGCAGCTGATTCATTAGCAAACTATCGCAGTTCTCTTACCCGCCCGCAAAGACTTTCAATTATCTACGAAATGAAAATGTTGACATTTTCTAAAATATAGTAGATGTAGAAGTATAAACATAGCGTGGTTAATTCGTTTAAAGGAGGCTATAGGCCATTGCCATTGGTTATTTAGGTCAGGGACATTTCGTCTCGTGATATCCCATGGAGTGAAAAGAAAATCCTTTTATAGAACGATGATGTTGTATGCTTACGAGTACATAGTTCCCATATTTGCTTCTATGTTTCTAAGATTTAGATTCGAAGAAACTACATAGATGACAGGATCTTGTCTTTTAGAATTATGAGTTCCACATCATTCTCATTAAGGGGACTTTAATCCGTAATATCCCTGCTGTCGGTAAACAACATCACAAAATGACAATTTACTTACATACGACTGTCACATTCACAACCAAATGCAAAGAGCAGTAAAAAAGGGGAACGTATACGTAAATAAGTATATGAAGCATGAATTTCCATTTTATGAGTACGTTTTCTCAAAATTTAATAAATTTCAAAACAAATGTTGAATTAGAATTGGGAAATCCCCATTCACTATGAAAAATTGCTTGTTTTGGCATGGCTCCAAAAAAAAGCTACAGCGCAAGTATCTAGAAGCCCTTTTGGCCTAAGTGAAGAACAGGCTGTGTAATGTTTGCAGCTTCCCTTCAAATAAACCAGTATTCGATGCAAGGATTCCACTTCATTTTGAACCACTATAAAATGATAATAGTCGTTTTGGCACAAGGAATAACGATGAAAGAAAAAATGGGAAAAATAAAACACTTAAGACCCATTTTGTACATTTAACGACGAAAGTTGTGTTTTCCAATTCAAACACAACGATGAGGTCGAGTGAAATGAAATTGTGTGTAAGTGCGGTTATATTGAAACTTCGCTTACACTTCTCAAATCAACATCATTCATCGCTTGAGAGTTGAGAAGAAGGATTTTGCGAAATTCTCCTTTCATTAGAGGACTACCACCGCCACGACATAGACACACAGGCACACGTACAATAGTATCTATGTATATAGGTCCGAAAATATTTGTACGCAGGCTTGAGACGAAATAGGGGAAAAAATTACAAAATTATTATCTCTGCATTCAATTTGGGTTTTTCTTCTTTTTATGTGGATTCCTTGTGTTACCTGTAGTGTATAACGCGGCCTGGGATAAAGATGAAATGAAATCATTGATGATCATTGGGTAATTTGAAATTAGATTGAAAACATTTTAAAAGTTTGATTTCTTTGTTAAGACCAGGTCATCACTTTCACCCGTTTGGGGTGTAGTGGATGAAAACGTTGACATTGCTTGGCAATAAGTTGAGTTGGGATTTGGTTCTTTTATAGTTCACCATTTAGCAGTCAGTAAATTTGGAAGTTTTTATTTATTTACGACTGTTCCTACCTTAGAAAAAGGGGGCCATAAATTGTACGTTTGTGCTTACGTGTTGTACACGAGTCTCTTATCTCACAGTGCCGGCATTTTAACCCAAAAATGAAAATCTTTATTAGCTATGACCTTCTGCATACTAATAGCTTCCGAGTAGGTACTTTGTAAAGATATCTATCATGGAAAATCTACATACATAGCTAGTA
Source organism: Volucella bombylans (assembly GCA_949129095.1). Taxonomy (NCBI): domain Eukaryota; kingdom Metazoa; phylum Arthropoda; class Insecta; order Diptera; family Syrphidae; genus Volucella; species Volucella bombylans. The sequence continues at coordinate 203,306,281 of OX422141.1, forward strand.
TTGCCACATATAAAAGATTGCAGTTGAAACAAATGATTTAGCCGAGTTTTTAAAAGCAACAGGAAAGCGAAGAAAGAAAGTCAAGTCTGGAGCTTCAGACGTGTGAGCGATTGTCTTATTACAATGCGCATCAAGGCTATATTCGCTAGCATTAGCCTAATATGTCCCTACGGACACATGAGCATTGTCCGATGTATAGAAATCGAAAATCGTTCTAGGCGGAAGATAGAACAGTTGGTAAGCATAGTGTACACGACATCACGTCTGGCAACGGACTTAAGCTTATTGACTATAGCAAGCACACGGTTTCTTCATCTCAATATGCAGAAGGGCACATGGCGGTCTCCGGATCATCAAACGCTAAAGCAAGTTGATCATTTTTCGACAGACGTAAAACAAGCCTCCAGAATTGTGCGAATGCGGAGCTCCAAAGCGCACAGAAGAACTACTGTGTCGCAATCGCAAGAGACCCCCAGAATCTTTGTCTAACGCTGCAAAGTTGCCATCAGAGATGGCGCAACTGATGTGATGGGTATCACCCGACCACCACCAAGAAATACCTGGTTTGTTGAAGAATGTCGACAAGCAAATGCATCTAAACTCGAAGTCTACTAAGCGGCGCTGCAACGAAGGACGAGAGCTGCCCGTGAACTCTATGAGTAGAGGAGACGGAAAGAACATCGGCTTCTCCTGAAGAACAAAAAATATCATAAGAAACGCGCGATCGAACATATTAATAGATTTTACTAAAGGAACAACGTACGGAAGTTTTACGAACAAGTAAAAAGAGCGTGTTAAGACAAGAAGATCCGTACAGAAAACTTAAGAGAATATGGAACAACTTTTTCTGCAGACAGTATGACGGCGAAGAAGCCCAATATCCCCTCGTCAGATAGAATGGACAACTCAACTAAGACGATGATTGCCACACCTTCCATCCTGCTGACCAGAAAGATGGCAGGATAGCAATATCTAAGCTAAAATCCAACAACTCAGCTGGTTCTGGCGGCTTCCCAGCCGAGGTATTCAAAGCTGCTGGAAATGACTTATGGAGAGCATTCACCAACTCATTTCTCAGATCTGGTCAAAAGAGTGTATACCTGATGAATGAAATCTTAGGACAGTTCACAAAAAGGGGGACCCCTCAACTGCGCCAAATATAGAGGTAAAGTCTCCTCAACATTGGATACAAGATCTTATCTGCAATATTGGAACGTGTGAAACCCTTTGCCAACAACCTGACTGCTCCTTATCCGTGCGGTTTCAGACGAGGAAAGTCTACAATCGACCAAATCTTCACTTTCCGGTAGATCCTGGAAAAAACTCCAGAAGTCTAAGTCGAAACTCATCATCTTTTCATAGATTTTAAGGCTGTGTATGACAGCATTTATAGAGAAGTGCTATACAGACATCCCTGCCAAACTCGCCTGTTTGTGCGGAGTGAGTAATGAGGTCAGTAGCGACTTAACCGAGACAAATCGAGAAAGGTTTTAGACAAGGTGACGCGTTGTCATGTGACTTCTTTAACATCATACCCGAAAGAATTGTGCGGAACTCACAACTGTAGACGGGAGGCACAATCTTTCAAAAGACTGTGTAACTGCTAACGTACGCCGATGCTATCGACATATTTGTAGAACAAAAAACCGAAGCTGCCAAAATGGGTTTTAACCGTAAATGAGGGCTATAATTTCGACGTAGTAAAGGACTTTGTCTACTTTGGCTCTGTTATATATAATGTAGGAGCAAAATGAAGAATTACTCTTGCCAATCACTGTTTCTTTGTCCTAAGCGGACAATTGCATATATTCGAATAACGTGATAAGGTGACTCTACATAAGACCTTGATCACCGCAGCCCTACTTTTCGCCAAAGAGGCATGGACCCGATCGAAGGCGGAAGAAGATATCCTCAGTTTTTTCGAGAGAAAAATCCTTCGGATATTATTCGATCCTATTTATGTTGACGGGCTTCTTAGGAGAAGACTCAACGGCGAACTATACGAGCTACACATCGACATCCACCGTTTTAGTAAACTGTGCATCAGTCGCCTGAGATAGCATGTAGAGAGAATGAACCCCTATGCTACGTCCCGCAGAGTCTTCGAATCTAACCTGGAGGGACAATGCAGAAGAGGAAGGCCTGACGGTGGCTAGCGCGCGCAAGTGGAGGGAGAGCTCAACTGACTTGGAATGCACAACTGGTTGTTATTTAAAGACCGGACTAACTTGGGAGGCTTGTTAGTTGAATATATTGTGTGATAAGTCAGCCTGTAGATTCGTTTTGCCGCTTTTTTATTTTATCACTGTGTTAGTAAGGCCAAGCGATTGCGAAGGATACGAGGGTGGATCAATGATGTTTTTTCTTCCATAAAAAATACGGAAAATATTCCTTCGACCAAAGTTTCTCAAGTTTTTTGATCCCTTTTAGTTATTAAGGTTTGTGGAGGTTTTCAAAACAGAAATTTGTATGTGTGAAGATTTCATCGTTGGAGCCAAGTCTCCTTCGATTAAGCTATTTCTTCAGATTATAGCCACTGTGCGTTAAAGGATCAATTGATGCGCACCCGTGCATTGTCCTGATGGAAGAGCACTTTCTTTTAGGCCAAATGCTGCTGTTTTTTCTTGAGATCTTCGTTGAACCGATCTAAATTTTTGGATAATATTCCACAATTTTTGTTTCTCCATTTTGATCTATCCCAAAAAACTGTTGCCATGACCTTCTTGGCCGACCTTGGCTTTTGTCTGTGCTGATTCACCCGGAGAAACTTATTGCCTCGAATTCTGATTTCTATCCGATTTGTTGTGTTGGATCTATGTTTCCTCTGTGGTTATAAAACGGCGAAAAAACTCATCTGAACTACCATTAAAAAGCAGAACAACAACAAAATCCTTGCGAAAATACCAATGTCAGTTGAAGATATTGATGTTTGTACTTCAAGTGCTACTTCCAATAGAGGCTCTGACCTAATAGTTGCTAGATTCTCCGATTCATATGACACCGGTGACTATGTTCGGTAGATTGAGCTGAACCATGAAGAGAATGACAGAAGGTCTTACCCTGCGATGGTTCAAATCCATCAGATTAGACAGAATTTTGATCATGGTGCTGCTTCTGACGGCAACACCAAAACGGGCATAATAAGTGTCACGCTCTACCATGTAATAGAGAGATAACAAGAAGACACAACGTAATCCACAGCATGTGATCACTTTTTCAAACTTTTTCAGCAGTGACGCTATAGAGAATCAGGTCGATTGATGTGATCAACCTCGCGGCACTGAAGGCCAAGAGGACTACACACGATGTTCTGATGAAAGCGGTAGTTTCGGTGGAATTATGTACTAAAACCCACCCCGGGGGTAATTTCTTTTGCGCACACGATTCGAAAAGTCGCAGTTTGGGATGCCAGAAATTGGATTTTTATAAAAATAGCGAAGTTCGAAAGAAGAGGAGACTAACTTACCTAGAAACAAGCCACCATCTCCTTTCTAGGGCTTCAAATTGGGAAGGCTGGGAATACCAATATTCTAAAGAGCGTAGAGTACAAAATCTGCAGACATCAACTCTAGGATCTAGTTAAAGCAGAGGATATTTACATTCAAGTGGAGTTATGTAAAACGGGATTCTAAATTCCGAGGTTGTATAGAGAAACCAAGTATGTTCAGACGGTTTCCCATGCTCTGAACCATGATTCCTGCACTTGAAATTTCAAAAACCTATTCTTAAAAGTGGAATGGGATTCTGAAACCAAGACGGCTTTTCTCCCATTCTGACCATAAGCAAAGTTTCAGTCGAAGAATGATACATTCCCTTATCGGCACCTTTGAAATCGGCTAATTTACATTTCTTAATAAATATCGCTCCTAAATATTTATGTTACCAAAGGTATTTGCTTAGATTAATGTAAAGGCTCCTTCGTGTAGAATACAAAACTTCACATAATATCTACACCCATTTGTGGTTTCTGATGCCTAAGTGGTGTCAGACCAGTACATGATGAGTGTCCTGGAAGTTGCATAATAATATAAATGACTGGCAATTCTGATGCTAAATTTATTTGCTACAATGATAAGTGATGAAACGAATGGAGGATGGCATAAGGTCATCGTTGCGTTAGCTTACTTCCCCCTATGGTTTGAAATTACCATCACCAATGAAGGCATTAGAGGAACTCATTGAATATAGTTTTGTTCAGAATACTTTTGGGGTAGTATCAAACCCTACTCAAGGTATATTTTTTGTTAAAATTTAATATTACATAGATAGTTTAAATCAAGGTTACGGGGCGCTCATATTATTTACATTGCTCTATCACTATTTTCGCCACCAGTGCTCCCTTCAAACATTTAACCGAAACACTCGTCTCGCTTTGAATGCTCATTAATTTACCCTCAAGCCTACTTTCGGACGTACATTGAAATATCGCTTATGGAATACCTTGCCGAGCTCTTTATATCCTGATCGGTACATCGGTATCTCTTTCTTTCTCCCTAACTTTCCTTCGCCCGCGCTATGTGCAATCATTTTGCGCAAGTGCTAATTTAAAAAAGAAAATGATAAAAATAACTCTGAAATATACGTATAATCACCAATATAAAAAAAGTATCGACCATAGAATGCAACCTTGTCGGTCCCCACTTTGGATCTCGAATTCTTCTGACAATTTTCCTCTATGCATAAAAAAAAAGATCCATCATAGGATGCTTAGGTAATTTTGACAGGTAAACTACCAGTTGAAACTGTCGAACGCCTTCACAAAATCAATGAACATCAAGTGAAGTGGTGACCGGTATTCAACGCACTGTTTAATAATGACACGCAGGGTGCTGAAGTGGTCGACGGAGGAGGATCGAGAGCGGAAACCTACTTGTTCGACATCGAGTGTATATTCCAGATGTTCCATTATTCGCTCAAGAACTATGTTGGCTATTACTAATGACTCTGCACTTTTCACACTCTATAGGACTACCGTTTTTGGGGAGCTTCACAATCATTCCCTTCTTGCACTCGTCGGGGAAACTATCTTGCTCCCATGCTCTCTCAACAAGTGGATGTAAAAGCGCAGTTGATGTTGTTGGGGGCGTTCGCAGAAGCTCTGCGGGAATACCATCTAGTCCTAACGCCTTGTTGTTCTTCACCATGATCTCACCTTTACTGGGAATGGAGGTGCGAATTCGGAAAGTTGTTGGTTCGGGCAGATCAGTTTAATTTGGGTGCACATCGCTTCCATCGAAACCATCGGGGCTTTTCATCGGATGTTGGCTAGAACGATAAACACCTGTCAGGTTTTTAGTGATTCTGTAAACGGTTTTGCTATCACACATGATCGCTGTTTCCTCCTCTTCTATGGACAGGACGTTAATATATTCGTAGGGACTTTAGCTCGGTCCTCAATACTGTTTGGTTAACTGTGATACAATATGAACTTTAAGTAGCTTACGTTCATCAATCCGCTTAAAGGTATCCTCGGTAAACCACGTGCTATGTCTTGCTATGCTATGCTATGTCTTGTCTGCGAGTATCAACAATACTTTCCGCTGCCGATGGCGTACTGAAGGGATCTTTAGTCGGTCGATGTTATACCTTGGCATTCTAGTAGTAGTAGTCGTACCAACCCCACGTCGGCTCTCCGTCTTTTTCGGACGTCTAAAAGACAATTTCTGAACCGTCGACTGATAGCCAAATGATTGATTTGGTTGGATGATGGTTGCCTGTCAGTTGACACCAAGCTAACTTTGTGGCAACTCTTATTCTCAAACATAGTACACCTAAGGCTAGGCGATTGATGCTGCAGAAATCAACAACTCTTTCATCATTGTCATTTCGTTCGCCAATGCTGTGCTTCCCGATCACATGTCTGAGCCTTTCATTGTCGTTGCCTACCATCACGAAGACGATATCTCCGTTCGGCGTTGCGCTGAATATGGCGCAAACTGCGCTTCTCACTGCTAGTGTTCAATGATGGCCAAATTTCGCTACTTATTTCTGGTATCCCAAGAGACCCTCCTCAATGTAATTCTAAAGAAGATTGTTTCTGACTTTTGGAAATTAATTTTCTATTTCCAATCATCGCAATACTCCTTAATATGATCGAAGTCACGTTGCAAAATGGTGTTAATGACTTCGATTTTTTGGTCCTGATCTGTACGCCACTATTAGAACACTCGTGTAAATATTGAACAGTATCGGAGAAATAACCGACCCTGTTGTAAGCCATTTTTAATGTTAAAAACTTTACTCGAAATCACGTTGCCTCATTTAACAACGAACTTATAACAAAGGTTTCCGCAAGCTCATTCTGGTTAGCTTGTAGAAAAGCCCCTCTAACCATACGGTGACTATTGGCCCATTGTGATGCCACGGCGATCTATGATCCTTTTACTAATGGAACCAGTTTTAGCATACGCTGACCCTTTTCCAATGTTGGCGAGTTCATCGGCTCTGCAGTTCCCTGGATTGCCTCTGTGGCCCGGCACGCAACGAAGGTGAATGTTGAACTGATCTGCCATCTCCATGAGAGACGATCGGCATTCCAGGGCGGTTTTAGAATATAATGAGACCGAGTCCAGAGACGTGATGGCAGCCTGACTATTTGAAAAGAGGCGGTTATCCTTTGCAGATATCACGTTATTCTCCGCCTGGAACACGATACAGTGATTTGGAAGACGGAAAGAGAGGCTTAGATTTAGCTTATTTGAGAAAACATCGCCACCAACCAACACTGTAGAGATGGATTGACTTGTCCTCCATGAAAGCATCTTCCTCCCAGAATGATATTGAGTGGAAGCTTTCATGGAAGTTTTTGTCAAACAAAAGTTCAGGTATGGTGTAATCGATGTTCTCTGTGAGGATTTCTAATGTACTCGGATTAAGAATCTTGGCGTGGCCAAATGAATTATTTGTCCACTGTTTAGTCGCTTTAAGACGAATAACATAGCTGCAGTCGCAGCTACTTGCCTGCGAAAAATGTAGAGGGGTGTCAAATGAAACAGAATATCTAATGCCGCAGAGGAGGTAGACCGCAAGGCTCCGCTTATGGATAGACATGCTGTTTTTTGGACTTTGCTTAGTTTAATGCAGTTGACTGCTTTTTCTAAGACCGTCCACCAGACGATCACCCTTTAAGTAAGTATCGGTCTTATGACCGAGATGTGTAGCCAGTGGGTTAAGCGAGGTTGAAAGCCCAATGGCTTTTTTGCAAGACAATAAAGCTATTGTAGCTTTATTGACTCTTTCTTGAATGTTAGGTTTCCAGTTTAGTTTCCTATCAAAACTTAGACCCAAATATTTTGCTGTATCGGAAAATACTAAACTGGTACCGTTTATTGAGGGAGGGTCTATAATTGGAATTTCGTATTTCTTGAATAAGAGGACAGGATCAATTTTATGGGGGTTTATTCCCAATCCACAGCGATCTGCCCAGCAGGTTAATCTGTTGAGATTTACTTGGAGGAGTTCTTTAATGGTATTTAGATATTTTCCTGAGACGGCTATGGCAACGTCATCCGCATAGGCAATCACTCTGCTACCACCCGCTTCCAGGTATATCAGTAGTTCGTTAACTACTACGTTCCTGAGAAGGGGAGAGAGGACACCGCCTTGCGGCATACCTCTACTGACATATCTTTTAGCAGAAGTCTCACCAAGTTTGGAGTTGATTATCCCGCTTTTTAGCATTAGACCGATCAGCTCCCCAAGTGAGCCGTCTACCTGCAGAGTTGACAGCCCAGTCGTGATTGCGGAAGTGTTGACGTTGTTAAAGGCGCCCTCTATGTCTAGGAAAGCAACCATTGTGTACTCGTGTGTTCGATGTGGCCAGTCAGTGAATGCAGAGCCGTTTCCACCGACTTTCCTTTACAGTAGGCATGTTGAGCCCTTGACAGAAGTCTTGGATCAATTTAGCTCAGTCGTTCTAGAGTTTTCAGAAGGACAGATGATAGACTTATGAGTCTGAGAACCAGCAAAGGGTTACTTTCGGCACGAGATTAAAGAGTACTTGCTAAGTAAAACCTTCTCTTAATGAATGAAAATAGCGCTCTTGAAATCGCGCAATAAATCGCAATCCTATGGTACCTGCAATAGTGGACGTTAACTCGCTGAAATGGCATTTTGGATATGGAAGTATTGAGTGCAAGTTTCCAGTTCAGGGTCCTTAAGGAAGCCATATTATTTCTGTTGTTTATTGATTTGTTTATTTGTTTCACTGCTTCTTTATGTATTGTATGATACAAAAACAGGACAATCAATTTCGCAAATTGATATTTTATTTGTTTGCCCAATGTTATCCACATTTATTACATTCACTACAATTTTTTATTTACTCGGTTACTGTTTATCGGTTAAACCACAATATTTTATAACTGCTGTTAAAAACAATTGTTTTCTAGTTGAACATTTAATTAGTTTTCCACATAACTTGCACATAAATTGCTTTCAGATCAAGAACAATAGTTTTGTTCTCCTTTAAATAGCTCATTCTATACAATTACGATGTATGGACGGGCATGGATGTATATACATATGTATGTATGTACATATGTAACGTGTGTAATCCAACAAAGTTATTAAATTTCATCATTTGCACTCACGTTTCTGGCATAAATCGATTTAATTTGAACTTTTCTTAATTTATTACATTTAATTTGTTGTCAATTTTGTTTTTTTCTTTTTTGTTTGCCAAATACTCGTATGTTATGTTTGAACATGTGTAGCTATTCACTATGGATAATACATAGTTAGAACATACATGGATACACAAAAGTGCGTATAAATGTATTATGTTGATAAATTATTTCGTCCTTTATTGATTTTTTATCAGTCGTTCTGTTGTTTGATGATGAAATTTCCGTTTTTTTTTGTATTGTATCTGCCACAGTGGCAACAGAAGGCTCCTTTGTATGTTTACTTATTATACGAAAGTATGCGTACATACATTTACTTTTAGGTGTGGATTTATGTAGTAGGTGTAGTATACAATGTATGGTATAGTGATGTGCATGTGCTCTTCAAAGGCTATTTCTTCAATTTATACATATTGATGGGTATGTGGGAGAAAGAATAAGGATATAGGGAGAATAGAAACAAAGCAACGCACAGGTCTATTTCTCCTGACACTTAATACTTTTTTTTTTCCTTTTTTGCAATCTGTCAATTTGTATTCGAATCTAAATCGGTATGTGGATCTCACTTGATGTTATTTCAGAATGTACGTACATAAGAACTTATTACATAACAAATGTAATTGAGCCTCATTTTTGTATGATGAAGAAAAACTACGAGTAGCAATTACCTTTACTACGAGTATCTTCCTTGTACCTTGCTATTCTTTTCAGATTCATTACCTAGGGCATTTTGTAAACTTGTATTAGAGAACACGAATAAATTGAAATACCAATAGGTTAGTACATATTATACGTGGAAATAAATGTTTTCCTTATAAGGATAATAGTTTAACGTATATTTATAGACCATTATATGGATTTACTTTTGGCTGTGACTTTTTGAAGTATGATAAAATAAGGTTTGAAGAAAATTTAAGGCTGGAACTACGAAATTCAGTCTATCTACTGATAATAGTTGAGGCAAGTTTTTTTTCCTTTGAAAGACGCGTTTTATTAACAAAAATCTGCTCCTATTGTGGGATCACAAACTCGGATGAATCCCGTAGAATTACTCTTCTGTTTCGCAATTTGTACGTCCGTTGATCGTATTCTGCGCCTGTGGGTGTTACGCTTCCGTCATCCACCGCATCTTAAATTGTGAACTAAAGGGTCCGCCATCTAACGTTTTTTTTTTCAACTAATGCTTATTTCGTGAATGGTAACACATAGCTCATGTCTGATTTGACAGGTAGTTAGTTTTATCCTTCCGGTTAATAATGGAAAATAATTTCATTCAAATGGCTGCCTCGGATGGCCATGCAGTAGCCTATACGATCGGTCAAATTTTTAAGCACATTATCGATTGTGTGCAGCTGTATTTCACCAATGGCTTCACGAATATTGTCCTTTAAAGCGTCAATTGTCTCTGGCTTGTCGGCGTAACACTTATCTTTTACGGCACCCCACAAATAATAGTCCAACGGTGTCAAATCGCAGCTCCGAGGTGGCCAAACGACATCAGCTCTGCGGCTGATAATGCGATCTTCAAAAACAGGTGGCAAAACATCGAGTGTAGCTTCGGCTGTGTGGCACGTAGCGCCGTCCTGTTGAAACAAAATGTTGCCACTATCCTCCTCTTAAATTTTTGTGAACAAAAATTCGTTCAACATTTCCCAATAACGATCGCCATTGACTGTAACGGCCACTCCTTGCTCATTTTCGAAGAAAAATGCCTCTGGACCAAAATCCGCACCAAACAGTGACTCGTTTTGGGTGTATCGGCTTTTCAATGTATGCGTGCGGGTTTTCTGTGCCCCAAAATGAGCTTCATCTGAAAAGATGATTTTTTTGGCAAAATCGGCATCTTCTCTAAGTCGATCGCAGGCCCACTTAGCGAAGCGAAAACGCATTGGATGGTCAGTTGGCTTCAACTCCTGAACCAATTGGACTTTGTATGGCGTCATACTAAGGTCTTTATGCAAAATTCGTCTCAATGATGTCTCCGAAATGTTCAATTGTTGAGAACGACGGTGAATTGATGTTGATGGCGCTTCACGCACACTTTCTGCCACAGCAGCAATATTCTCGGGTGTACGTACTGTTTTTGGCTTTTCACGCTTTGGTTTATCGATGAGGATGCCAGTTTCTTTCACTTTTTTCACAAGACAACGAACATACCGAGCTGACGGTGCTTCTCTTCTTCCAAAATCCGTACGCAATTTTCGCACACATTCTGCAACATTACCATGATTTTCAAAGTAATGTCGCAATATTTCCTAGCGTTGTTCAAGCGTATACACAACCATATTCGTTCAGCGGAAGGATAATTAAGGCAAACTCTAAATTTTAAATCTTTCTCAAAAATGGTAAAAAACTGCCTATTCACGATTGACTTAAATTGTATGTATACCTATTGTTGAAAATTTATTTATTATTATTAAAAAAAAAAACAAAAAAAAAATATTTATCATTTCCTTGCTATCCTTTTTTTTCTCTCAAATATTGATATGCTATTATACAAGGTGTCCCCTAATTCGTCAACGATAATTTGGGAAATGATTCCTGGGTATACCACCTTGAATAAAACGTTCCCGGAATTTACTCAGAAAATTAAAAATACAAGTTTATTCATCTAAATCTATATTGTCCCCTTCAAAGTAATTCCCATCGACTGCAACACACTTATGCCAGCGCTTGATCCAATCCTCGAAACATTTTTTATATTCGGTTTTCGGTATGCCCATCAGTGCTTCTTGCGATTTTTCCATTACTTCCGTAGTCAAGAGGTCAGAAGTCACATGGAGCCAAATCAGGGAGCATAGCGCCCAAATAATACTCTTTGTTTACTGTCTGGCCTTCTGGCAAAAATTCATGATGCACTACAACGTTGTTATCCATGAAAACCGTGAGCATTACCTTCTTTTTTGACTGAAAACGACGTGTTTTTTTTGGTCTCGGCTCATTTGGTGAACGCCATTCAATTGCCTGATGTCTGGATTGCGTGTCGTACCCACGTCTCGTCTCCAGTAATGATCTTTTTGATGAATGTGGAATCGGATTCAGCCTCGCAAATCATTTCTTTTGCGACGTCAACACGGTCTCTTTTTTGCAAGAAATTGAGGTCTTTTGGCACCAACTTTGATGCTACACGACAGAAACCCAAATCATTAACCATCAATGTTGTCGTCGGTTTTCGATGTCGATGGTCTGCCACTGTGTTCATCAACTTCAATTGACTCACGAGCACTTTTGAGACGCTCGTGCCACTGGTAAACGACCGTTTTCTTTAGAGAATCGATGCCGAAACACTTTTTCAACATTTCCAACATTCGCGCACCATTAAATCCGTTTTTTACGCAAAATGTAATACAAGTTCGTTGTTGCAAATTTAAATAAATTTCATAGATTGTAAAAAAACCGGCAACACACACAGAGTAGATGTAGTCTTGGCTACGTAACTTTATGCAAATGTCAAGCTATGACGCTAAGACTTAGAGGGAATGTCAACAACAGATTTACCAACTTAGCAAAAGAACTAGAACTTAAATCGGAACAATGGGGGCGCCACACGGTGGTTATTCCGGGAATCTGTTGATCAATGTGGTATTGTGTTTGTTTTCTACAGTCATATAAAAGATTTCACAAATTCTGTGTCATGAGAGGAAATTTTTCATTTTAAAGAGGGAGCAGTTCCTGATCTAGCTGGGCATTAGACAGCAATGCGCAGAATTGTGTAGCTTGGCCTTAGTTTGAGCAAGACTTCAATGCCACTGAATCCCTGACTATCGGTTCCTTCATATACCCCTCTAGCTTAAGTGGACAAGAAGACAGCCGTAAACATTTAAATTTAGCGAATCCTTAAAATATTTTCTACGGCCTAGTCAGCTGCGGTTAAAGTGTTGCTACATCACCATCCGTACTTGCAAATTTCGAGGTTTCGATACAAAAGTTCTCTCTCATCCGTAATGACCTAAGGATAGAAACATAAATACGAGTATAACCCTCGAAATTACAGCAAGACATTCGTACCAATATCGTCATCACAGATGTGAGCTTGAGACGTGTTATGATACATATACAAGTACTCCTATTTTTATTTGCTGACTGACCTGAATATGGGATTCAAAGACACTAAAATGAATGACCACACTTCTCAAAGACCTGCAAACGGATGAAAGGGAGAAATGAGCTCAACTACATAGTATTTGGCCACAAACAAAAATAACCTAATTTAAAATTATCAACCGCCTCCGCACGCCCCATAAACATGCCTTTCTACTTCTTTTTTTTTTCATTTTACATTATGGTAATACTGATACTCGTATTCGTATGTTTGTTAACATTTACAAATATAGGGCACAGAACTCCTTCTTTGGGGTCGACATTTCGGCGTCCGCACAGTGGAAAATCAAATAAAAGCCAGCAAAAAAAAAAAAGAAGAAAAAGGATAGTGAAAATAGGGGGGTGCAGGAAAAAAATATGTCGCTCTCTATTATTCCGGTTCAAATTACAATATAACCACACTCTGACAATGAGTTATGCGTTGCGTTGTGAAATAAATGATATTGGACACCTTCTCAAGGGGGTGGTTATGGCCTGGCCTCAACTGGTTTGCCTTGGCCACTGTGCTTATGATGATTGTGTATGCCTGTGTAGGTGTACATACTCGTATATATATCTATGAAGTCGTATCGCAAAGTTTGCACAATTTGAACTCATTCGTGTCTGAATCTATTCAATGGAAAATTCATTAAGATAACGAGGAGAGAGTACCTAACCTAATTATCTTGTCCAAAACAAATACGCCAGCTCCCTTGATTCGTTGGTTAGCTTTGAGTGCATAATAACTCATTCTTCTTGGGGACATATACAATACACACAAACTTATAAATCTACTTTTTGGATTGTATAGTCAGCGCAGTTTTTAACCATGTATAACAGACCCCCGCGTTGTTTGTCCTCTTTGAGTTGGGAACTGTGACAGTCGTCGTAGCTAGTCGTGACATGGAAATGGCGTTGTGGGAACCCAGTCGAATTCGATGCGTTGATTGTCATGACACAAATTATTGGTCACACACAGTTGCTATGCGCTATGATGCCGATGGGGATGTCGAATTCAAAGGAAACAAAACTAAGCAATACACGAGGCCATTATAAGTAAAAGTCAATTGCACCTTCCTTGTTAGTTATTTTCCTCATGGTTTTCGTTTAGCCATTTGTACGGTTGTGGTTATTGCTGTTTTGTTTATCCGATTCTAGGGGTGGCAGGCAATCCATGTGTTTTAACATTTTATGTGCAAACAATTTATCAATATCTTTGGACAAATATTTACGTATGCCATTGTGGCTGCTACCCCGGGTCGTCATCGGCTGTTGCTATCTTTTAAGCAAACGTAATGAAGATCCTTTGAACTGTTTCGCAGAGTGGTTAAGGAACAAACGAGTATTACATGCAAGCCAGCGAGTAGGTGTTTGCTTTCCGTCATCTGTTATTGTTATTGTCAACAAATATGTACATATCTACGTCCGTTTACATCGGCTATGAACAATAAAAACCAATCCATCAAGACTTACATAATACACATGTTTTTGTATGTACATTATTAATATGTGTGTGGACATCCTAAATGTAAAAGTAAGTGAAAACATACATATGTCCAGTGTGGACTGTAAATATTTTTGTTTTGCAATATTCAATTTGAAGGACGCTGTGTTTTCCGTAATTCTTGTTTCTTGGGCTTGGTCAAAATACTCGTATGCAACAATTTGCACGACAGGTGGGGAAGTTTCCTTTCCATTATCGTAGTCTGTCAACTATTTCGTGCTTTAAAAAAATTCTCGAATATCCAGCCATAGTAAAACTTACAGCTTACGAGGAGATCTTGAAAATTGAGAAAAAAAACTGGCAATGAGAAAACAATTTGAAATTGCAATACAGTGGCATTGTACCAGTATTCGTCGACTTTGATGGCTGCTCATTCCTTAGAATGAGCACTAACGGCTCCGAAAATTTTCGAATCTATCCCAGACTGAAAAGGCAGGACGACCTCATCTTATGGCTCAAACAGCTTCGTATACTCATTTGTCTGTATTCTTATTAGCTTTACACTTTAGCTTATGCTAAGCCCATTCTATTGTAGATCGTAACCCCAGCTACGGCAAAGCAAACAATAGATGGCGTCTTAAAAGCCCTTTTTCATTTAAAAAATCTGAGAAAACCATTTCGATCTGCTTTATAAATGTTTTATTAAATTTTCGCCTTAAAACTGCTATACACTTTTGACTTAGATTATGATACTCGTATGCTTGTACAAAGAGTCGCTCACGACATTTTGTGGCGCAGTCGGAGGAACTGTTTTTATTTGACTTGCCCCATACGGACTTCATTGTCTAAACGTAATGTTTAACCACAATACTTCAGGTTATTCGTATTACGTAATTTGGGTATGAAAAATTAGGGGAAACAAAATGATGACTTACTCCTGTTGGTCCTGCAGGTTCAGCAGATTACAAGAATAACTTGATCTGCGAGGCTTTAACCCCAATGTTGCAAATCAATGCCACCCCACTTAACCTCTGCGCCAAGCGCAGCTTTTTAAGCGACTTGGAAGATTGACTGAACCGCCAATCTGAGCTCAACAAGACCTGTCTTATGCAAGGATTGAGGAAATACTCGGTACAATTTTATGACAAAATTATTCACTTTTTTATGGCTCATGTTGTTGTACGAGGATAGAGTACTTTCCCCAGTAACTGCCAATTTGAAAGTTGGCCGAGAAAAGTCGTACAGCGCGTACCAAAGAGGGGGTTGTGGGAGCCGGAAAATTTTGCGAAAAGATTTTGCTTTACGTACAGGATCTAGCACGTGCAAAAATTAAAGCTGTACGGTTCGGAGAATGGGTCGAAAATAAGATTTAGGTTAAGTTATAGAGATCAACAAACTTAGGCCTATTGGCCCGTTGTGATGCCACTTAGATCTGGGATCCTCCTACTCTTGTAACCAATTTGAGCTTATGATAAAGCGTAGGTGACTGTTAATGTCTATATTGTTTAAATCGCTTAAGTCATTGTAGAAGAAGGCTCCAAAGTGGAGATTCCATTTTTGGGGAGAGCTGAGCATGCACAGAAAAGGTGAATGATTATCTCCTTCTCCTCCCCATCCATGCAACTTCTGCAGATATCATTTGCGCTGAGACGTTTCCTATTTTGAAAGATCAAACTCTTAGAGCGATTCAGATCTGGGCAAAGCTAGATCTGTTTGGTAGCTGCACATGTTGATCACACAGTCCACCTAAAGTTTGTTCTTTTGTTGAACATTCTTGAACATTAATTTGTTAGTAGCAATTGGTGTACTGATGCTACTTACCCTTTTCCGGTAGAATAGGTAGAGTAGTTCCAATTTTGGTGAGTTCGTTGGCCCTACTGGAATGTCTCCGTGCCTCTGCACCCAACATATGTGAAGGTTGAACTGCTGTGCCATCTCCCTAGGAGAAGTTTCTCAGTCAAGGGCAGTAGAATTTAGTCAGACAGTGTACAGGGACTTGATATCGGCTTGACTATATGAAAAGATGCGGATATCCTTTGCAGATATCACGTTTTTCTTTAGCCCTGGAACTTACTACGGTTAGTTGTAGGACGGAAGGAGACGCTTAAATTAAGCTTGTCTGAGAAAACACCTCCACCGATCCCGCTGAATAGAAGTGGATTGATTTGTCATCCATTAAAGCATCCTCCTCCCAGAAGGATTCAAGGGAGATGCTACATGAAAGTTTTTGTCAATGTTGGGGTATAGTGTAATCGACGTTGTCTGGAAGGATTGCTAGTATATTAAGAATATTTGTCGACTATGCAGTCGCTTTAAGGTGAATAGCAGTGCCGCGGAGGGAGTAGTACATACGGCTCCGCTCATGCACAGATATGCTGTTCTTTGAAGTTAGCTTAGTTTGCTGCAGTTAATTGCATTGTCCACCACCAGACAAATAACCCGTAGGTGTGTATCGGTCATATATGCAAAGTTGAAGCCCCATTTCTTGAAAGTTTTTACACCTAGGCTTTCTGTCAAAAGTGAAACCCAGATATTTTGCTGTAGAACACTAGACTGGTACCCTTGATTGGGGAAGGGTCTATGATTTTAATTTAATATTTCCTGGAAAAGATGGCAAGATCAGTTTTATGCGGGCTTACTCCTATTCCACAGCGATTTAGCTGAAGACTTTAGCATTATCATCCGTATAAGCAATAAGCCTGCTACAATAACTAAGTTACAGGGAAGGTGAAAAGACACATCCATGCGGCGTTCCTCAGCTGACACATTTTTTTAGCAGAATCCCCATCTAGTTTAGAGTTGATTATGCATAAGACAAATCAAATTCCCAAGTACGAGTAAGTCACCTACCTTCAAAGTTGACAGCGCAGTCGTGATTGCGGATTTATTGACGTTATTAAAGACAGCTTCTTTGCCAAGGAAAGCGACCATTTTCTACTCTCTATATTGTAGGGATCGTAAGGTAATTTAAATTTAGTTGGCCATATCCATTTTCAGTGATGTACGTATATTTGACTTTTTTCTCCATTCCGGGAAATCGAGTAAGACTGGATCCCACTGTAGATAAGCCTCTTGATATAAAGGATGTTTTTTTTTTGCCATATCACTCATGTCAATAGTAATTAAATGTAAAATCAGCTGTTGCATTGACCTATCAAGGTTCACTTGTTTACAG
Source organism: Volucella bombylans (assembly GCA_949129095.1). Classification (NCBI taxonomy): domain Eukaryota; kingdom Metazoa; phylum Arthropoda; class Insecta; order Diptera; family Syrphidae; genus Volucella; species Volucella bombylans. The sequence goes on from OX422141.1 coordinate 203,323,604, forward strand.
CACAGTTTGCCATATCATCATGGAAAAACTGACGCCACAACGGCTATTTCAAATTGTTGAAATTTATTTTCAAAGTCGAAATTCTGTTCGCGAAACTTATAGAGAACTTCGTGAAATTTAAAGTAGCCATCATCGACCATCTGAATGTGCTATTCATGCTAATAATGCGCTATTGGACACCTACACACCAACAAGAACAATAACAGCGCGTTCGCAAGAAAATATTGTGACTATCGAACTTAGAGAACTCCAATTTGTCGAATTGTAATCGTTCACTTTTGGTATTTAGTAGTATTAATTTATTCTTTAAAAAATAGTTAGAATATGGAATATAATATATGAATTAAAAAAAGAACCTGCAATTTATAGTTCAGAAGGAGCTAGAGGCTAAAACAGGGAGCCATGTAGAAATTAATAACAAAAATAATTAAAAATATTGAAAGAAAGATAGTGGGGTTGACAACAAAAAATATAGAAAAAGATACTCGTAAGTATGTGCGTAATAGGAATGAAAACACAGCAAGGAACTAATATTAATATAATATAAGGAGAGAATTATTTAGATGAGATAACACAAAGCAGATTAGAAATGTCATCATAGCTTTTATTCAATAGCCATAGTCTTATCATATTTAGAAATACGGATGTAATTCTATCGATTCTAATGTTATGTTGTAAGTTATTACAGAGTCTGGGAGCCAAAACCATAATAAAGTTGAATAAAATTTGCAGAAACAGTATAAATGTCTTAAAGGAAGAATTTTAAGGCCTCTTAAAAGTAACAGATAAGATGAATAATGTGTTTTTGAGAAATTAGAAGTGGGTTCATTTGGTTGAAATGAGTTCCACCCCAGGTAACTAAACCATATTCGAGCCTAGAATGGACTAACCTATAATAGATGCAATTAAGAAGATCCCGGGGACGGAATGATTTTAAAAATGTATAACTGTCTTGTGGTAGTTATTTAAGCGCACTCGTACGGTCGGACCAACTCATCTTCTAGTCAAGTGTAACACCAAGATACTTATACGATTTAACATTTTCTATAACGAAGCAATTCTCACAACATGTAAGGGACTCAAAATATGTGCGGCTGTTACTATGTAAAAATTTTCTGCATTTTGCACATTGGAAATAAAACGTACCAAAGTCCAACTCCCTTCCACATAGATTAAAAAACATCATCTTCGTTTTATCACTAATCACCAGATTATGCTATCGGAACCAATGATCCAGAACTTCCAGGTCATGATTCATGTCAGTAATGAAGTTTAAAGGAGAGTTACACTGAAAAGCACATGCCATGTCATCAGCAAACGCATTAATCTTACTACGAAAGTTCTGAGAAAAGAGTGAGTTAATAAAGATTAAGAAAGGTCGGACCCAGCACAGAACCATGAGGAACTCCTATGGAAATGTTTCTAAAAGAACTCATTTGCCCATTAATTTTTACCCTCTGTTTCGTATAGGGTTTTCCAATAAGGACTTGACAACTTTTTTTTTTTAAATAAAACGCAATCCATTTGAGATATTTCAAAAACTTTATTATCGGCTTGAAGTACAATCAAAAACATTTATGAATGGAACTCGACTTCCTTCATATGGCCACCGTGGGCACATTTGCAGCGGTCGATTCGTTGGACCCAATTTTCAACGACTCAGCTACACATTTCGGCCGAAACGGTCTCTATTTCGCGTTCAATGTTGGCTCTGAGTTCTTCCAACGTCGTCGGCGTGTTGGTATAAACCAATGACTTAACGTAGCCCCACAGAAAATAGTCAAGCGGCGTTAAATCGCACGAACGAGTGGGCCAATCGGCTGGCCCATTTCTTGAGATAACACGCTCACCATACTTACTGTGTGGCTTGTGACACCATCCTGTTGAAATCACATGTCGTCCAAGTCCATATCTTCCAATTCGGACTAAAAATAATCAGTGATAATGGCGCGATAACACTGACCATTCACAGTAACGTGACGATCGTTATCGTCGACGAAAAAATATGGCCCAATAACGCCGTCGGCATGCAAACCGCACCAAACAGTTATTTTTTGTTGATGAAGTGGTGATTCGTGAAGCACATGTGGATTTTCACCCGACCAATAACGCATATTTTGCTTATTGACGAACCCGTTGAGCCAAAAATGAGCTTCGTCACTGAAGATGAAATTCATCATCTTGGCGTATCTTCTCCAGAACACAATCGGAGAACGTACGTCGCTTCAAATGGTCCATCGGCTTCAATTCTTGAGTCAGCTTGATCTTGTATGGAAGTAGACCAAGATCATTACGCAAAATACGCCATAATGTGGTCTGAGCGATGCCCAATTCTTGAGAACGCCGTGGAATTGATATTAGCGATATTTTCGACACATCGACCAACCCGTTGTCTCACTGACACGGCAACATCACACAACGAATATATAGACTCAAATTTTTGCACTAAACTTGTTATTGCCTGTCTACTAGAGCGAGAATTACGACCGAAAATTGGAGTTAACGCTCTTAAAGTTGCAGTCACCGACTCCGAATTTCGGTAGAAAATTTTTATGATTTCCAGACGTTGCTCGTTCGTGTACTTTACCATGATGAAAATGTTGAGCTTACTGAATAAATTGACAGTGACAGTTTGATGATTAGTGAAAGAGTGCGTTCACAAATTAAATTCAAAGTTGTCAAGTCCCTATTGGAAAACACTCTATTTATGCAGAAATTTAACATGGCTCCTTCAGTTGAAAAACCTGACCGAAAACCAAATTGGTACTTGCTAAGGAAATTATTTTTATCTAAGAATTTGATCATTCTATTCTTTATAGCTTTCTCGAAAATCTTCGTGAACACTGGAAGTAAAGAAATAGGCCTATAATTATTGATAGCAGATTTTTCATCTTTCTTTTATAAAGGTATAACTTCGGCTTGCTTAAAGCCGTTTAGAAAAATGCCACAGGAGATTTTTTAACGAAAATGTTTGAAAAACAGTTTGTTGTTGAAGAGTTCAAGTTGTTTAGTGAGTTAATAATTCTAAACCGTTCAAAGGACGTTATTGGTTTGGCAAAGAAATTATGAGCGAATGATTTATCAACAACCGTGCAGTTGCAGTTAAAGAAGAACACCTCTTCAGAAGAAGTGGGGTATATCTGGACCAGTGGATTTATGTATGTTGAGATCTTTAAGTACTCTTGCTACTACACGAGTGCGAAAGTAGATTCGTCCCATTCAAGATTCGACGTACTCAAGTGTAGGCGGAAACAAAGCACAATCTGGGAGTGTTGAGCTGGCTGCAAAGTGTCCAAAGAGCTGACAGCTGGAATGTCATTGTAAATGAGCATTGGGATGGAGGATGAGGTGGAATTTCTAATGTTTTTGACGAACGACCAACAATTTGTACTGCCTTTGGGACATTGCAGTATTTTTTGCCTCAGTTTTTGGTCGTATAGGAATTTCACACGCTCGTTTTCTGGCTCGTTTGAAATTTTTTTGGTTTTCCTCTGTCGGGTTGGTCTTGAAGGCCCGAAAAAATATTTCTCTAACCCTGACGGCCTCTTTACAGCTCGAGTCCTACCATGTCTTTTCTTTTGGTTTGATACTTTTTATCCGATGAGGAATTGAGGATCTCATTCCAAAGAGAATGGTGTCTGTAATCATATCAGCAGCGGAATCTACGTCGTTATCGAGGAAACATAACGACCAGTTAAAATTCCTAAAGAAGCTGTTAAGTCCGCTCCAGTTGGCTTTCTCGTATTGTCATACGGTTCTTTTAGGAATCTTTTCTCTAACTGTGTGGTCAGTATACGAGAAATTAGCTGATATAACACAGTGGTCCGACGAGCCTAGAGGGGAGAGCACATAAACGGCGTATTTATCAGGGTGAGGATTTAAAAACAAGTCCAGGGTGTTGGCGGTATGACTATCAACGTCTGGTATTCGCGTGGGCTCATTTACAAGCTGCGCTAAGCTGTTTTCCGCAGCGAAGATCTCAACACACCGTCCTTCGGGTGTTGTCTGTCCAGAATGTCGAAGTCACCCAGAATTGTGTATATTGAAGTCGCCTGTAATAACGATTTCAGTATGAGGATACAAGTATACAATTCTTTGAATGGAGTCAGACAGCTCATCAAACTCGTTAAAAGTCGAATTGCTGTCCAGTTTGGGGCTTCTGTAAATATACGTAGCAGTAGTGCACAATTTGCTTTCGGAGATGGAATTTTAACCAGATGAAGTTGAATTTCCGCATTGGAACATGGATCACATTGTGGTGGAGTTTGGCAAGTTACATCACTACGCACGTAAATGGCGTAGCCAGGTAGCTTCAGATAAGAATGATCTGAGAGGTGTCGGCGGGGATTTACCTGTGTTTCACTAAGTGCCAAAACAGCTAGTCTGTACTTACAGACGTGGACGTACGCAGAAAAGTGATTACTTTTTAGCCCGCGTATATTGGCTACGTCCACCCTGAATTCCCTAGTCATAATCTATAACAAACACAAAAAACACAAATACCGATGATGCTAAGTTACTGTGAATAGATACCAGCATAATGCGATTTGGGTGACATCAATGTGCAATAACTGTGGTTCCAAAAGGAAAGTGCTCCACCCAATAATACCAACGAAAACATCGCTTTATTGCTTTATTGAAAACACGATTTGACAATGGAGTCATTTCAAAACATGGATACGTCAATTGGGCGCCACCAAAATCGTGGCATTTGACACCATTGGATTATTTTCTGTGGGTCTACGTTAAGTCACAATAAGTAACTAGCGATTGACGAGTAACACGCGATCGAAAGTTAGACCTCTAGAATGCGCTTTGTACGTGATAACCGTGATGGACGTATGCCCGAAGCTCTTTTCAAATACTAAATGACATGAAATATTCTTTCGAACGAATTTAATAAGTCATCGTCACCTTAATCTCTTTGTGTTTTACAATATTCAAACAAAAATGTCTGAGCCTCTGAAAAAGAAAACACTTTACAAGTCAATCCTCAAAAGTCATTTGAAGAAATGCTCGACAAATATCACAATATCAAATTTCGACAACTGCTGATGAGAATTTGCAGTACATAAGCTATGCCTATGTCGTTCTTAGTTTATATATTGTCAGAGCCTAGTTTGGTATAATATACTCGTACACATATCTGTTCTATCAGAAGTAGTTTTAACCCTTCCAATACTTGTTGACTCACTGCAGCTGCTAAAGTTTTTAGCTTCTTCCAGGATTCCAGTTTAACTTACTTGGTCTATATTTGCGTTTCGGAACAATCCTTTAAGCCAGGGTGAAGGGCAACTTTATGTGTTTGCCTTGTCATTACACACACACCTAAGAGGCATTTAAATTTGAAAATCGAAAAAAAAATTGAAAGAACGTAAAGTTAATTTATTTTTCTCTACCAAGGAAAAGTTGTGATGAAAACGCAATGAAGTGTGTATGTATCTGTTCCTACATATTCTCATTTTTATTACTGAGCTTTTGAGGTCGATAAACATACAGAGAACACGAAAAAAAAAATTGTTGGCAAACAAATACAATAAATGCTTACGTACGAGTACTTGCGTGTCAAGCTATGGACTTTTGCACATTTGCAAAGTGTTTGGGCGAATTCCTTGACGGTGTAATAGATTGTTGTAAGGATTTGCACCTTAAGCTCTGTTTAAAGCAATATTTTTTTTTCTGAACAATTTTTTTAAAATGTATTCATGTGCTACCTTAAGTTAGACCAAATAGCAAAAGTTATCTAAATTTTTAGCAGACACACCAGTTAAGTTCTTCGACTACTAGGCGAAACCACCTGGGTTCAAATCTCGGGTAAATCTGGGAAAAAAAGTAAATTTTCTAACGTGCGTTGGCACTCCGAAAGTGAAATCATATTCCATTATGACGACAAAATGAAAACTACAGTGAGTAGTGGGAAAGACTGGGTTTGGGTACATCACCCCAGACTGTTGTGCCAGCAATTTATTTATTTCAATGGACATCCACGTAAGTACTCGTACATACTTCCATTATAAAATTGAAAAGCCACTTCAAGAATTTGGCAAGCATTCTACAATTGTCATGTTGCAATGTAAGTAAACTATCTTACTATCATACAATATGAACAACGGAGGAGCATAATTCAATTTAAATTTCAATTTCAATTCACACTGCTAAAACGATGTAAGCAGTTACATACGAGTACATATATGGGTTATTCATTTTTATTTTCCCCCGGAGCTCATGTCTAACCCTTATCCCCTGAGGACTTCTGACAAGATAAGCCCCTAGTGTACACGCATTCATTCGTCAAATTATGTATGAATTATGAGAATGATTTGAGATAATGTTGAAATTTAGCTAATCGCTCTGGGGAAAATTGGAATGCGTCAAAGATTTGATGTTTTGGTTTATGTCTTGTTCGCTTTTGCGTTTAGGTTTTAAAATAAATCTACAAGGCATGGCGTTTGGTTGGACTTATTGACTTTATCTCGTCATGGCGAAGGTGAGGTTAAAGCCTGCTATTCTCTAATTGTCTTATTAGCATCTTGGATTGATATACGACTTTCGAAGTTGTATTTCGTTGGCCGATATCAATTCACCATTGCACAGAGATTAGTATAACTATGGGGAAACCTTTCCAAAAGTGATAAACATGAAAAAAAAATCTACCGTACACTCCCGCCAAAGGATTTGCTATCAAATTTGAATTGACTGTATTCTAATCTAAATTACTTATGGCAATGGAGATAGTGAGATCAAGACGGCCATTATACGACCTTGTAGAAATATGACGGGAAAATATATATTTTTAGAACAGGAACTCAAAAAAATCAAATGCCCAGAAGTAATAGAAAGTTCGCTTAGACGTGTCCTGAAAACTTTTAAATTTCATTTCAAGCCGTAATGGGCAGAGGAATGGTTAAACTCAACCACAAAGCTACTTACCTGGGCTATAACAAAACCCGATCGACCAATAAAAAAAATTTGAGGAATCTAGTGAAGGGGTAAGCCGCAAAAACCAATGAGTTTAAGAGAACAGGTATTACCCCGAGGAATAATTTATAAATGTTTTGTCTAGTAAACTGTCAATTTGAGTGTTGAATCAAGTTGAAATCTGTGATGTAGGTTCAAAGTGTGAAATTGTTGTTAGGAAGGTGTATTCATATCATGTTCATATCTGTTAAATGTGTAATATTTAATATTAAGCAAATATCTTCTACATGTCTGTGCGTTTCTGTATATCTAGGTTCCACCTGAATAGTTAGCATATGCAGCGCAAATGAGTACTTTACATTTCGTCGAATGTGATATGTATGTCAAGAAAACGATGCGAAATTATTCGCGCTGGTAGGACTGATAACTAGTAATGGTGGTCAGAAAAAGACCCTGTGGCAATAAGGCACTACCATCATCTACAAGATATTGCAGACCGATTCGTATTAGCTTCGTTAAAGGAACAAAAGTTGGAATTACCAAACGAAGAAATTCAATACGTCGAAAATCAAGCAAGAAACCCAAGAAAGACAGAATCACTGAAAAATAATTGTTTACAGCAAACATTCGTATTAACAATGGTAGATGGAAAGATTTACAATGCAAGATATTGCATTGTACATTGCAAGATATTGCAAGTACACCTTCCACTACATATGAGGTGCTAATATGCGGAGATACATCAAAACGCCTTAAAAACCCGTAAAAAAACGTCAGAATTTTCACTTCGCAGCCTTGTTTAGAATCGTCGGTGTTTGTGTTTCTTGTATAAGATGACTAGATAAGAACGATAGGAAAAAAAATTAAATAAAACAATGGTATAAATACTCGTAAAACAAAACAACTCGTCCAAAGTTGTTGGCTTGTTAGCGTATACTATGGGCTTGACGTAGGCCCACAGAAAATAATCGCATTATCGCGATGCCAATTGATGAACGTTCGTCGTGATATGACCTAGATGCCCAATTTCTATTGCACAACTTCAAACATTGCGTCGCTTGTATGGCATGTAGTGCCATCTTGTTGGACCAACAGCTCGAATATATCGATGTTGTCGAGCTCCGACAACTGAAAGTCGGTTAACTTCGCTCTATACCTAAGACCATTGATGGTAACTGTGTCTCATTCCTCATTTCGAAAGAAATAAGGTCCGATGATGCCGCCATGCCATAAACCGCATCAAACAGGCAGTCCTTGTGGATTCATTGATGCTTGGCAGAACACATGTGGATTATGTTCGCTCCAATAATGCCAATTTTGCTTGTTCACATTGAGCAAAAAATGGGCCTCGTCCGAGAAGATGATTTTTTTTTACCAAAATCTAGATCGTCAGCACAATCTTATACGGATGTAGGCCCAAATCCAAATGCAAAATAAGCCGGGTTGACTCGTTGGCGATGCCCAATTTAAGTAGTCGGCGCCGAATCGACATTTCTGGATCTTCGATACTGGCCGCTACGGCGGCTATATTTCTTTATTTCGCACCAATTTCTGTCTGGTTAGTGGCTTAAGATCTAAAAGAGTATACTCACGCTCTCGCATTTCCATGGTACGACGAATTGCCTGCAAACTGAGGCCATGATGACGACAGATCTCACGACGAAATTCACGTTGCGTATTTACAACTTTTTTAATAATTTTCACACGTTCGTAAAACGTAAAACGATACATGATGAAATGGCAAATTCAATATTTTGACATCTGGATGTTACTGGTAACTTTGACAGTTGCTGGAACATACGAGTATCAATTGGAAAAACTATCATTTTTACCTGGTCACCCTTTATTTGTTTGTGATTATGTCTTAGGAATTCAGAGTGGATGTAAACAATACCCACGATAAGTTTCTTTATGGATGAGTAATTCATGTCGGAATAAATTTCACATCCATAAAGAAATAGTAGTGAAAGCTTGAACAAACTTACGCATAACACTTGTCGGAAGATACTTTGTCGAAGAACTTAGACAGACAGACTGGACAGACAACAGCCGAAGGACGGTGTGTTGAGATCTTCGCCACGGAAAATAACTTAACCCAGCTTCTAAATGAGACCACACAAATACCAGACGTTGATAGCTATGAATAGGAATGACTGCAACGTCTTTCTTAACTGTGTGAAATTTTAATACCACCAAAAATTGAGGAAAAAAATACTACAATGCCCCAAAGGTAGTTAAAGGTTTTTGTTGTCAAAAATATCAGAAATTCTGACTCATCCTCCATCCCAACACTCATTTACAATGTCATTCCAGCTGTCTGCCCTTTAGACAAAGCCAATAAGCTAGCTGCATAATTTGCGGCGAGCTCAACACTTCCAGACTGTGATTTGTCTCCGCCTACACTTGAGTGCGTCGAATCTTCAATGGAATGAATCGACTTTCTCGTAGTAGTGTAGTAGCAAGAGTACTTAAAGATCTGAACATACATAAATCCGCTGGTCCAGATGGTATATCTACCCTACTACTGAAGCGGTGTGCTTCCACGCTTGCAAAACCACTGCGTAAACTTGTTCATCAATCCTATTTTTAGGACTCTTGCCGAGCAGATGGAAAACAGCATTTGTCCAGCGCGTCCCTAAAAAAGGCGACTCTTCTTCTTTCTCCCCCTATAGGCCCATTGCACTTACGACCCTTCTTTCCAAGGTCATAGAAACGCTGGTAAATCGTCAGCTAATGAAGTATCTCGAAACACGAAAATTTCTCAATGACCGGCAGTACGGTTTTCCAGCAACAGGTCCACTGGTGATTTGATGGTATGTCTATGGCATATGGCGAAATCAATATACGAGGGGCGTTCAATATATTCTCGGTATCGATATGAAGGAAAATGCGAATTCAATTTAAATTGTTTTTATTTTTCAATATATTCTCCAATAACATCAATGCATTTGTTACATCTTGAGATAAGCTTTTTTAAACCCTCAAACAAATAAATTTCCTCTTTCTCTGCAAAATACCCATTTATTGCCGACTTGAGTTCTTCATCATCCGAAAATCTTTTTCCACGAAGATATTTTTTCAAATCCGGAAACAGGAAATAATCACTAGGGGCAAGGTCTGGACTATAGGATGGGTGTTGGATTTCTTCGAAACCACAATCTCGCGCAGCAGCCTTGGAAACTCGCGCCGTGTGAACAGGAGCGTTGTCATGAAGAAGCAACACACCCGCTGCGAGTTTACCCCGTCTTTTCTTTTTAATTTCCTCCCGCAAATTATGCAAAGTGGAAGCGTAGTATGTGGCGTTGATGGTTTCACCTTTTTTTTGTACTCAATGAGCAAGATTCCCTTTGAGTCCCAAAAAACTGTGGCCATGAGCTTCCCGGCAGACGGAGTGACTTTGAACTACTTCGGGGGGTCTGTTCCTTTTTTATGCAACTGCATGGACTCTTGTTTGCTTTCAGGGTCATAGTGGTGGACCCATGTTTCGTCCCCAGTAACAATTCGATCCATAACACCGTTCGCGTTCTCACTACACATCTCCAAAAGCTCTCTACAGCATGCGATTCTCACTTTTTTCTGAGGCGCTGTGAGCATTCGTGGCACCCACCTTGCACTGACCTTTGAAAGGTTAAGATGGTCATGAAGAATGGTGTGAATGGTACGAGTACCAATTGAAAGCTTGGTGATCTCTGCCATCATTTTCACCTTTATTCGGACATCCTCAAGAACAAGTTTTTCGACTTCCTTGATGCTTTCTCCCGTACAAGCAATAGCCGGGGCGCCGGAGCGGGGGTCGTCTTCAATTCTCTCTCTGCCTCTCTTGAACTCACTTGACCACTTTTGCACAGTTGATAATGAAGGTGCGGAACCCTGGTAAACAGCCACCATCTCTTCATGAATAGTTTTTTTACTTTTTCCTTGCTTAGTGAGAAATTTAATTACAGCGCGATGCTCAATTTTCACCAACATCGTCTCAGTTGCCATTATGATTCTGTTTAACTAGAGATAAAACGCGAATTGATAATCACATTTATATGAAATTAATGCACTAAAATAATAGTATTACTTGATAAATAAATCAATTTATATATACAACCACAGCTTCACCCCAATACCGACAATATGTTGAACGCCCCTCGTATTTATGATTCCTCCAGCCTTTCTTCTTTTAATGAGGATTATTTCTATTCCTTGCATGCTTTTACTGTTTCAAGCTCTCTGGTACTTATTAGATCCGAATTATTGTTGGCATTACAGCACAGTAAAAATCCGGATTTCTTAATTTTTACCCGGTTGTTTTAAAATCTTGTGCTGATTCTCTTAGCTACCCCCTGCTCTATATTTTCAATCAGTCATTATCTAGTGGGACATTTATTGTTGATTGGAAATATTCGCTTATAACACCAATTTATAAGAGTGGTAAAAAAGATCAAATTTCGAATTATAGACCAGTTTCTAAACTGTCTATTATACCTAAACTTTTGGATCGCCTAGTGAAGGAACGGATGGTATTCATCTTAAGCAGCTTAATTAGTGATTCTCAGGATGGATTTTGGAAAGGACGTTCGACAATTATTGCTTAAGTTGCATTGAAAAGCACACGCAAGTGCACGTAGTCTATACTAATTTCGTGAAAGCTTTTAGTAGGACAACTAGTGTGTGTCCTTCTAAAAAAGCTTGACTGTTACGGATTTTTTTGGTCCATTACTTTTTTAAGTTCTATCTGTTTGGGAGAAAACAATTCGTTTCAATCGGACATTTATTTTCGGTTGAAATTAATGTTGTGTCTGGTGTCCCGAAGGTAGCCATCTTGGGCCAATCCTTTTCCTCATTTTTATAAATGATTCTAAAATTTTGTCATTTTCTTTTGTATGCGGATGATATAAAATTGTTTGTGACTATTTCTAATGTCAGTGACTGCCTTCTACTCCAGGGAGATTTAGATTATTTTTTTGAATGGTGTAAAATGAACGATTTGCATCTCAATATCGACAAATGTGCCACTATGTCATATAATAGAACACAATATAATCTAACCCCTGCTTATCGTCTTGGAAACCAATCAATTAATGTTGTAGTTGAGTTTAAAGACCTTGATGTTCTTTTTGATAGTGTTGGCAACACCATAATTATTATTATTCATATTTTGACATTTACATTATTTTTCATTCTTGCTTATTTTCACACTTTATTCTCTCTCTTCTTTCTTTTTAATTTGAACTCTTGCACCAACCAGACGCATAATAAAACACGTGTAAATTTTTATTCATTGATATTTTATTTCTATTAAAAGAAGTTTGTGTGATCACAAGAGATCACAACAGTGGCGACGAGGATTTTAGGCACTATCAATTTTATAAAGTCATTCTCCCATCATGGAAGAAACATTCAAGAAGTTGCTCCAGCAGATGCAGGAACAGCAACACAGAGACAATCTGGCAATGCAAGCGCTGGTCTCACAGCTGCTATCACAGCAACCAGCGGCAACATCCAACACAGACAGCGTTAAAGGTGAGAACAAAAGCCCAGAATTCATCATGGCAGCACTCGCATCAAACATTACAGAATTTCACTTTGAGATTGAAAATAACCTCACATTCGACATGTGGTATGCTCGTTACGAAGATCTTTTCGAAATCGATGCTTCAAAATTGGACGATGCAGCCAAAGTCAGGCTTTTATTAAGGAAATTCAATTCCATCGTTCACAGCAAGTACATCAACTACATTCTACCAAAGCACTCTCGCGACCTTACGTTCAAAGAAACGGTGCAAAAGCTCACCCAGCTATTCGGCTCTCAAACATTACAGTTCAATTTAAGATATAACTGTCTACAGCTCACAAAAGAATCACATTGCGATTTCATCACATATGCAGGTGTAGTGAACAAACATTGCGAACAGTTCAAGCTGAAAGATCTATCCCTAGATCAATTCAAATGCTTGATATATGTAATGGGAATGAAATCAACATCTGACTTTGAGATTCGCACGAGAATGTTGACCAAGTTGGACAGTGAAGGCTCTACCATTACGTTAGATGTTTTATCAAGAGAGTGTCAACGTTTAATCAATTTAAAAACAGACACAGCACAGAGAATGCCAAAGCTGATGTACTAGTGAACCGACTACATACCACCAACAATATAAACAAGTCAAAAGCTATCCCGAAATCCCCATGCTGGTTCTGTGGTAACATGCATTTCGCCCGCGACTGCTCATATGCCAAACACAAATGTGGGCAATGCAACACTATAGGTCATAAAGAAGGGTACTGCAATGTGGAGAGGAAGCAGAAAAATAAAAGTCATAAACACAACAGATTGAGAGCAAAGATGAATTATAACAACAACAAAACATTCAGGCCAGAATTAAAAAGCATTTTCATCACCAACAAAATTGATCCATCGGAGCGGAAGTATATAAGCGTCAACATAAATGGTACAAATATCGACTTGCAGTTGGACACATCATCTGACATTACAATAATATCAGAGAAAAACTTCAAAAATTTTAATGTTCCACTTGTCGACAAAGTTATACACACAGCCAGAAGTGCAACCGGCAAATTACCATTGTCAGCTCAATTTGATTGCAATCTAAAATTCAGAACGAGACAGGCATATTCGACATGTTATGTCACCCCAATCAACAATTTAAATGTTATGGGGCTCGACTGGATTAAGGCATTAAAACTCGAAGATATGTCAATAAGTGCAATCTGTAATCAAGTCACAAGCGAAAACCGGGAAAGTTTTAATGAATCTATTCAAAAAAATAATTCACTTTTAAAACTTTCTTTTCCAGACGTGTTCAACGAATCATTAGGCCTGTGTAGCAAAACAAAAACACATTTGGTGGCAAAGCCAAACATCCAACCAGTTTTCCGACCAAAGCGACTAGTCGCTTATGCTGTCAAAGATCTTGTTGAAGCAGAACTGCAGTGACTACAAGACACCAATGTGATTTCGCCAGTTAACTACTCGGAGTGGGCTGCCCCAATAGTTGTCATAAGGAAATCGAATGGAAGCATACGCATTTGTGCAGACTTTTCCACTGGTCTGAACAATGTGCTCGAAAATCATCAGTATCCTCTTCCCTTGCCAGAGGATATTTTCGCAAGACTGGCCAATGCTCGATTCTTTAGTCATATAGACTTATCAGACGCTTTCTTGCAAAATGAAGTGGACGAAGAGTCAAAGCATCTACTCACTATCAACACACACATGGGTCTCTTCCGATACAACCGAATGCTGTTCGGTGTGAAAACGTTCCCGTCAATTTTCCAACAAGTCATGGACCAAATGCTTGCTGGACTGTCAGGCGCAGCAGCATATATTGATGAAATCTTTGTATCCGGAACAGACTTGGAGGAACACAATAGGAATTTGCATGAGGTTCTGTATCGTATCCAGGACTATGGATTTAAGGTTAAATTCGCTAAATGCAAGTTTTTTGTCAACGAAGTCAAATACCTTGGGTACGTCATTAGCCAACACGGACTTCATCCCGATTGTGGCTAATGGCTGGCCGAGCGAAATCAAAGAAAACAACGAGTTAAAGGCATTTTTCAACCGCAGAGAAGATATCAGCATCATCGACGGATGTCTCATGGTTGGCCAACGAGTCGTCATTCCAAAACTGTATAGAAGAAGAGTTCTCAAACAACTCCATCGTGGCCATCAAGGCATCGAAAGAACAAAATCTATAGGCAGAAGTTTTGTTTATTGGCCAAACATAGACACCGACATCAAAACACTGATCCAAAATTGCAGCAATTGTGCGACAGCAGCCAAGATGCCAACAAAAACATTGGTTCAGCCATGGCCCACACCAACGGAACAATGGGAACGTCTCCATCTGGATTACGCTGGACCAGTCGAGGGAAATTATTTTCTGGTTCTAGTGGACGCTTTTTCTAAATGGCCAGAAATAGTTGCAACAAAATCTATCACTACTCAGCGTACCATAGAAATTCTCAGCGAGATATTCTCCCGATTTGGACTACCAAAAACGATCGTTTCAGACAACGGGACGCAGTTTAAGAGCTCGCAGTTTCAACAGTACATGGCAGAGAATGGTATCAAACATCTTTGCTCCAGTCCATACAACCCGATGTCTAATGGACAAGCCGAACGATTTGTAGACACCTTCAAACGTTCGCTGCTGAAGTCAAACACAGAGGGAACAATCACTCAAAATCTTCAAACGTTTCTTCAATCGTATCGCTCGACACCAAACCGAAACACACCAAATTCAAAGTCTCCAGCCGAAATCATGTTTGGTAGAAATATTCGCATCACTTTGAATCTTATTAAGCCCAAGCTTAATGAAAACTGCCAAAACCAAGTTGAGACTACAAATCAAAATCAAACATCCATGTCCGAACAATTTAATCGAAAATTTGGTACCAAATCGAGATCATTCAACAGTCAAGATTTAGTTTATGTGAATATACATACTAATAGTAACAACTTCCAGTGGCAGCCAGGACAAATTGTTGAACGTTTTGGAAAGGTCATATATAATGTCAATCAACTTCGAATACGTTATAGAGAAGACATCACTGCCAAACCTGGAGTCGAAAAACCATGGAATATGGCGTTGGATTTGTATGAATGTGATACAACACCTTGTGAAGTAGTTCCCCCACCAGACAGGGTTATCCCCCAACGTTAAGACTTCACCAAACAATATAGTAGCATCTTCACCATCTATCCCACGTCGAACCCAACGGACACGACGACAAATCAATAGATTTATGCCTGGATAATTGTGTCATCAAAATAGATAACTCAAAGGGGAAGGTGTTGGCAACACCATAATTATTATTATTCATATTTTGACATTTACATTATTTTTCATTCTTGCTTATTTTCACACTTTATTCTCCCTCTTCTTTCTTTTTAATTTGAACTCTTGCACCAACCAGACGCATAATAAAACACGTGTAAATTTTTATTCATTGATATTTTATTTCTATTAAAAGAAGTTTGTGTGATCACAAGAGATCACAACAGATAGTAAACATACTTTTGATCCCCATGTTAACAAATTAATGTCAAAAGCTAACTCTGCTCTAGGATTTCTGAAAAGAAATTCATCGGATTCCAAGGATCCCTATACTCTCAAGGCCTCTCTTATGTAAGCATGGTTCGTCCATGTCTGGAATATTGCAATGTTGTTTGGAATCCGTTTTCATTGAAAAACATTAATAGAATAGAAAAAGTTCAAAAAAACTTTTTGCGCTTTGCATTACGCCGTTTCTTTCTGAATGACAATGTCCACTATTCTTACCGCTCTAAATATTTGCTGTTGGGTTTTGATTCCGTCGAAGTTCATTTTTATTTGAAGTTCATCACTCCACTTCATACGGAGCCAATGAGCCTATTACGTTTTGCTGTAGATTCTTTAATCCTGTATATGATCAACTGATGATATGATATTGTATTACCTAGAACTAGATTTAAGGAACTCGCATTGTTAGCTTGAAGATAAATTACTCGTATAATTATTGTACTTTATACATATTTTATTTCTTTCTTGATTTGTTGATGTATCTATATCGTAGATCTAAATAAATACTAAATACTAATAAATACTAGCATAGTATAATTAATACGATTTTTCTAACACCCATCCCTTGGGACTTTTAAAAAGGTTCCAAGAGTGACGCTGTTAGATCCAGATATTTGGAGAAGAAAAATGTCGTAAACTGCTGTGTTTAGAAGAAGGTCATTCGTATTGAAGGAATTTCGGCCAGATGTCAAATTCATACTGCATGGAAAGAAAACTTTTCTTTATTTGTATCCTTCTCCGAAAGTGATGTGTCCATTTGCATGTGCGTAAGATTCGAAATTTGCTTGCGTTGCCAATATTAAGAGTGCTCTGACTTTAATATTTTGGTTTCCCTTTCGATAGAATACGTACATACAAACACATCTACTAGCAGTCTCCCAACCTTTGAAGAAACAACTAAGAGATGTGCTGATCGAGCTATAAATATAGAAACTCCTTCATATACTCGTAAAAGTTTGCGCTTTTGTGTATTGTTATTTTAATTAAAAAAAATCACGCAAACTTGTTTTTTGTAATGTAAGACGAAAAATACCAAAATGGAATATCTTGTATGCGTCAAGTAATTGCATAGTAAAACCGGGGACTCTAATGTCCACACATCGGAGTCAACACCCTAATGCATTTTAAATAACTTCTTTTTGCCCTTTATGTGTCTGTGTCCGAAGCACTTTACAACCAAATAGCTAAAAACTTACCATGGATAGTGCATGGAAGATAATAAGCTCTTCCCAGTAACATCACCATCATCAGCATCATCATCTGGACTATGCAAGTCCTGAGGGTAGAATAGATTTTCAGTAAAACAATTCACTGAGAGGATGTCGTCATTCGGGTATCCCTACCTAGCATGAATATGTTTATGTGTACGAGTATATGTACTCTTCATACCCGAAGTTATAGCTTGGTTATCCTGAACCTTAAGCCCTATAGAGTATGAACGCATGGAGGGAGTCATTGGCTATTTCCACTTTTATGAGGTAATTACCGAAGAAAGCAATCACCTCCCTTGCTTGGTACTGATGTCGGAATAGTAGAAAGGGGTGTGGTTGATGCCAAATGTGGATGCATATTGAGAACTTTCCAAATCTTGTTTTGTCTCGTATGAGTTGCAATCACAATCTGTGAGTATTTTGTTGGACTAGTTCGGGCAAAGTGAATGTAGAGAATTTGTTAGAAAGCCTGATAGACAGTAGGAGTAGATATACGAGTAGTTGTACTCGTCTGTCACTGTTTGGGAATGAAAAGGTGTCTGCATTGGGGATTGGTTATAACATTGGGATGACATCACCTTCACCCAAGGGGTGTTCAATTGATTTAGTTTTGCAATTTGGTATGTAATCATGTGAACATTGACAGGTCCTTGGGAGATGTCTTCGGATATAGTAGAAATATTTACATACATATGTACATACGACAACTATGTTAGATGATGATTGCAAATTGTAGAATGTAAATCTGAATTGTGTGCAACGAAGTATAAATCATTCGGGGACTAGAGTCGTTATTTCATTGCCTAAAGCTCTTGATCAGCTGGTTCTGTGTATATGTGTAGTCGACTTCTACCAAAGAGCACTTTATTTCATAATAAAAAATGTTGACAAAGTTGCAGTTCTTAGTCCTATGGTTTTGCCTTTAGGTCCCCTACCGGATTGGCATATGAAAAAATGTTGATGCTTGTTGTTATCTTTAATACATAAAAGCAAAATGAGTGCAAGCTGATGTGAATTTTCTTAATTTTTATTCATCCAAAACTTCTTTTTAATTATGATTCCTCTAGGAAAGACACTCCAAAGATGTTGCAAGGAAATTCAGTTAGCCTTGGGCAAGAAGTGCAAAGCATACGCATAATTTGGCGCTCTGGGTGGTGAACTATTAAATTTCACTTCAAGAGTTCACCTCTTAGTTTGAAAATAATGCTATTTTAATTCACGGGGTAGCTACTCAAGAAGTACTTCTTAGAAGTACAATTTGCTGTAGTAAACCGTAAGTAAATATGCACTTCACTTGAGAATCTTTCAAACATTCGGTTGCTCTGCAATCGGCTTAATGTCAAAGAGTATCGAGAATTTGTAAATTCCAATGAAAACAACGGAAAAGTTAAGGAAATTGTTCTTGATAATCACCAAGCTTAAGGAAACCGCTCATTACTTAAAGATCTCTCGCGAGTCTTTTCGTTTAATTTTGATATTTACGATCTGACTCGCATCGCCGCATTGCTTGTTCCAAAAGAGGTGAATTTTCTTCAGTAACAGTACCCCCAGCTGATCCCACATTAATGAAACGCATCATAACTGACGACACGTGAGTCTACGAGTTTGACATTCAAAGAAGTCAAAAGTCATCAGAATAAGGGATAAAGGACGAGCCGAAGTCGAACACACCACGCCAAAGTCGCTCAAAAGTGAAGGTAATCGTCACAAATTGGTTCCAGAGCGACAAACGGTCAACTAAGAATACTATTTGGCCGTATAAAAGCGTTTGCTTGAAAAAATGCATCAGAAACGGCCAGAGTTGCGAAAAACACAATTCCGGCATTTTCCACGATGATAATGCACCATATCGCATAGAACAACAACTGTGGCTAAATTTAAGGCCAAAAACACAATAAATCCCTTCGATCAACCACCGTATTCGACAGATCTTTATGTTCCCGAAACTAAAATTGCCGATCCAGGATACCGGTTTTGAATCAATAAAAGTCGGAAAAGTGTTTCGAAGACTTCCAAAAACGAAGCTTTTTGTTCACAACATATATAGGGTTTTCCAATAAGGACTTGACAATGTTGGTTCTGAGCTCTTCCATCGTCGTCGGCGTGTTGGCATAAACCAATGACTTAAGGTAGCCCCACAGGAAATAGTCAAGCGGTGTTAAATCGCACGAACGAGGCGGCCAATCGACTCACCATACTAGGTGGGGTGAAAAGTAACGTCCTTGGGAATGACAAAAACATTTTTTAAAATGTTTTTTTCTTTTATTCAATACAATCCCCTTTTAGCTTAATACACTTATTTCAGCGATTTTCCAACTTCTTGATCCCGTCCCAAAAGTAATTTTCCGGAAGGTCTGCAAAATACTCCTCCCAGGCGTCGATGATTTCCCCGCGTGAGCTCAATTTTTTTTATTGATGAGCCATGTTTTGAGGTTTGGGAAGAGATAATAGCCCGGAGGCAAATCGGGCTAATACGGTGCATTCAACAACAATTGGATCCGTAAGCCATTGATTTTAGCCGTGGTTGCTATGCTCTTGTGCGCCTGCGCATTGTCTTGCAAAAACAAAATTTTTTTTCGCTTCATGTGAGGCCGTTTTGCAGCGATTTCGGCCTTCAATCGTTCAAATAATGCACAGTAATACTTGCTGTTGATGGTTTTTCTTTTTCGAGGTAGTCCACGAAGAGTATGCCATGACAATCCCAGAAAACCGACGCCATAACCTTTCGGGACCAATGACGCCTCCCTCGACCGCTTCTGAGCACTTGTGCCGGCTTCAGTCCATTACTGGGCTCTCATTCTTGTCTCTGGTGTGTAATGGTGGATCCAAGCTTCATCAACAGTTACATACCAATCGATGCCAAAAGTCCGCCCGATTCCGCATCAGCAGGTTCAAACACTCCTTCGAAGTGCTCTCGCGTTCGTGTTTTTGGTAAGGTGTGAGCATGCGTGGCACCCAGCGGCAGGATAACTTTTTCATATGCAGAATATTGCCCAAAATATGGCGTGTGCGCTCAGTACTAATCTTTGTGGTATTTGCTAGCTCGCGCACCTTCACTTTCCGGTCAGACAACACCATTTCATGTATTTTTTTGACATTGTCCTCTGTAACCGCATCGGAAGGCCTACCGCTGCGGACTTGATCGGTAGTGGAGTTGCGGCCACCACGAAACTCTCGAAACCAATATTTGACGGTGTAATCTGACGGAACATTAGCCCCATAATATTTATCCAACTTTTCTTTTGTTTCCTTCGCCGTTTTGCCTCTCAAAAAATAATGTTTTATGAGAGAACGAAAATCGTTTTTGTTCATACTCAACATGATGCCAAACACGTCAACAACAATCAGCTGTCAAAACAAAACTAAAGAGAGTATGGTCCATCGGCTTCAGTTCTTGAATCAACTTGATCTTGTATGGGTGTAAACCAAGATCCTTACGCAAAATATTCTTGAGAACGCCGTGGAATTGACTGATTTGGATCGTTTGCTACGGACACCTGAATGGCAGCGATATTTTCGACACTTCGACCATCCCGTTGTCTCACTGACACGGCAACATCACACAACGAATATGTAGAGTAAAATTGTTGCACTAAACTTGTTATTGCCTGTCTACTAAGCGAGAATTACAACCGAAAATTGGAGTTAACGCTCTTAAAGTTGCAGTCACCGACTCCGAATTACGGTAGAAAATTTTTATAATTTGCAGACGTTGCTCGTTCGTGTACTTTACCATGATGAAAATGTTGAGTTTACTGAATAAATGGACAGTGACAGTTTGATGATAAGTGAAAGAGTGCGTTCACAAATTAAACTCAAAGTTGTCAAGTCCCTTTTGGAAAACCCTTTACATAGTACCTCATAGGGCCAGATTCTACAGACGATACTTCCAGTATCCCAGTTTGTGGTCTTTAGCACTACCGATGTTTCGCTTGAGGTTTCTCTGTCACCAGCTCTATTTCGACAACCTGTCTAAGTGGCGAAAAATTCTCTAATAACCTAAGCTGGACGTTGATTTTACCAAAATGTCAATATAGTGCTTTGCCTGGGACATGTGTGTGCACTAGGTTTCAAACAGCTTATGCAGGTCAGAATGTTCAGCATACTAGAGAATGTTGATGGTAGACATCCCCAGTGATCCAATGCATGATACCGAATATGGCGGAGTTTCTTTTTCTTTTTCAAAAGTTGATATTACAGCTAAAATATGCAAACAAATCTATTAGTCCATAGTACTACCAGACATTTTTGTTAACAAGATTGAGTGATAGAAAGTCTAGACATTAGTTACTAATCATATCAGTGCTAAATATCTGTCATCATTGTGTCATACCAGCTAATTTCTCGTACACCGACCACACAGTTAGAGAAAAAGTTCCTAAAAGAACCGTATGGCAATACGAGAAAACCAACTGGAGCGGACTTAACAGCTTCTTTAGGAATTTGAACTGGTCGTTATGTTTCCTCTATAACGACGTGGATGCCTCTGCTGATATGATCACAAACACTATTCTCTTTGGAATGAGATCCTTTATCCCTCATCGGATGAAGAGTATCAAACCGAAAGAAAAGGCATGGTATGACTCGAGCTGCAAAGAGGCTGTCAGGGTTAGAGAAATGTTTTTTCGGAAATTTCGGTGAGGCAAAAAATACTACAATGTCCCAAAGGTAGTAAAAGATTTTGGTCGTTTGTCAAAAACATCAGAAATTCTGCCTCATCCTCCATCCCAACGCTCATTTACAATGACGTTCGAGCTGTCAGCTCTTTGGATAAGGCCAATCTGCTTGCTGCACACTTTGCGGCCAGCTCCACACTTCCAGATTGTGCTTTGTCTCCGCCTACACTTGAGTGGATCGAATCTCCAATGGGACGAATCCACTTTCGCACTTGTGTAGTAGCAGGTGTACTTAAAGATCTCAACATACACAAATCCGCAGGTCCAGATGGTATATCTCCCCTACTTCTGAAGAGGTGTTCTTCCACGCTGGTAAGACCACTGCGTAAGCTTTTTCATCAATCCTACTCTTTAGAACTTTTCCCGAGCAGATGGAAAACAGCATTTGTCCAGCCCGTCCCTAAAAAAGGCGAATCATCTTCTCTCTCCTCCTACAGACCCATTGCACTTACGTCCCTTCTATCCAAGGTTATGGAAACGCTGATAAATCGTCAGACCATGAAATATCTCGAAACACGAAAACTTCTCAATGATCGGCAACATGGTTTTCGTAGCAACAGGTCCACTGGTGATTTGACGACATGTCTCACTGAAAAGTGGAACCAAAGCGTACATAAATCTAGCGAAAGCAAAATAATAGCACTTAATATTTCTAGGACATTTGACAGAGTTTGGCATCAGGCTCTTTTGTCGAAAATGCGTGCAATTGGGGTCGATGACTCTCTTCTCCAATGGATTAGAAATTACCTTTCGGAGCGTTCAATTCAAGTTGTCTTGGACGGTTTCAAGTCTGATATTCACAAAATAAATGCTGGTGTGCCCCAGGGCTCTGTTCTGTCTCCGACACTCTTTTTAACTTACATCAACGATCTCTTGTCTGCCACGTCTAATCCAATATATTCCTTTGCTGACCACAGTACTCTTTGCTTTTCATATTCGTTTCCGGACTCACGTCCCTGCTCTTCGGCTATAGAACGGGAGCGGCAACGCATGTTAAACTCATTAAATTCCAATATTAACAGCATACCAATTCGGGAACTATCAACAGAGTGGAATTTAATGCTGTCTGCTGTCGTTAAAGCGAAATTTAAACACCCAGCCATTATCCATGAATAGCACTTGCATCGTCGAAACCGAAAAACCTTCCATTCTCGGTATGTGTGTCAACTTACGTTGGAATGACCACATATTCGATGTCGCCAAAAATGCTGCGATGTAAAAAATAATTCAACCCCTCTGATCTGGCTTCAATCTATTAGGCGTTTATCTGGCCAAACTGGAGTACAACGCCCACATCTGGTCAGGTGCCCCTAAGACCTCTGTGCACTTGCTAGATAAGATCCAAAATCATGCGATAAAACTCATAGGTGATACTAATATCACTCAAACAATGGACACCCTCGAACACCGACGGAATGTCTTCTGTCTCACAATCGCCAGTAGCATTCCCCCCCTTCAAACTTTTAACCGTAACACCCGTCACGCTATGAATGCTCATCAGTATACCCTCAAGCCCACTTTCGGGCGTACTCTAAAATATCGTGATTCGTTCCTAAGCTGTACAACTCGCTTATGGAATGCCCTGCCTAGCACTTTATTCCCTACTCATTATAACCTTCAAACATTTAAAACCAGCGTTCACCGGTACCTCTCTTTCCATCCTCCCTGATTTTTCTTCGCCCGTGACCAGGAAACAGCCCGAAGACTGTTTTTTGTTATCAATATTGTTGCTCTGGCCAGCAAGAACGTTTATATCTCATTTTCGAACATTCCAGTATGACTTGGTGAATGAATTTCGCCTACAGACTAAGTTTACATCAAACTTAAAAAATACTTTCCAGGTTTATACGTACATATGTCGAAAATCAATTTTAGGTCGATCCAGAAGTCACCCTCTTAACTAAGGAGATGACCTGAAATGGATTACCATCAATATACAAATCTAGAAGGAAAGAAAAGGAAAGGTCATATGCAGGGAGTTAAGAAAAATAAGCCTTACACAGTAAAAAGGATTTATATTTTGCGATAAGTATACTGCACGAAGGCAAAATATCCTTCGACAGTTACCGACTGGAAGAGGAAAGTTTATTATCTTCGATAACCCCTAGATCTTTGTCACCCCTTGGTGATCTGCTTCTCGAAAAGAGTACAAACTCGGTCTTAAGGGGATTAAGGGAAAGCCTATTCCTTGTGAATAAATTATCGTTGGCTGACTCTCCCCATGGTATACCTTGTTGTACAAATATATGTATAGGCAGAACGCCTGCCACTTGATGAATGAATGCACAATCTTCGAAAAGTTGCAGGATTTGTTCATAAGAAGTAAACGGAATAAGCAAATGGGGAAAGCCCTTTACTTTTATCTTCAATGTGAGTCCGGCTTGATAGATGTTTCTTGATCAACAGAGTTTCAAGTGCTCATTATACATGCATGAGGTATATCATGTGAGGTATATCATGAGGTATATACGTCGAGATGGTCCGAACAAGATTGACGCATAGTTTTATTAGCATGATGTACGTATATGACATTTAGTGCAAGTGTGTGTGTGGTATTTTTCTTTTATGTAGAGTATGTGCATACAAATATGATTGACACCTATCGGAAGCTGCCATAGATTTTTGACGTGAATTTCGTGCCCGTTTTCAAGGCCGCCCGGCTCACATTGGTCGTAAAATACGACGATTATCTGCACGACCCTTAGAGATTGGAACAACACGGCACCGAGTAAGTCGTGGAAGGCCTCGTACCTCTCGTTTGGCTGAGAATATCGCTGCGGTGACTGAAAATGTCGTAGAGGCTCCGTCAGCATCAACCAGATGACGTGCCGTGCAATTGGACATTCCACATGCATGACTTTGCTGCGCATTTTGGTGTAAGACTTGAAGATATTTCCTTACCCATCAGCTCATGGGTGTTGACGGCGAATCGCGCCTAACGCCCACGCCTTCCAGAATCTCAATAACGAGGAGGACGATTTTGCGTCACAAATAATGAACGCTGAGGTCCATTTCCACCTATGTGGATACCTGAACAATCCATATTTGCGGTTCTGAGGCACTGTTTGCACTACAGCACTACATGCCATGTTGTTTACTCTGGAGGAGTCATTGGACCATTTTTTTCTTAGAACGCCGCGGGCTAAACGAGAGACAAACAGAGCAATGAATTTTTTTTCCTCACTTGGATAAATTGGGACTGAAGGACATGTAATTCCAGCAGGACGGAACAACGGCGCATACTGCACGAGCCACAATCGACATTCTAAAGCAGGCGTTATCAGGTCGACTTATATCGGTTTTGGGGATTTGTACTGGCACTCAAGATCGCCCCCATCTGACCGCCCCAGACTTTTTCCTATGGTGTTATTGTATTTAAAGGCACGGGTTTATGTGAATACGCCACAAACTCTGACAGTCCTCAAGAAGTAGAGACCTTATTGCCCGGAGTTCTGGAGAAAAAATTAAAAATGTCATAAAAGCGGCCACTTAAGCGATATCATTTTCAAAACTTGATTGGAAAAAACATTGAAAAACTGATTGATTTTTTATTCGTTCGATTCCGAAGACATAGCCCACCTATTCACTAATACATCACACCAAAGTTGCATATATTATTACAAAGCTTTGGCATCTTAAACGAGGTTTTTAGAAAATTCCCTTAAATTGAGAATATTATATGTATGGTTTGAACAAATGCCGTTGCCTTCAAATTTTATGGACTGCTTCAATAGGTCGTTTTTAACGCACAAACTTTTAAGCAGCTTCGCATACTATACTCGTAGGTACATGTAACCCTACTTAACTTGTATTTGTTTGAAGTGCTGGGGAATGTTTTTTAAACCGACCTTGCAAGTGTCTAAAGTTTACGGAAAGTATTTACATAGGTCTCTAGGTATGCACGGATGTTGTGATTACTGAAATAGGTTGCACTGAATGCACACATTGAATTTAATTTTACTGATCTAATAGGAAAGAGGAATGCGAACAAGAACTTATGTACATAGCCTGGTACAATATTTTCCTGCACTTAACCTTTGTTAACTGTGAATGAAAATTAAATTTCTTTTAAGGTTGAGTGGGTATTTTGCGTGTGTTTACATCACAATATGTCTATGTAAATGTGTAGCTGTACAGTTTCACGAAATAACCACCTCATAATCGACACCACCACCCTCAGATACTTGTGCACATGCACGATGTACATTCAAAGAATCCATTCAACTTTTGAGAGGCATTTGTAAAGGAGAGGTACTTCTTAGAAAGAACGAAAACAATAGAAGTCATTGAGAGGGTAATGTTTATTCCTTTACGCCTATAGTCCTTCCTCTTTAGAGTCAAACGGTGGCCTAATGAGCGCCCTTTTCTTGATTTTTTTTTTATTCCAATCCCCCAAACTCCTCTCTAAATCTACAAGTATTTCGCTATCATTAAGGTTAAAAGATACTTGAAATACTTAAGCCTCGTGCCGAAGATGGGTTCCTGAGAGGCCACCTAAAAAATTCAATCACCACCAACCAACCAACCAACCATCCATCCGACAACAGAAAATAATACTGAATTATCGCAAGGAATGAATCTGGAATCTGAAATCTGAAATCTGGAATCTGTCGCCGATGCGGATGGGGGGGATTTGAATTATGTTATTTTTTATTGTACCTGCAATTGTGACAGGTGAGGTAATTGTAGCCCCGAGCTAACAAGCAGAGGAAGTTTGTTTTCTTTGAGGACATTTTAAATTTATTTTAAATGTATGTGCCTACTTGCATACACACTCATCTACATACTAGTGTCTTGTATTCATTCTTATGTGACATTTTAGGTTGAGAGCTCTTTTAGCCTGCCTGTCGTGGGAAGACACTTTATTTCATTTCACCTGACAGTACTGAAGGAGCGAGCGTTTATGCCGAGAAAAACATATATGTATGTACAATAGATGTATATGCCATGCTACATAATTTTTGATGAAGAATTGAAGAACTTATAATAAACTGGTACGAGTATTCATTATGGTCCTGCACTTGTTTATAAGGGTTGGTGGTTTTTCAAATCTTCAAAAATTTGTGAGTTAGTACATATTTACAACTATTAACCTACGCAGTAAATAGAACACAGAACAACAGAATTAACAGAGGCAAACAAGATAAAATATTAAACAAAAAAAGGACTTACAAAATGAAATGATGTCCTAATTGAAGGTTAAAAACGAAGCTACAATATTTTGTCCTGTGGTTTTCGGGGTTTTAATTTAATTGCGGTTTTTTTGGCGAAGAGAAAGGAAAGGTTTAACTGGCAGGACACTGTTTATTGTCTTCATTTGCCCCTTCATTCCATTTTATAAATTTACCACAATTCTATGGACTATACCTTCTTTTCATTATTTACAAATATTATAAATATTTGGTAAGGAATTGTTTCCCTAAGACCATTGACTGGCACATTAACACACGAAACGTTAGGGGTAAGCGATTTTTGTTTTCTGTAAAGGGATTCTTATTCCTTGAGAGATTTATTTATTGAAGAACACAATCTATTAATTTGTTAAGTTAAGTATCTGCCTACCGAGTGGGAGAGACCAGGTCTTCGTCCACCCGGACAAATTGGAAATGCCTGCTTATCTACTTGGCCTTAACCAAGTAGGTTGAGTTTTTTTCTTACCTGTACGTGCGTAACCTTGCTCTAAAGAGGTAAGTTATAAGTATTTACCAAAGGAAGACCACATATTGCAGAACCGATAAATCAACTGGAGGGAGACCAAACCAGGCCTGTTAAGTGTTGAAAGTTCTTTGGACCAGGATTTAACAAAATCTCGTGTGGAATTAGCTCTGCTTACGATGTCATCAATGTTGGTGTGAAAATTAAATTCACTGTCGCATATACGACTCAATATACCCCCAAGTCGCATATTGAGGTAGCTAATGGTATCAGTTTACTACCAATAGAATACCTTCTTGGGTGTTGTGGAAACGATGTTGCGAGTAATTGAAAGGAACTAAAGAAAGACCAGAATTCAATAATCTAACCCACAATTCAAAGGGGAGCTTTTCGGCCACAACTGTACCTCCACTAGCCTGTCCAGTATGAAAGATCAGGACTCCATTGGTTCTGGCTATTGTTTTTAGAAGTAACGGGTGACCAGATAACAATGATAGTTTTTCCAATTGTTATGTTTCAGCAGCTCTCAAAATATCCGGTAAGGTTTGCCATTTCATCATGCATTGTTTTACGCTTGCCGAACGTGCTGAAATTGTTAAAAAAATATTATCGAAATGCTGGTTCATGATTTTCGTCGTGAGGTCCGTCGTCATCATGGCTTCAGTGTGTAGGAAAAGTGTCCCACCGTGGAAAAGTTTCAGCTTGAGTATACTCTTTTGGATCTAAAGTCACCCACCGCACAGAGATTGGTGCGAAATGAGTACAACATAGCCGACATACAATGTCGTTTCGGCGCCAATCAGCTGAATTGGCCATCATCAGAGAGTCATTCTGGCTTATTTTGTTGTTGGATTTGGACTTGCATTCGTATAGGATTGTGGTGATGCAAGAATTGAGGCCGGACGACCACAGACAATTACCGTTCGGTAATTGGGCGCTGGAAATGTTGGCCGGAGATCCAGATTTTGGTCAAAAAATCATCTTCACGGTCGAGTCCTATATGTAGCTCAGCGGCTATATCAACAAGCAAAATTGCCAAAACACAACCCACAGGTGTTCGGCCAAACAGCAATACATAATCAAAAATTGACTATTGACTTTTGACTGTTTGGCGGCATCATTGGACTTTATTTCTTTCGAACTGAAGAAGAGACCCAGTTAACGTTAATGGTCTCAGGTATAGAGCGATGTTAACCGACTTTATGCTGTCAGAGCTCGACAGGGCCACCGCCCAGTTGGCAAGACTTCGCCCATTAATGACGTTGTCTAATAATAAATGGGGGCAGAGCAAAGATTCGATCAGTCACAAGTTGCCGGTCGTAGGTCTTGTTGGCAGCTGGACCACCGGTAGTCCCTAGCAGGACTTAAATCACGGTACCATGGGAGTCAGGAGCCCCCCGGATCTCGGTCCGGTCCTGACTTAAAGAGATAGGCCCCCTTGTGGGAGCGTCATGGTGGCTGTGGTTTAAACCCATAATCGCGGGAAGGTCTTCCTTTGGTTGACCCAATGTAGAGTTGCAATAAGTACTGGGTTCTGCGACCGTAAGAGCAGTAAGAGGTTTTAGGTCGTCCTCGACTCATACCAAGAGTGGAACTTGTGCTGGCAACACACTTCCGAATTGGTATCAATGGAATGACGGAGAGCGATGGCAAGACGTATCCTTGCCCCCATGGATGTATGGGCATCCCGTAAACATAAGTCTACATGACAGGTGGTTTACGTTAAAAATCAGGCACTAGTATCAGAGCTCGTCAACATCGATATATGCGATGTGTGGTTTCAACAAGACTACGCTACATACCATACCAGCGATGCAACATTTGAAGTTGTGAAGGAAAAATTTGGTGACTGGGTCATCTCACGGAGAGCGTTCATTAAGTGGCCGCCGCGATCATGCGATTTGACACCACTTGATTATTTTCTCTTGGGCTACGTCAAGTCCTTAGTCTACGCTAATAAGCCAACCACTTTGAACGAGCTCGAAGCCAACATACGACACGCTATGTTGGCCGGAATAACGTCACACATATTGGACCGCTTGAAGCACTACCAACGAAGCCAAGGTGGCTTTTTGAATTATGTGCTATTCCACACATCATCTCAACCATATATAAACGGAACTTGAGCTCCCTATCACACAAAATGCCGAGGTCGCGAAGAGATTGTACTGAGGAGATAGAGTCGGGGGTATGTGCGAAGGTGATGGATTGGAACTTGGCGATATTACGCTCCAAAGAATTTTTGAGGCCCCAAATCGAAAAACTATCAAGGTCTTGTTGAAGGAGGAAAGAGTCATGGGGAGAGGAAATGGTTTTGAAAAATTTGGTATAGTCGGCGTAAAGGGAGATAGACGAGTGTTTGATGATCATATCGAAATCAGTTATGGTTAATATAATAAAAAGGGGACCGAGATGGCTGCCTTGTGGAACTCCAGAGGTGGCCAAAAATGGAGCCGAGTGGGCGGACCTAAAACGAACACTGTAAAAACGGTTTTCGAGGTAAGAGGATATCCATTTTAACAGTATGGGTTCAAAGCCGAGGGCAGACAATTTAAAGATACGAGTAATTAACCGATGAGAGATTTTGTCGAAGGCTTTGCTAAAATCGGTTGCAACTACATCGACTTCATTGCCATTCTCTAGGGCAAAGAGGGCAAAGGATACGATTTCAACGAGATTTGTGGTGGTTGATCTACCCTTTAGGAAGCCATGTTATCTGGAGGAAATAAGTGATTTGCATTGGGAGCTTAGAGCTTCGTACAAAATACTTTCGAAGAGTTTGAGTATATGGGAGAGTTTAGCGATGGGGCGATAGTTGGTTATTTCATTCTTTGATCCTTTCTTGTGGATCGTGGTTATGAAGGAGGTTTTCCAAGCCTGAGGAAATTCTCCTTGTGAAGGGGATAGACGAAAGAGATTAGAAAGGGCAAAGGAAAGAGAGGAAGAACATTTTTTAAGAAATATGGCAGCGAGGTCATCTGGGCCGGGTGTGAATTCGTCATTGAGTTGGTGTAATTTATATTCGATATAAGACGGATCCAAAATATGAGAGAGAAGTGGGCCATTGGAGAAGTTCAGTAGGTATGCCCGCTCCAACTCCTTCGTCTATTTTGGTTCCGTCGGTGTACCACACTAGTGAATCTCTTTTGAATACGGGTTTATTCTGTTCCCACTTCTATTGATCAAGGAATATAACCTTGAAGCTTTGGTTGAAGTTGAACTTTTTCAGACAGTTGTCTGTAAGAGTAACTCCTAATAGTTCATTTCTCCTGTGGAGTTCCGAGATAATTTCTTCGAATTTGCCTCTAATAAGGGTCGCCTCCCCATGTCATCATCATATTCTTGGACATAGAAACCGTTTAGCAGCTCACTTACTATTATTGACCATAGCAGGCAGGAAAGAATACTTTATATGTAGTATTATATGCTCTTGTGTTTGGATGCATCTGTATATCTGGGTATGTTTGGAGTCGTCGAAAGCTCCTTCGATGTCAAGGAAGCAGCCCACAGCAATTCCTTTGTCTCTGAGGGATTTCTTAATCTTTCTGGTGAGTACCTGAAGAGCATGCTTTGTAGATCTTCTTGGTTGAAAGGCTTATTGGTCTTTTAAGTGAGTTCTTGTATAGTGGACCATCCCTCATATGCCTTCCAGTATCAAGTATTTTTTCCATTGTTTTTAGGAAAAATGAGGTGAGTCTTATTGGTCTGTATTATTTGGGTAAAATTTACCCGTCACTTCTTTCCATCTTTTTGGAATGTAACCCCAGGCATAACTGGTTCTGAATATGTTTATAAGAAGTGTGGTTATTATGGTAATACTTTTTTGAAGAAGTGCTGGAACATTCTACCTTTATCAGCGGCTTTGTATGGGTGAAATGAATATTATATGTTGCCTTCATAAAAAAATTTCGTTTGATCTCTTCCAGTCCTCTCTGGTTGGGCTATTGGTCTTCCTGTGAAGTGGATTATCGGGTGAGATAATGTTGCAATTCGTTGTTGCGGAGTTGAAACGTCTGTAGAATGCTTTCCGTATAAAAAACCCATTCGGTTTCTGCATTTTTAATTCAATTCAATTCAATTTATTGCTATAAATAAGTTGTAGATTAAGACAATGTCTCTTATAGTACTAAGTGATAATATTTAGTTACAAAATGATAAGTGATAGTAATTATAATGATAATAATAAAAAATAAAAAAATAAAAAAATAAAAAGGAAAAAGAAAGATAAAATAAAAAGGGAGAGGAAATAAAATAGTTAAGAAATTGGAGAAAGGCTGAGGTAGAGTTGATAGTAAATAGATAAGTTAAGAAGAAAAGTACACATACAAGGCAGTTTTGAAGCTAGCAGTATTTGACAAGGCACTTTATTATTCCATAGTCTAATAGCATAAATGAAAAATAATCGCGAGGAATTGAGGTATTTGCAACGCTGAGTGCTAATGTTGAAAGTTCTTCTGGAAAGGGAAAATTCCAGTTTGGAGTAAAGGTAAGGGGGTTGCGTTGTGTTTATAATTTGATGTAGAAATATGCAATTTCTGAAATCAAGGTACTTTCTCAATGTACAGCCAAGAAACCGGCATGAGAATTCCGAGAATCTATCGTATCGTTGCCTTGCATAAACATACCGAACAGCATTATTGTAAGCAACCTGGAGCTTGCGAAAAGATAGTGAGTCAAGGTCACTGTAGACAGCTGCAGCATAAGAAATAATGGCATTATGAGGGTGAGCACAAGTCTTCGGCGAGTATTCAAGGGGGTATAGTTGGCAGAAATCCAAAATTTACGCAGGCATCCATACACGCGACCAACAACGACGTTAACGTGGTTATAGCCGGAAAGCTTTCGGTTTATGGTGAAACCAAGACTTGTAGCCACCTCAACTAACCTAATCTTACTACCGGCTAAGCAAACATCAGGAACTAGACTTAGCTCAAAAGACTTGTTTGATATTGGAAGTACTTGACATTTTTTTGGGTTCAAAGCTAGTCCATTTTTAGTTGCCCATTCAACAATGGAAGCAAGATCCTCATTTAGTAGTGACACTAGCTCACCTATTTTTTTAACTGGATGAGATAGGTAAAGTTGTACATCGTCTGCATAGAAATGAATAAGCGCGTGCTTACAAATTGATGCTAAGTCATTTATGTACATGCAGAACGAAATTGGGCCCAATATTGATCCCTGCGGAACCCCTTGAGAAACTGACCGGAGACCTGAGCGATTGTTACCAACAACGACTACTTGTGACCGTCCACATAAAAAGTTTCGAATGAGCCTTACAGCTCTTTCACTAAAACCATAGTAATGGTGAAGTTTCCAACAAAGAATGGAATGATTCACCCTGTCAAAAGCCTTAGAGAAATCAAGCAGGCAGAGCAGCGTCACAAATCCTTTGTCAAAATCTTGCCTGATATCATCCAAGATTTTTACCATGGCGGAAGAACAGCTATGGCTCTTCCTAAAGCCCGATTGGAATGGGCTCAACAGGGAATTTTCAGCCAAGTGTTTCTGAATTTGTGACTCTATTGCCTTTTCAAAGACCTTAGACAGGCATGGTAAGATACTTCTGTAGTCAGAAGCATCGGTAGCAGTAGTATTTTTAGGAACAGGTACAACCTTAGCACATTTCCATATCAGAGGAGTAGTAGATGTTGCTATACAGGAATTGATTATATGTGTTAGATGGCCTATAACGTGCGGCAAAATAAGTTTTATAAAACGAAGTGGCAAGCCGTCTTCACCAATAGCATTTGATTTTAAACTTTTAATAATACAAAGGACATCAACCTCCGTAACTACTTCAAAATCAATTTCCTGTTCAAGGCCTCTGCTGGAGACAACGTCATACTCGAAACAATCGGCAGCAACATCATTTGAAACAAAATAGTCGTTTATTTCATCTAAATCAATAGTACAGCTCCTGTCACTACTTACACCAATGCCAACTTGGCGTAGATTTCTCCACAGTACCTTGGAGGGTAAAGAAGTGCTCAGTTTAGATGAGTAGTAGTGTCGTTTAGATGCACGAACAGCATCGGTTACAGCATTACGAGCAGCTTTGTACCTGTTCCAGTTAATCGCGTTTTGTCTACGCGTTCACTTACTGTACAGTCTGTATCGCTTCTTTAGAACACCAACTACCCCTTCCGTGAACCAGGGACACGCACTGTTTCGGATCGCGACGGTTTTTATTGGTACATGATCATTGAATAATTGCATTACAAGCGTCTGGAAAATGATTAGCTTTTCATTTGGATCGGCAACCATTCTGCAATTCAACCATGGGACCGAGTTTGCTGCGGTCGTTAGTGCTTCATGATTTATTGATTGTGGTTAAAGACAACATTGTAGGTACAGAATAGGAGATCATGTTCGCTGACACCTTCAAGAGAAATCTGATCAAACAGTAAGACAGAGAGTGAATCAGATACAATAACAAGGTCTAAAAGGCTCGGTGGTGCACCTGGCCGGAAACATGTTGGATAGGAATTATTTACAATTTCAAGTCCACTTGCCGCCGCCATATCTTTCACTTGGTAGGACCGCGAGTCGTTTTTAAGCATGTTGGCATTAAAATCACCACAAACGACAATGTTATTATATAAAGGGGAGAATTCAGATAGAGAAGAGAAAAAAGGTTCAGTTGAAAAAACACGATTTGGATTGTAGCAGCAAGCAACCAAACATTTGACAGACCCATCAGAAATTTCTGCAATCAAATACTCAACATCAGTTCCTAGCGATTTTTTTATGACTTTACATTTTAAGGTTTCCTTGCAATATATCGCAACACCACCTCCTGTTGTTTCCGTAACCCTATCATTACGTGCGAGCTCATATCCAGCTATTTTGTAAAAATAATTATCAATTCCAGGTTTAAACCATGTTTCATCAACACATATAACATCAACAGAAGAGTCATTAAATAGATAATTAAGGTAATCAAGTTTAATTTCGTTAAGACTCCGTACATTAATGTGACATACCTTAAACCCTCTTCTTTGACACGAAAGAACGTGCAACATTGGCTTTCCGTATAAAAAAACCATTCGGTTTCTACATTAGTCCGATTCAATTTGTGTGGTTTTTGGACAGAATTCTTTGGATACGAGTGGTGCTTCGAATGTTAGACACACATTCCACGACACACTTTTAGATATAACGTGACTTTCACTAATCACTATTGCAAAGACCATCCCATCAACAGTTCCATCGTGTTGGCAGTATACTTGCAAACGCGCCTCATAAACAGCTCGCTAAGTTCTTCTTGCAGTGATGGTAATGTAGCACATCAAGAATGGGTTATATGTGGGTTAGAATATTCAGTTATCTACCTTCTAGTACTAAATCCATTCCCATCGAAGAGCTCGAAGGCAGATATCTGCTTAGATTGTAAATTGATATTAGAAGTTCTTTATTTATTAACTAATTAGAACATTTCATCCCCATATACTACTCGTAAAACCAAAAGCTGTGAAAAACAATGGAAGGTCCACCAAGAAGAAGGTGCGGTTACAAGTGGCTTGCTTATTAAAATTTCCCTCGTTTTTAATCCTCTTTTTGATAAAGAATTTGTCAGTTTGACGTTCTTGCAAATTAAAAATTACTAATCTGAATGCTGTTCGCAATTATTTGAAATCCAAACACAACAGCTTGACCAGTAAAATGGGAAAACATTTAAACTTATGGAAAATACTATAAAACATTCACATACTCGTATCTAAAGAACTGTCTTTCTTGTTACCAGCACCAGCAAGAAAATGTGAAAAGTGAGCTTCTTTCCGCAATACGGACCCTGTTCTGCATTTCATTTGTTTATCTCTATAACGATAACAAGGATGACTTTCTGACAGCACCGCAAGAAGAAGAAAATTAAGAAGTCTACACACATAAGCCTCAAGATCAAATTGTATCAAGTTATAAATGAATGTCTTTAGCACATGAGGTGCACAAAGTGGCTTCGCAAAGATGCCAACATCCCTGAGCCAATAAAACATTAGACGATTCATATGCTCCAGGTGGAAGAGAATGTGTCAATATTATCCGAATACATAGAGAGTCTAAATACTAATACGAGTATATGCTTCATCTTACCTCTTGCCCGCTGCTTCACAACGCTTTAATTTTTTTTTTTCTTTTTCATTTCTTCCAATTAGTGTGGCAACTTGGTTAACCACTCATGACATCAAAATCTCAAACTAATGGGTGCCATGTGCGATATGTATATGTATTCTCAAGAGCAAACATAATATCCGGTGTTTAAATCCTTTTAATTAAACACGTAAATTGTAGACATTTTAAAGGATTAATGAAGCTTATACACACACTTATACTCAGTTGAAGAAACGCAGGAAAATTCATTTTGAAATTTATTGAATAGCAGGTTGCTAACCACAATTGATCAATTAAATATATACCATATATATATATACGAGTACACTGGCGATCACTAGGATGAGGGCATACATTTTGGTTTCGATTTTCACTCTTTATACCTGTTGGAAACAATGATCTACTCGAAAAGCGTATAAAAAGATGCGCCACTAGGATGAGGCCATTGCGAATATTTCGTTGCAGGAGTTCACATCAGCGGTTTTTTTCAAAGTTTTGTTAAAAATATTTAAAAAAACGTTGAAAAGAACTCTTTTTATTTAGTTGAAAAAAAAAATGAGTTCCCGAAAGACTATGACAGCGACAGAAAGAGGAAAAATAGATGCTTTCAATGAGTTAGGACTCTCATGCCGGGAAATTGCAAGGAGGCTGTTAAAAAATGACCACGGAAATTAAACACAACCGAATAAAATGCAATTTACTTTAATTTAGAAATTAGATTTGTTACACGGGTTCATGGATATTTTGCAACTGTGTCTTTTAATGACAATGACATGAGTATATATAGCGTGGGATGTATGAATGTAGTAGTTAATTTTTGGTGGGGGCGAATGCCCCCATTTATTCGGCTTAATACAAGCTATAACTTAAAAAATAAACTTAAACTAAAACTTAAAACTAAGGTTGGTTGGAGTGGTGAAGGAGAACAGATTTGAGGTAGGAAGTGGTGCGGTGAAAGTCAAAGACGGTAGGGTTTGAGTTGATTTGACGTAGCATACGGGAGATTGGTTCGTTCGCGCCATAGGAGGTGTGGTGGGTTGGTAGATAGAAGAGTCGAGGGGTACGTAGATTACGAGGGTTAGTGTTGAGGAAAATGGAGTTGTGAAGGGACGCGCATTCAACGTGACCTGAAAGGAGTCGATGAATGAAGAGAAAGTCTGCTGCATCTCTGCGATCTTCGAGGGTGTTTAAGTTGATAAGGTTGAGACGATTTTGATAGGGGGGCAGATTAAAAGGATCGTCCCAGGGCATACTTCGAAGAGCAAATCGAAGAAAACGACGCTGAATGCTTTCAATTCTCGAGATATGAACACGATGATATGGTGACCATACTTGACTGGCGTACTCTAGGAGGGGGCGAACAAAGGTAATATAGAGGGACCTGGTCACGTATGGGTTGGTGAATTCTTTGGACCACCGTTTTACAAAACCTAGTGCAGAGTTGGCTTTGAGGATTATCTCATCCATATGTAAACGGAAGTTGAGCTCGCTGTCACACAAAATGCCGAGGTCGCGAAGAGACTGTACGGAGGAGATAGGTTGGTTATGGAGAAGATAGAGTCGGGGAGGAGATTGGTTCCGCTTATGTGAGAAGGTGATGGATTGGCATTTGGCGATGTTAAGTTCCAAAGAATTTTTGAGGCACCAGATCGAGGAATTATCAAGATCTTGTTGAAGGAGGAAAGAGTCATGGGGAGAGGAAATGGTTTTGAAAAATTTGGTATCGTCGGCGTAAAGGGAGACAGACGAGTGTTTGATGATCATAACGAGATCATTTATGGTTAATATAAAAAGAAGGGGACCGAGATGGCTGCCTTGTGGAACTCCAGAGGTGGCCAAAATTGGAGCGGACTGGGCTGACCTAAAACGAACACTGTAAAAACGGTTTTCGAGGTAAGAGGATATCCATTTTAACAATATGGGTTCAAAGCCGAGGGCAGACAATTTAAAGATAATTAACCGATGAGAGATTTTATCGAAGGCTTTGCTAAAATCGGTTGCAACTACATCGACTTCATTGCCATTCTCTAGGGCAGAGAGGGCAAAGGATACGAATTCAACGAGATTTGTGGTGGTTGACCTACCCTTTAAGAAGCCATGTTGTCTAGGGGAAATAAGTGATTTGCATTGGAAGCTTAGAGCTTCATACAAAATACTTTCGAAGAGTTTGGGTATATGGGAGAGTTTAGCGATGGGACGATAGTTGGTTATTTCATTCTTTGATCCTTTCTTGTGGATCGGGGTTATGAAGGAGGTTTTCCAAACCTGAGGAAATTCTCCTTGTGAAAGGGATAGACGGAAGAGATTAGAAAGGGCAAGGGAAAGAGAGGAAGAACATTTTTTAAGAAATATGGCAGGGAGGGCATCTGGGCCGGGTGTGAATTCGTCATTGAGTTGGTGTAATTTATGTTCGATATAAGACGGATAAAAAATATGAGAGAGAAGTGGGCCATTAGAGAAGTTCAGTAGGTAACTAAAATAGGATGGATCTGGTACAAAGGAGTCGTTGGTGAAGGATTGTTTAAAAAATGTAGTTAACAAATTGGAAAAAGGACTTAGGGTGGTTTATAAGGTTGACTTGCGCATTGTTAAGGTAGCGCTGGTAAAGGGAATCGTAAAGTTCGGTGAAATGAAGATAAGCACCAAGATAGTTGGAATAGTCGGTAAAGGATCTGGTGAACGAATCTTGCGATTATACCAGGGAGGACTAGTAGATGATGTTTTAAGGCGGGCAAACGGAACGTAAAGGGAAAAAGAATTAAATATTTCTTTATAAAGAATGGATAAGGCATCATTTATACTTAAGTTGTGAAAGTTAAAGAGGGATCTGCTGAGATATTCACTGATTTTGTGAAAGTTTGCTTTATGAAAGTCGTGCGATGAGAGAGTTGTGGGGGGAGTGGACTGGAATGAAGAGTTATGAAAAAATGAAAGTAGAAGGGGGGGATGGTAGTTATCGATTGTTGAGAGAGATAGGGGACAAAGTGAGACTGAGGAGTTTATTGGATCTGTTGTGAAAATAAGGTCTAATTGCCTGCCCATATAATTGGATATACCACTGACTTGGCATAGACTTGAGTCTGTTAAGCGGTCTAAGAAGAGACATTCCTTAGCTGAGATGGCATTTGAAGCGATGAAAAACGATTGATCATCTGATGTAGTCCACTGTAGCTGAGGAAGATTAAAGTCGCCAAAAATAAGGATATCATCAATAGGGTCTGGCAGGTCAATAAAGGGGTGGCCGTGGTGTAGTGGTACTAGCAATCGCTTCTCACTCGGAGGGGTCTAGGTTCGAATCCTGCCCATGAACAAGTCTTTCAAGTTTTTCAGTTGTGTAATTGGAACTCAGACAGAAAAATTCTGCGTGTGAAGGCATAACACTGACACGTAGATTTGGCGGTTGTAGAGTTTCAAGCACAAATAATTACTGCGAATTATTAACCTTCCACTCTGAGTGAAGTGAAAAACTCACGTCCTATTCGGACTCCCACCCCTGGAGAGCAAATACCGAAACCAAACACACCTGAGTTTCAAACCACTACAAAACAATTTTCCTTTCTCCTCCTTTCTACCCTTCCGCCCGCGCCCTGGCAACAGTAAAAGGGTATCTAACCCCTTAGGCGCGCGTAAATTATAAAAAAAAAAAAAAAAAAAAATTAAATGATCGATCGCGTCAATAACAAATTGGTAAGATTCGATAGGTTGAGCTGGTAGGATGTAGCAACATATAACGTAAAGGGACTTGAGAGGCAGTGATATTTTTATTGCGACAAAGTCGGCTTTAGAGGATGAAGAAATTGTAATGGGAGAAGAGTTAAGGCTGTTGTCCATCGCCAGTAGGACGCCTCGACAGGGGGAATCTTTGTTTATGCAGGTAGGATCGTCGTCGCGGAAAACATTAAAAGTAGGAGGGAACAATTCCTGGTTCTTTATGTCGGGAATCAAATTGGTTTCGGTCAAGGCGTAAATATCAAAGGGAAGAGCATGCGATTGACGTAGGACAGCATTGGTTTTAGAGCGAAGACCTCTTACATTCTGGTAGTAAAATGTAAGAGGGATGTTGTGGGGTGGAGGTGTGAGGCAGGGTGGTTTAAGCGCTGGCAAGGGAGGCACGTTATGGACGAAAAAATTTGTCGTGGTCGGCTCGGCTTCGTTGTAGGTGTGATACTCGTTTAGAGTGAACATAGTTGCCGAATGCAGCAAGGTCGTCTGCTACTTTCTGAGGGGACATGTTAAATATCTCGTGGTACCTGACATAAAGATTCCTGAGACTGATAGGGTCGGTAGGGAGGCCTTCCTGCTGGATGGAAACCATGACGCTGGTTTTGGTTTTCCCTTCGTAGCAGACCGAGTCAGATTTGTCATGTAAATAGGCAAGAAAGAGACGAATGTTTTCATATATCTTTCGTTCTCTGAGCCTAGAGAGAGCATATCGACTTTCTGTAGTGCCATTGGTTAGCTGTGTTAGTTTAACAGTGGGGGGAAAAAGGGGATCAAGAATAGGAGCATTGGAGGAGGGAGATAGAGATAAATGATTGGATATGGAGTTGGACGATGGATGAGATGTGGGGTTTAAGGTATGGGAGTTAATGAAGTTAGGGTACTTAGCTCCAGTTTTAAGGTCGAAGTTGGGAATTGGGTTGCTAGCTGGGTTTGGTGGCGTAGAAGGTTTAGAAGGATGTATTAATGTATATAATATTAGTATGTAGTAGTATGAATGTAGTGTGTGTATAATAAGAGAAAGAATTAGACATTATAATTACATTGTTAATACAAAAGAGTGTTCAACTGTTAATTTTCAACATCCTCGGGGGGGGCGAGATTGAACTTCAAGAGGATAAAGTAACTGGATTGGTCTTCTGAACAGCTTCCCATCTGCCAATCGGACTTGACAAGATCTGATCTTTGAATCCCTTCCTTGGTGCACCTGATCCACGATAGCCATTTTCCAGTTGATCCGTGGTGTTGCTTGGTCGAAAACGAGAACAACATCTCCTTGTTTTAGATTATGCGCAGATCCCCTCGTGGGCGAATTATGGAAAGAGCGCAACAGCTGAAGATACTCTGATTGCCACCTTCTCTTTAGCTTTGTTGTATACCTCATTTGATGTTTCCAATCGTTTCGAAGTGTGTCTGCATCGGGCTCTTGACCTGTCGACGCTACAAAATTCCACCCTCGGGATGCAATTAAGAAATCGGTTGGTGTCAAGGCAGACAGGTGATATATGTTAGCGGACGGTCGTTGACTACCTTTTCAGTTTCTGTAACGATAGTTCTAAGCTGTTCAAAATTAAGTTTTGCCTTACCAATAGTAACTTTCATTAAGTTCTTCATTGTTCGGATGAGCCTCTCCCAAAACCCACCCCACCAAGGGGCACGTTCCACAATGAATTGCCATTGTATCTTTCTTCTTGAAAGAAAGCCCTGAGTGACCTCTTCCTCCCAAAAACAGTCAGGGCTACGAAGTTCCAATGCAGCTTTACGGAAAGTACGAGCGTTGTCGGAAAGTATCATCGATGGAACGCCTCGCCTACCGATGAAACGCCGAAGGGCCATCAAAAAATGTTCTGTAGATAGCCCTTTCGTTATTTCAAGGTGTACTGCGCGTACAGCAGAGCACGTGAAAATTGCGATGTAAACCTTGGTCGGGTTATTGATGTCATCATAACAATAGAGCGGGCCAGCAAAATCGACGCCCACATTGTCGAACGGTCGCGAAAGGGATATTCTCTCAGATGGTAATGGGGCAAATGGCTGAGATGCTGGTAGACCCCAAAGTTTCTTGCATACAAAACACTTCTTGATTCGTCTCTTAATGGCCTGATGTCCTCGAATTATCCAAAACCGTTCGCGTAGCTTCGACAGGACAGTAT
Organism: Volucella bombylans; assembly: GCA_949129095.1. Taxonomy (NCBI): domain Eukaryota; kingdom Metazoa; phylum Arthropoda; class Insecta; order Diptera; family Syrphidae; genus Volucella; species Volucella bombylans. The sequence continues at coordinate 203,365,126 of OX422141.1, forward strand.
TCACACCAGCATGCAGGTTTCGTTGATGATACTCGTCAATCAGAAGATCGAGGAGGTGTGAGTACGATGGTAGGATGATAGGATGTTTTAATTCCATTGGCTCGTCCAGTGACTGCAGACGCCCTCCCAACCTCATTATGTTAAAGTTGTCTAAGAAGGGCGACAACTCGAATATCTTTGATGACGTCGACAAAGATTTGCCCTTTCGTAAGAAACTAATTTCATTAGCAAAATATTGTTTTTGAATGTACCTTACCCAATGGTTTTCAGCTTGTTGGATTTCGGTAGCACATAGTGGAGGTACATCGGAAAATGACAATATGATTTCCGGTTTTTGCTTTCTTTTAACAGAGCCTATGTATCGGAGAACGAATGCAGTGACTTTCATAAGACGAACTCAGGTACTGTAATCGTTGTAGCTCAAAAGCGGCTCTTCTATTGGTGGTAGAGATTCTGTTAACAGTATTGCGGAGTTTTCGGGAACAGCTGTAACTGCCTGAGTCCAATATTCGTCACTGTTTACAAGCCAACTAGGACCGTGAGCCCACAAATCGGAATTTAGTAAAGTGTGCAACTGTTAATTTTCAACAGAGGCTTAATAGAGGTAAGACTTTTGTAAACAGTTATCCTACAGATCCGCAACACTATGGGAAAAATCAAAAAGGACGCACGGCAACAATATTGCGAGAAAAGCGGTTAATTCTACGGCTTGCCTCAAATTCTACTCTACCAGTGACTAAAATAAGGTCCAACAGCGAAGTATCAGCCAACGGTCTGAAGGATAATCCGAAAAAGTGGTACTATACAGAGGAGAAAACTTAAAAAGAAACCTGTTTTGAGGCAAGTAAACAAGGAGAATGGAATGAATTTTGCAGGAGAACATGTCGCTTAGAGCAGTGAATGGAAACGCGTTGTCTTTTCGGATGAAAAAAAATTTAACTCTGACGGCGCCGATGGTTACAACTTTTATTTCCGTGATCTAAGAAAGGAGGAGCTTATTTTGGTAAGACATCACAGCCGTGCATCAGGTGTAATGGTGTGTGGAGCTATTACCTACTATGGCACAATCGAGTTGGAGTTTTTTTCCACAACAACGAACAGAACCAACTACAAATGTTTGCTGGAATGGTCATTTGCAAAAGTCAAAAACATTTTCGGACCCCTGCCTTGGATACTCCAACAAGACAATGCCCCCTTCCACACTTCCAGGGCTGTTAGAAGTTGAATTCAATCAGAAGACGTGGAACTTTTGCCATAGCCTACCTATTCACCGGACTTAAACATAATTGAAAATGTTTGGGCATGGTTATCTCGTAAAGTATATGAAGGCGGCAGACAATTTGACGACAAGGACACTTTAATCGAAGCTATTCGTGTTGCCTGGGTCCAAAGTTAGAAAAACGTAATAAATAAATGTTTTAGAACCATGTCCCCCTTCCAATTCGGCTTTACAAAAGGCAAGTGTTTTGAGGATACATGGTCTTTCCTAAAAGACAGTGTCCTGAGAAGCAGCGCCAATGTGGTTATAGGCATCTATATTAATTGCAAAGGTGCCTTTGATAACCTGAACTGGCAGAGAATAGTAACCAGGTTGCAGGAATTGGGTTATCGGGAAATTGGTCTTTGGGGACGCTACATTTCCGACAGAAAAGCGAGTGTGGTAAATACGCACGACAGCGTCTCACTTAGTGTTGAGAGAGGTTGCCCCCAGGGGTCCATCTGTGGTCCTTTTATTTGGAACCTGATGATGGACCCACTCTTGTGGCGACTAAATGAGCTCTGTGGGTGCTGCGCCTATGCAGATGACCTGCTTCTCATCCTTGAAGGCCAGTCCGTGACCCAAATTGAGGTATTAGGAAAAAGAGCTCTAGCAGTCGCTGCTGGATGGGGAGAATGCGTTCGGGTAAGTGGATAAGACTGTTTCAATGCAGCTTAAGGACTCCTTGAATACAAGAAGTCGGGCTCCTGCTATATATTTGAACGGCGCTAGCATTAGATGTGTCATTGAGATCACATATCTGGGCATAACGTTGGGGGAGCGTATGAACTTCATGTCTCACCTAGGTCGAATCAGACAACGCATGCTGAGTGCTGTAGGCCAGGTAAGGCGCATTTTGCGATCTGACTGGGGACTTAACAGGCGTTCTGTCCGTATCAGATATAATGGCCTTTTGTTGCATCGGTATGGTACAACAGGGCTATGAATGTGGCCAAAGAGTCGCCTTGCTTGGGTGTTTACCTGTGTGCCACACTGACTCCACAAAGGCAATGCAGGTATTTTTGGGAGCGCCACCTCTAGATTTGGAAGCGATACGATGTGGTATTGCTTTCAAGATCAGAAAAGGTCTCCCTCTAAATGGGCGAGATTGGGTTTCCCCTGAAGAAGTGGACGGCCTATCCCTGAAGCAGCGTAAAATCTTGCTACACGCATGTGTTCTATCTAGATGGGATGCTAGTGAAAACGGCAGGGTTACTTCCGGCTTCATAAGGTATGTGCTAACCATGAGAGAATGTCCTGAACGGAGCTCAGCGTTGGCTTCATGTTGACCGGGCATGGCTCTCTTAATGCATTTTTGCATAAGAGAGGGCTTAGCGGAATTACGAGCTGCTCATGTGGAGCCAGCTATGAGGACTGGCTTCATGTCCTATGTGAGTGTCCCAATTACTCCGATGTTACAGACTTGCAGGCTATAGGCATCACCTTTAATGGTGAGGGCTACGATGTCAGTGGAGTTATCACTGATACCGTACAGGTCGAAAGAACCCGTAGTTTTGCAAAAGAAGCCTTTAATAGAAAACGTAGTAGACAGCTGGCGGGTAGAATTTTACGTAGAATTTTGTTAAAAACCGCCAGTCCTGGGTAGTGAGGAGCGCAACTGGAAGCGACCGTAAGGTTGCTAAGCTCGACCGGAAGCTATTTTCTGGTACCACGTGAGGTCAGGAGCCCCCGGAACTATGGTGCCGGCCAGATCTATGAGTTGGCCCCCTTGTGGGAGTATCGTGGTGGCTGTAGGTTTGTACCCAAAATCGCGGATGTTCTCCCCGCGAACTAATGGAACTTGGACATCTCATGGCTTAGCATATGTTGTAGTGTACTACGACCTGTGCTAAACCATGGGATTGCTATGGAACCAATTAGTCTGCTCGATGTGGAGTTGCATTGTAACCAGGTGCCATGACCCACAGAATCGCTGAGGTATTAGATAGGCCTCGACCCTTCACCAAAGGGGAAGTTCGTGCCTTACACACGACTTCGAATCTGGTACCGGTGGTAGTACTTGTGCTACGTATTGTTTTGATATCTTGTGCTAAGACGCACCGTAGGCTTGAGCCTTCACGGCAGGTGCCTACGTAAAACACAGGAGATATCTGTACTCATCATACCAGGCGTAAAAAGGTTCAGTTATTTCGGCGTAAGGAATATTTAATGTACCACGAACGGTTAGGTCGGATCTCATGTTGAGGGATTTATTGCAAGAACTGTAGATGCCAGTTCCAGCAACGTAACCAAGGTCACACTAGAAATTTGGGTGTAAAACTGAACAAACAAAACTAGCTCAGAGTAAAGAAAAAACGAAACCCAATTTATTCGCATCAAGTTAGACTAATTTGCTGAACAATCCAACCCAAGAGCATTAAGTCTGCTCCTTAAGTTTGTTAAAATCATGATATCACTGATTGCAGTTTAGATATACTAGGTGGGGTGAAAAGTAACCTCCTTGACCGCCAGAATGCGCTGCTACTGCAAAAAAGGTTACGGTGCCTTGAAGTCCGTTCATATTTAGGCAGTCATGCCTAATTTCAGTGCGATACTGTCTTTAGTTTTGTTTTGACAGCTGATTGTTGTTGACGTGTTTGGCATCATGTTGAGTATGGACAAAAACGATTTTCGTTCTCTCATAAAACATTATTTTTTGAGGGGCAAAACGGCGAAGGAAACAAAAGAAAAGTTGGATAAATATTATGAGGCTAATGCTCCGTTAGATTACACCGTCAAAATTGGTTTCGAGAATTTCGTGGTGGCCACAACTCCACTACCGATCAAGTCCGCAGCGGTCGGCCCTCCGATGCGGTTACAGAGGACAATGTCAAAAAAATACATGAAATGGTGTTGGCTGACCGGAAAGTGAAGGTGCGCGAGCTAGCAAATACCACAAAGATTAGTACTGAGCGCACACGACATATTTTGGGCAATATTCTGCATATGAAAAAGTTATCCTGCCGCTGGGTGCCGCGCATGCTCACTCCTGACCAAAAACACGAACGCGAGATCACTTCGAAAGAGTGTTTGGACTTGCTGATGCGGAATCGGGCGGACTTTTGGCTTCAGTCATATGAAGCGAAAAAAAATTTTGTGTTTGCAACACAATGCGCCGACACACAACAGCATCGCAACCACGGCTAAAATCAATGACTTTTGGCTTCAATTGCTGTTGCATCCAGCGTATTCGCCCGATTTGGCTCCCACGGACTATTATCTCTTCCCAAATCTCAAAAGATGGCTCATCAATAAAAAATTCAGTTCACGCGAGGAAATCATCGACGCCACGGAGAATTATTTTGCAGACCTTCCGGAAAATTACTTTTCGGATGGGATCAAGAAGTTGGAAAATCTCTGAAATAAGTGTATCAAGCTAAAAGGGGACTATATTGTAATGGTTCTATCTATAAAGTGTTAGTATCCATTTTCAGTTCTTCTTCGACACTCATAAATTCAACTACTTACTACTCCTCTAGTTGCTAGCAAAAACCAAAATCTCGCCTCCACTTGCCCTTCCAAATAGGTTTGGTTCCACCGCAGGTATGCATCTTAGTTCATAATTCATTAAAATATTTTCACATCTATCTTCATTATAATCTATTACATGAGTTCCATAAAGTAGAGAAATATCTTGTTTCATTAATGTAATTAAAAAAATCCACAAAAAATAGTTTATTTTTTAAGCCTGCAACTTTGTAACTTAATACTTTCAGTTTTGATAATTTATTATGGATGCGGTGTCGGTTGTACATTTTACAACTCTATTTCCTTTAACATCAACCCTCGTTGTTTTCGATTCCTTTGTCTTTCCTATCTACCAACCCACCGCGCCTATTATTGCTCCAACGAACCTTTATGCCGCGGAAGGTCCATTTAATCCTCACCGCTTTTGATTTCAAGTACCTCTCTTTCTGAGCTCCTCCGTATTCTTCATCATTTGGATTCATCTAAATTGTTAGGTTTTCAATAAGTCTAGGCTTATATTTGGGCGAATAAATGGAAGTTTTCGCTTTCAAATAATGTAAGTCTGAAAGTATAGGTCAGCTGTTTTTTTTTTTCATTATTCTTTTCTCATTGGGCTCTCTCCACTTACGCGCATACACATGTAGCGTATTGAACTGCATTAACTGCAATTTATGTGAAAATTCAAAATTCATTTTCATGTGGTTGAAGCTCAAACTCCTTAAGCAAACTGCCCTTTTTACAGAACCCGCAAATTGTAAAGCAATTCCGCTTTTAACAAATTTAATGTTCTCTCTGACTCCATACAAAGAATTGTATCTCTTGCTCCTCATAGTGAAATGAGAAATGCGGACGATTTCCAAATACGCAATTCTGAGTAGGTTCGATTTTCTAAAGTGATTCAGAGAACAACTTAACCCACCTAGTAAATGGGCCTGCCGGAATATCGTAGGTTGGCAGTCATGCCGCCAAAAATTTAGCGTATACTTATTGTAGTAAAGGAATATTAAAACTACTCCCTTTACGATTATAAGCACGGGAATGGCCGAAAAAAGGCGGAATAACCGTGAGGTGTTCTATCAATGACAGGGTGTCATTGTCATTGGAAAGATGTGGTCAGAAAGTTACATCAGTTGTTGGTGGATTGAGCAAATGATGCCAGATCACATCAGCCTCCCTCGGACTTAATTTTGGTTAAATCTGATTTGTTTATTTCGCAGACTTTTAGATCGACTAGGCTCAGGTGTTGGTGGGTGGCAAGTCTGGGAGAATTAAAATGTCGAAGTCGTTGAAATTATTGTTGTCATCGCTTGACGGTGCGTCATTGACCCCTGGGTTCGTATGGGTGCTCACTTTGCTCGATACGGTCACGAATGGATGGATCTTGTCTTTTGGTGGAGTACGAGGACGCATCTGATTCTGGTGACGCCGATGTAAATTGGAGTTTGCTTCCATCAAATACGTCCTTTTGCCTAGGTTCTTCGTTACGACTCCCGTGATCCACTTTTCTTTCCTTTGAAACTGCCGTATGAAAACTGGTTGGCCCACATAGAACTTAGTTTTCACTTGGTCCATAGCTTTCTTAGGTTCTGGAAGCATAGCTGAAAGAATTGTGCGATGTGATCTTCCGTGGAGTTTTTCTGCTGGTGAGATCCCACTGTCATCTGGTGTAGATCGGTATGTCGACAAAAAGACCATCTTCCCACCGTTGTGTCTCTTGCAAAATCTTTCGAAGAGCTGTTTTGAACATACGCACCATCCTTTCAGCTGCGCCGTTGGACTCTGGGTTGAATGACGCTGATGCCAAATGTTGAATAAGGTTACTTCGGCAAAAATGCTGGAACTCACATGAAGTAAATTGGGGCCTATTGTCGAATACTAACGTCTTGGGTAGCCCCTCAATTGCAAAAATGGATTGTAAAGCATGAATCGTTGCTTGTGATGTGGAAGATGCCATACGGACAACGTAGGGAAACTTAGATTTCGAGTCAACCACAATCAGCCAGATATGCTTCTGAAAGGGTCCAGCGAAGTCGATATGTACGCGCTCCCATACTTCTTCGGTCGACGGCCAGCTGGTGTACTCTCTTGGCGAGTTGTTGGCGTTGGTCTGACATGCGGCACAGTATCGACGAGACACTTGCTTCGTACGGGTGAGTCCCCAGTAACCCTGATGAAGCATCGTCAACACTTTGGGTTACAACTGCCGGTTTACGACTACTCTAGGGTTTCCGCTGTGGAAGAGAAGAACATTATTAAATAATTCTATAGAAAGTCGTCTGCGAAAATAAGGCAATAAGGAAATTTCATCCTCTCGAAGCTCTTTGGGCCATCCATTCTGCACGTATTGAGTGACCTTCTTTAGCGTAGGATCCTTTTGTGATGACTTGGCTATAATGGTAGAATTTATAGGAAAGTCTTTGACTAATAAGGAGCAAACTTCATCCAATTGATGACCAGATTCTTCTGTGCGGTCAAATGTCTCATCAGGTCCCATTGGTAACCGTGACAAACAGTCGGCGTTTCCATGTTGTTTGGTCGGACGATAACGTATAGTGTACGTGTATCCCATCAGGATGAGCGCCCATCATTGAAGGCGCTGTATCGTCATGTGTGGAAGCTTCTTGGAGGGACTGAAGATTGTGGCAAGCGCTTAGTGGTCTGTAACTAATTCAAACTGGCGACCACAAAGATACTGGGGAAACTTCTTCACACCATAAATGATGGAGAGAGTCTCTTTCTCAATCTGGATGTTTTTCTTCTGCGCTTCGTCCAGCGTCTTCGATGCGAAAGCGATTGGTCTCTCCGTTTTGTCGGGATACGTGTGGGAAAGGACAGCACCAATGCCATGGGAGGATGCGTCGGTGGCTAAAGTTATTGGGACGTCATTACGGAAGTGTACCAGTCGGGAAACCTTTAGGATGTTGTCCTTGATCTATACCCCATAAAAATGGCACATTTTTTGATCTCAGTTTGTTGAGTGGAGCGGCTACCTGGGCAAAATCCTTAATAAACTGATTGTAATAGTTCAACTTGCCGATGAAAACTTCCAATTCCTTTAGATTCTTCGGCTCCCGTAAATCGCGAATTACTGTAAACCGTGCCTCCCATGGACGTATACCTGAGCAGTCGATGATGTGACCATGATTTTCGAGCCGCTCCAATAGGGTTTGGATATTTTGCAAGTGCTCAGCATTGGTCCTTCCGGAAACAATTATGTCAACTAGGTATGACGTACAAAACTCGAGGTCAGATGTCAGCTGCTTCATATATCGTTGAAAGATTCCTGTGGAACTGGAAGTTCCAAAGGGTAACCGCTGGTATTAAAAGAGTCCGAATTCGGTGCTTATGACGCAAAGCTTCTTTGACTCTTCATCTAAAGGTACTTGGAAGTAGGCGTCGGACAAGTCACCTTTGTAAAATATTTTCCACCTTCAAGTTTGTGGAATAATTCCTGTATTCTTGGGATAGGATGACGGTCAATCTCCAATTGTGGATTGATAGTAAGTCTAAAGTCGCCACAGATGCATAAGCTGCCGTTTGCACGACGACAATGGGTGCTGCCCATTGACTGGTCTCGACTGGTCGGAGAATATCTAATCGTTGTAAACGCTCAATTTCAGATCGGACGCCTTCTTTCAAACCAAAAGGTACCGGGCGATGCTTAAAGTACTTCGGCTGACTATTTGGCTTGAGAGAGTCAGATGAGCGGCAAAGGCCTTACTGCAACCCAGTTCTGGTCTAAAAACAGTCTCTAATTTTTGCCTCGGCAGCAAGTTTGTCCTTCGACTCAGTTACCATTTGCATAATTGATTCCGACTTCGAAAAATTTATTGAAAACCCAAACGACTCGAACCAATCTTACCCCATTATGTTGGCACCTTTATGACTATTGCTTACTAAAAGTGACAGGTTGCAAGCCTTGTTTTTCTAGCAAACCGATACTTCCATCACCCCCTTGATTGGTATGTTGACGCCGCCATACGCCTTTAGAGAGCGGTGAGTGGGTTCGCAGTGAGGATTCCCAAGAGCCTGGTACCCTGCAGGCCCCACCAGTGAACAAGTGGCTCCAGTGTCTATCTGAAAGACCATTGGTTGCTGATTTACGTGAAGCGACACGAACATTTGACGCCCTTTCATTTCAGTTTCCCACTGAGTTGACGAAACTTCGTCGATACGACTTTCGACGACCTCATTAATTGTGTCTGCGGGCTTTCGGCAATGGTATGAATTGTTGCGATTCCCGTTTGCAGGCCTTGTGTGAGCATGTGACAACCTACGACCACGGCTTTTGGATCGCTGCCGTGAATTCCTTGGAGCACCCGTTTCTACGCGCTGTGTTGAGATGCATTCACTACTTATATGCCCCCGCCGCTGACAGTTATTGCATATGGAGTGCAAGTGCTTGCATTGGTCACGATCGTGTTGAATTAAACCTGACGGGCAAGATTTCCTAGTAAGAAAATGTTCATTAGACTTACTCTGTGTCTGTTGTCCCCGCTTATTGATTAGTTGATTGACCTCCGCTGTAGCTGATGCTGTCGAAACACCATTTCCCAATTTTCGTCGCCATTTGGGTTGACTCATACGCTGTTACGAGCTCCTCAATTTCCTCGAGAGAGGGGTCTTTTTTCTGGGTTGCTGCCATACGGACGGGTTCGTATGGGGTGTAGTAGACAATCATGTCCCGTATCATACTGTCGGCGTATGATGTGCCTTGCTTCACACACACGAAATTACAGTCTCTGGCTATTCCTCTTAATTCGGCTATCCAGTCAGCGTACCCGGAGACATTTTCTGTCTCAGAAATTTGCACCTCGATGCGAGAACATTCAGTTGGGTATGGAAATGATGTGTTAATTTAGTTGTTAATTCCTTAAATGTGTGTATACTCACATCGGTGGTCTCGAATAGCTTTCGGAGAACTTCGTTGATATAGTTTCCACAAGTTGACAGAAAGTGTGCCGTTTGAAGGGTGTCATCTTCTACCGCGTTGGCCTTAAAATGCTGCTGTAGTTGGAACAGATAATTGTCCCATGTCTCTTTCTCGGCCGAAACTGTGGGATGGAACTGGATGACTTGGACGTATTGGAAACGGACAAACTTTGTAAAATTCTCTCCATGTGCCTCTGCATTCGACTTGAGAATATTTTCCAACAATTTCTTTTGCTGGTCGAAAATTCGTTCTACTATTGCTGGGTCCATAGTGAATTTCGCTACCTCGTCGCCAGATGTAGTAGTAAAGGATTACTAAAACTAATTGTTTTAGTTTTAATCCACGAATTTATTAATTACTAATTAAACATAACTCAAAAAGGGATACGTGCTGCTCTGCCGATTATAAGCGCGGGAATGACCAAAAAAAAAGCGGAATAACTATGATGTGTTCTATCAATGACAGTTGTCATTGTCATTGGAGCTTCGATATAAACAGAACTACTAAATGGGGAGCCTTCAATAGAGTGGAATCTAATGCTTCTAAAACACAATGCTGTCTACTGCCGACATTATCCACGAAAGGCAATTGTATCGACGAAACCGAAAAACTTTCTTTTCTGGGTATGTGTGTCATTGACAACCTACGTTGGAATGACCACATATTTTATGTCGTCAAAAATGCTGCGAAATGTCTAGCGAAGTAAGAAATATTTTACCACTTCTGATCTGGCCTCTATATACATATATGGCATTCACCCGACCAAAATTGAAGTATAGTTAGGTGTTCTTAAAACATCTCTGTACCTGCTAGATAGAATTCAACAGCGTGTGACAAAACTTGTAGGTGATGCTAATATTACGCAATCGATTGACACCGTTGAGCACCGACGTAATTTCTCCTGCTTTACCTTGTTCTACGTTGTTTTCAGCATCAGTGCTCCAATGAAATTTGCGTTAACATTCTGCCCCTTCAAACCTTCAGCCGTGACACCCATCTCGCTACGAATGCTCATCAGTTTACTCTCTTACTAAGCTGTACAACTCGCTTGATGATGAGCTCCCAGATTATAAAATTTATCCCCTGGTTCAGATATTACATTTTCTGCAGAAAGTATAACCACTCGTTTGCAAAACGAATGGAAGATAGTATTTATCCCCCCACATGTATCTTCTTCTCTTTTCACGTAAAGCGCCGTCGTACATTAACCTTTACCAAGGTTATGCAAAGCGGATATCTCGAGATACGAAAACCTTTCGATGACCGCCGATACGGTTTTTGTTCCAACAAATTCAGGATTTGATAGCATGTTTCACCGAAAAGTAAAACCAAAATCTATGCCAATCTGATGACGTTATCTTGGATGGAAGTCTGATATCGACAAAATAAATGTTGGTGCCCCCTACGGCTCCGTTCTGTGTTAAACACTCATAATTTCCTATCCTCTACTACTACTCCTGTATACGAGTACATATTTGTTTGCCTGCGATAGTGCGCTTCAAAATGTTGTAGACAGAATTGAAGGCGCACTCGACAAGGTAGGTATTTTCATCGACATTGAGTGTGCCTTCGACAACGCAACGTTTATCGGCATATGTAACTCGGCCAGACAACACTGTGTAGATGAATCTCTAATTCGTAATTCGTCACGAAGTACGTTACTGGTTCTTTTACCAGGCACTAAAAAATGGTCGGTCTCGGGCATTCTCTATCACGCCTGACTCTGCTCTAAGTGCACTGAGGAATAGCCCCCTTCCCCTCTGACATTGAAATCACTAGCGGCTTTATGAAATCCATGTTTTGTTTTTAAAAAAGTGGTCTTTGGTGCAACACGCATTTAATAACCTTGCGCACCGACTGTCTTTTGATTTGGTCTTCTGGACATGTCGCCTGATGCAACAGCACCAGAACTCCTGTTGCTAATAAAATACAAAAGATGACCCCAAAACCGATTAAAGATGCGGCGCTGGTATTTTCCTGGAGGACGACTGCGATGGATTTCACTCCACATTAGGAAAACTTGCGTCTTTGTTCCAAGCGATGAATCCTGGTGGCAACGAACTATATTGTGACGGTGCGGTAGAGGAGGCAAGGCATTTGCATCTGTAGCGACATACAAACTGAGCTGTAAGCTTCACTAAATACTCTCACAATTTCCCAGTTGATTCAAGTATGCAAGACTACACTGAACACAGTTGGAAGGCTTAATTCACTGAGTCCTGTTTGGGCCGAAGGTTACAATGGGATCACGGGAAATGAAATCGCGATGAACATGCTAGGTTAGGTTCAGATTAGAGATTTTTAGGATTCGAATCTGTGTAAAGAATGCCTGTGTCCTCTTCGGTAAGGGTATACCATGGCGTGACTCTTGGCGGCAGGCCAAATGAAAGCTTCCCGACATCTAAATGAAATCAGCGGAAAAACTGCAGGCTGGTGTCGTGATGGAGCAAGTGTTAAGTCCTAGTACTGTGGCTACTTTATCACTGAAGTCCTTACTCATCCTTATACGAAAAGCTGAGAAATTTTCAGTAAAAGCAACATACAGGAAGCAAAGGCGACTAGTTCTATGTTTATGTTTTCTGTTCCGGCAAAAAATAAATTTTCTCGGATTCCAGGCACTGCTTTGCGGCTGTAGAACGAGAGCGGCAGCTCACTAACTTACGATGTTTGACCATAACTATGTAGGGAACCACCAACCAAGTGGGATTTCGTGACATAGTTCTCTTTGCATCAAAAACACAGATCTTTTCTCAAAATAGAAGAACAATGCAGAAATCTGGTCAGGTTCTCATATAACCCATCTGATAGGATTAAAAATATTGTGATAAATCTTAATGTTACCCAGTCGATCGATACTGTCCAACTTCGACGTATTGTACCATGCCTTCCTTTCTTTTATTCTATCGCTGTTTCCAATCCTTCAACTGTGATACCCGTCTAGCTATGAATGCCCATCAATTTACATTCAAGCCCACCATCGGACGTAGTCTGAAATATTGTAATTCCTTGCTTAGCCCTATTAGAAGTGCGGCCCTATTCTACTCGTTCTTTGTCTTCCTGCTTCCTAAGTGAATTAAACAAACTTAATCATAACTGCACGTTTCCAAGCGCTCACCCTTCCGATGGCGATTTCAGTTGCCTGGCAGCTTGTACACGAAAGAACGAAGGCCACTTAAACAAGATTGCACAATGTACGAGTATTATCAACCTGTTTAGAGGACATCTCTCACATTGCATATTCATCCCAAGTAAAAGAGTTATTAACAGTGATAGCTCGTCCCAGAAAATTGTAATGCTAGCCTAACTTTAAAAGAGATGAGGATACTCTATGATTCCACTGTATCAGTATAAAATCTAGGAGAAGCAATACATTTATGTGGAATCAATGATCATATCTTGAGAAGCATCTTTACTTTCTCAGTCGAGTTCGTATGCCATCTCCTTCTGCATTTAAAAGTGTGGACTTGGTAATCCATGTTGTGTTGTGGCAGATGGAATCATTTTAAATAAATTTAAAAGACCTAATTTCCATCTAACCCATACAGACATACTCATATACATATACATATGCGAACATTTTATTATGCGACAGTGATCCCTTGTTTGTTTGATAGCGATTGGGTCATTAGAGGTTTACTTTTATTACTTCATCATACGAGGACTTCAATTAATTCTGACCCTTAGTATTGAAACGTTTCCTTATCCTGTTTGGTGTTGCTTACCCCTTTTAGGAAAACAAACATGCAAACGTTATACAAGCACATAACAGGATAAGTTTATTCTTTTTCAATTACTGAGATCCTTTTTCAAGTTTCGTATATCTTTCCCTTCGCACGGATTAAATAATCCCGATTGCATTTTATTGTTATGGTATCTCATCCTGACTTGTTTACTGGAGATTGACCTGGTTTTGCTTTTGCCTTCCTACTTGTCACATTAGCTGAGTAAGGTGTGGTGTTGGAGTGAGTTAGTTTATCCAGAGATACAGAAGGGAACTTAAAATTGAAACTTCCCTTTGGAAAGCTTTGTCTATCCAATATACGAGTACTCATACCATATATGAGATACATATATACGAGTACCAGTGTACATTTCTTCATATCTCGCATACTTGTATGTATAAGGAAAGGTCCTTCTTTACTTTCCCCTGCTGTTACTTGTGTTTTTGGCTTTTCATGAAACTATGAAACTTCAAAATTTATAATCAAACCACATTAAAGCATTTTTATTTTTCATTTGGTGAACATTTCCATAATGAAAATATTTCTTGGTCAAAACGTGCGCCTATGTGCTACACGAATGTCTATGAGTACACAGATGTACATACATAAGTATATATCGTTTCGGATCACAATGTTTTGCTCCGTCGGAATGTAAACAGTTTTAAAAATTTAAAGAAATTTAATTGGACATATTGTATCAAATTTTGGATTAAACTGGAAAAATTTGCATTTTGAATGAACTCTAATTCATTTATTTGTTTTCTAGCAGTCTTACAAATCATTTTCATTTCAGTCTTTCGAAACTTTAATTAAAAAAAGCAAACATAACAACAATTTAAACACAAAAACTTAAAGGAACTTCATAATTCAGTTTTGAAAAAATTGCCTCCAGAGTGGAGGCCATATTTTCGAGGATTAATTTAACTTTAACAACAGCAAAATTCAAAATATTGTTGTTCATTGTGCAGTCCTCATGTGCCCACATTGTACCCCAGCTTCGCCTCCCTTATATTGAGAGAATAAGCTCGAGCAGTAGATGCATTTGGCATCTGCCTGATTACTTCTATCGGGACTAGGGTCGGAACCATCGTCTGGAATGAAATTACTGTCATGAAGAAGACTGTTCTATGCGAATGCGTTCCTTTTTGTTCGGTATGATATGTTCGCCTCCCAACATCAGATTCTTAAGAACCTTCTGAAATTAACGTTTAAGATGCGTTTAAGTAATGCGTCTTTTGTTATCATATCCTAGTTTCTTTTCCCTCTCATCCTTTAATTTAGCGGATTTTTCCAGAGAAATTTTATAAGGCGATCTCCGATTTACCTCGTTTTCATCCACGATTCGAAGTTTTTTTTAATCCGATTCATCTGGATGTTTTGATTGTTGAATATTTGAGTCTGTTTCAGCAAAAGTTGGAGATTTGAATTTAATTATTTCCGAAATAGATCTTATTCCAGCTGAAGTCGATGGTACATTTTGCTCTGGCTCCATCTGCATCTCCCCCTCAATATCACATGGATTGGTAGGCGTAAGATTTTCCACATTAGGTTGAGATTCAAATTGTATCAACTTCTTCTGCTGCTAACAACTCGTAGTCTTGAAAGATATTTCTATCAAATGGGCATATTCCTGTCGACGAGAAACCATTAACTGCGATCTCTTCGGTTTGAGTCTTAAGGAAGGCTCGACCGAATTGCTCAAATATGTCGTATCATGTCAAGGCTTTTGTGTTATTGATGACTCTTTGTCGAATTTCCTCAGTTAAGTACTTTTTTAAGGGTCCCATGAAGGTCTTGTCAAGCGGCTGTATTTTATGGTTCGAATGCAGAGGAATCGATAGAAAGTGCACATGATTTCTTCTTGCAAGGTCCACAAGCTCTATGTTCCTGAAGTGGCTTGTATGCCCACCCATTATAACCAACACCGGTGATAATGAGGATGGTTTGACTGATTCCAAAAAGTGTTTCAACCAATTTGTAAATAAGTTAGTTTGCTCCCATCCGGATGGATGATGTGCATATATAGAGCCTAATGGTGCACATTTAATTAACTGGGGGTTATCTCTCTTCCTTGGAAAGATGAACATAAGAGGAACAAATGAACCTCCTGCACTAATGCATAATGTTGAAGTTATCAAAGAACCACGAAACCGAAAAACTTTCCATTCTCGGTATGTGTGTCAAGGACAACTTACGTTGGAATGACCACATATTTGATGTCGCCAAAAATGCTGCGAAATGTCTAGGTTTCCTCAAGCGATGTAAGAAATATTTTACCCCCTCTGATCTGGCCTCAATATATAAGGCATTCATCCGCCCAAAATTGGAGTACAACTCCCACATCTGGTCAGGTGCTCCTAAAACATCTTTGCACCTGCTACATAGGATTCAAAACCGTGCGATAAAACTTATTGACGATACTAATATCAGTCAATCAATGGACACCCTCGAACACCGACGAAATGTCTCTTGTCTCACTTTGTTTTATCGCTATTTCCACCACCAATGCTCCACTGAAATCGCCAGTAGCATTCCGCCCATTCAAACTTTCAACCGTAACAGCCGTCTCGCTATGAATGCTATGAATCAGTATACCCTCAAGCCCATTTTCGGACGTACTCTAAAATATCGTGATTCGTTCCTAAGCCGTACAACTCGCTTATTGAATGCCCTGCCCTTGCAAACATTGCAAACATTTAAAAGCAATGTACATCGGTACCTCTATTTTCTTCCTCCCCAAATTTCCCTTGCCCGCGCTGTGAACAATCACATTAAGGGTACACAAACCCCTTGAGCGCGCACATTATAAAAAAAAAAAAAGAGCCAACATCGACCGCGAAATGCGGCCGTTTCGGCCGAGTCGTTGAAAATTGGGTCCAACGAATCGACGTGCCCGCGGTGGCCATATGAACGAAGTCGAGTTCCATTCATAAATGTTTTGATTGTACTTCAAGCCTATCGACTCAATATCTCAAATGGTTTGCGTTTTATTTAAAAAAAAAATTTGTCAAGTCCTTATTGGAAAACTCTATATTATATCGCTGAAAAAGTACCGCTGACAAAATTAACTAAGAAAAATTGTTCAGTCACATAAAGCAACTACACAGCCAGCGAGCGCGCCGCGCAAATCCGTGAACTGTGGTTGTTTTATGTATGAAGATAAGGGTTGAAAACAAAAACCACGGACACATCTGGACGGCGCGGCGCATGCCTGCTCGTCGGCTCTACACACAATACAACACATATAATCCCAAAGAATTGACTTCGGTTTTATAATACATTTTGTTCATACAAATTGTTCAGAACTTGAAGTTCGAAGTAAAAACAGGCAATTAAAAACTGGTTCGTCCGCTTTTACACGCCGCAGGTTTCGAAAGATTCAAATGAGTGCAAAAGAGAGGGATAATGAAACAAAAAATACCCAACTAACCAAATTCCCACTGCATGTGGGTAGCAATTTCATTGCAAGTTTTTGACATTTCTTTTTCTCCTTCTTCTTTCTTTTTCGCATTTGCTCTTTCGCTGTGTTACGAGCACAACATTTCAGTATGGCGGATGAACTGAAATGGACCAAAGAATTAACAAGGGGGCTCATTTTCAATTATGAAAGACTGAGCGCCAAAGATGAAATGAAAGAGAACTGTCAAATAACATGCAAACTCAAAAAAGTGGAAAGTCTTCATGTAGAGTTGCGCGCATCACTGAATGAAAATTCAAAAGAAAACAACCAGAACATGCGCATTACACACTTGCGACGTATGAAATCGGACATATGGGTAGCATTTTCATTGCATGTTTTTGACATTTCTTTTTCTCGTTCTTCTTTCTTTTTCGCATTTGCTTCATTATTTGTATGACTTTTGTTACGAGCACAACATTTCAGTATCGCGGATGAACTGAAATGGACGAAAGAATTAACATGCGGGCTCATTTTCAATTATGAAACACTGAGCGCCAAAGATGAAATGAAAGAGAGCTGTCAAATAACATGAAAAACCAAAGAAGGGGGAAAGGCTTTCGTGTAAAATTGCGCGCATCACGCATCATGCTCATTACACACTTGCGACGTGTAAAAGCGGAGTTAGATTTTTTCCTTCGGCGTGCAACATCTATGTAAACTATAGCATCTGTGATTTTATGTTCATGGTGAGGCCATAAACCGTGAATCTTGGCGCATAAAAAAAAGTAGTAGAGCAGAAAGGGTAAGGTTTGTTCGGAATAACCATAAAACACTATTCTTTGGGAGAAGATTTTGAGGATTTGAGTAATTCGTAAATTGAAGGTGTTTAAAAAACGTTTCTCACATCATCAACTATAAAAATTATGAGAGATTATTAAATTTAAAAACATTATACGAGTAGTTCCAATCAAAATAATATGTAAAAAATATTTTCCGCCAGAAATATGTCAGTGTGTTATGCGACTAAATTGTAGGGGAACAAGGAAATCATTTTATACTCGAATTACACGCAGAGGCACGATTACTAGTTGTCATCAGTTTTTGAATTTATGTGTTTTTTGGGTGGCAGCGACCTATCAGTAGAACCTTTGACTGCTTTTGTACACGTGCATTCAACAGAATTTCCTGCCCCTAAAAGGAACCTGCAACCCTATAAAGGCAGAGTAAGATATTTCTCTTTTCTCGCTTATGGAATGCCCTGCCCATCTCTGTATTTCCTGATCGTTATAACTTGCAAACATTTAAAAGCAATGTACATCGGTACCTCTCTTTTCTTCCTCCCTAAATTTCCTTTGCCCGAGCTGTGAACAATCACCTTAAAGGTATACAAACCCCTTGAGCGCGCGCCCATTATAAAAAAAAAAAAAATAATAATAATGACTCCTAGGTATTTATAACTTTCTACGACGTCAATTACGAGGGGCGTTCAACATATTCTCGGTATCGGGGTGAAGTTGTGGTTGTATATATAAATTGATTTATTTATCAAGTAATTCTATTATTTTAGTGCATTCATGTAAAATTTCATATAAACGTGATTATTAATTCGCGTTTTATCTCTAGTTAAACAGAATCATAATGGCAACTGAGATGATGATGATGAAAATTGAGCATCGCGCTGTAATTAAATTTCTCACTAAGCAAGGAAAAAGTCCAAAAACTATTCATGAAAAGATGGTGGCTGTTTACCAGGGTTCCGCACCTTCATTATCAACTGTGCAAAAGTGGTCAAGTGAGTTCAAGAGAGCATGGAAGACGACCCCCGCTCCGGCGCCCCGGCTACTGCTTGTACGGGAGAAAGCATCAAAGAAGTCGAAAAAATTGTTCTTGAGGATGCCCGAATAAAGGTGAAAATGATGGCAGAGATCACCAAGCTTTCAATTGGTACCATTCACACCATTCTTCATGACCATCTTAACCTTTCAAAGGTCAGTGCAAGGTGGGTGCCACGAATGCTCACAGCGCCTCAGAAAAAAGTGAGAATCGCATGCTGTAAAGAGCTTTTGGAGATGTGTAGTAAGAACGCGGACGGTGTTATGGATCGCTGTGGGTTTTGGTTTTGGAAATACAGTGGTAGCCCATATTACCCACGTGGGCAACATTTGCCGCACTTACTCTATTTATACACAAATATGATCATGGCCAGCTTGATTTAGTTGTCCCGAAAATTTTCCAAGTGATTTCTAATAAAAAATTTAGAAAATAGTACGAACTGGGTACAACTCACCCTATATGACATACCCACCGGTAGTATTCGAACAAAATTGTAGACCTTTTTATATTTTACTTTCATTACGGTTGATATATTTTAATTAATCTGTCTGCCTACTGCAGACGCATAAGCTTTTAATGATAATTTTTGAAAAGCGCACTGCCACTTATGAATACGCTGCTCATCACGTCTCTCTTGTTAATATCTGTCACCCTCCGGTAATGACCCATAGGGAGTATTTTTCGATTTTCCGCAACTTGGCTAGCCTTCTCCAAACCTTTTGCAGCGTTTGCCTCCCCGAATCTGCTGAATTCAGGATATGGAGGATAAATGTGAGTTTTCTTTTCGACAGGGCATCATAGAATAAATCGCTAACACCGCGTCTCCACGAGACACCAATATGTCAGACTAAATTTCAGACATTTTATTTTAACTTAGGTAGGCAAATTATTGCATGACATTTCATTCTAAGAGCGTAAGTTGGTTGAGTAGGTGTGAACTGCTTGCATTCGATGTTTTTTTTTTTTGTTCGCACAAAGCAACTACATTATAGTAGAAAATGGCGTCGCAGATGTAGATTTCTTGTTATTTTTTACCGACAGATGGCATTGTGGTGTATGAAGTTCGTCACACTTTGTTTTTTTTTTTCACATTGCGAACTCAAACTGACAAGGGCTGTCAGAAAAATTTCAGGGTTGATGTCTACAGGGATGTTTTGAATAAAAACCAGAGATTTATTTCTTGAAGTGTTTCTTGTCTGCAAACTATCCATCTCCACTGGACATTTTGATGTCATGAAAATTTTCTTAACACCAGCGATGTCTCGTGGAAACGCGGTGTAATTATCACCAGAAATGGAATGATACTAAAACCTGTCCTCTTCTGTCGTTGACGATACGATACTTTACACCCTGCCATTTCAACTCAATCATAATGATGACATTGTTAGTACTAGCTATATCTTTTTGTTGAAATGGTTTCCACACGTTCTCATGATGCAGGTTGTCGAAAATAAAGTAGAGATCTGCACTCTACGTTTTTCTGCAAGGCTTTTAAATGATTGAAGCAGGAGGATTGAGGGTGGAAAACTGTTCGTTCAGCGACGAGAGCTGAGTTAAGCGTACATCTATTCCGTTGCTATTTCTGTGTCTAAATCGTACTTTAGGAATGTGTTGCTTTAAATTTGGGGCCCTATCCTGCAAGGTCAAGTAAAATTGTGGAGCACTACCACCACCCACTTTCTAAACATATCTCAATTTATTTATTTATTTATTTCTTTTTTTATTTATTCAAGCATTTGTATAGTTTTCTGCGAAGCCTTAATCGCTTTTCTGCAGAAGGTTGTTTTTCAAAAGTTTAAATTAAAAAGATTCATTTATTTTAAATTTAATTTTGTGAATTTAAAGGAAAATATTTAATAATACTTTTAAGACCAGCAGGTAATTCATTTAGCTGAGCTGCCTTTTATCATAGTTATTGTAGTTACAGGGTACTTGTAACATACCCATAGCACGTCTTCTGGTGTTGATTTCATGTTCGACTGACCTTTGAAAACGTATGTCACTATAGTATTCCAGTACCAAAGTCATCTTGAAGGTATTTTGCACCTCAAATACCTTAAATCTTCTTTCGTCAGGAACATTTCCGCAGTTTATTAGCCTCAACGCAGAATTTTGGAGTTTTTGCAGTTTTTGTGTTTTGGAGGCGTTACCCCAGGCCAGTATTCCATAGCTTACTTTGGATTCAATCAAGGCGTAGTATACCATCTCCAAAGTTTGTGGTGTTGCATGATTTCTTAGATGCGCCAATGCAAATGAAGGCTTCCTTAAATCAGAGCGTATCTTATTAATTTGCTTGTCCCAGATGAAATGGCTATCAATAATGACTCCTAGGTATTTATAGCTTTCTACGACGTCAATTAAGTGTTTGCTTGATTTAGGCAGGCATCATTCGATATCAGTAAGAGACCAGAGGAAGTTCCTTGCAGCAATGTCCTTGGAACAGGGTTCTTCATAAGATGTGCCCTGATTTAATTTTTAAGGTGATTGTGAAATTTTTTGTTTTAGATTTATTTTAAATTTTCCTTACTTGAGTGGGTGCGCTGGATCTAAGTTTCTATAGCCTTTTCTTATAATTTGACCGATATTACAGCAATGGATCATCTCCAAATAGCCTAAAGACTCTGGCTTGTTGGCATGGACTGGGCTTAATGTAGCCCCAAAGAAAAGAGTCTAAAGGTTTTAAATCGCATGAGTAGTGCGAGATATTTCTGGCAATAAGATGATTACAGAACTTCATTCTTAATGAATCGATTACGTCATGCATGTGACAAATGGCACCGTCCTGATGAAACCGGAACAGAGTTCGACAGTGTTCACTGTGGATAGTGAGTTTCACTCAGCCACAATATGTATATGTTTCTTGTACCGACTTAGTTGAAGATGGAGGAAATTGGCGAATCTTCAAAAATTAACTCACTTTCTGCAAAATTACTCTTACAAACACCCAATCTTTCTTCAGAATAGCTTAAAGTTTTGTTCCGTGTTTCTTAGTTTAATTTTTTTTAATTATTTCTCACAACATAACATAAATATATATATAAATCTAATAATAAAAAAAAACTAAGAAACAATTATTGACAGTCAGTATTTTATAATAAAGATGGTATTGAATGTCACTTCTCCAAGGCGAGTTTTTAATTAAAAATCAGGTGGGTAGCCAATATGACATAATATAACTTACCTGCTTTCTTAGGTGGCGCTACATTTGGGAGTGAACCTGGGCCTCAACTAACAAACCTCTTGACTAGCGCACTCCAAGTCGATTGAGGTCCCCTTCTACTCGAGAGTACCACCTAAGACGAAGTCTTCCTCTACTGCGTTGTCCTTCCGGGTTAAATTCGAAAAATCTTCGGCTCGGATCATTGGTGTTCATTCGCTCAACATGTCCTAGCCATTGTAGGCGACTGATGCGCAGTTTACTTACGAGGTCGAGGTCGATGTTAAGCTCGTATAGTTCGTCACTGAGTCTTCTCCTCCAAAGCCCGTCAACGTAAACGGGACCGAATATTTTTCGAAGAATTTTTCTCTCGAAACTACTGAAGATATTTTCAACCACTACCGGGAGGATCCATACTTCTGCAACATACAGTAAGTAGGACTGGGATGATCATGGTCTTGTATAGAGTTTCCACAGAAACACCGATTGGCAAGAGTGATTCTTCGTTTTATTTCTGCGGAGGTCTTATTGGCAGAATTTACAGCAGAGCCAAAGTAGACAAAGTCGTTTACTACTTCGAAATTATAGCTGTCGATTGTGATGTTCTGTCCAATTCGTCGATGTTGTGTGTCCCTTCTTGTTACTTAAAAACTCACCAGCCCGCTGAGTTCTAACAATGATATTGATATCAAAGAAAGATTGTAGCTCCAGTGTTTGCTTATGAGTTCCGCATAATTCTATCCAGTATGATGAAGAAGTCACATGACAACGCGCCACCTTGTTTAAAAGCCTCTTTGACATTAAAGGTCTCGGTTAAGCCGCTACCGACCTTGACGGCGCAGCAAGTGTTCTCAACCGTCATTCTGCATAGTTATACCAATTTGGTAGGGATGCCAAAACTAGACACCGTTCTAAATAGCTTCTTTCTTTAAATGCTGTCATATGCTGGCTTCAAATCGATGGAAAGATGGTGGGTATCGATTTGGACTTCTTGAGTTTTCGCGTGGATCGGAGCATGAAGAATTTTTCGACTGTAGACTTTCCTGGTCTGAATCCGCACTGATAGGGTTCAATCAAATTATAGACGAACGGTCTCAGACGTTCACACAATATACCAGATGGGATCTCGCATCCGGTGTTAAGGAGACTTTACCTCTATAGTTGGCGCAGTTGAGGGGTCTTTTTTTTATTGCTCGGGCATTAGTTACTGATAATCCATCCATCAGGCATACAGTCTTCTGACCAGATCTGAGAAATGAGTTGGTACATTCTCCCCGTAAAGACATTTCCAGCAGCTTTGAATACCTCGGCCGGTAAGCCGGTAAGTTAGGTCCAGCTGATTTTCTGGATTTTAGCTTAGATATTGCTAACCTTACATCGTTCTTGTCAGGCGGATGGACGTTTTGGCTATCATCGTTTAACTTGAGTGGTCTATTCTGCTCATGGCGAGATGTTGAAGTTCTTCCGCGTTATACAGTCTGTACAAAAAGTTGCTCAATATTCTCAGCACCGACTTCTGTACGGATATTCTTGCCCTGACACGTTCTTTTTACTTGTTGGTAAAACTTCCGTACGTTATTCATTAGCAGCTCTCGTCCTTTGTTTCAACTCCGATTTATAGTCTTCCTGTCCACCTGCATGATCTTCCCGGCATTCTCCATCAAACCAGGGATTTTTTTGGCGGTGGTCGAAACCCTGCACATCAGTTCCGCTGTCTCTGATGGCACGTTGGTAGTGTTGCCTCTGGTTTTTGGCGCATGATGCTGACGGCATAGGATTTGTCGAGAGATTTCGGGATACGCGTTTGTGGCGATTGAGAAATCGGCAGTGGCTGGCCGAAACTTTCAGACGTCCAGAATACTGGAGGCATGCCTATCAGAAAATGATAGCGTTTGATGATTCGGAGATCGCCATGTGCCCTTGTGTATATTGAGATGAGGAAACCGTATGTTTGAAATAGTAATATTTCGCCACGCCGTGACGTCGTCAATAAGCCTAAGTCCGTTGTCAGATGTGGTGTTGTGTAGGCTATGCTTACCAACTGTAACATCAAAGATGTCCTCCTTTCACATACTGGCGGATATTGCTCATATGTATGTCTTGTAGAAAAGCTAGTAGAAACATTCTTTGATAGCATCATCCTCGTCTTCCGAAGGGGCATGGGCGAATATTAAGGTTATGTTAGTGAATTTAGCCTTGATGCGGGTTGTCATAAGACGTTCGTTCACGTGTCGCAAGCTCATGATTAGCGCTATATCTTTTCCCTATAGCAATCACCATAGTATATATCACATCGACCCATCCCGTCGGACTTCCTGGATAGCGGTGGCATCTGCGTGATAGCAGTCAAGGCCTCTGCTAGTTCCTCGGCTGCACGTGGCCTGTTAAGGGTCACGTTGGTTGGTCGTTGGTTCGTCACCTCTTTTTAATCTCTTCCGTATTGAGTTGTGAGCCTTGGCGGAGTATGCCATTGCCATTTTAGCCTGTAGTTCTTTCATGCAGTTACCGGAGACCACCACTGAAAAGTAAAAAAAACACTTCGCTATGAACTTGATTGTTGCGATGCTGCTCCACTCCAAGTTATAGGACACTCAGCAGTTTCCCGATCAATCGCCACGCAAATCCCTTATAGAATGCGTCAAAATGACTGTATTTTGTTGAAATAAATTCCGTCCCAGCAGCGTATACATTCTACAAACAATTTCCATAGCAGATAAGCTCCATACAGAGGGAAGTGACAGGATTAAGAGCAACGTTTTTGGGCTTATTACCAAATTGTGCAAACCATCCATGTATTCAATAGGTCCAGATCTCAATTTATATCTTCTACTAGATATAGAGAACTACCCAACCCATACATACATCCCAAATCACCAGCAGATAACTCTTATAACCCGTTTAAAATTGGGTACAAATAGTGAATTGATGTAGATCAGGAAAAGTATTGGTCCTAGCACTGATCCATGTGGCAAACTCATTTTGATATAAATTTCCCTAATTCTAAGTTCTTCCATTCTTACCCTTTCTGATCTATTTTCTAGATAGTAGGTGAAACAATCCAGCGCAAAGCGCTTAAAACCTGTTCTGCTAAGCTGCTTTTTTTTAAGTTTATTTGTAAACAAACATCTAAAAGAGTATCCTCAGTAGATTTGCCTTTTTGAAGACGAAATTTAACAGAATTAAAAAACTTTTTTATCTTAAAAGAATGGCATTGCTTGCGAGTATAGTTTGAAAAAGTAAAAGATACGATTTGTATGTTGTTGCCCTTCTGCAGAATAAATATTTAGAAAGGATCTTTTGCCTCCTGTACCTCAGCGAACGCTGTATTTGTATTAGCTTGACCACTTCTAGTTTTGGCAGAAGTGTCTGCCAAACGATCTCTGGTGACATACGACGCTTTTACTACCTCAAATATTGTATTATAGTAATAAATAGTTTATATTTCACTGAACTACTATATTAAGATTCTAACAAACTTGTAATGATTTTTATCTTTTTTACTTTCAGGGTCAGTGCACGGCTGGCTCATTGCCCGTGGCATGGGTAGACGAAGGTCCTGGTCCGCCAACTTGTCCAATGTCTTGCGAACAAATACGTTTAGAAAAAAATTTAAATAGTAATAGTGATTCAAATAATATAAATAATAATAATAACAAATTACATAATTATGATAATAGTTATTTAATAAATTTGAATAATAACAATAATTTTAATCCAGTTTATAATATTATGTCGAAAGTGCGTAGAGAAATCGCCGGTCACCATGGGGCATCTGCATCGGCGTCAGCGTCAGCATCAGGGTCGGCAGCTGCGAAGACAACAACGACAGTACCGAATAACGCAGCTGCAGCCAGGGGCGCATCTTACGATTCTTCGCATGAAGCGACGATTAAAACGCCTGGAGTAGTAGAGCGGACAACTACTACTGTATCAACCGCCTCGATAAACGCCAACAAAATGGTAGCTGACAAAACTGTGGAAACTCAGCTTGAGTTTAAAAAGCAAAGCAACCAGCATCAGCACCTCCAGCAGTATCAGCAACAGCTGCAGCAGTATGAAATGCAAAGCGATTCACAGTCGTCAACACAAGATCATCAGTATAACTATAATAATTTAAATAATTATAATAATATTGTTAAACATAATTTAAAAACTAACAACAATAATATTAATTCGAATAATAATAATAATAATTATAATAGTTTTAATAATAATAATATATTAAACGATAACAGCAACCAATACAACAAAAACCAACAACAACAACAGTGCCTTGATTATTTGGGCGATAATGATGACTCTAGTCCTACACAATTATGTAAAAGTTCTCGAAGTGATTTAGCTAACAAATTACGCACGCTACGATTGAAGCATTGCTGTGAGCGTACCGTCTTAAGTGCCCTGCATACAATCGCCCTAAATGCGACACTGAGCGGCGGCCCCCAGTGTGTTCAAGTTTTAACGGATATTTTGGATTTGGACATTCTGGCCACACGCATCACATGCGAATTAGCTGAAATTTTATTTCGCTACGATTGTCGGCAAATATACTCGCTGATACATCAATGCAAGGACTGTAAGGTGAGTGATTTTACTAGTTCTTCTAATGACTGCTTTATGTGAACAAAGATTTGTATGATTTTACCTTTGGTATCTTGAATGATGCATCAATTAAGTGATATCCCTACTCCGTGTACATTCTTATCTATTCTCTAAATCGATTTCTGCTAAATATGCAATATGTAACCATGGGCTGAAAAGTCCGTGCCGTTTTATAGTAAAACACAAAATTTTTGCAAAATTCAACTTTATCGCCTTCGAGGGCGATACACTGATTGAAACAATTTTTCAATCTTTCGATGCCAGTTTTGTAGTACGATTTCGGTTTAGCCTCAAAATAGGCCTCTGTTTCGGCGATTACTTCTTCACCGGTCTTAAATCTCCTTCCGGCGAGCATTCTTTTGAGGTCTGCGAAGAGGAAATAGTCGCTGGGGGCCAAATCTGGAGAATATGGTGGGTGGGGAAGCAATTCGTAGCCGAATTCATTCAATTTTGCCATCGTTTTCATCGACTTGTGACACGGTGCATTGTCTTGATGAAACAGCACTTTCTTTTTCTTCAAATGCTGCCGTTTTTCTGCGATTTCGTCCTTCAAACGCTCCAACAACGCAATGTAATAGTCGCTTTTGATAGTCTTCCCCTTTTGGAGATAGTCGATGAAAATTATTCCATGTGCATTGTGCATCCCAAAATACGGATGCCATAACCTTGCCAGCCGACTGTTGAGTTTTTGGTCGTTTTTTTTTTTTTGCCGACTTAAATCGGCAATGTCACATACACATGTCACATACCGACGCAAAAATTCGGCTTTATTGCGGTTGAACAGCTTTAAACACTCCTCTGAATCATCAACACGTTGTTGTTTTTGGTCGACTGTGAGAAAACGCGGCACACACTTTGAACAGAGTTTTCGCATGTCCAAATATTCGTGTATGATATATCCAACACTCTCTATTGATATCTTCAGAGCCTCAGCTATCTCGATCAACTACGGTCATTCGTAATCATTTTGTGGCCTTTTTTGATGTTTTCATCTGAAACATCCTCTTTGGGATGTCCACTGCGTGCATCATCATCGGTGCTTGTATGACCACTTTTAAATTTTTCAATCCACTTGCGAATGGTTCGTTCGGCTGGTGCAGAGTCCGGGTAACACTTATAAAGCCATTTCTTTACATCGGCTGCATTTTTTCCCACCAAAAATCAATGATAAATCAACACACGAAATTGCTTTGAATCCATTTTTTTCACAATAACAAAAGTTGCTTCACTCACAACGCTATATCTGGAGAACTAATCGTCCGACAGCTGTTAAATTTATACACTTATCTTTTGAAGGTTGGTACTAACTGAAAATGGTATAGATATAGTAGTAGTAGTAGTAGTAGTAGTATTTTTTATTTCATTATATATAATACATGTGTAAAATTTACGTGATTTGAACACAATAATTCATTAAGTATATTAAAAAAAATATATATAATAGAAATAATATAGTGACATTTTATATTTTATATTTTATATACATAAAGTATTAAAATAGTGCCAAATGCCACTTCAATGGGTTTTAATATTATTAATATGTGGGTGGGGTGACCTGTTTAATTGCATTCAAAGAACAAGTTAATTTAATATACAATTATATTTACAAAGAAAAGTGAAGGATGCAAATCAAAATAAAATAACTACATAAAAATAAAGAAAAGTTAAGAGGAAGTTAGAAAAAAAAAAAAACATTATTTACACCAGAATATCAGAGAGAAGGTATTCCACGTTCTGTGAATCATAATTAAAAAGCCAAGACATTATGGACCTTTCAAATATTCCAGAAATTCTTATCATTTTAATATTTAAAGGGAGCTTGTTAAATAGTCGACATGAAGAGATATTATAAAAATTCCGAAATGCAGTTGTACGAAAAACGGGTACAGTCACAACATAGGAAAAGTTTCTCCGTAGATTGTAATCAGATATAAGTCTGTAATTTAAATTTCCTGATCTCTGAAAGAACGTTTTCAACACTTTAAAACAATACAAATGACGAACTGGAAGAATTTTCATATCACAAAACAATGGGAAACTTGGATGACGCCGATTCTTGTTACAGATTTTCCTTACTACACTTTTTTGTAAGACTAGTAAGGGCTTGATTTTATTCAGATACACGCCCCCCAACAAACAATTCCATACTGGAGTTTAGCGTGAAAGACACCATAATAAATGATTTTTAATAATCGCTTTGAACAAACATTTTTTAGATAAAAAAAGTGTCGCAGGGTATTTCGAAAATATTTCCTTAGGGACTCTGTGTGGCTTGCAAATGACATCCTAGAATCAATTGTGAGCCCAACATACTTAAACCCATCTACTTCCTCAATTAAAAAGCAATTATCACTACAGTTAAGACTGCTACAAAATGTTGGAAGTATTTGACTAGAATCACAATTACAGCCTGCTAATCCATACTTTTGGCATTCTGGTGCGTGGAAGTAAACGTCCGCATTCATACACATTGGGGAAACTAGGTTAAAAAACATTATTTTTGTCTTTGAGCTAATGTTCAAATTGTGTTCTGCGAACCAAATTCTTAATAGACTAAGATCCCAATTAATGTCAGAGATTAAATCCAAGACAATTTCAGAGCCATATGAGCAGCCAACATCGTCTGCAAACGCCGTAATTCTACTTCTGAAGTTTAGTGAAAACAGTGAGTTTATATAAATTAGAAATAAAATGGGTCCCAACACAGAACCTTGAGGAACTCCCAAACTGAAGAAACGAATCTCGTTTAAGCGAATCTTCACCCATCAATCTTCACTCTTTGAGATCTGTTTGATAGGTATGATCTAAGCCACTCTAGTATGAACCCACGAAAACCCGCTTTTTCCATTTTATCCAACAGTATAGTATGGTTGACCATGTCAAAGGCTTTTGTGATGTCAACAAATAAACCAGCCGTGCATTTTTTACCATCAAGGTTAGACAAAATATTTGAGCAAAAATTTAGAAGAGCGTCTTCGGTAGATTTACCCTGCTGAAAACCAAATTGCATTGGATTGAAAAACTCAATTTTTTTCAAGTAAGACATTATTCTCTCTTTAATAACTTTTTCGAATAATTTGCTAAAAGTGGGCAGAAGTTAAATTGGCCTATAGTTTTTCATATCGTCTGCAGAGCCTTTTTTAAACAGCGGAATAACGTCGGCGCATTTGAGTGCCACGGGAAATGTTCCTGCAAATATGCTGTGATTAAAAATGACTGCCAGGACGTCAATCACATAGCATGCTATTTGTTTAACAAGTATATTTGAAATATTATCAAAGCCACAAGAGTTCGATTTTTTTAGGGATCCAATTGCTTTTAGGAGCTCTAAAGCAGTGATAGGTTCGAAGGCAAAGCTCGTATATTGCGACAAGTCACCACCCCCACTTATTGAATTGTAGCAACGAGTGCAATTTCTCAGAACTGTTTGTGTTGGTATGCTGTTTGTTATTGAGGTGAAATACTCATTGAAAGCATTAGCAATGTAAAGTTTGTCAAACAGTTCGCAATTGCTCACACAAATTGAATGGGGTTTTGTTGTAGAATGAGACTTGTTCAGAATATCATTCACTACTTGCCATTCTGATTTAAGGTTACCCTTAGCAGAAATGAATTTAGTTCGATAATAATTATCGCGGCAAAAAGCAATCTCTTTTTTTAAATCCAAACATAGCTTTTTAAACTTATTTTTCAGCCTAAGGTTCATGGGATTCTTGGAGCATTTTATTCTAAGCTTGTGTTTCACGTTAACTTTTTCAATGAGTTGACTAGATATCCAGGGTTTTAGTCTTTTTTTAGATTTTTTCAATGGTTCCGTAGAGGAGCAATTTGATATAAATTTATTAAGGCGAGTTATGAACATATCATAAGAAGCAGAAGCATCACTTTCCATGTAAACATCGTCCCAGGACTCATAAAGTAGAAGATTTGTCAGCTTTATAAAATCAATTCTTGTTTTTTGCTTTTGGCTATTAACTTCGGTACGACTCTTCTTTTTGCTTTGAAAAGTATTCACCAATAAACCTATCATTGAGTGATCAGTGATTTGCAAGTCATATGTACACCTCTCGCAGGCATTCAATGGAAAGTCTGCAAATCGTCCATAAATATGATCCAAACACGTACCTGAAGACAACCGAGTGGGTTCATTTATAAAACTAGCTAAACCGTGGAAGGCCAAGAGGGCCAAGTAATTTGACACAGTTTCGCTACTATTTAACATATTAATATTGAAATCTCCCAAAATAATTAGGTTTTTTGCTTTTACTGTGTTCAGCAGACAAGAAAATTCTCCTATGAACGCCAAAACATTGAACATATGTAGACGATAAACAGACAACAGAACAAAATCTATCTGATTAAACCTAACAGAAACCTTTAGAATGTCTGCGCTCTGAAAGTCGACACACTTAGCTTCATGAATTATTAGTTTCTCTGTAATAAAACAGCCGATACTGCCCGCAGCATCATTTTCATTTGGATTAGCAAAGAAAAGGAAACCCGGTAGATGATAATCGTTAATTTCAAACCCATAAATCCAAATTTCGGAAACGATAATAATATCCGGAATGCAATGAAAAGAATCAAGGTGGGTAGCAAGAGATGCAAAGTTTTCTCTCAAACTTCTAATATTCTGGTGTACGACAAACAGTTTGTTTATGGAGTATGAACTATTTTTAAAAACATTATCACAATTTGAAAAACTTAGATCGAGGATAGAAAATTCATCATTTGTGTCATTAAATTCAGAATTCATTATTCAAACAAGTTCAAGATCAGTAAAAGATTTAATCGAGATGACTTTTCCACCTTCCTCCTTCCTCATAAGTATTTGGTTGTTCTTAAACCACACAAATTTATATTGTTTCCGCTTTCTTACTTCTTTCGCTTGCATGAAGAGAGCCCTTGTGTATTTTTTTTTTTTTTTTTTTTTTTTTTTATAATGAGCGCGCGCTCAAGGGGTTTGAGTACCCTTAAAGTGATTGTACACAGCGCGGGCAAAGGAAATTTAGGGAGGAAGAAAAGAGAGGTACCGATGTAGATTGTTTTTAAATGTTTGCAAGTTATAACGACCAAGAAATACAGAGATCGGCAGGGCATTCCATAAGCGAGATGTACGGCTTAGGAACGAATCACGATATTTTAGAGTACGTCCGAAAATGGGCTTGAGGGTATACTGATGAGCATTCATAGCGAGACGGGTGTTACGGTTGAAAGTTTGAATGGACGGAATGCTACTGGCGATTTCAGTGGAGCACTGGTGGTGGAAGTAGCGATAAAACAAAGTGAGACACGAGACATTTCGTCGGTGTTCGAGGGTGTCCATTGATTGACTGATATTAGTATCGTCAATAAGTTTTATCGCACGGTTTTGAATCCTATCTAGCAGGTGCAGAGATGTTTTAGGAGCACCTGACCAGATGTGGGAGTTGTACTCCAATTTTGGGCGGATGAATGCCTTATATATTGAGGCCAGATCAGAGGGGGTAAAATATTTCTTACATCGCTTGAGGAAACCTAGACATTTCGCAGCATTTTTGGCGACATCAAATATGTGGTCATTCCAACGTAAGTTGTCATTAACACACATACCGAGAATGGAAAGTTTTTCGGTTTCGACGATGCAAGTGCCATTCATAGATAATGGCTGGGTGTTTAAATTTCGCTTTAAAGACAGCAGACAGCATTGTGTTTTGGAAGCATTAAATTCCACTCTATTGATAGTTCCCCAATTGGTTATGCTGTTGATATCGGAATTTAATGAGCTTAGCATACGCTGCCGTTCTCGTACTACAGCCGAAGAGCAGGGCCGTGAGTCCGGGAACGAATATGAAAAGCAGAGAGTACTGTCATCAGCAAAGGAATATATTGGATTAGAAGTAGCAGACAAGAGATCGTTAATGAAAATTAAAAAGAGTGTCGGTGACAGAACAGAGCCCTGGGGCACACCAGCATTTATTTTGTGAATATCAGACTTGAAACCGTCCAAGACAACTTGAATTGAACGTTCCGAAAGGTAATTTCTAATCCATTGAAGAAGAGAGTCGTCGATCCCAAATGCACGCATTTTCGGCAAAAGAGCCTGATGCCAAACTCTGTCAAATGCCTTAGAAATATCAAGTGCAACTATCTTGCTTTCGCCAGATTGATGTACGCTTTGGTTCCACTTTTCGGTGAGACATGCCATCAAATCACCAGTGGACCTGTTGCTACGAAAACCGTACTGCCGGTCATTGAGAAGTTTTCGTGTTTCGAGATATTTCATGAGCTGACGATTTATCAGTGTTTCCATGACCTTGGAGAGAAGGGACGTAAGTGCAATGGGTCTGTAGGAGGAGAGAGAAGATGATTCGCCTTTTTTAGGGACGGGCTGAACAAATGCTGTTTTCCATCTGCTCGGGAAGAGTCCTAAAGTGTAGGATTGATGGAAAAGCTTACGCAGTGGTTTTGCCAGCGAGGAAGAACACCTCTTCAGAAGAAGGGGAGATATACCATCTGGACCAGCGGATTTATGTATGTTGAGATCTTTAAGTACTCTTGCTACTACACGAGTGCGAAAGTAGATTCGTCCCATTGAAGATTCGACGCACTCAAGTGTAGGCGGAGACAAAGCACAATCTGGGAGTGTTGAGCTGGCCGCAAAGTGTGCAGCAAGCAGATTGGCCTTATCCAAAGAGCTGACAGCTGGAATGTCATTGTAAATGAGCGTTGGGATGGAGGATGAGGCGGAATTTCTAATGTTTTTGACGAACGACCAACAATTTTTACTGCCTTTGGGACATTGCAGTATTTTTTGCCTCAGTTTTTGGTCGTATAGGAATTTCACACGCTTAAGAAAGGCGTTGCAGTCATTTCTGGCTCGTTTGAACTTTTTTCGGTTTTCCTCTGTCGGGTTGGTCTTGTAGGACCGAAAAAACATTTCTCTAACCCTGACGGCCTCTTTACAGCTCGAGTCGTACCATGCCTTTTCTTTTGGTTTGATACTCTTCATCCGATGAGGAATAAAGGATCTCATTCCAAAAAGAATGGTGTCTGTAATCATATCAGCAGCGGCATCCACGTCGTTATCGAGGAAGCATAACGACCAGTTAAAATTCCTAAAGAAGCTGTTAAGACCGCTCCAGTTGGCTTTCTCGTATTGCCATACGGTTCTTTTAGGAATTTTTTCTCTAACTGTGTGGTCGGTGTACGAGAAATTAGCTGATATGACACAATGGTCCGACGAGCCTAGAGGGGAGAGCACATCAATGGTGTACTTATCAGGGTGAGAAGTTAAAAACAAGTCCAGGGTGTTGGCGGTATGACTATCAACGTCTGGTATTCGCGTGGGCTCATTTACAAGCTGCGTTAGGTTGTATGACGTAAGAGCATCGTTGATTTAAATCCCGCTTTGCATTTTGTTGTTGCTGTTGCTGCTGTGGGCGCTCTCGTTAATAGTGGCGTTTGAAATTAGGTTTCCCTTCTTCTTCTTCTTCACACTCATGATCCGCTGCTTCAACGACAAGTCAGTGAACTTAACACAGATGATTGATTTGTTTGGAGGTCCGTTGTTTTTGTTTCGCACATTCTTTACATAGCATCTCTCTATGTCAGTATCGGGAACATCAATTGACAAAGCATTCTGGAGTATTGTCTGGGCTTTGTTCATAGCATTGCTGTAGGTTACATTTGAAACACCAACAATTTCGATGCAGTTGGAGAGCAGATGTTGCTGTTGCCAATTTAGTTTACTCTCCAGTGAATTTACCTTCGCTTTCAGCTCTGCATTTTCGGTTCGTAGCTCGTTGAGTGAAGCCAGGAAGCGGTTGTTTGTTTCTTCCAGCTTGGTTAGCTTAAGGTAAATCATTTGGAGAGTAAATTCTGATTCAGCTTCAGTGTGTGCAGGTGTATCTAGATGTGCTTCAGTAGTTTGACCTCTGTTGTTAGTTCCTTGGTTTCGGCTAGCAGTGGAGGACGGTGCATTTTCTTTTCTTTCTCCGCATTGATTGTTGTTGTTGCTGATAATTGTATCAGGCATCCGCATAGATCTACGCCTGAGCACTTCGCACTTGTCACAACGGAAAGACTTTCCGGAAGAGCACATAAAATCAGCATCTTGTTCACTTATATTTACACAGTATAGATGAAAGAATGCAAAGCAATCACTACATGATATTTTAGTGGAACAATTCCTTTCAATTTTTTCGGTACAAATAGAGCACTTCATAGTGAAGGTAGAAAACTTTTACTTATTGTTCTACTGAGATGCGCACCGCACGACACTCACGAGTGCAATGTGGTGCCCTCTCTTAGAAACGGCACGGACTTTTCAGCCCATTACTTCATTTTACCATTCCATCAGTTTATTACCTATCAAATCCGACCAACGTCCTTACAAACTGCTGTCTATGGGGAGTCCTACGACGATAATTTAAAAAGTAATGCACACTATTATACAAATTAAGAATTTTGTTATTTTCTTACAGACAATATGGAAGTCCCCCTGCTTCTCAAACACTGATTCCTAACGTCTTGAAAGGCTTGATGTGCCAGTTAGGTGACTTTTGTATTTCTGTTCGACTGCTGTTGATGTGGTAACAGCATCAGAAGGCTCGCTGTCCACGCATTAATTTTTGGTACAAGTCGTAGTCTGGGTAGCTCATGGCCATATTTGTTGTAATAGTGTTTTTGTGTCTAGACGTTTTCTTCCTCTGTTTTGTAGACAAACAGTGAGGCAAAAATTTGTCTCTTCGCCCAGGCTATGTGTAAAAATTTTTATGAAAAAAACAAAGAATCATCCCTTAAAATATGTAAAGCAGATGATGTTATAAATCCGGTAGACTGGATATTTCCTCAAACGTTGCTTGACGATCTTCAGAATATCCGACACAAGCCTCAGACCTCGTTCGTAGGTTGATGTTTTCGGCCTTTCTGGACGTGGGTCATCCCTCATACTTTCACGGACTTCCCGGATGTGGTTAGCCCAACGGGACTGCTCACCACAAACCTCACTTAAAACTGAATGAATTTCTGCAGAGCTATTGTACATACGTAAGGTTTGAATTTGAATAAAAGATTATTGTGTTTAACTACCCCAGTATCTGAGACACCTACGGACACAATTTCTATCTGTAACTCAACACAAACTTCTAGGAATATCCAAAGAGTATGCTCACTCTTCAAATGTTCAACTGATACAATTCGCGTTAATATTGTTTCACTGGTTTTGTGTGTACTATTTTTGAAATGGTATAACTTGGGCAACGGATCGTCCAAAAAGAGGTGTCATTTTAAATTATTAGAAAAACGCAACATTTTTATGAAAAGTGGTGATATTTTATTTTAATCTAAAGTACAAACTCTGAGGCTAGTAATGGAATACAATATCTGCCAAATATCCGCCTTGGCTCTCATTACAAATAGTCATTAATTTGAAGCAATTTTTCATCACGGCTTTGCATAATTGCGGCTGTATTTCGCGAATAATAGCTCTGATGAATCGTTAGTGGAGCACTGGAGTAGACTTTACATTTAACATTGCCCCAAAGAAAAAATCGAATGGTGTTACTTCGCATGAAGTCGGCGGCCAATTGAAGCAATAGAGCCATTATATCACCACCTGTGTAGCATGTGGTGCCGTCCGCCATAGTTCGGTAACGCAATTGATTGACTGAGACTGTCGCATCAGCATCATTTTATAAAGAAATATGGCCCAATGACAGCGCCAGTCCAAAAATCGCACCAAACTGTCACTCGTTGTAAATGGAAAGGCTGTTCCACCACTTCTCGACCAGACAAATAGAAATTAGCCTCATCACTCAGAATAATTTTGTGTAAAAAGTCATGATCTTGTTCATTCTTTTTCAGCACCCAATCCGCGAAAGTTTGGCCCTGTACATGGTCTGCTGTCTTAAATTTTTGTGCCAACTGGACCTTATATGCACTTTTGACAAGATTTTTATGCAAATTAATGTGCAAAGTGGTTGCGAATAGACCTGTGATAGTCTCGAAATGGACACACATTGATTTCTAGTCACACTCTCAGCTATGGCGGCGATATTTTAAGCGGACTTTCCCGTATAAACTCGCATCACTAACCGGTCCGAGACGTTCACTATACTCGTAGCTGTGCAGGAGGGCGCATGATAATGAGCAAAAGTAGTACGAATTTTACGAAACGTTTCCGCGATATTTTCATTGTTTGTGTAGTGAATTTTCACTGTTTCGTACTGTGGTTGATGATTTACCTCGTTCCGGTCGTCCGTCCACCAATATGACTGACGTAAACATCGAAAAAGTTACGAAAATTTTCCTCAAAGATCATCGTGTGAGCATCAGAGAGATAACAGCCGATCTTGGTGTCCGTTCGGATCGATGCAGAAGGTTATGCACGATGTTTTCGGCATGAAACGAGTTGAAGTCAGGCTTATGCCGAGAGTGCTGAATTTGTTCCAGAAACAGCATCGCGTTGATGTTGCGATTTGATCAAAAACAAGGTTCATACCGTTCCTCAAGCTCCGTATTCACTTGACATGGTTCCTTGTGACTTTTTCCTATTCCCACGACTCAAGTTACCACTGCGCGGAAAACGTTTTGAGGCGATTGAGACGATAAAGGAAAATTTTCAGATGGAGCGAATAGGCTTATGAAAAGTGTTTTGAAGATTGGAGATTTCTTTTCATTTTATTGAAGAATTCCGGGTAATTTTTGAGCAGAAGGTAAATCGGACTTACATAGTGCGAGTTCCAGATAGAAACCATTTATATCTACAGTGCAAGAAAATTAATAAATATTGTAAAGACATTTCGTTCTGGAAAAACACTTTATTTACAAACGAAAGCTAATTTCAAATTTTTAAAATTCGCGGAAATAAAAAAATTTGGAGAAAAAAGAGCGAAGAATTTAGTGAATGAAATGTTAGAAGCACAGTAAAGTATTGGGGAGTTTCAGCGATGGTGTGGAGGTGTATGGCAGAACATGGAGTCGGGAATCTTGTCTTCATTGAAAGCACAATGAATAAGCAAGACTATCTGAGCATCCTAAAAAATAATATGCAAACGAGCGTAGAAAAATTAGGTATGCTTAGGAATAGTTGCTTTATAAGACCCCAAAGCACTCTCCCCAATCACTTACTTCTGACGCGTAAAAAAGGTATGAAATATAGTCAACTTTTTTGAAAACTCATATTTTTTTTAATTCGAAAAAAGGACAAATAATGGCTGCACAATTCTTCAATCGCTCAGGGGAGTTGTGAATTCTGCATTAAATAACGTTGATGGTGGTCACTGGGCTGTGATCTTCGATCGATTCAGCGGAGTTAAGCAAGAAGTTGTCAGTGAGGGAACACATTTCCCCATTCCCTGGGTGCAACGTCCAATTATTTATGATATTCGTTCACAACCTCGTAATGTTCCAGTGGCAGTAAGGATTTGAAAAATATTAAAATCACAATTCGTAGTTTGTACAGACCGATTCCCTATCAATTGCCAAAGATCTACACAATTCTTGGTCAGGACTACGATGAGAGAGTTTTGCCTTCTCTTGCTCCTGAGGTTTTGAAGTCTATCGTCGCTCAATTTGATGCTGGAGAATTGATTGCAATGCGTGAGATGGTTTCACAACGTGTCTCTGAGGACTTGACAACACCTGCTAAGCAATTCGATTTCATCCTCGATGATATCTCCATCAAACATTTGACCTTCAGTCGGGAACTCACACAAGCCGTCAAGATGAAACGAAAAGGCTGAACAACAGAAATTGGCTTCCATGATTTCAGCAGAAGGTGATGCCTCAGCTGCTGGTCTCCTGGCTAAGGCTTTTGCTGATGGTGCTGATGATCTTGCTTGCTTATCAACTATCACGATCAGGATATTTTGTGATGATGGCAGGGTCGCCATGTAAAGTTTAAAGTGTGGTATATGAAAATCTGTATGCTGACTACCTGGCACTGCACGAATGCCATATGGTCTGCTAAAGGAAAGGGGTAATCGTAGGGCAAGACACGTATGCCATAGAGGTCTGTCAAAGGAAAGATAAACAAGTCGATTTGTGGTCTAGTTGAGTCTGTCTTTATTTTCAATAGGTTGATCTTTATATACTAATTCTCTTTAAGCATTCCCCATGCATATCGATATCAAATAGGTCGTATGCCATCATGTTTCAGCTATGTTCCTATTCTCAAAAATTTAATG
This sequence comes from Volucella bombylans, assembly GCA_949129095.1. Taxonomy (NCBI): domain Eukaryota; kingdom Metazoa; phylum Arthropoda; class Insecta; order Diptera; family Syrphidae; genus Volucella; species Volucella bombylans. Next base: position 203,403,669 of record OX422141.1, read on the forward strand.
CACTAGATTGTATCCGCACAAAGAGTCACTTCTCAGATGACACGTTAAGTGTTATGCAGCGTGACATTGTATGCCATTTATGACACACATCTGTCGATAGACTTGGGTAGTGAACATTGTAATATTTATGTTCTTCTTATGGTGTCAGCACTTTGGCGTGTGCCGTCCAGTGTTTAGTTTTGTGACTGTTGAAATTTGTATTGTACAATGTGGAAGATGTATGTTCTTTCGTTTTGGTGGGTACACTACAATTTTCCATCCGGCCAGAATACACTTCTTTATTTGCCCTCAACCATTTTTTTTACACAATTGTTATAATAGCGGATTAAAAGAATAATTCTATTAAATACACTTTGTATACGAATAGTACGAGGAATAGTATTTCTTAAGTAAAATGCTACAAAGAACTTATAATGCTTTGGACATAACAAAAAGGAGTGATTAACTTAACAAATTAAATAATCAAAACAAAATTCTAAATAACCCTTTAAACCAATGGGCAGATTTTGGTTTAACATGTATATTTCTTTTTAAATACATAAATGCTTCCTATCAGCTGCGCGCAGGTAGTAGTCAAAAATGTGTAGAAAGTTATTTTACCGAGGAAAATGAATGGTTTAGACAGAATATCTGTGCATCGATGAGCAGTTGGCTTTGTGAAGTACATTTGTATAGTAGTTAAGTGGATAAGATATATGTATGTGGTTGAGAAGTACAAATAGATTAGATTGAATAGGAAATGTTTAAATAAAATATATCACTTTTCTGTAGCAGCATTCCTTGACATCTTCATATAAGCTGCGCAAATGCACTCGCAGACAAATCTGTATTGGCTAACATTCTGAACCATACATGCACGTTGATCTCGCATGGTTCGCACAATATCCAGCAGATAGACGGGCTCTTTTGATTCCATCAGAGCCAAAGCGGTGTCCATAAGAATAAGCACTCCGGTGCGACCAATACTGGCGGAACAATGCACTATAACAGGTGGATGCACTGATGAACACTGGTCGACACGGTTATCTCGTCTTCTGGCGTCACTCCGTTGCTGGCCATGCATTTCCTCTCAGCCAACAGACCATTTTCAGCATCTGCGTCTGCATCTAAAAGCCGTACTTGTTTCAGACTTTCTTCAATTTCTTGCAACAAAGTTTTATTACGTGCTGAGCGCACTCGCTCTGTAAATTCTAAAAACAAATTTGGATCGGACGGTACACAATGATCTGGCCACGCTAGATATTGCATATGTTGAATTGAACGCATTTCCCCTGTCTTCTTGTCGCTCAATATGAATTCACGAAAAACAAAGCTACCAGTCTCATCGGCTTGTTCACTAAGACATTTCACTGAAAAACCATCGGCCATTATCAGTTCATCACCAGTCGTTGGCCAATATTGATGCCACTTTTGTCGGCCAGCTTCCATAACAGTGGTTAGCATAACCACTAAATGGCTGGACTCTTATTGAACCATTCGCCAAAAATCAGCTGTCGTAGAAGTTAATGGACCTTGGGTAGCTATGTAACGATTTACTGATCCACCAGGGATTTCCATATTTACATAACTGGCATTGATGTAGTCTCCTGAGGTGCTGTTAATGAGCACAACTCGAGTGCAATCATAAGGCGAGATGTCTCTATAGCGATTTTTAGAGATATTCTCGGTTTTCTTCGCCTCGGTGATACACAAATCTGGATTTTTTGATACATTTGTTCGTATTGAGCCAATAAAGCTCCTGAAGCAAGTCCGTCGCTTAGAAATAATAAACTTTGATTGAAAAGCGCATCACCAACTAACATATTCTGGGATCCACCGATTTCATCAGTCTCTGGAACGTATTGATATAGTGGCTCCTCTTCGTACATTGTTACGAGCGCATTGGGTCGTACAGTAAGTAAAAGTTCTCCGTTGCGATATTCTCGAGATTCACGAATTAGACTGACAACTTGTTCATGTTTCAAACCGAGCACATCCCGCCCATTGATCATCACAACTTCATCACGTTCACAGACACGTGCTGTACTTCGATCGGTTGGAGTGTATGGAACAACCTTTGATACTTGCACCGGCAAACTGAGATCAACGCCACCCTTTAAAACCAAAACGACCCTGCTCATCGGCCTGCAGGCGAATAGTTATCAGGTTTTCGTTATCAACACCACCGGACGGAATTGGACTGTGGTTTTCTGAGCTATAAGCTGGAGGGATTGGTGACTCGTAACGACGGGTACATTGCTCTATAAATCCGCCCTCTATTTGAATGTCGTACTCATCGCTTTGTTGTTCCCAGGCCTTCCTATGCATCGAATCGTTTTGTTTTGAGGTCACCTTATTGTCATGCGGACGGCTTGATTTCGTTATTGTTAATATCGATGTGGCATTCTTTCCATTGACAGACGTGCCATTACCATCGGATGTGCCATTTGCTGGGAAGGACGAATTCTGAATCAGTCGTTTACTTGGCGACCGAACAAAAGCTTTATGTATCTTCCCAAGCTAATGTTAAGGAAGCGCGAGAGTCGATGAGGACGTTTCAGTCTAAAGAACGAAATAGAGTGGCCCGTACAATCTTAAAAAAGTTGATAATTTTGGTGGGGGCGAAGGCCCCCATTTATTCGGCTTAATACAAGCTATAACTTAAAAAATAAACTTAAACTAAAACTTAAAACTAAGGTTGGTTGGAGTGGTGAAGGAGAACAGATTTGAGGTAGGAAGTGGTGTGGTGAAAGTCAAAGACGAAAGGGTTTGAGTGGATTTGACGTAGCATACGGGAGACTGGTTCGTTTGCGCCATAGGAGGTGTGGTGGGTTGGTAGATAGAAGAGTCGAGGGGTACGTAGATTACGAGGGTTAGTGTTGAGGAAAATGGAGTTGTGAAGGGACGCGCATTCAACGTGACCTGAAAGCAGTCGATGAATGAAGAGAAAGTCTGCTGCATCTCTGCGATCTTCGAGGGTGTTTAAGTTGATAAGGTTGAGACGATTTTGATTGGGGGGCAGATTAAAAGGATCGTCCCAGGGCATACCTCGAAGAGCAAATCGAAGAAAACGACGCTGAATGCTTTCAATTCTCGAGATATGAACACGATGATATGGGGACCATACTTGACTGGCGTACTCTAGGAGGGGGCGAACAAAGGCAATATAGAGAGACCTGGTCACGTATGGGTTGGTGAATTCTTTGGACCACCGTTTTACAAAGCCTAGTGCCGAGTTAGATTTGAGGATTATCTCATCCATATGTAAACGGAAGTTGAGCTCCCTATCACATAAAATCCCGAGGTCACGATAGGAGATAGGTTGGTTGTGGAGAAGATAGAGTCGGGGAGAGATTGGTTCCGCTTATGTGAGAAGGTGATGGATTGGCATTTGGCGATATTAAGTTCCAAAGAATTTTTGAGGCTCCAGATCGAAAGACTATCAAGGTCTTGTTAAAGGAGGAAAGAGTCATGGGGAGAGGAAATGGTTTTGAAAAATTTGGTATAGTCGGCGTAAAGGGAGACAGACGTGTGTTTGATGATCATATCGAAATCAGTTATGGTTAATATAAAAAAAAGGGGACCGAGATGGCTGCCTTGTGGAACTCCAGAGGTGGCCAAAAATGGAACGGAGTGGGCTGACGTAACACGAACACTGTAAAAACGGTTTTTGAGGTAAGAGGATATCCATTTCAACAGTATGGGTTCAAAGCCGAGGGCAGACAATTTAAAGATGATTAACCGATGAGAGATTTTATCGAAGGCTTTGCTAAAATCGATTGCAACTACATCGACTTCATTGCCATTTTCTAGGGCAGAGAGAGCAAAGGATACGAATTCAACGAGATTTGTGGTGGTTGACCTACCCTTTAGGAAGCCATGTTGTCTAGGGGAAATAAGTGATTTGCATTGGAAACTTAGAGTTTGGTACAAAATACTTTCGAAGAGTTTGGGTATATGGGAGAGTTTAGCGATGGACGATAGTTGGTTATTTCATTCTTTGATCCTTTCTTGTGGATCGGGGTTATGAAGGAGGTTTTCCAAATCTGAGGAAATTCTCCTTGTGACAGGGATAGACGGAAGAGATTAGAAAGGGCAAGGGAAAGAGAGGAAGAACATTTTTTAAGAAATATGGCAGGGAGGCCATCTGGGCCGGGTGTGAATTCGTCACTGAGTTGGTGTAATTTATATTCGATATAAGACGGGTCAAAAATATGAGAGAGAAGTGGGCCATTGGAGAAGTTCAGTAGGTAGCTAAAATAGGATGGATCTGGTACAAAGGATTCGTTGGTGAAGGATTGTTTAAAAAAGGTGGCAAATAGGTTGGCAATGGTGAGTGGATCGGTTGATGACCTGTTGTTGAAAGAGAGGGAAGGAGGGTAACCATCGGACTTTCTTTTGTAGTTAACAAATTGGAAAAAGGACTTAGGGTGGTTTATAAGGTTGACTTGCGCATTGTTAAGGTAGCGCTGGTAAAGGGAATCGTAAAGTTCGGTGAAATGAAGATAAGCACCAAGATAGTTGGAATAGTCGGTAAAGGATCTGGTACGTAGGAAAACAGCCCATAACTTATTTCTCTGATTTCGTAAGGAAAGAAGCTTGCGATTATACCAGGGAGGGCTAGTCGATGAAGTTTTAAGGCGGGAAAACGGAACGTAAAGGGAAAAAGATTAAATATTTCTTAATAAAAAATGGATAAGGCATCATTTATACTTAAGTTGTGAAAGTTAAAGGGGGATCTGCTGAGATAGTCACTGATTGTGAAAGTTTGCTTTATGAAAGTCGTGGGATGAGAGAGTTGTGGGGGGAGTGGACTGGAATGAAGAGTTATGAAAAAATGAAAGTAGAAGGGGGGGATGGTAGTTATCGATTGTTGAGAGAGATAGGGGACAAAGTGAGACTGAGGAGTTAATTGGATCTGTTGTGAAAATAAGGTCTAATTGCCTGCCCATATAATTGGATATACCACTGACTTGGCATGGACTTGAGTCTGTTAAACGATCTAAGAAGAGACATTCCTTAGCTGAGTTGGCATTTGAAGCGATGAAAAACGATTGATCATCTGATGGAGTCCACTGTAGCTGAGGAAGATTAAAGTCGCCGAAAATAAGGATATCATCAATAGGGTCTGACAGGTCAATTAAATGATCGATCGCATCAATAACAAATTGGTAAGATTCGATAGGTTGAGCTGGTAGGATGTAGCAACATATAACGTAAAGGGACTTGAGAGGCAGTGATATTTTTATTGCGACAAAGTCGGCTTTAGAGGATGAAGAAATTGTAATGGGAGAAGAGTTAAGGCTGTTGTCCATCGCCAGTAGGACGCCTCGACAGGGGAAAGATAAGCATTTACCAGCAGATACGTTCGCATCTTTCATCATATATTTTTTTTTTCGTTTACCTTTTGAACACTTGATTAAGTTTAGTTTAAAAAAAAAAAGTTACAAAGTTTTATCGCCAACAGGCGAACAGTGGCAGTATGAAATTTTGACTGTGCCATAACTGTGCCAGTGTCTGTTGGAAATGATTTTTATTGTTTGATTTTTCACCAGCTTTAATGAGTAAAATTTATCGTTTCTTGCAGTAGTTTTTAATAAAACTCAAAAACACAAATCAATTCGAAAGATTTTCTTTTTGTTTTATTGCTATTGAATAAAACTTACGTTTTGTACTGTTGGAATTTCATGGTTCTTCATTTTTATATTTAAATTTCATTTCACCAATTTTATGGCTGCTTCCTAACTTTTGGTACCCACGGGATGTAATGTATGTGGTTTTTTTGTTTGATTGTTTATTTATATACATGCTAACACAGTAAGAAATACTTATAAGCCTGTAAAAGATTAACAAAAATTTAATATACAATTTGATTACATTTAAATCATATCAAAATAAATTTAAGCAAAATTGAATTAAATTAAATTAAACAATACTATAAATAAATTTGAGAGATTGAGATTAGGATTACAATAATAACAATAATTAAGTTGAATCATAAAGAAAATTAAGACATTATTTTGACATATTCGTATTCCGTTTAAAAAATTTAATTAAAATTCAAATAACAATTAAAATTGATGCTTGAAGTGGGTGTAGGGTGAGGAATAGTTAGCTGCTCTAAAGGTAAAGTTGAAGCTCATTTCTAAAACGCTGAATGCTGTCTTGCTCTCGTATACTACGGGGCAGTGAATTTCAAAGACGAATGGCAGCGACGAAAAATTGCCTCTCAGATGTTAAACAAGTAAATCGCGGTACTATTAAACAGGCAGATACGACGGCTGCTTGGTTTTAATTATGCTAAAAATCGAATGGTGGTATTAAATGCCACTTGTAGCTTCCTTTTAACTAATAATGAGAGCCTTGGCTAGTAGCAATTTCCGTCTCAACGGTGTGAATTTTTGGGTACTCCATAAATTGCGAAGCACACCATATGTTTTTCCGACTACAATATTAATATGTTTGTTCCAAGATAAGGTTCTGTTGAAGACAACTCCTAGATTTTTAGAGGAATCAACAAATTCGATATATGAGTCGTTCAAAGCAATACTCGGAAAATACGAAAGCTCTAGTTTAGTCTTCGAAATCACTAAACACTTACATTTACTTGGGTTAAGAACTAAACCATATTTCAAAAACTCGTTGGTCTTCATTTAAGATGGCAACACAATCCTAAATAAGACCTAATGGATAACTTCGATATATCTGAATATCATCAGCATAAATGTGCTTGGATGAGTTCAGCACACAAGACACAATATTATTGATATAGAGTGAAAACAAGAGAGAGCCTAAAATTGTTCCTTGGGGAACGCCTTTAGTTATAGGAAGACAGTGACAGTGCACTATGTATAAAAACAGTCTGCTTTCTTCCACTCAGATATGATGATAGGAGTTTAACTGCTAGGGTAGAAATGGAGAATTATCTAAGCTTTTTGAGAAGAACATGTCAAATGCCTTAGAAAAATCTAGCAAAACTAAAAACGTGAGATGATCAATATCAAGTTCACTTCTTATATCTTCAATTACCTTAAACAAGGTAAGTGGTGAATAGCGGAACCGGTGGAGGCAGAGGCACTTGCGGCTTGGAAAAAGAAAGACGCTCGTGCAAGAAGAATCATCGGACAAACGGTTGCAATGATCATTTGCATCAGAAACTCCAAATCGGCAAAAGCTATGTGGGATAAATAATGTGCTCGGTTTTTGAACAAAAAAATCACACAAGCATTAAGATGTTAAACCAAAAATCCTTCACAATGAGCAGGGAATCAAAAGAGGACATGATTATTTTTATTGCGAGAATGAAGGATCTTGTGTAGCAATTGAATCTGTTGGGTGAAAACATTTCACAGGAGATGGTTATAGCAAGAATTATTTTGGCACTGCAAGCGTAATTTGCGGGCTTCGGCACTGCTTGGGAATCGACGAGCAAATGGCAAGGAAACCTGGACACATTGGGGGCGCGGCGAATAATCGAAGAAATAATGTGCAAGTCCTTTTTCACGTTTGGATGCTAGTAGTTCTGACTGTGATTTCGCTAGTTTTAAAACATTTAAATTTCCTTTCAAAAGAATGACATTAAATATGACGAAGAAAACTTAACCTCCGAAGCTTGCTTTATGGGTAAGCAAAAGCGAGAGGGCTTCAAAGCCAGTATTGAAAAAACAGCGAAGTCTGGTGAGGTGATCCACACAGATGTTTTTGGACCTATGTAAATGGAATCCATCGGAGGATCAAGGTGTTTTCTTTTGTTTAAAGATAGTTATTCAGATTAAGTCATAAGGTCTTGAGAAGCACCGACATTTTTTAAGCGTGGCCGAAAGACAGGCTGGCTATAAAGTGAAAGTAATCAGAATAGACAACGGTACTGAATTCGTGAACGGCGACATGAAAAAATTCTTTGAATATAGAGGCATCAGACACAAACGTACACTTCCATATTATCCGGATCAGAACGGACCAGCAGAACAAGAGAACAGAATGTTTGTCGAGGCGGCACAAGCTATGCTTCACTATAAATTCTGGGCGGAAGCTGTGAATGCGGCATCCACGTTCCAAAGCAACAAAGGCAGATATTGGGCGCAAAGACAGATAAATGCATTTTAGTCGGCCACGATGAAATGGTATTGTAGGTTACAAGTTCATTTGAAATAAAGATTGCCTTTGCAATAGTATGAAATTTGTTACGGAGCCTTTTAAAAGTTTCATGAGTGTCTGACGAGCAACATCTTTAATCATCAATTTCACAAGAAAACCAAGATTTGTGTAAAATGGGCAGGGTCTTTGAACTCTGCTATTTTGGAGAAAGTAAAGCTGTTCATCGCATGAGTTTACTATATGCATTTGCTGCCAAATTTTTGTAACAAGTAGTTCTGTATAACGAGCCTGATGAATTCTTTTGAAAACACTAAATAAAGTGTATTTTTTAGAGGTTTCGTTTTTAAACTAGCAACACTGTTTCTGCAGATTTTCAATTTGACAGTTGAAAGTTGATTTGTGATTATTACGTGTTGCCAAACTTATCGTACGTAACGTCCATTTAACGGTCGACATAATCGTGCATCTGAGCAAGTTATTCGGAACACGATGAATCGTTTTCGCACCAGTACCTACACTCTAGTGGATAATACGCACCCCTAAAGATGACAGCAATTGAAGCTATACCCAACCACTTTGTGGAAGACTTTACGGAAAGATCTTCGCTTAAAAGCTTATAAGATCCAGCTTGTGCAAGACCATTATACGCGTCATAGGTTCGGTGAATGGACCGAAAGCTTGTTCCTCATTTTTAAAGCTAAATTTTGTTCTCTCCGATGAGGCCTATTTTTGGTTAAATGGATATGTACGAGTAAACAAGCAAAATTGCCGAATTTGGAGTAGAGTAAACCCAGAATCCATTGTCGAGACGCCCTTAAAACCAAGAAAACTCACTGTTTGGTATGCTTTATGGGCTGGTGGAAACATATGCACATATTTCTTTAAGGACGATGCCGGCCAGAATGTTACCGTCAGTTGTACAAGGCATTTTTTCTCAAATTTTTATTTTTTTATTTTTCTACATAGTCTCCTTGTAACTCTACACGCTTCTCCCAGCGATGCTCCTATCTCTCTAACCCTTCCAAATAGTACTTGGCGTTTTTGTCTGCAAAATAATTGTTCACGAAGGTGACTGCCTCCTCATTTGACGAAAATCTCAGTCCTCCGAGCGCAGTTCTTAGATGAGGGACCAAAAAGAAGTCCTTGGGGTTAGATTTGGTGATCAGCCATGAAAACCGCTGAGTTGTGAGACGGCGCGTTGTCTTGGTAAACAGTATTTTCTTTTTCTGCAAATGTGGCCGTTTTTCGCAATTTCTGCCTTAAGCTTGGCAAGTAATGATGCGTAGTATGCTCCTGTAATGGTTTTTCCATTTTGAAGATAATCGATTAAGATAACTCCTTTACTATCCCAAAAAGCAGTCGCCATCACTTTCCCAGCCGAAAAAACAATTTTTGCTTTTTTTGAGCCGGCTCGCCCTTTGCAGTCCACTGTTTTGACCGAATTTTTGCTTCGGGTGTATAATGGTGCATCCAAGTTTCATCTACAGTAATTAATCGGCGCCAAAACTCGGATTTATTTCGTCTAAACTGCATCAACAGAGCGTTGGAAATGTTCATGCGAAATCGTTTTTGGTCTAATGAAAGCAAACGCGGTACCCAACGCGCGGTTTCTCATGCCTAAATCTTGATTTAATATGTAATAAACACGTTCTTTGGACATTTTTATAACCTCTACTATCTCTCTCACTTTAATTCTGCGGTCGTCTAACACCGTTTGGTGAACTGTAGCAATGATGTCGTCAGTGGTTGCAGTTTTTGGACGTCCCGAACGTTCATCATTTCCCAAGCTCTTATTGCCACGTTTAAATTCAGCTGCTCAAAATTTTACTGTGGTAGATGATGGTGCACAGTCCCCATATACAGTGTCCAACTCATTTTTGATTTGCGTAGGCGTATTGCCTTTCAAAAACAAGAATTTAATAACAGCTCGATACTCATCGACTCACTCAAACGACTGTCAACTAAAAACTGCCCGTCCAAAATGACTGAAACTTCGGTAAGTAACTGTCAAAAGATGCACAACTAGCATTCACTAGCTCACCAGGCCAAGATGGCCTCCCTGCCATATTTCTAAAAAAATTTTCTTCCTCTCTATCCCTTGCCCTTTCTAATTTCTTCCGTCTATCCATTTCACAAGGAGAATTTCTTGAGGATTGGAAAACCTCCTTCATAACCCCGATCCACAAGAAAGGATCAAAGAATGAAATAACCAACTATCGTCCCATCGCTAAACTCTCCCATATAACCAAATTCTTCGAAAGTATTTTGTACGAATCTCTAAGCTTCCAATGCAAATCACTTATTTCCCCCAGACAACATGGCTTCCTAAAGGGTAGGTCAACCACCACAAATCTCGTTGAATTCGTATCCTTTGCCCTCTCTGCCCTAGAGAATGGCAATGAAGTCGATGTAGGTTGCAACCGATTTTAGCAAAGCCTTCGATAAAATCTCTCATCGGTTAATCATCTTTAAATTGTCTGCCCTCGGCTTTGAACCCATACTGTTAAAATGGATATCGTCTTACCTCGAAAACCGTTTTTACAGTGTTCGTTTTAGGTCAGCCCAGTCCGCTCCATTTTTGGCCACCTCTGGAGTTCCACAAGGCAGCCATCTCGGTCCCCTTCTTTTTATATTAACCATAAACGATCTCGATATGATCATCAAACACTCGTCTGTCTCCCTTTACGCCGACGATACCAAATTTTTCAAAACCATTTCCTCTCCCCATGACTCTTTCCTCCTTTAACAAGACCTTGATAGTCTTTCGATCTGGGGCCTCAAAAATTCTTTGGAACTTAATATCGCCAAATGCCAATTCATCACCGTACAATCTCTTCGCGACCTCGGCATTTTATGTGATAGGGAGCTCAACTTCCGTTTACATATGGATGAAATAATCCTCAAAGCTAACTCTGCACTAGGTTTTGTAAAACGGTGGTCCAAAGAATTCACCAACCCATACGTGAACAGGTCCCTCTATATTACTTTTCTTCGCCCCCTCCTATAGTACGCCATTCAAGTATGGTCCCCATATCATCTCGAATTGAAAGCATGCGGCGCCGTTTTCTTCTATTTGTTCTTCGAGGTTTGCCCTGGGAACAATCCTTTTAATCTGCCCCCCCTATCAAAACCGTCTCAACCTTATCAGCTTAAACACCCTTGAAGATCGCAGAGATGCAGCAGACTTTCTCTTCATTCATCAACTCCTTTCAGGTCACGTTGAATGCGCGTCCCTTCACAACTCCATTTTCCTCAACACTAACCCTCGTAATATACGTACCCCTCGAATCTTATATCAACCAACCCCCCACACCTCCTATGGCGCAAACGAACCAATCTCCCGTATGCTACGCCAAATCAACTCAAACCCTACCGTCTTTGACTTCCACCGCACCACTTCCTATCACAAATCCGTTCTCCTTCACCACTCCAACCAACCATAGTTTTAAGTTTTAGTTTAAGTTTAATTTTTAAGTTATAGCTTGTATTAAGCCGAATAAATGGGGGCATTCACCCCCACCAAAATTAAAATTATTATCGTTATGTTGCGGTCGGAAGATTTCAGACTACCCTCGTAGAAACACGACTTCTGACTTCTTCGTTCCTCAGTTAAATGGCATTGACGTGACTTTGGTTTCAACAACATGGTGTAACATGCCACACTGCGCCGGACACCATCAATTTATTGCGGGAAACATTTGCTGAGCGCATAATTTCGCGTTATGGACCTGTGAACTGACTTCCACGATCCGGTGATCTCACATTTTTAGATTACTTTCTCTGGGGGTATGTGAAGTCATTAATCTATGCCGATAAACCAGAGACGTTGGACGATTTGGAAGTCCACATTCGCCGTGTTATTGCTCGATAAGTTGTCGAAAAATTGGACTTCACGATTGCGCTTCATTCGAGCTATTCCCAATATGCCCGATATCATATTTAATAACTAATGGCATGAAATCATCAATTAAATAAAACTAATATCATGAACATTAACATTAGCTTCAAGTGTTTTATTTCATATTGAATTTGTATAACTCAAGTGACAAGTGTTAACTTGTATTTTACAAAAAATGAAAAGCTTACAGCTGCGAAAAACACAATACATTTTGAGTATCGCTAAAAAGAAAAAGATTCAGTAGGACGGACGATGAACGGATGCAACTTCCAAGCTCTTACGGTCATATTTAAATTCAGCTGCCCAAAATTTCACTGTGGTAAATGATGGTGCAGAGTCCCCATACACAGAGTCCAACTCATTTTTGATTTGCGTAGGCGTATTGCCTTTTGGTCGAAGATGGAATGTATCGACAGTGAATGGCTTTCGAAACTCTTGAATAAAATAAAATGCGGACAAACTATGCCGAATTAATGGAGAAGTAGCTTTTTGGTTCCGTTATACAAAGGTAAAGGCGACACGCGAGAATGCAACAATTACCGCTCAATCAAGCTGATGTCACACACGATGAAAATCGTTGAAAGAGTTTTAAACGAACATCTTCGCAAAATCATAAAACTCGACGATATCCAGTGTGCATTCGTGGAAGGAAGATCGACGGTGGACGCAATCCAAAGCTTGCGAATATTAATGGAAAAACATCGGGAATCGCCAAAAGATCTGCACATGGTATTTATTGATCTAGAAAAGGCATTCGATCGTGTGTCTAGAGATCTCATATGGACCGCGTTGAGGTTTCAAAAGGTACCGGAAACGTATATACGAATGATACAAGACATGTATGGATACGTCAAAACTGTTGTTAAATGCATCGCCGGACTTACGAGAGAATTTCCGGTAAATGTCGGAGTGCATCAAGGAAGCGTTCTTAGCCCTTTCCTCTTTAACGTGGTACTAGACTATCTTTTGAAAGATTGCATGCACGAAGCAAATGTAACATCGATTCTCTTCGCCGACGACGCAGTTATTCTAAGCGATAATGTCGTAGATTTACAAAACGTCCTAAGTAAATGGAAAGACGCGCTAGAGAAAAACGGGTTTAAAATAAGTTGCTCAAAGACGGAACATGTGACCTGCCCATTTTCGGATCCACTGCGACCTATTCCAGATATAATGTTGGACGGAATAGTTCTTCCAAAAACCACTAGGTTCAAGTACTTAGGATCAATCGTTAACGTAGAAGCGAAATGTGACGACGACGTAAGGCACAGGGTAAGCGTGGGGTGGATGAAATGGCGAGAAAATTCGGGAATCTTCTGTGACCGAAAATTTCCACTTAAATTGAAGGGAAAACTTTACACCACGATGGTTCGGCCAGCTCTTACATATGATTCGCAGTTCTACATTAGATCTACGCACATTAGAGGAAGTCTACACATAAAGAATTCGGTAATCGAACAACTTGAGTCGGATAGAATTAGCTGGTATTGCCACGTTCAAAGAAGATCTCCGGAAAATCCCGTTAAGAAGGCAATATCAACTACGGTCGCTCCTACTAAAAGAAAACTAGGTAGGAAAAAGAATTCCTGGATTGCTCAGATGGCAAATGCACAACAACGCCTGGGGCTAACCGCCGAAGCGATACAGGATCGAGCTGTATGCAAACGCGTTCTGCGATCTGCGACATTAGCCAACCCCATAAGCGGAGCAGTAGCGATGCAGTAAAAATGGGAAACTCGTTATGCATAAGCTCGTGTAGCGAGGAAAGGGCTAGTAAGAGGAAAAGAAGAAAAAGGCGTATTGCCTTTCAAAAACAGCTCGATACTCAATTTTCCATTTTCACAAAAAACACTCACATCGTCTCACTCAACTAAAAACCGCGCATCCAAAATGACTGAAACTTCGGAAAGTAGCTGTCAAAAGATGCACAACTAGCATTCACTAGCTTTCATTGACGAGTGTCGCTATGGTTACTTTGCGGTCGGAAACTTTCAGACTACCCTCGTAGAAACATGATTTCTGACTTCTTCGTTCCTCAGTTGAATGGCATTAATGTGACAGAGCTTTGGTTTCAACAACATGCCGCAACATACCACACGGCGAGAGAAATCATCAATTTATTGCGAAGCGCATAATTTCGCGTAATGGACCTGTGAACTGACCTCCACGATCCGGTGATCTCACACCTTTAGATTACTTTCTTTGGGGGTATGTGAAATCACTAGTTTATGCCTATAAAGCAGAGACGTTGGACGATTTATTGCTCATATGCGGCCCCAGTTGCTCGATAAAGTTGTCGAAAATTGGACTTCACGATTGCACTTCATTCGAGCTAGCCGTGGAGGGCATATGCCAGAAATTATCTCTTAATGGCATGAAATTATCAATTAAATAAAACTAATATCATGAACATTAACATTAGCTTCAAGTGTTTTATTTCATATTGAATTTGTATAACTCAAGTGGCAAGTGTTAACTCGTATTTTACAAAAATGAAAAGCTTACAGCTGCGAAAAACATGCGATTTTGAGTATCGCTAAAAAGAAAAAGATTCAGTAGGGCGGACGACGAACGGATGCAACTTCCAAACCCAAATATCGCATTTATGAATTTTCATTAAGAGATGTTCTGAAGAAGAAATTAATTTCGGAAACATTGTGGATTTTCTGGTGAAAATTACCTCTTACCTAGCAGAGATACTATACTCGTAGTTCCTTAATAGTTTTGAACAAACGGCTTATGGTAAATCTGCTAACCCGTTTGGTTTGGACTGCTATTTGTCTTACAGACATGGAGACAAAACTACAATAATATCTACTTTTTGGCATGAAAAACAAAACTTGCCATAAAGTTAAATACGTTAAGTATACATACTCGTAATGTATAAAACAATAGTGCTAAAGGATATAAAAGTATGAAACCTGTCTGTGTGTTATATTAAGTTTTCCTTTGTTTGTAGTTCAAGCCTTGAAGGAATTTTAACTAGGAAGCACACCTCTCTGTTTCTGTAATCCAAAGTGAAAATGACTTTTTTACTCATTCAACGGAAAATGAGAGCGCTTGATGAGAGATAGTTGCGCATTCAGATGTATTAGGTTTATATTTGAACACTTATACACGCATATGGAGGTGTGTTTGTGATGAGTGGGCGTGAAGCGGGTTGAGGTGCCTGTTCAAATTACCAAGAATTAGGGCGAATCAATATCTTCCCTAGAAAGCTTTTGCTTTTGCTTTTCCATTGCGAGTGTGTGTTTTTTTTTATTTGCTCGTCCTTTTTCTCTCCAAAGTTTCTATACTCTATTTTCTGTTTTACAACTAACACTCGTACACTCGTAGATACGCACACAAGCTTGTGAATCCTGACAAGGATATGCAGAAATACTCGCTCATACGAATACTGTACGTGCAAGCTGTTAAGCATTGAATGAATGCATTCGAATGTAATATGAGGAAATGTTGACTTTGAGCTAAATGCTAAAACTTTGCGATTATTAGGAATTGTTAATATTGAATGGAAATTGTGTATAAGCACACAAAACGTTACAGCAAAGGAATAAAGCGATTGTGAAAGATTATGCAGAGACTTATGATGTGTGATGGATGGATGATAGATTTTGTGTTGACAATTCCTGTGCACCTTTCCTCTTTATTATGTGGGAATACATTCTGTCGGGAACATGTGTACTGAAGTATATATTATAATTTCTCCTCCTCTTGCTGATGTACCTAATCAAGAAGTGTTTGAAAATGTTAATTAAAAACTCTGTGAAGTGTGGATTGCTGTTGGTCTTCACTTTTTAGGAACGTTTTTACTACTCAATGGTGAAAATGGAAATTCCTTATTAAAAAGCTCTCTCTATTTTGCTCTCTTATTTCTATCTTTCTTCGTTGTTTTTGTTTTTTTTTAGAATAAAAACACATTCTTCTGGTTTACCAGGATTTTTTTTTCTTATGTGCCTTTGCTTTTTAACGGAGGTTAATATATTTCTGGGCAGTATCTACTTGTAACATGCTGGATAGGAAGATTTACACACATACCTAACAAGGCATAGATATTGATACAAGTACTCGTAGAAATCTTGCATTGCCTGGTTTTGGCATTCGTTATGGTTTTATTCTTATTTCGTTATGCTTCTTGTGTTCACAGTCAACATGCCTGACGCACACACTTTTTAAGAATAGTAGAGCGCGATAAATTTACAGAGTGTGTACTAATTTATGTTTCGTCAAGCAGAAAGATGACTCTGCTCTTTATTATTATTTTTTTTAAAAAAATCGGATACACATACGGGTGTGTATGTGTATGTACAACATGTATATACTATACAAATTAGAGATAAAAATGGAAAAAAATGTTTTTTTGAATTGGTTGGCAAACTATAGAGACTGCAAACTTAGCCAAGACACTATTGTGGCCTCTCCATTATTCACAGAAAACACTCAACACTTAGTCAGGGTTACAAGCTTCAAGTTGCGGAGAGAATAATAGTTAAGGGTTGTCTTACAGTCTTCTAGTCACTATTCATTCGTCTCGTTCTTTCGCTTTTTCGCTCACGGTACTTGCCTTCCTGCGCCCTTCCTTTACGTGGCAAGCTGTTTTATAAGTACACATCTCTACATATATCCCTGTTTTTTTGTTCTTTCTTTTTTTTTATGTTTTCCTTCTTGTTCTTTTTTTGTTTTGTATTTTCTGGTATTCCTTTTTTTTCGCCCACTATTTAAAATGATATATGGACAACATTTACTCAGTGATTAAAGTAAATGTTGAAGGATTTACTACTTAGCTTTTGAACAACTTGGGTTTGGCATACTCGTACTCTTTGGCCTGTATTTTTGAAGGGGTGGTTATGGCGATAGCGACAACGACGACAACGATGACGGCAACAACAACGAAAACGACGACAACAATGCCAACGACACAGACTTATCATTCAAGGGTTGTACTTAATTTTTAAGTATGTATATTGTATATTGTATATGTATGCATGCATGTGTTGCGTAACATTTTCATTTTGATAGAAATTAATTGCATAAGGATTTTGTTGCGTCGGTCGTTTTGGGTTTAATTGATGTTACCAATTTGCCTTACCTCACAAGGTACTCGTATATCGCCACCCGCCATTGTGCATGGAAATTTTGGGATTTTTGTTTCCTATTATCTTGATTTGGATACGAGCTTAATCGGCTTTTGGTCAACGGAAGTTATTTTTTGAAGTAATAATTATTGAATCAATACAGAGATTATATCCAATAATATTGTAATTGTTCGATGAGAGGAATAACAGTTGTGACCATTTTATATTCAACTGGTGCTGCATCCTTTAGACGCTGTTTCAATTGCAAATTTTACCGAAAGATGCCTTCTACACGTACATACAGGGTACGCCATCTTTTGTGGCGGTATGTAATCGTTCCACACAGAAACAACGCGCCGAAATAGTGACGCTGTATATTGAAAATAGTCATTCAGTGGTGTTAATCCAACGTGCGTATCGTCGAAATTATCGTGGCCAACAACCACCATCTGACAACACTATTCGTCATTTGCTGTCGAATTTTGTTGAACACCGTACAGTGGGAGATCGTCAACATGCCGTTTATCAACACCGTTCAAGACGTTCCAATGAACTGGTTGAAGAGGTAAGAGAGAGTGTTGCCCAGAACCAAGATTTGCATTTGTTAACGTATAAAGTGCACTTGACTCAAAGAATATTGCCGACAGACCGTACACGTCGCTTGGAATAGGGCCAAATGGTCGCTCTAATGGTTGATACTGAACCTGATTTTTGGAAGCAAATTTTTATGAACGATGAGGCCCATTTAACACTCTCTGGCGTCGTTAACAAAAAAAAATCCGGCATTTGGTGAACAGAGAATCCAAGAATCCACACGAGATCTATGAAACACCATTACATGGCCGTCGTTTGCCCCAATACCATCATTGGCAATTTTTCTTCAGATAAGGCGAAACCATCGATGGGAATCGAAATCGGTGGATGTTGGCTCATTATGTTTGCCCATAAATGTATGAAAAAGGTCTGCACAGTTACTGGTTTCAACAAGACGGTGCGCCATCTCACACTACAAATCAAACAATGTGGTGTCAAAACATGGCGACATTGACTGGCCACCCAGATTTCCAGATTTGAAACCTGCGGGCTAGAAAAGCAAAGTGTACGACAGCAAGCCTCAGACAATTGACGAGCTCAAGGCAAACATTCGTGCCGAAATCATCTCTATACCGCCCGAGATGCTCGAAAAAGTGATGGAAAACGCAGCAAAAAGAGTACATTTTGCTTTTGTCAATAAAGGCGGCACTTGCCTAATCCAAATAAATTGTAAAGGACCAAATTTAATAAAAATACCGACATAAAAGATGGTGCACCCTGTATATTTCTACACATCACCCGAAACTCATTTGAACTGTCTTAATTACGAGAATGAAAAGTCAGCACTTCCCTGTAAGAACCCACTATTTGTTTGCCGCTGTTAAAAGATGACATTTGCGCAATGTCACCTTCTACTGTCAATTTACCAACACGTCATATCAGCTAATTTCACATAGTTACACTTCCTGGACGGTTGAAGACAAGAATCCTATAAGTTTCGTATGGCAATATGTCAAAGCCGATAGGAGCTCCTTTAAGAAGAATTTCAACTAGTTCTCATATTTGCTCGATAGCTTTCTGGATGCCGCTGCTTATATGACCACAAAAACTATTATCCTCAGAATGAGATCTTGCATCGGTGGTCGACATGATGGAACACAGAATTTATTCAGCCTGTCCTTAAATAGCTAATCTTTTTTTTTCTCCTCCTAATAATGTTGGTGTGCCCCAGGGCTCCATTTTGATTCCGACTTTTTTCTTCCTCTTAGTCGGTGTAAACACAGAGCATACATCGGCGAAAAATTGTTGTAAAAACTCACAATCGGGTCGAGATTTACTAAAGTATTTCTGCATTTGCTGGATAGGATTCTAAATTGAACGATAAAACTCAAAGTCGAATATTGTCCAGTCAATTGGCCTTGCCAGTGCTGGAACGAAACAGGTAGTATAATTCCACCAGTGCTTAACCTTAACACCAGTTTATAATGAAAATGCAACATAATTGTGAAAAAATGGTTACAAATGAATCATTGAAAGTATTGCCCATCGCTAACTACAACTTTTTACCATCTTATACACGAATCAAGCCATTCTTTGATGTCTTCATATGAGCGGAACTGCTGATCAGCCAAAAAATGTGCCATCGAACGGAAAAAGAAATAAACGGCGCAATATCTGGGGAATATGGCGGGTGGGGTAGGACTTCCCATTTGAGCGTTTCCAGGTAGGTTTTAACGGTGAAGACCAGCGTTTTCACACTGTAGAATCACTTTTTTTTGCATTTGCTCGTATAATGTCGATATTTTTCCCCAGTGATAGTTTCATTGGGTTTCAGCAGTTCAGTTCAGTTCAGCATCTCCGTCAAAATTTTGAAGCTCTTCGAACAAAAGGAGGAAATCAATACTTCAACTCAAATGACGATTATTTGGCACAAAATCAGACAATTTCACACAACCAAACGTATATGACGCCAAAACAAAATCACCAATGTTTCAAAACGGTTTGTTTACCATATGTCTAAGTTTGGATATATCAAAATGGACCAGCACTTACTGCTGGAGCCATCTATTGACAAACAGCGAGAACAAAGTCGCACACCTAATAAATAAATAATTTCGTTGATAACAAGATGATTTCATAACTTGTGTGGCATGTAGAGCCATCTTATTAGAAATAAATCTCGCGTTGCCGGGTCCATTCCATCCAAAATGATTTTTCGGTGAAAATCTTGAACAATTCTATGCATTTCCAAAATTAAATTGTCAAACATGTGGTGGTTTGGTGGTTGGGCTATTGGTGGCCCAAATCTTTGCAAAATTCTGTGCATGGAATCGACAAATCCGAGCTTTGGCCACTATTTGAGCAATAGAAGCAATATTCCCAGTTGTTCTTGTTCCTTATATCACAAAGTGTCCAAATAGTTCAAATTTCTGAACCAAATAAGGAATTCGGACTTCATTCCGACCGAGTAATGCTTTATCGTTCGAACAGTTTCAGCGAAATTTTCACAACTTGTGCAACGTTTCCAATGAGTTTTTGAAGCGGATATACTTCATTTGTGTGACAAAACGGATTCGGATATTTTTAGAGTCTATCCGCTCAGTCGTTGGACCTTCACCCTTTTGGCTAAGTCGATATCGCCATACAGTTTGTCGTTGTATCTCCATCTCCTCTACTCACCGTCTACGCAGACGGTACCGAAAATCACTGGAAGAATTTTCTTCTCAAAGCACCCAAAAGCACCCTCATCCATTTTTGATAAAATCCATTCATCTGCACCACAGAGTACGATACGCTTCAGCCACCGTTTTCTTCGAATGAAAGAAGAAAATCAACACTTCCCGCAAATGACGATTGTTTGGCACAAAATCAGACTTTTTCACACAATCAAAAGTATATGTTAAGCGTGTGAAATTCCAATATGACGAAAAACTGAGGCAAAAAATACTGCAATGTCCCAAAGTCAGTAACAATTTTTGGTCGTTCGTCAAAAACATTAGAAATTCCGCCTTGTCATCCCAACGCTCATTTACAATGACATTCCAGCTGTCTGCTCTTTCGACAAGGCCAATATACTTGCTGCACACTTTGCGGCCAGCTCAACACTCCCAGATTGTGCTTTGTCTCCGCCTACACTTGAGTGCATCGAATCTTCAATTGGATGAATCTAATAACTCCCCTTTATATAATATAACACCCCTTCTTCAGAAGAGGTGTTCTTCCACGCTGGCAAAACCACTGCGTAAGCTTTTTCATCAATCCTACTCTTTAGGACTCTTCCCGAGCAGATGGAAAACAGCATTTGTCCAGCCCGTCCCTAAAAAAGGCGAATCATCTTCTCTCTCTTCTTACAGACCCATTGCAGTTACGTCCCTTCTTTCCAAGGTCATGGAAACGCTGATAAATCGTCAGCTCATGAAATATCTCGAAACACGAAAACTTTTCAATGACCGGCAATATGGTTTTCGTAGCAACAGGTCCACTGGTGATTTGATGGCATGTCTCACTGAAAAGTGGAACCAAAGCGTAAATCAATCTGGCGAAAGCAAGATAGTTGCACTTGATATTTCTAAGGCATTTGACAGAGTTTGGCATCAGGCTCTTTTGTCGAAAATGCGTGCATTTGGGATTGACGACTCTCTTCTTCAATGGATTAGAAATTACCTTTCGGAACGTTCAATTCAAGTTGTCTTGGACGGTTTCAAGTCTGATATTCACAAAATAAATGCTGGTGTGCCCCAAGGCTCTGTTCTGTCTCCGACACTCTTTTTAATATTCATTAATGATATCTTGACTGCTACTTCTAATCCAATTTATTCCTTTGCTGATGACAGTACACTCTGCTTTTCATATTCGTTCCCGGACTCACGGCCCTGCTCTTCGGCTGTAGTACGAGAACGGCAGCGTATGCTAAGCTCAGAGTGGAATTTAATGCTTCTAAAAAAGCGAAATTTAAATACCCAGCCATTATCTATGAATGGCACTTGCTTCGTCGAAACCGAAAAACTTTCCATTCTCGGTATGTGTGTCAATGACAACTTACGTTGGAATGACCACATACTCGTATTTGATGTCGCCAAAAATAAGCGATGTAAGAAATATTTTACCCCCTCTGATCTGGCCTCAATATATAAGGCATTCATCTGCCCAAAATTGGAGTACAACTCGAACATCTGGTCAGGTGCTCCTAAAACATCTCTGCACCTGTTAGATAGGATTCAAAACCATGCGATAAAACTTATTGACGATACTAATATCAGTCAATCAATGGATACCCTCGAACACCGACGAAATGTCTCGTGTCTCACTTTGTTTTATCGCTATTTCCACCACCAGTGCTCCACTGAAATCGTCAGTAGCATTCCGCCCATTCAAACTTTCAACCGTAACACCCGTCTCGCTATGAATGCTCATCAGTATACCCTCAAGCCCATTTTCGGACGTACTCTAAAATATCGTGATTCGTTCCTAAGCCGTACAACTCGCTTAAGGAATGCCGATCTCTGTATTTCCTGGTCGTTTTAACTTGCAAACATTTAAAAACAATGTACATCGGTACCTCTCTTTTCTTCCTCCCTAGATTGGCAAGTGTTATTCTTCGTTTGATCTCAGCGCTGATCTTGTCTGAATTGATAGCACAGTCTAGGTAGACAAAGACCTTTACTACCTCTAAGTTGTATCTGTCAAGGGTAACGTTCTGTCCGAGACGTCGGTGTTGAGTGTTCTTTCTGCTTGATCACATATACTTGGTTTTGCCCTCATTGACCGTTGAACCCATCTTCGACGTTTCCGTCCTAATACTCGCTAAAGCGCCACTAAAATCATGCTGCTTTTTCCCGATTATGGCAATATCATCAACATATCCGAGGGTGCCGTGACTTAAGGCCAAATTCTATCATTTGGCATGATAACAGTTTGATAAAGCGACATTAGGCCAATTTTGAGTTCTTTACCAACCTTGATCGAGCAGCGTACATTCTCCATCATCATCCTGCACAAACGGACGAGAATTGTAGGGATGTCAAATCTAGACATTGTTCTGTATAGCTCGTTTCTATAGATACTATCATACGAGGCCTTAAAACGATAGATAGGTGGTGTGAATCGATGGGTTTTTTCCAAGATCTGCCGTATTGTGAATATTTGGTCGATGGTGGCCTTTATCAGCAACACTGATATGAACCAATCAGATTCTTGACAAACGGCCTCAGGCATTTACACAGTACAGTAGGATCTTGTAGGCGATATTAGCAAGACTTTTACCCTGTAGTTGACACTGCAGTAGACTATTCTCACTATTCTCACATTTTTACTATCAAGCAGTCTGAATAAGTATTTCATTTAAATTCACAGTTTCTACCTAATAGGTTTACTGGCCACTCTCTGCAAGTTTATTGGGGGCAGAGGAAAGTACTGGTCTTATCGTATACATCTTCAAATGACGCTACCGATTTGATCAGTCACAAATTGCCGGTCATAGGTCTTGTTGGCGGCTGGACCACCGGTAGTCCCTACCAGGACTTAAATCACGGTACCATGGGAGTCAGGAGCCTCCCGGATCGCGGTCCGGGCCTGACTTGAAGAGGTAGGCCCACTTGTGGGAGCGTCATGGTGACTGTGGTTTAAACCCAAAGTCGCGGGAAGGCTCTTCCTTTGGTTGACCCAATGTACAGTTGCAATAAGTACTGGGTGCTGCGACCCTAAGAGCAGTAAGAGGTTTTAGGTCGGCCTCGACTCATACCAAGGGTCGAACTTGTGCCGGCAACACATCTCCGATTTGGTATCTCAGGAAGGCGGCAGAGCGATGGCAAGGCGTATCCTTGCCATGGATGTATGGGCATCCCGTAAACATAAGTCTCCATAAGAGGTGGTTTACGTTAAAAATCAGACACTATGTAACACCAGACTTTTCATTGTACAGGACTAATGAAACTCAAAAGATCAAAGGGAACGTATCGAAGAATCTCCTGGTGATGGAGCTGTTTTTAAGTGTAATTAAAAATCCCCATGCATTCAGATAAGAAAACTACACTTCGGACAGAGAAACTTGAATCGTTGAAACTTGAGATCCCTGAAAATATAATGGCAACTCTTTATCATTCTGAAATAGTTGCTGACCGAAGTCAAACCATATTGAATGATGGGATCTAGGATTATACCTATACTATTGTACTTGTCTTCTTCCTGATATTTTAATCTCTTCATAATTCCATAGGCTCAAAAAGTCACATGAACCGTTTGATATTACATAGAAATTTGTATCTTCTGCAAGAAGAAAATTCTTGTTGACTGTCGATAAATGCTCAATCCCCCATTTTCACACATGTAAGCTTAGCTGACGTCACGCAACGATACCGTAGTCGTCTGCATTAAAGAACATATCGTCAGATCTACCATCAGTTGCTTAAGTCTTTTGCTATGTATTATTATCAATGGAAATCCATGCCCTGAGATGTACACCAACACAGTCAACATCCAGCAATCATCATCCTATAAGTCAGAACCAATGCGTAGGTGTTGCAGAAAGAGCACACAAAAAGGAACCTGTCCAATGACGTCCGTAGCGCAAAATTTTCTTACTTAGGCCCTTTCGCAAGGGCCCTGCAAAAACCAACAAAGACGCAACCAAAACTGACTAAAAAACAACAAAAAATAAAAAATAAAAAATAAATAAACAAAAATAACGAAAGAAACTGTGAACCCAATCATTCATGAAATAAAATGTTGCCTTTCCACTCGTACTGAGTTGCCCCGGACCCCAACCGTTTTAACTACTTATTTTGGTCGTCTTATGGAGTCCATCAGTCACTTTGCTTGTTTCTGTTTGCTTTGTTCGCAGTGCGTTTCTGTGTGTGCTGCTCTTTGGCCAACAACAACGTCATACACCTTTTTCGGTTTCCTGGAAAATTATGCGACACCCACGCGTATCTTTAAGTTCGCGTGTCTTTAGATTTACTTGCCGTCGTCCATTCCGATTGAGAATCCAGAGGAAAGGACTACTCGAACTCGTATATTTCATCGGCATTTCCTTCCTCGTGCCGCTAATACTATACGCACACGAAGCCACAAAAATTACAGAAAAAAAAAGAAAATAGAAGCCGAACAAGAAACTTACTCAAACAAGGACGTGGCACTACATACATAAATACACGTACATCCTCGTACATATTTATGTATGTAGAGCAGCAGCACCCAAAATTTCTTCAATTCTACACACGGAAATTGGACTTGAAGGTTTTCTATTATTTTTTTCCGTCTTGCTCTCTCTCTCTCTCTCGCTCTCGTATTGTCCCTTTCTCGTCTTTTTCACATTTTTTTTTTTTTGTAATCTTTTTATTTATTATCAATTTCCGTGAAATGCCAAGTTTCCGTAAATTTATCAAGTTTCTAGTATTACCCGTTGGAAAAGTGCGAGGACAACGAAATCCCTTAGCTTGAACACTCACTGATAAGGACGAAAAGTCAAAACTGTTATACGAATAACGACCTGCAAATAGAAGTTACAAGTCCTGCTGCTCTGATAAAGAACCCCACAAAAGGGACTACAAAGAGAGAAAATCCAATAAAAGGTTTAAATTATAGCTGAAGGGCAATGTACAAGCAGAAGACGGTAGAAAAGGGAATTTTCAAGAAACCATTGTATAGGGAATACCGATAATAGCGAAAAGAAAAGACGAATTCGCAATAACCGTTTTCGTATTTGTCGTATTCGTACTCGTATCTACCAAAAAAGGAGCACAAGTACGGATACAAAATCTAAAAATCTGCGTGGAGTTGAAGCTTTTGCCTCTACTTTCTTCGTCATTTTGTGTTTTTATGTCAAATACGAGTACATTGGCACGCAAGGATTTGTCGGGTGGTATTCGTCCTCGTTGTCATCGTCATCGCCGATAAGGTACGAATACGAGTATGTGTGTTTGAATATTGTAAACGTTGAAGGTGTAGTCTTTCTTTCTGCTTTCTGCTTTCCACTTTCTACTTTCTAGTCTCTCTCTCTAGTCTCAACTTATGCCTCCTGACGACATAAATGTGTATATAAACACATAAATACTAAAACAGATTTCGGTGTAGCGTGTTGGAGCAAATGGTTATAGAGAAAAAGATTTCATTGTCAATTAATGAATTTTTGAAGGAAGCGCCTTGTGATTCAGTGAATCCTTGAATTCTTTTATATTGTAAGTTTTATGAATGGAAAAGTGTAGCAATGGGTTTAAGGACGATTTGATTTATTGCTTTGTTTTCAGTTTTAATTTTTTTCAATTCTACGAGTATATGTATGACATTATTATTAAAGTAGGTAATTAGATCGTATTTTTTTTTTAAGAAAATCTACATATCTATGCGATACACTATCTAAAAGGAGTCAGTTATCAGGTGGGAAAATGCAACAGATTCTAATTTATGTCAAGTACATGTGTAGGGATACCTTTAACAAGTATGTTGGGCTTCGTTCTGCAGTTTTATTTGCCAATGTTCTCCGCGGACCTTGACCCACACGTCTTTCCAGCTCGCTCAAGTCCAAGCTAATTCCATTCTAACTGCATGAGCCCTCTTAAATAAGGCCTTCCTATTTTGTGTGATGGATTCAGCGATCCTTCGAGCTGGAGCTCCATTCATGCGCTGGAACAAAAAAAAAATCGCCACCCAAATCGCTACGGGCGTACTTCTTTCATTAGATCCATATAGTTGTACAGCCTTTCGATACATCGTTCTAAGAGCTCAGCCTTAATACGCTCTTGTAAGTTTACATATCTCATATCTCTGCACTATATAACAAGATGACGAGGGGCGTATGAATCGCCTCCTTCTATTCTTGAGATAGGGCTTGCTGTTCAATAATAACAGCGGTTAATGGAAGCTATTCTTCGCTGGATCGCCGCGCTTATTTCATAACTGAAATTCACTATGTAACCTGAGTAAATAAATTCTGTTGCCGCCTTAAGATTATTTATGCCTCTTGTTCTTCCTAAATCGTCCTTTGCTGATGACAGCTTGTGACAGTAACGCCAATTTCTGATGCTGTTTCCTCAATACCTAAAAATACTCTATTGGCATCCAGCTGGTTTCTCCCGATTATGTTAACGTCATCTATGTTACATATGCCAGAAGTTGGACAGATTTTTAGAGTACTTATTCTAACTACGGTGTCTGCTTGATGTTCCACACAATTTTTTCGAACACGAATTTTAGAAGCTGCATGGTAGATCGAAACCATGTGTGAGACTTTCAACATCAAAAAGTTGGGTAATGTTTCTTCTGACTTTGGTAGAGCAGTGGGAGTTCTCCATGAATGTCCTGCAGAACCGATCGAATTTGGCGACCAGAAATTAATCTGTTTAGCTCGCTTCTAAAATCTCTATCACAAGCCACTTTGAAATCGATGAGTATTGGTGAGAGTTGGTGAGTATCGATTTTGGCATTCTTGACACCTAACCAAGGAATGTACCAGAGTAAATATTTTTTTTATGGCAGACTTCCCATGTCTAAGACCGCACTGTTCTTGTATGTAACGTTTACTGGGTTTATGTATTGAGTTGATCATACGACATAGAGGGCGCCTTTAACAACGTCAACACATCCGCAATCACGACTGCACTGTCAACTCTGCAGGTAGACGGCTCACTTGGGGAGCTGATTAATCTAATGCTAAGAAGCAGGATAATCAACTCCAAACTGGGTGAGACTTCTGCTAAAAGATATGTCAGTAGGGGTACGCCGCAAGGGGGTGTCCTCTCCCCCCTTCTCTGGAACTTAGTGGTTAACGAACTACTGATATACCTGGAAGCGGGTGGTAGCAGAGTGATTGCCTATGCGGATGACGTTGCCATAGCCGTCTCAGGAAAACATTTAAATACCATTAAAGAACTCCTCCAAGTAAATCTTAACAGATTAACCTGCTGGGCAGATCGCTGTGGATTGGGAATAAACCCCCATAAAACTGATCTTGTCCTCTTTTCTAGGAAATATAAAATTCCAATCATAGACCCTCCTTCAATAAACGGTACCAGTTTAGCTTTCTCCGATACAGCAAAATATCTGGGTCTCATTTTTGACAGGAAACTAAACTGGAAACCTAACATTCAAGAAAGAGTCAATAAAGCTACAATAGCTTTATTCTCTTGCAAGAAAGCCATTGGGAACAAATGGGGCCTTCAACCTCGGATAACCCACTGGCTATACATCTCGGTCATAAGACCGATACTTACTTACGGGGTGGTTGTCTGGTAGACGGCCTTGGAAAATGCAGTCAACCGCATTAAATTAAGCAGAGTCCAAAGAACAGCATGTCTATGCACAAGCGGAGCCTTGCGGTCTACCCCCTCTGCGGCATTAGATATTCTGCTTCACTTGACACCCCTCGACATTTTTAGCAAGCAAGTAGCTGCGACTGCAGCTATTCGCCTTAAAGCGACTAAACAGTGGACAAATAATTCATTTGGCCACGCCAACATTCTTAATACATTAGGAATCCTCACGGAGAACACCGATTACACCATACCTGAACTTTGGTTTGACAAAAACTTCCATGTAAGCTTCCCCTCTAGATCATTCTGGAAGGAGGATGCTTTCATGGAGGACAAGTCAATCCATCTCTACACAGATGGATCTAAAACCGACAGCGGAGTTGGTGGCGGTGTTTTCTCAGATAAGCTAAATCTAAGCCTCTCTTTCCGCCTTCCAAATCACTGTAGCGTGTTCCAGGCGGAAATTTTGGCGATTAAAGAAGCTCTGTCCTGGCTGAAGAAAAACGTGATATCTGCAAAGGATATCCGCATATTTTCGGATAGTCAGGCCGCCATCAAGTACCTGGACTCGGTCTCATTGTGTTCTAAAACTGCCCTTGAATGCCGATCATCTCTCATGGAGGTGGCAGAGCAGTTCAACATTCACCTCTGTTGGGTGCCGGGCCACAGAGACATTCCAGGGAACTGCAGAGCCGATGAACTCGTCAAAATTGGAACCACTCTACCTATCCTACCGGATAAAGGTAGTATAGGTATACCAATCGCTACGTGCAAACTAACACTAAAGCTAGATGCCAATAAAAGAACGGACCTTAGGTGGACTGCTGGACAAACATGTCTAATCACCAAACAGATCTGGCCAAGGCTGGATCTGAGTCGATCTAAGTGTCTGATCCTTTCAGATAGGAAACATCTCAGCGCCATAATAGGTGTCATTACCGGACACTGCCTCATAGGCAAGCACGCAAGAAGGCTTGGCGCTTTAACTAACGATTTCTGTAGAAGCTGCATGGACGAGGAAGAGGAGGAGACAATCCCCCACCTACTCTGCACATGCCCAGCCCTCTCTCAGAGAAGGAAGCTTTATCTAGGAGCTTTCTTCTACAATGACCTAAACGGTTGGTATTGCCAACAGCCACTCTTACCTAACCTAACCTAACCTACGTAATGCATATTAATCAATTATGTATTGCCCGTTTTGTTCGATGACATTTTCCATTTCTCGGACAACTTTATAATTCCGCGTTCATAAAACTTCCTATCTTTCTCAGCAAGAAACTTGTCAAGGTACTGTTTGATGAGGTCGTCAGAAGCAAACGGTTCCACGATTTAAGGAATTTTTCAAGGAGCGAATTAAGCGGAAGTTTGATGGGGCAGTATCTGGACTGTATGGTAGATGTGGCATCATATCCCAACCGAGGTGTAACAATTATTGCCGAGTGACTAAATTTGTATGTGGTCTCGCATTGTCTCGGCGAAACACAACACCCTTACTATTGATGAGCTCGAGTCGTTTCTGTAAGATGGTATCACTTAATTTCTGCAGTTGCTTACAGAAGACATTGGAATTAATCGCTCATAGAAGACTGGTATATTCCAATCCCAGCAGATTGACAGCATCATCTTCTCTTGGTGGATGTCCGTTTTTGCTTGCCTTTCCGATGCTTCATCTCACCTATTCCAACTTGTTTTTCGGCTGATATTGTTATAGGCAATTAATTTTTCGGCGAACGTGATCGCAGACATTTATGCACTTAGTCAGATGAATTTCTTTCAACTCATGCGGTACCCAAATATCAAGCTTCTTTATGAAGTCAAGTGATTTCAACAACGCTTCTAGTGAACGCTTTTAAAGCTCGAACCGTTCAATGCTCATTTTCTTGTAGCAATCGTCATCAATCTCAGAAGGTCCGGAGCGATGAGCGCCTTCACCTGAAAAATCACCATCAGGCGAATCAGTTCTGGCACTGGCTTTTTAGATGACATTTCTGCTGTTAACTTTACCCAATTTTTCCCTTGCCTCAGTTGCTTTCCTCTGCTTTTTGAAGTAATAAAGCAATATATGGCGAATGTGCTCTTCTATGTTCGAGCAACAATTATATGCACAAAACTTAGCCTTAGGTTGAGTGTCAACAATAAAATGCGCTCAAAATGTCACGCTCAGATACAAGTAAACGCGGGCAAAGCCATCCATTGCAAAAAAGAAAAAAAGTGGAATGACTTTTTGGACCACTCAATAAAGTAGTAGGCGCAAGTCAAAGGGTCAGCTCTCTTTAGGACCGAACGGACGGTGCTGAGAATTCATTTACCCAACATGCGTTGCTTTGGCCAAATTTAACAGACAAGCTGGTGCATGACTCTAACCAGGACAATTTCCCCATCATTAAAAGGCCACGGGAGTGGTTGTTCCTAACTTTTAGCGCCGGCTTTACGGGCTTCGGTTCAGGTCTTATTGCCATTACAAGTCCTGACTGTGATTCCTGCAGTGGCATGTTTCGGTCCCCTTGATCTCGTCTTTTTCCACCTTCTTTTCTTTGCCTCCGAGAAAGTAATGTTCAGAATTTGAATGGAATGCCAAACAAGTCGCCATTGTGCAAGAAACTTTGCAATGATTTCGAGCTCTTTTTCATTCCCTTGATGGTTTGGTTATTTTGCTTTGCTTGGTGGACTGGATTTCGACAAGCACCGGATTGATTCCTACTGAACTACGTCACGTCTACCTAAGGCACTCATTCTGCTACTTCCTTCAGCCTGCACTGAATTTATTGCCTCTTGAACTACTCTTCAGTGGAAGTGCTCATGTGAGATGCGCATCTGTTAGCAAATAAGAAAATATTTAACAACAAGCGTCTGCAGTTTTCTAGGGGTTATAGCGGTTACTTTCAATTATACTAGCATCAATGACCCAACGTTAGACCGACACAGTGGCAATTTGTGCCTTGTGTTACAGATATTGCTGCTCCAGATTTCCAACAGTATAGCGAATGCGGACTTTACTCGAATCCACTTTGAATCTTATGCGAGAATTTAGATATTTTCCAAAATATTCCATTTGGAAGTGTGGATAAACCTTATCGTTGTATCATACATTATTGTTCTGCTGTATGCATCTGCCTGATTTAGACGTGATGGACAATATGTAATCGACACAAGACACAACTCTAGTATTGGAAATGTCCGAACGTGATTGTAGCCAAGGCTCGAATATCTTGGATGACAAAACACTAAGTATCTAGCGAAAATCTGACGACAAAGATCTGCAATCTGAAGATACTGTTAGCATCTTTTTTAATTGATGGTGAGATTTGGAATGATGATTACTTCTGGAGACATTTTGTCATTAAACAAAATGAACCATCTAATGTGGAAGATGATCGACAGCAACATCCTGCAACCGACAAAGAAGTGGTCCGGATAGCACTATTCTTAACTAAAGACCAATAAGGCTGCGGAATCAAAATGACTACCTACTGAATGAGTTACAATAACACGGAACAGAAATGGATTCTTAGAACAATTTGTCTGATCTTCAAGACAGAACACCAACAACAATGCGTTAACTATAGAGAAATCAGCTTGAGCATCAGGATGCTACTGTGTGAGTTTTAGAAGCTCTATATGCACAATGTGATTGATCCTTATCAGTGATGGTCGTTGCCTGGTTATCAACTAAGTATTCGTTTTAATGCAGATCATTGCAAAAAACATTGAACTCCAAATTGACGCCCACCACCTGGTTATGACCGCATATTACGGCATCCAGGTCAGATTCTAGCATCCCTGCCGAACTCACTATATACATATGCATAATTGCAATGGATATACGAGTAGATCGCTGCTCCATAAAACTTGGTAATGACAACACCGAGGCCCTTGATGTCAAAATAGGGTTTCGGCAAGGTAAAGCGAAGCCATATTATTTGAGGTAGAAGAAAATGGATTTAGTGGCAGATGAAAAAAAGTACACGCGATATGACAGCTTTGATGGCACGCCACAACAGGTGAGTGGTGAAAACTCTGCCCCCCTGGACCGTTGAATGCAAGTGAATATCTTACTGATTCACGTTTCGTTGAATTGCCATGGCAACTGAGAAATAAGTCAATTTGAAGTGCGACACAAAAACCCCTATGGTCTAACTTACCTTGGCTGTTTCCAATAAATAGTTTTCGAGTGACTTTCCGTCCGATGTGCGAAATGGAGTTTGGAAAAAAAGATATTACAACGAACTCTATGGGCTGTACAGTAACATTGATTTTGCATGATTGAGATGTGGGTTAAGGAACATGTTCACTCCGGACTGTAGCTCCACCTAAGGTGAGGTCGGATTACTTAAGTGTCTGCACCATTCGACATTTGAGTATTCCGAATATGATACTTATTAGTGCTCCCTTCAACGATGACCAGATAGCAGTGATAATTTTTCGAATTGTTATGCTTCAGCACCTGTCAAAGTTACCAATGACATCCAGCTGTCAAAATATTCAGTAAGCTTTGCCATTTCATCATGCATCGTTTTACGCTTGCCGTACGTGCGGAAATTATTAAAAAATATTATTGAATTCCGGCTCAATTCTAAATACGCAACGTGAATTTCGTCGTGAGGTCGGTCATCATCATGGCTTCAGTGTGCAGGCAATTCGTCGATCGTGCAGTTTGAGCGTGAGAACACTCTTTTGTGTTTTAAGCCACTAACCAGACAGAGATTGGTTTAAAATGAAATGGCCAGTATCGAAGAAGACTCAGAAATGTTGCTTCGACGCCGATTAGTTGAATTGGGTATTGCCAGAGAGTCGCAAATTGGGCGCTGGAAATATTGGGCGAAGATGCGGATTTTGGCCA
Source organism: Volucella bombylans (assembly GCA_949129095.1). Taxonomy (NCBI): domain Eukaryota; kingdom Metazoa; phylum Arthropoda; class Insecta; order Diptera; family Syrphidae; genus Volucella; species Volucella bombylans. The sequence goes on from OX422141.1 coordinate 203,436,336, forward strand.
AAAAATCATCCTCTCCGTCGGGGCCCATTTTTATCTCAGCGGCTATGTCAACAAGCAAAATTGCCGTTATTGGAGCGAAGACAATCCACACGTGTTCGTCCAAACATCAATACATCCACAAATATTGAGACTGTTGACTGTTTGGCGGCATCATTGGACTTTATTTTTTTCGAAATGAGGAAGGAGACACAGCTACCGTCAATGGTCTTAGGTACAAGCTTACGCTACATACATAAAAATTGTGAAGGAAAAATTTGGCAACTCACGGAGAGCGTTCATTAATTGGCCGCCGCAGACATGTTCTTTGACACCCCTCGATTATTTTCTCTTGGGCTATGTCAAGTCCTTAGTCTACGCTAACAAGCCAACATTCGACCCGCTATTGCGGGAATATCGCCACACATATTGGACCGACTCATCAAAAATTTGACCTGAAGCACTGCCAGCGAAGCCGAGTCGGCCTTTTGAATGATGTGCTATTCCAGACAAACCAATTTTATATCTCACTCCATTGTTGTTTTATTTGAATTTATTTTCCTATCGTTCTGAACTGGTCACCTTACATAGTTCTGAAGAGGATTAGGGTTAAGTGTCTCTTTCACGAAGGGTGCTATGAAATATTTACATTTGAAGCCCAAAAGATTCTGCCATAACTTAGCAAATATTTTATTAAGTCCTGGAAATATATTGAATTTTGCACGAATTAAGAATTTCTAACAAAAATGTTTTACATGTTTTGATCGCAAAACTTCATGGCATGCCTTCCTAGTACTCAATTACACTGAAGCGCCACCGACTGCTTTCAGTGAAGTCTTCCACTCTCGCACTAGCATGAAAGTTGTGACAGGGTTCAGCAGGGTTTTAATGCAGTTTGTTGTCGGTGCAGATGCATATGCTTCGTTCCCTGAACCGACTCTTCACAATTTAGTTCATTGCCATCAAGATATCTCATATCTCCGCTTGAAAGACAGAAAAAGTTTTCCTCACAAGGAATGAAATCTTAAGTTGTCGTCATCCAGAAAGACACCAGCGCCGCATTCTAAATCGGTTTTGGAGCCATCCGAGAAGTCCTGACGACATTCCTTTTGTATCTCACATTGCAGCTGAAATTATTCTTGGACACAGGGCGGTTTTCGAGGTGACATGTTTAGTCCAAAGAAGTTTGTTAGTTTGGGTGAGTACCTTTAAGCACACAATTTCTAGTGCATCAATTGCCGATCACGTCTAGGGCTTTCTGTGCTTTAGAGCATCCATGGTCCAACAGCTCAGCTACATCCTCTGCATATGAGACCTTTAAGAAGTGAGTCGAAAACATGTCCCGTTTACCCATGCCATCATATATTGTCTGCAGTCAGCAAGCACAGTCGTTTTCTTTTATGTCACTGTGCCCTGGAATCCAGAGCAGTGTGGCACTGAAATGGGCAAGCTCGTCCTGCACTTCTGCACCAATTTGGAGAATATGGTAGCCGAGTCAATAGCTTTTACAGCGGCTTGGCTACCTATGAGGAAAGCAATGTTTTGTTTGTGCATTGTATCATCCCTGAGTTCCGCCTGTAAGACGATGGGTAAAATCCGGCAAGCGGTATGATATTGAAATTTTCAGTGATTCCGAGTAGCACCGGTCCCCACACCACAGTTCATCTTCGATCCGTCGGTGCAGATGACTGTGTGGAAGCCCTTTACTACTTCTTCATGTCCAATTCACCAGCAATGCCTTTATCCACAAAACTAGTGCACCGTAAATTCTGGGCACCAGATTCTGAAGCGCACTTTAGCAGCATTTTCCGTATTGGTACGCATGTTGTGTCTTAGATGAAGGATGCGTTGGCAAAACTGTTTTGCACCCATTCTGTCCATGTTCTTCAACATGAAGGAGAGTTAAGACTGATGCATCTGAAACTCTTGACGACCTTGTATGCATCTTGTCCGATTTTCATTGTTCGTCGGGGTTTCGGTATGTACACATGCCAATGCCATGTTTGCAGTGAAGGATCTCTTCATTTTTTTACTATCAGGATATATGCCATCGGTGCCAAGCGACTTGAACCCATTAAGCGAAGCGAGACTGATGGCCTTATCCTATTCTTATTCTAGTTTTGTAGAAGTTCAAACTGTCTGTCTTTTGAACAGTCTATTCGACCTTTTCTTCTTCAGAAAACCATGCTCAGACCAATACGCCTTTAGCTTTCGGGGTATTCTTCGAAGGCATTACATGCAAAATCTCTCGTCTCAATAAGTTTTTTTCTTCTGTCGCTGTTTGGATATCATTCCTGATCGATGCCGATGGCTTTCAAATATTCTAGAAAGGTTTTTACCCGGCGTTATTTTTCGTAATGTCTCTCGAAATTTTCTCGCACAGCTAAGATTGAAATTTACTCTAAATTTCTCCCATCAAGGCTGGTTATATTGTTATGTGTTCGAATCAACATATTCGATTTACACTCCGAACCTACATATTTATGTAGTTCCTTCATGTAGGACCTTAATTTCGAAATAATATTTCTTTGTACCCAAAGATAAAGCTGATGTAAGATAGGAGTGATTTATATTCTCCTTTCCTGGATCAAGCTCCTAATCAAAATTTCATTTGGTTTATCATAGAAATTAGTCACGTTGATAGGTACGAGTTGAAAGGTATTCAAAGCGAGAGTAGAGAATACTTCATAACTACTGGATTAATGATAAATCCTTTAATTTTTAATTCAAAGGATAATTAATAAAAATACAATATAATCTGCTCGTATTCGTATTCTTCAGCTCAAGTGGATTCTTCTTCGTATACTAATTACTCATACCATCTCGGCTAATAATAATAGCTATAGAATCAACCACCCAACCAACCAACCATCGTCTACCACTTCAAATTCAATATCCTATTGTCACATCGGTAGCTTCAGCATCATACCCTTGTCATCTAGCCGTCCTTGCTGCCGCTGCCGCGCCACTGCTCTTAACCCACAACACCATCAATACTTAAAAGGTTTTGTTCTGTTTTTGTGTGCACACTGTCAGAGTGTGGGTGTTTTACACATCCTGTACTCATCAGCAACTAATGCGTTGTCTGGTTTTATTTTCTATTTTCCATTTCCTATTATCATTTCCCTTCTATATGTACTCGTAGTATTATTATTCCAATTTTTTTCTTCTTTTTTTTCTGTTTTTTCGTTTCCTCATTTTCGTTGTATGTTATTCTATTGCCACCATCACTACCACCATCGTCCCAAGTTAGGGCTCCTTTGGAGCAGTGGGGTATGTTTAACCGTATAATGTAGCATTATCTGCTATAAAATATAGCGAATCGGCGAAATTTTCCGTTTGTTTCTATACTCAGGATATAACATAGTGTTAGCGCCATATATTGTACCAGTGCAAGTGTATGGATCATACATCCTCGTATGCATATGTGTGTGCTCTGTATTTTGTCACACAAGAGTACCAGTACACAAATAGCAGAAAATGATGTGGAGGTGGCGAATTTCATTAGGAGCCCCAAGGATCTGGGAGCAAAGCTACTCGTAGCACCGACACTAGGCACCAGCACCATCACCATTACCATTACCAGCACCAGCACCAGCACCAGCACTAGCACCAGGCACTGTAGGAACGAGAAATGGAAAACATAATTACTTCATATTAAAAGAGTGTGTCACACTCTCCTTAGCTATTGCTACGAATATTTGTTGTGTAAAGACGACCTATACTACTATCATACATGGTACACGTTATATGCGCTCGAAAATGATTATATCCCCACAAATTGGTTAGGTTCTTAACAACAGCAACAGAGAGAATATCAGAATAGCAAAATAGGAGAATATGCGAATAGGAGCTTAGGGGACGCTTTTTTAGCGAGTCAAGAGGGACTGCTATTTAATCCACATACACTGGTACACGCAAACTTTGTGACTTACTGCTAACTCGTCATAACTCGCTGCTCTCTCACACACTAAGTTCTATAAAGGAAACGAAGTTAACGATCATGATATTATGATGTTTTATTCTGTGCTTTATGGCAGAAGACTATTCGAGCGCCCTCGCTCAAATTTTCACCCTCAGCCATCATACTCAATAGCTCACAGCTAACATCCATATTTGGGAGAGGAAGGAACATATACAGAATAACAAAAAAAAAAATAAATAAATAAAAAAAAAACGGAAAACAGGATGTGCGATGCCTGATGTAAGGATGTTGTCTGTTTTATTTAGGCGGAAACCATTTTGTCAGCAGAATTACACCTCTTTTCTCAATTCGCACCACATCCAGAGACCAGAGCTATTCACATATCCTTAAGAAATATATATTCTTAAATAGGTTCAAATGCAAAAGAAAAAATTGGTGATTGCCTTTGGAGTTTGTTGTGTCATAGCATACGTAGATGGCAGTGTTATTATTTGCACCCGTCTTCTTTTTCTATACGCACTCGTATAGACCACCATAAATACATACCCTAATTCGAATCTACCCCCCATACGATATGCACTCACCCCATGTCTAACCTTGTTAAATGTTCTGTCTAATTACTTTTCAATTATCCTTGATTTGGTGGGAGTATAGTAGTGTGCAGAATAATAGAGAAGGAAGCAATGAATTGTTCCAATTTCTATGATGTATGAATAGTTGGATCAGTTTCCCTTTTTTTTTCTTTTTTTTTTTTTGTGGGTCTCCTATAAGTGCCAAAAGAGGGAAAGTGGAAGGATTAGAGTAGTAAAACGACGATGACAAGGAAATTGGAGAAGACAAAGTTAGCAGTTTACTTTTCAAGCCAAACAGAGAACTTAATTTAATATGCAACTGAAGATGGGACGTCTGCTGGGTGGTTGTGTTCCATGGTCAGAGGACGAATAGCTTTAATTAATGAAGACATGAAATAATTTAAAACAATAATGTGCAAGTGGGTTTAATTTAATTTGGGAAAATATTACTACTTCATCAATTAGGGTAATAGGTGATTTGTATACACTATCGTATGAATCACATAGATGTGGTAGGCTAGGAGTGCGCAATTCCAGTGAGATGTGTGAAAAGTGTGTCTGATGTTTTCATCATGTACACTAAAAAATTTAGCTCTTGATGAAAATCGTACCAGTACTCCACTTGTAGTGCTAGTAGTTATAGTAGTTCTAACGATACCTTGATGTGATGTCGATTCTCCGTGCCAAATAAATTCCCCTCTGGCCTTGAGTACGAGTCAAAAGAATATTTAACTTAAATTATTGCAAATCGCCATTTCGCCGGCTTCAGAAGAGGTAATAAGGTCTTAGCAAAAAAAAAAAAAAAAAAAAAAAAAAAACACTAAAGAGTCTCTATATAAAACCCTCATCATCCCAGTACTGTTTTATAGTGCAGAAGCATGGACGTTCGCAAAGTTGGATGAAGACATCCTTGGCGATTTGGAAGGCAAAATTCTTCGAGTGATTTCTGGTTCCGTTTGCATTGACGGGATTTGGAGCATGAGATTTAACAAGGAACTGTACGAGTTGTACCCTAACTTGAGGGGCATAATCACTGTAATTGTCAAAGTTATTTAGGAAACTTATTTTATTATTTGACTGCTCGAACCTGTTTATTACTTTAGAAGAAATTGTATACAATAAATTTTGAAGAACGCGTTGGAATAGCTGCAACAAACCGACGAGTAGATTTGAATTGTATTGTATCCGTTTCAAATTTTAAAAGTAGGACTTGAAAACTAATAAAAATTAAGGTTTAACAATATCTAGGAAGGAGATCGAATTTGAGGGAGAGAGTGCTGCGATTAAAATCGAAAACGGAAAGGTTGGAGTTTACTTTACACAGCATACGGAAGATTGACTCGTTAGAGCCATATGTGGTGCGGTGGATTGGTATGTAAAAGAGACGGTGGCAACGTAGATTTCGTGGGTTAGTGTAAAGGAAACGGCGCTTGTGAAGAGTCGGCGAATGAAAAGAATGTCAGCTGCGTCCCTCCGTTCCTCAAGGTTATTCTGGTTAATGAGTTTGAGACGGTCTCGATGGGGAGGTAAGATTAGATGATCGTTCCAAGGTAGGCCTCGATGAGGAAATCGAAGACAACGACGCTGGACGCTCTCAACACGGGATACATGAAGTCGTTGAAAGGGACACCACGCTTGACTAGCGTACTCGAGTGATGTATAGTGATCTGGTCACGTACGGGTTGTAGAATTCTTTGTACAAATTTTTAACGAAGCCAAGTGATGAGTTTGCTTTAGTACCCAATTAATTAAGCTCCCTGTCGCATAATATGCCAAGGTCGCGGATAGACTCAACAAGGGATATGGATTGGACGTGGAGATGGTAAATTCGTTGACGAGACTTCTTGCACTTACGTGAGAAGGTAATCGATTGACATTTGGTGACATTGAGTTCTAAGCAGTTTTTGATGCACCAGGTGGAAAAATTATTTAGATCTATTAGAAAGAGGCTGGCGTCATGCTGTGAGGAAATGTGCTTAAAAAATAATCATTAATAATTCCTAGGGGGTGGCCCTGGTGTAGTGGTACTAGCAATCGCTTCTCACTCGGAGGGTCCAGGTTCGAATCCTGCCCATTGCAAATCAGTTTTTCATTTGTGTAATTGGAACTCAGACAGAAAAATTCTGCGTGTGAAGGCACAACACTGACACGTAGATTTACTGTGAATTATACCTCGAATCGCTCTGAGTGAAGAAAAAAACTCTCCGTCCTATTCGGACTCCCACCCCTGGAGAGCGAATATCGAAACCAAACACACCTGAGTTTCAATCCACTACAAAACAATTTTCCTTTCTCTTCCTTCTACCTTTCCGCCCGAGCCCTGGCAACAGTAAAAGGGTATCTAACCTCTTAGGCGCGCGTAAATTATAGAAAAAAAAAAAAGGGTAGCTTTCAGCCCTTAACTGCAGATTTCATATGCAATACTACAAATTATGGACAATTGTACTTTATTATAGTAAAAATGTTTTACAAAGCCTCTTTGTAAACAATGTTTGAGGTTGCGTTGCCTGGAGCATAAAAAAATACATTTTTACTATCCCTGACACGGGAAAGAGAGACGTATAATTGACCGTGTGAGAAGCAGCCGTTACACAGTGTGACAATTCGCTCATTTAGCGGGATTAAATTAATAGTGCTTAGATTTAAATGTTTTTGTGAAATGTGTTTTACTTACTTTTATGAGAATTGTTTATAGAATGAAATGTAATAAATTCTGTAAACATATCTATAGCAGTTGTGATGAAAAAAAAAGCATACAACAGCCAATAATTTGCATTTTATTACTCAGTTGGTATACTCGTATTTAACAATTGTAGATCTTCGTGGTCAATTAATATTTTTTTGTTTTGTTTTTGGAATGCATCGAAGACTTACCAAAAATGGATCTGAGAATACTAGCAACCTATTAAGAAGGCCAGTATTCGTATCCACTCGCTAGTTTTTCCTGGTAAACAGCTCCCTAAATTTTCGATTTTCCTTGTTTCTAGCTTCTTGAGCTTCCTCAGAAAGTTGTCCAATTGGAAGTATACAAGTAGAAATTATTTGTTTCCCATGAAATAATACCTTATGTACACTTACTGGCATACAAAACCAGCCAGTTTCCGCTCTAAATCTATCATGAATCAACTTTTTTCTTGCTTTAACCTGCTTTATCATGGTAAGTAAAAAATTTGGTTTTATTTGGATATGAAAGCTGTCATTATTTATCTCAACTGGCCGTAACATTTTAATTAGTTCTTTTATTGAATCTACTTCCAACTTGATCAATTCGGTCGTTTCTTTTGCAAAGTTCAATTTAATAGGCCGGCAGTATCTTGTGGATGATGGAGCTGGATTTTTCCAAACCACTTTTTTATTTTCTTCCTGTAAGAAATTTAGCTCAATTGGCACCATGGAAATACTAAAGAGGTTTTCATCGAAATGATGACCTGATGAAAATTTTTGCTTGTATTGTTTTTGTTGAGCATCATCGCACCATCCCATTTTATGAGCAGGAACAATTCTTTAAGCCCAGTTTTAAAATCCGAAACAGAATCTAAAACATCTTTTTGAGCTAAGCATAAACCAAGCTTTGTAAGCCGCATTCAGCAGAAGACTCACTCACAGTTCTGCTATCGGGATAGCATTTTGCTGCAGATATTGGCAAAAAGTCAGATGTATGTGTTTCCAGTGTTTTCTTTACAATTGAACCTTACGTATAAATGCTAAAATTTATAAGAAAAAAAAATTTACTTAAGCAAAAAACTATAACCTCTTTTTGGAGAACATATTGATAATTGCTTAACTGCAATAGTAGTATTTCTCTTTCCAGCTTTCCTAAGATTTATTTCATTCGCAGTTCTGATTTCTTCAGCGCTAAATGAATCTAGAAGTGTTTGTACTTTTCTCTTCTTGGTTTTCTCACAGCACTCTTCGAAGCTTTTTTTGGTCTTGCTAATACAATGGTGCCATGAGATGAAGAGGGAATTTCATCTAAAACAGTTTGTGATACTGTTAAAGTTTCATTTAACCAGGCACAATTATTGCTTTTGAAGCGCTCTCTATGGCGACCATTTTTGGCTATTTTTTCGTCAAACCTCAAACATAAATTTTTCAAGGTTGCCTTTAATGACTTAAATGCCTCTTCAGAAAATGAAAAATTATTAAAACAATCCATTACGAAAGCAAATACAGCATCGAAGCGCTTAATTTTGATTTTGGAAATCCAAACATCAAAAATTTGTTTTTTCGTAAATTCGATTGCCATCCTAAAATACGAAAAATTTAGTATGGGTGTCGCACCTGTGCGCAAAAAGTCAAAATACTTTTTGGTTACACATGTATAAGGCTTTAAAACAAAAGTGGTCTTAACCTTGAAAAACACTGAACAATTACACTTTTGGTCTAATGAACACATAAAACACATAATTTATCATTAATTTTTTACTCTCAAGCACCCCTAATTTTTACGAAAACACTTTTTATCCCAAAAAAACTTACCTTAATATTCAACAATATTATATTTATTAGAAAAAAATTAGACTTTTACTTAAAGCCACGCGAACCACTTGAAAAAAAAACTTTACCGCTTACTCTTAAAGCTGATCTTCTTATGAATAATTGTACACAACTTGATCTTTGATGTCATTTTTTGTTGTTGCACATGCTTTTAACCTAAATTTTTATTTGAAGTCATTCAGTGGCAGGTTTAAGCTTTAAGAGAAACCGTTTTTTGTTTACATTTGTGCATGTCGATTTTTGAATTAAATCCCGCTAAATGTCCTAAATCGCTAAATCGCCCACGCTTAAGTTGAAATGGAAAACTGTTAGGTATATTCGGAATTCGAGGGATAAATACATGTTCGCTGTCACCGCAGCCCGTCAACACTTCCGCTTCTAACAGATTTCGTAGCAAAGTTGTAACTCTAAGTCGGGTGCCGTTACACAACTTAGGCGGACTCAAGTTAGTTATTAGAATAATAGGTACCCCCAGTTTTAGTTTTAATGTATGTGATGGAAGCCCGGGAGCATTATGCGAATTTAAAAATTCGGCCGGATAGTTGGTTGTTCCTTCTTAGTCCATAACCCGGTTGATTGAAGTGTATTCTACACTTTGACCATCAATACGTGTCAATATCAGCTTCATTATAAACGGATAAGTTAAGTTCTTCGGCAGAAGACACTGTTTGCAAAAATGGTGTGATAAATTTACTTTGCCATTTTCTTCCGGAATCGTTCCTCCACCAATTTTAAGTAATAAATCAGAGAAATTTTGTGCGTTTGGATTGCCTCCTGTTCGTGCCCGCATATTGATGGTCAAGTGCATTTGAATAACACTGGACCATAGACTTGACTTTTCAGACAGGCGTTTACTTCATTTGCTCTAGTGCCTCGTGTCACTACCGCAACGTTTGTGTAAAGTCTCCGCAAACTAGAACTGTAGTGCCTCCCATCGGTCGATCGTTTTGTCGTATAACCTGTAAGGTTCTGTTAACGGCTTCCACTGCCATACGGTGTGCCATAGTGCATTCGTCCCAAACAATTAGAGAACAGTCACGGAAAACTCGAGCTTTATCACTATTTCGGGGAATGTTGCAAACTGGATGGGTATGTTTAAACATTGCATGAGAAGTTTCTGCGCTAGTATTACCCTTGTTAAAGTCTTTAAGGTCCCACCGGGTGCATCTGAAAACAACAATTCTCCAAAGCTGTTGGTGGCGCTTTGACAAACACGATCGGAATTCTCCACTGCTCTGCTGTAAGGCTAGGTACACCGTCTCGAAGTGCTATTTCGACGGGGTCATAGTTGGTTTCGGATATATACTCTCTGTTACCACGTTCACCATCTGAGTTTGGTTCGGGCAAACCATATTTTGACAGAAGATTACCACCAATAGACAAAACTGTATCTTCTATAGCCTTTAAACAGCAATTAAGAACACTATCCCACAGCGCGTCGTTTAGTTCGCCACCGTCAATAATTTGTCTCGTGTCTCGGAAAAAATCTTCTGATAAATTTTGTTGATATTTTGGCGCAAGAGACGTGGGCTCTCGCTGACTCATGCTTCCGCCAGCATATCATCCCAGTGCTGGTCGTCATCCACCATATTTCGTGCGGCAAGCAGCTGAAAGGTGGGATATTCGATGCCATCAACCATTCGCACGGCGGCGAAGGAAGTGGGTCCTCGTACTGTGTGCAACAGCAAGCATAAATAATAACATTCCGAATTGTTTGTATGAACTTTATAGACCCTTCCTATAACGTGTTAACGTGTTTCTGGAACACGCCTGGAACACCTTCTACCGTAGCATCTCGTTTTCGACGATTAGAACTACTATGTTGCTTATTATATGCGTAGTAGGATAGAACTTCCTCGTACAGTAGCATTTTAGCAAAGTTGTCTGCCTCATATAACAGCAAAAATGCCAGCAAAGTTGTGTTTTTTGGATTGCCTAACCGCTCGCTAATGTTCTCAGGGTCAAAATATATGCGTTATCCGCCCTCTAAGTGAACGTTAAGATGTATGACCGGTGAGTACCTCTCGTGTATCGGAAAACTGAAAATTCGCCACATAGCCTCAGAAGAGCTTTATTTTGAAGCTACGTTCATGCCATTATTATGTCATGTTGGAACCACAGCTCGGATATGTCAAGCTCAGACCACAGAAAGTCGGTTAACATCATTCTATACCTGAGACCATTGATGGTAGCGGTGACTACTTCCTCATTTCGAAAGAAATAAGGTCCGATGCCGCCATGCCATAAACCGCACCCAACAGCCAATCCTTGTGGATGAATTGTGTTTGCTCCAATAATTGTAATTCTGCTTGCGGACATAGCCGCTGAGCCAAAAATGGGCGTCGTCCGCACCATCACGACGAAATTCGTGTTGCGTATTTAAAACTGAGCCGAAATTTCGATAATATTTTTTAATAAATTCCGCACGTTCGGCAAGCGTAAAACGATTTACGATGATGAAATGGTAAACCTTACTGAATATTTTGACAGCTTGGTGTCATGCCAGCTGCTAAAACATAACAATTGGAAAAACTACCATGGCTAGCTGGTCACCCTATAGTTAGGGTTGTTCGTTAAAAATGTTTTAAGTTCCAAACGAAACCGCCTGGTGCCACCAGTCTCTCACACATGCTGCGGCAAAAAGTTACATAAGCAGATGGAGTGAATGGAAAACTGTCGCTCAGATACGAGTTTCATCGAGGGCTGAAAACATAAGACACAGTATTATTAAATGCAACGTCGTGCTTTCTTCTGCTTGTAGCATCGCATATACAGAAAAGTTCGCAGACATAGCTAAGAATATGAATTATTTTCGTTTGTAGCAGAGTAAAATTATGCGACATACAGAGTTGACGTAACATTCCGTACGCTTTGCTATGTGACTGTTAGAAGTAAAAGTCCTGTCAAATACCAAACCTAGATTTCTCACACTGCCTCTTAGTCTATTTTTGAGCCGTTTAACATAATGTCTGGAAGATATGAAAGCCCCACCGACTTCTTGCTGATAGCGATGCATTTCGTTTTAGAAGGGTTTAGGGAGAGCCCATTCTTCTTAGACCATGTGGATGTTGTCGCAAGATCGATGTTAATCGCCTCTTCGAGCATTCCTAGTCGGCAACTTCGATACAGTTGGACATCGTCGGCAAGCATGTGAATGGAAGATGTTGGAATTGAAGGCATTTCGTTAACGTACATGAAAAACAGAAGAGGCCCCAAAATAGAGCCTTGTGGATCACCTCTGCTGTTGTGAAGGATAGATGTATAGAGTCTAACCGAAACTGTTTGATTCCTGTATTTAAGATATAAAGACATAAGGGTCACAGCCGATGTTGTGAATCCAAACTGAGTTCATAATTTACTGCAGAGATTCGTGCTATCTACAGTATCGAAGGCCTTTGAAAAATCCAGGAGCACTAGGAAAGACACTTTGTCCTCGTCCAGAGATTCCCTGAGATCACCAGCGATTTGAACGGTCGCTGTAATAAAACTATGATGCTTCCAAAACCTGATAGTATACGCGAGAGTAGGTTATCCAAGTGGATGTCTTTGTGGATTTGTCTTTGTAGCATCCTTTCCAATAGGTACTTTAGAGAAGTAAGGTAATATTGAGATGAGCCGCTAGTCATTGCTACTTTCGTTTTTTTTTTAATGGACAAAATGTTTGCATTACTAGCAGCCCATGGCCAGGATAGAGTTGACAACATGCACTAACGAAGGAAGAATGACTGGGGTGAAACCCATAGCACTGGACTTGGTGGATAAAAGCGATGAGGGAGATTCTCTATTATCAACACAAATAATTTGAAAAGACCGTTCAATCGCATTGTGTTCACAGGCAACACACGTTGGTAAGGAATAAGCTACGGAAATTTTCAGTATCATTCAAACACATGTCTAATAGATATACTTATATTCCTGTGAGAGGATCTTATTAGTATCATGATAACATGGTAAAATGCTCTGAGCTATAAAATTTGAATTGAATTGAATTGAATTTTTTTAAATGAAGTGCTAAAACCGAAGAGAGATAGTGGTAACACTTTAAACGAGTTCCTTGTTTGATGACACATAAAAGAAGTTTGAGAATATCAACACCAATTTTCCATTGAAGCATTCAATCGAAAATATTAATAGCACTCCTAGTACTTGCTGACAATGTTAGTCCTGGTTTTGAAATATGAGCATGTGTACCTTGTAGAATCCCAGTGATTATAATTTTACGTGGCTTACTCACTCCCACATGGCCTTTAGTCATCGTCCGTTTCTATTTTAATCATACGAATTGGCTGAGCTGCTTGAAAAGTCGCCTTGCAATTGACTGTACGTAGACGATGTACTTACATGTAACTAAAATTTGTTGTTCTCTGCTATAATTACACTCAAGGATATTTCGGCTGTCTATGTTACACTCAAAAACTAGTTCTTGATTCGTGTTACAACAGTTTAACTTTTACATACTGGCAATACTTTGTACTGGCATCAAAGATCCCTTTCCTCTATGGCATTGACATTATTTTGCAATTTGACAATTTCGAATTTTGTCAATTATGGAAGCGAGCATCAACGATGGTATCACCGTAATAACGCTAATGATATTGCCATGTTTGCTGGCATACAATCTCCGCCTCTGTCGCGAAGAGCACGAAGCGTTTAGCTTACAACGCAATACGGATGTCTGTTGGACTTTGAAACACAGGGATATGGCAATACTCGTAATAAGTTGATTGACGACTGTCAATTTAGTTTATCAGACAATCAGTCTCCAACCCAGATTACACGTGAAAAATAGAATCCAAATGAAAGCCAGTAACAATTGGAAATCATACCTTATGTACGAGTATTATTGAAGTTTTAGAAGTGTGAGAAGAGGCGAACAATAAACTTTTACAATATGACGGTATTCGTTACCTAATCTCGTCGATTCCCTCGTTGTTCATGACTTCTTTATGAACCAATTTCATAGAGAACTTGTAAAACTATCCAATTTGTACAGGTCTCTAAGGGCATCAGGATAATTAGACAGTGTAGCTGTTTGTAGAAAAGAAGGACCTCTTCAAATGGGGATAGCATCCCTAAATGAGTCTACAAAGACCCAAGCGTGAACGAAAAGTGGTTACTCTGCCACATCGATGCATGTAACCTAGAAACGAAACTTAGCTCATTTCATCTTATTCTCTTTGTGCAATTTATGCTGGGAACAAACATCGAAAGCCAAAGTGTTGTACTTGGGAACCCTACGATCAAAATTAGCATCACCTATAAAGCGATCGTTCATTTATGATAAACAAAGTGAGCAAAAAATTTAATGACGCCCAGATTAAAGAGGTAACATGCAACTGCAAAAATCTGCTTATGGCATTATTTGGTAAGGTAAAGGGTTTTCCAATAGGGACTTGACAACTTTGAATTTAATTTGTGAACGCATTCTTTCACTAATCATCAAACTGTCACTGTCAATTTATTCAGTAAACTCATTTTCATCATGATAAAGTACACGAACGAGCAGGGTCTGCAAATTATAAAAAATTTCTACCGAAATTCGAAGTCGGTGACTGCTGACTTTAAGAGCGTTAACTCCAATTTTCGGTCGTAATTCTCGCCCTAGTAGACAGGCAATAACAAGTTTTGTGCAAAAATTTGAGTCTACATATTCGTTGTCCGATGTTGCCGTGTCAGTGAGACAACGGGTTGATCGAAGTGTCGAAAATATCGCTGCCGTTCAGGCGTCCGTAGCAAACGATCCAAATCAGTCAATTCCACGGGGTTCTCAAGAATTGGGCATCGCTCAGACTACATTATGGCGTATTTTGCGTAAGGATCTTGGTTTACACCCATACAAGATCAAGCTGACTCAAAAATTGAAGCCGATGGACCATTTGAAGAGACGTACGTTCTCCGATTGGGTTCTGGAGAAGATGCGCCAAGATGATGAATTTCATCGCAAAATCATCTTCAGTGACGAAGCTCATTTTTGGCTTATGGGCTCGTCAATAAACAAAATATGCATTATTGCTAGGGTGAAAATCCACATGTGCTTCATGAATCATCACTTCATCCACAAAAAAAACTGTTTGGTGCGGTTTGCATGCCGGCGGCGTTATTGGACCATATTTTTTCGTCGTGGATAACGATCGTCACGTTACTGTGAATGGTCAGCGTTATCGCACCATGATCACCGATTATTTTTGGCCCGAATTGGAAGATATGGAATTGGACGACATGTGGTTTCAACAGGATTGTGCCACAAGCCACACAGCACACGCTACAATCGATTTATTGAAGAGTAAGTATGGTGAGTTATCTCAAGAAATGGGCCGGTCGATTGGCTGCCTCGTTCGTGCGATTTAACTCCGCTTGACTATTTTCTGTTAGGCTACGTTAAGGCATTGGTTTATGCCAACACGCCGACGACGTTGGAAGAGCTCAGAGCCAACATTGAACGCGAAATAGCGGCCGTTTCGGCCGATATGTGTGGCCGAGTCGTTGAAAATTGAGTCCAACGAATCGACCGCTGCAAACCTGCCCGCTGGGCCATATGAACGAAGTCGAGTTCCATTCATAAATGTTTTGATTGTACTTCAAGCCGATAATAAAGTTTTTGAAATATCTCAAATGGTTTGCGTTTTATTTTAAAAAAAAGTTGTCAAGTCCTTGTTGGAAAACACTATATTAGCTGCGTCAACGGTCGAATTTACCAAATTTTTTTTCCAATATTTCGTCATCTGTTGTCTGAAGACGGATTTCAAATTACTTATAACACCATTGGCTAGGTACTTCAACTACACTGTGCCGATCAACTCGCTTCGACCTTTATTGATGAAGCACTATTCCTGCGGTTCGCTGGTTTTCTGAATTCAATCGTGTTCGTCGTTCGCTCCAGGACGAATGTCGTGAAGATCGACCAAAATCTGTTGTTGTGCCAGAAAACATCCATACTGATATGATCGTCACGTGAGTTATCTTGAAATTGATTCATGCGTGGACATTAGTTCCATGAACATTTGGCCATCAAAAAGGTTTCTTCGCGTTTAATACCGCAGAATATGGCAATCGCTCAAAAAAAAGAACGCTCGTGTCGAATGGCCCAAAGAAATAAGATCGAAACAATGGACGAATCGTGGGTCTATGCATACGAGCCCGAAACTAAATATCAGTCGTCTGTGTGGGTCTTTCAAGAGAGCGCCAAATACGCCTGAAGAAACGCTTATAATGCCCGCTTATAATCTGTTTTTTATTACTTAAGTAGCAACCTACGTACATATCCTGTCACCTGATGTTCTTTGACTGTAAGACAGTGCAAATCGCCAAAGCGATAGATTAACCGACAAGGAAATGCAGCTCTCAGAATTTCGGTAGTGGCTCATGAAGTATGCGCCGTTGTTCCATACTGTTGGAACCACACGTTCTGTAGTTCCAATTCTTCCAGTTGAGGAAGGAGAAAGTCAGTGAGCATGTCTCTGTAGCGCTCACCGTACACAGTAGTCGTTTGGCCAGCGGCGTTTTCGAAAAAAAGAATGCCGATGACGCCGTCGCTCATGATGATTTTCGATGAAAGGTTGTCGTGTTCGAGATTCAGGATGGTTAGGCTAGTAGGTTACTCGTGCTTCGCCGTCAATAGCTAACAGTCTGCACTTTGTAAGGGAACACAACAATTCTCGGTAAAGACCGCCGATTGATGCCTAATTACGTGGCACGTCGTCTGTTCGATAATCTGGGGTCCTCTGCGATATTCTCAGCAGAACGGCAGCATTTCGTGTTGTCCCAAACACTTCCAGGCGAGTGGCCATACGTCGTATTGTTTATCCAGTTGGTGTCGGACGACCGTTCTTTAGGAGTATAGCGATTAGTTCTTACTGACGTGTATTTTGTATCTGTTTACTTCACAAATGTCAAAGTAGAATTGACATTTGCCGCCATTTGCAAAAATTATAACATCTTCCGATAGGGTGATGACTTTTGTGCCACCTAGTACATACGTACTTGCCAAGCGAACGATTATCGTGCACAACAAACCTTTACATTTTAACTGCGTTTCTTTTTCACAAAATCCAAGACAGAGCCTAAATCATTTTAGTTCACTTTTCGTGTCGATTATTTTCTCTAAATAAGTGCTAGGAGTTGGTTTTGCTATGAAAACTTTATTCGTGTGCTCAAATTTTAAATTTCAATTCTCCGGCCATTGCTGCTGTGCATTTAGCTTTCGTTTAAAAGTCATCGTACACCATTTTCATATACGCCTTTGGTACATTTTGGGATTTTTGTGCAATCCACATAACATCTCTGGATCGGTTCGGATCAGTTCTAATCGGATTTTTTGTAAAATCGATGAAAAAGATTTGTAGGTATGTCGAAACGTTTCTCCTTGGTTATTGGTATCCTTTGAATCGAGTCGCATGTTGAAATGGTTGCCGTAAGGCCGTGCGATTCGTATGTGTTAAGTATATCCTTTTACGCTGAGTTTCTCATTCCAAAACCCTTTCCTCTATGACGATTTTCGTATTCATAATTTGATTCCCCGACATGTCTGATTGAACCACCACCGATGAAAAGCATTTTGTATTTTGTATTTTCTTAAATTTTTTACAATTTTTATAAATAATTTTCTGCGAAGCTCTGATGGCTTTTCTGCAGAAGGTTGAATAGATTCTAATCAATTATAAAAAGGAGTAAGTAAGAACAAAAAAGTAATGTTGCAAAAATTCAGTTAACTAAGATTCATTACTTTAGCTAAAAATTTGTTTAAAGATTCAAGAAATAGTTGTTGATCTCTTTTTTCTGTATTTAAAATTTAAAATGTTTCTTAAGTTTGATGGTAAATTATTAAAACTACTAGGAACGCTGTATTCTAACATTCTTTTACCGTAGTTATTATGGTTTCTAGGCGTGTGCTGTAGTCCCTGTGCTCGTCTTCTTGTATTTATTTCATGCTGAATAGGTTTTTTAAATCGGTTGTCATCGTAGTACTCGAGAACTAGAATCATCCTAAACTTATGTTCGACTGTTATAGCCTTAAATTTTCTTTCATCAGTAATGTCCATGTTGTTTATCATTTTAAGTGCTGCATTTTGTAGATTTTGTAATTTATTTATATGTGTTGGAGATGCATTTCCCCAGACAAGTATTCCATACCTTAGTCTGGATTCGATAAGAGCATAATATACAAGTTGAAGTATTCTTGGTGGTGCATGATTTCGAAGATGGGCCAGCGCAAATATCGCTTTTCTTATATCCATGCGAGTCTTATCTATGTGGTTTTTCCAGATGAGATGGCTGTCGATTATCACTCCTAGATATTTATGCGTTTCTACTATTTCAATTAGTTGTTTTGGGGTCGAGGCACATGTATCATTTTGAACGAATATCTGTTGATTGGTTTTGTTTTGATGTGGACATCGAATGTGCATAATCTTAGTTTTATCTGCATTAATAACAAGGCCATTGTCATGACACGACTTTATGGCATCATTAAGCTCCTCTTGCATTATTTTTGTCGCAGATTCTAAGGATCTGTGACGAACCACTATTGCGGTGTCGTCTGCATAAGCGAATGGGATGCTTCTTTTGAAGGTGCGTAGCAGTTCAATTGTGAATAAAATAAATAGAAGGGGTCCCAATTTCGAACCCTGTGGAACTCCGAAGTGAACTTGTTTTTTTCGCTATATACGAGTATATTATTGATCTTAACACAGTATAAACGATTTATCAAATATTCCTTCAGCCAATTCCCTAAGACTCCTCGGATACCAATTTTCTCAAGAGCTTTTAGCATTTTAGCGTGATTTAAAGTATCAAAAGCTTTGCTGAAGTCCATAAATAAAACCATGTGGTTTGCAAACTCTCCTAAGAGGGTTCCCGTACTTTTTTTTCTGAAAACTATATTGAGATTGGTGGATGAGAGAATGTTTAGTATAAATGACTGAAGTCGTTTTATTACTATATCCTTCATGCACTTTTCTAAAACAGGCAATATGGATATTGGTCTATAGTTTTTAATATTGTTTTTATTAACTCCCTTTTAAATTGGTTTTATGACTGCAGTTTTTAGAGCTACTGGTATTTTTCCTTGTGTCATGGTCAGGTTTATGAACTTAGAAAATATTGGAGAGAAAATCTGGGCATGATGTTTGATGTCGGCTGCTCTAATGCCATCAATTCCTGGAGATTTGTTTGTATCCATTCTCAATATTATGCGATAGACTTCTTCAATGTTGGTTTCTCTGGGGAATATTGTATTTGCGATGGAAATAGTTTGATGATGTGATGTAATCGAGTTGCACCGATGTACTATTTTTTGCAATTGTTGAGAAAAATGTTTTGCACACTCGTTAGCTATGTATAAGTAATTTTCTGTTTGGAAGTTTTTCATGATTACCTCGTCAGCGTTGAGTTTTTTTCTTCCCATTATTTTATTTACGAGGTTCCAGGTTTTGCGCGGGTCGGTCCTTATTTCGTTGAACTTGTTTTTGTAAAATTAAGACTTTGAGTTGATATATCCTTGTTCAACTTATTTCGAAAGCGTTTGTATTCAATTTCATACGTTTTATTTAGCCTGTTGTTTTTCCATTTTCTGTACAAACCGTCCCGTTGTCTAAATTTTTCTATTATTTCGACGCACATCCATGGATTTTTTTTACATTTTTCTTTTTCTATTCTAGCACAAATTGATTTTGAGTAGATGTCCTTAAATTTGTGTGATAGCTTCTCATAAAGCGTTATTGCGTCAGTTTGAATTAGAACTTCGTTCCAATTAGTCGCTGCTATCATTCTATTGACCTTGGTTGAGCAAATGTTATTGATGCTTGTAAAGTACATTATAGCATAGTGATCCGTAAGACCACTTTCAATCACAAAAGTTGTTATATTTTCATTTTTTGTTCTTACTAAAATGTGGTCAATTGTAGACTTCGTACCTCTTTTTAGATCAATTCTTGTGTATTGGTTTATAAAATTTGTGAATCCTAGTGTAGCCAACATCTCTAAGTAATTTTTTGCGTTACTAGAGCTTGTGTCACTGACATTAATATTGATATCACCCAATACAATAGCTTATCTATTTTTTATATTATCACCAAGATTTTGCTCTAATTCTTCTACAAAGGATTTTTGGCTTAATCCGGGTGGCCTGTATACACCGAAGATATACTTCTTCTCTTTGTTAAGATATATCTTAATATTTTCATAAGTTAAGCTTTCACACGGTAATCGGGTAAACTCCAAATGACTTCTCAACAAACATTAAAATACCTCCTCCTCTTCGTTTGTTTCTGTTTAAAAATTCTGGTTTATGGAATCCATCTAATTTGTAAAATTCGACTTCTTCGTCTTCTATATTTGTTTCGACTAGAACAATTATTTCTAACGCATTAATAAAATGACTAATACTTAAGCAAAAACTATTCCAATTTAAACGTAAGGACCTGACATTAAAACATACGAGTAAGTAACAACATTTAGTTTTTTTTAATTCATTTAAATTAACTTCACTAAAACCCATTTCCTCCCTTAGTATTTCAGTATTTCAGTATTTTTATTACAGTATAACAACGACATTTATAATAGACCATTCAGATCTTTAAGCTATAAATGTGATACAATTAATAAGTGATTTAAGATTAAACTAAAATTATAATTCTTTCTCAATAAGGTAAACTTAAAAATATTAACATCTGATTGAAATAAATTTGAGTATAAAGAGAGAAAAAAAAAAAATAAATAAATAAATTTATAAGCTTTCTTGAACAATTTAAATAAAATATTTGTATGATGTGAAATTATGTTCAGTATTCCTGCTAGTTGTCTGCTATATGTCGAAAGAGAGTTTCACTAAAGCTATTTGTATTATAGAGTCGTCTTATATTATGGGGGAGTGAATTCCAAAGGCGAATGGCGTGAACGAAAAACTGTCGTTCGGTAACTTGATAAGCAACACGAGGTACAATTAAACTTAAAGATCTACTTGAATGCGAAAACCTTAGTTTATCATATAAGTATTGGGGCTGTTGGTTAATTATGATCCTGTGTAGATATTTGATTGTGCAGTAGTCAAGTGTGCAACCAAGAATATTTTTGGTATAAGCCGACACATGAGCAAAACGATTTAGGCCGTATACGTATCGCACAACATTGTTAAAAGCAATGTTGAGCTTACGTCTGGCAAAGGCGCCGGTGCAACAAAAAACTTCGCAGGCATATGTTATCAGATGAATGAGCACGGCCTTGACCAACATAAGCTTCGTATTTATTGGTGTGAAGCTTTGAGTTTGGGAGAGATTTCTAAGACATCCGTATATTTTTCCCACAACTGAGCAAACGTGGTCGTCCCAGGTTAATTTTGTATTGAACCAAATACCAAGATTTTTGGCTTTGTTTACAAATTCGATAGGTTCATTACCAAGGTATACTGAAGGAAAGTTGATAAAAGATAAGGGGTTTCTATTTATGAGAAGACACTTCGTTTTTCTTGGGTTAATCTGCAGAAGGTTTTCATCTGCCCAGCAATGGATACGTTTTAGGTCATCATTAAATTTCAAAGCAGCATGATCAATAAGATCATTCTCAAAGCTTAAATAGAGCTGGATATCGTCAGCAAACATGTGAAAATTAGAACTTTTAATGCTTTTAGGAAGGTCGTTTATAAAAATTGCGAAAAGTAGGGGACCCAAAATGGATCCTTGTGGAACACCAACTGAAATTGCAATGTAATCTGACACAGCATTGCTTACATGAACTGCTTGTTTTCTTTCAACCAGATAGGACCGTATGAGATTAGCGGCTGATCCTTAATATCTAATTTAAAACGAAGTCGAACCAAAATATTAATTTTTCCGATCGCTCATTACTCTTGTTTGAAAGTTGGAACAGCTGACTCTGTTTCCGAAAATTTTTCGGTTGATTCCTTGAGCGCATATTATATCAATTTTACGTAACACATTCCTTAGTTCGAAAGTTGTACTCGTTATTGTGCCGATTTTCTGACTTTATCTGTAAGCATCACAACTGTAATAACTTGTTTACTTCCTTAAAGGCGAAAGTGGTAAAAAGTTGCAAATAAAGGGTCCGCCATCTAACGTTTTCTTTTTTCAACTAGTGCCTATTTCGTGAATGGTAACATTTAGCTCATGTCTGATTTGACAGATAATTAGTCTTATCCTTCCGGTTAATAATGGAAAATAATTTCATTCAAATGGCTGCCTCGGCTGGCCATGCAGTAGCCTACACGATCGGTCCAATTTTTAAGCACATTATCGATTGTGTGCAGCTGTATTTCACCAATGGCTTCACGAATATTGTCCTTTAAAGCGCCAATTGTCTCTGGTTTGTCGGCATAACGCTTATTTTTTACGGCACGCCACAAATAATAGTCCAACGGTGTCAAATCGCAGCTCCGAGGTGGCCAAACGACATCAGCTCTGCGGCTGATAATGCGATCTTCAAAAACAGGGCGCAAAACATCGAGTGTAGCTTCGGCTACACCATATTCGTTCAGCGGAAGGATAAAACTAATTATCTGTCAAATCAGACATGAGCTAAGTGTTACCATTCACGAAATAAGCACTAGTTGAAAAAAGAAAACGTTAGATGGCGGACCCTTTATAAACAAGGGCGAAACAGTATACATACTCGTAGTGTCAACAGAATAGCACCCACATCAGCAACGGTCACCTTTGGCGGTTTCAACATCGAAGTAGTTAGTAAATTGGATGCGCCACTACTTTTGTGATTCGCCTCCTTAGGCTTTGAAGTAACAGAGCACTCTTTCGTAACTTAAACCGGCCGTATACACTCCGGTCCTGATCTATGACCTATGACCAGGGGCTTGGATTTGGTCCCGTCTTATTATTATAATTAAATTTTCTGCTAACTACCAAAACGTTCAAACATTGTTCGATAGTATTTATTTATTTATTTATTTATTTTTCATCTGCAACAAAATAAAATAAAAACCAAAAACAAGAAACAAAATTATGACTTCAAAGTATTAATCCATTGTGCATTGATTTCTCCGCACTTTCCTTCGAGTGAGTAATTCTTTTCATGTTTCGACATTATGGAGACTTTTAGCCTTCCTCGTACATAATAGTGCATTGAACATTGTAAGATACGATTATTCGTGCTGCACTGTTACTCCACAACAAGTACTACAAAAGCTGAATTGCAAGTGAGTTCGTCTGCCATTGCTTTCTACGAATAGGGATATTATTCCTTCGACTGAGACTTAAAATCCCTGTGGAAAAATCACTACCGCTGCGATTTCTTTTCTGCCTTTTCAACTTTTAGACATTCCTTCCACTATTCGTATGTTTGTGTGGTGGGTATCTCTCTGCCTCGTTTCCTTTTAGATTCGATTTGAAAGGCAACCAATCTATCAATGCTAGCCCGGAAAGACCAACTTGAAGAGGAAAATCAATAAAAGTAATTATTTTTCTTTCAAGAAATACCCTCGCTCCTTAAGTTTTTTTTGTATTAAAGTTGATGCTAAAGGAGCATTGTGCGAATGTACGAGTAGAAGAAGTTAACTGGAGAGTTAAGTTTGAGAGGCCCCTATTGAGAAATGCAAATATTTTTGACCTATTTACCGATGTACTACTCAGAAGTGAGGTACAAGTGGCTTTGTAGTTTAAACTGCTGTTCACACACCTTTGAGAAGAAACTGAGCCAACGAGTTGACTTGACTTCCACATTTAAATGTTAAATCTTTAAACGAGTTGATACTTAGTTTCCTGGAAATGAAGCTTATTGGATTTTGAAAATTGCAAAATTCTTTATTTTCTCGATTATGAATTGAAATTGGATCAGGGGTGGTGAATTTCCGTCTATTTAGCCCCTTTCCGACTACGACTATCATACACTTCCTACTGTGGTGGACAGAAAGTCTTCTTGTGTTTAATTTTGGTCTACGTCCTCACGCCAATCGTTTTAATGGTCCCATGGTAAACTATTAGAATCAGATTTATCAACTCGAAGTCGGGATCGAATATTAATTATTATTATTAATATTGATTACATCTATTGACTCTTCTCTGGCTATGTGTGGTAAGAAGGTTCTCGCTCTCAGTGATGATTCAGTTTTATGTGTTTGTGGTTGTTATTGGTGCAGAGTAGATGAATGATTGGCTTGTTTTTTGCGACAGAAAGATTTTTATTCCATTGCCTGCTGCAGACAACTTTTTTCGACTTGGTTGATGCCGCTATATGTACACCAAAAATACTTTTATCCGCCTCCGTCACGTGAAAAATGTCTATGCAGCAACTGTTATGGATAGATAAAACGATAGTCAGCTTCCACTTATCACGCGCCCTGCGGTGTACTTAAATGCTGCTTCATATAACTTGGCGGGTAGACCAATACCGCGGATGTACTATACTTATGATTGTTTATTTGAAGTGGACCGTGGACTGTGAGCCTGCCACTAGCTTTGTTGGTCTTGTCTGTCCAGCTTTTATCCTAGCTTTTTGCCATCTCCGTCTGCTGTCAGTGGGACAATTAGTCTTCTATATCGGCTGTGGAATATTACGAAATGCTTCGGTAGTTAATTTTAGTATCTGTTATATTTGTCAACGATTTTTAATTGCTTTCCAATAACAAACCTATTGTTACGAAGCTACGCAAATCATACATTGAGTTTTTTGATCAGTCCACGCTTACGCTTTTGCTTAATTTTTCTTTTGTAACAAGCGCGCTCAAAGGGGGTTTGGTAGCCTCAAAATGTATCCACACAGTCTGGGCGACATTAACTTAGGGAGGAAGAAAAGAGAGATACCGATGTACGTTGGTCTTAAATGTTTGGAAGTTACAATGGCTAAGAAATAGAGAGCTCGGCTGGTCATTCCATAAGCGAGTTATATGATAGGAACGACTTACGATATTTCAGAGTACCTACTTCCCAAAGTGGGTTTGAGGGTAAACTGATAAGAATTCGTAGCGAGACGAGGTGGGATGCTACTGGGGATTTAATTTGAAAATAACGATAGAACAAGGATTTTTTTTTTAATATTAGCGCCAGCTATGAGTTTTATAGCACGGTTTTGAATCCTATCTAGCAGGTTCAGAGATGTTTTAGGTGGGCCATTGTACTCCAATTTCGGGCGGATGAATGCCTTATATATTGAGGCCAGCTCAGACGGGGCGAAATATATCTTACATCGCTTGAGGAAACCTAGAGATTTCGCAAAATTTTTGTCGACGTTGAATATGTGGTCATTCTATCGTAAGTTGTCATTGACATACATACCGCGAGTGGAAAGTTTTTTTGGTTTTGTCGATGCAACTACAATTCACGGATAATGGTTGGGCATTTAAATTTTGCAGACAGCATTGTGCTTTAGATGCATGAAATTCCACTCTGTTGATAGTTCTCCAATTGGTTATGCTGTTAATATCGGAATGTTATGAGCTTAACATACGCTGCAGAGAGTACTGTCACCATCAGAGTAATATATTGGATTAGAAGTATAGGGTTTTCCAATAAGGACTTGACAATTTTTTTTAAATAAAACGCAAATCGTTTGAGATATTTCAAAAACTTATTATCGGCTTGAAGTACAATCAAAACATTTATGAACGGAACTCGACTTCGTTCATATGGCCACCGCGGGCACGTTTGCAGTGGTCGATTCGTTGGACCCAATTTTCAACGACTCGGCCACACATTTCGGCCGAAACGGCCGCTATTTCGCGTTCGATGTTGGCTTTGAGCTCTTCCAACGTCGTCGGCGTGTTGGCATAAACCAATGACTTAACGTAGCCCCATAGAAAATAGTCAAGCGGCGTTAAATCGCACGAACGAGTGGGCCAATCGGCTGGCCCATTTCTTGAGATAACACGCTCACCATACTTACTGTGTGGCTTGTGACACAATCCTATTGAAACCACATGTCGTCCAAGTCCAAATCTTCCAATTCGGGCCAAAAATAACGCTGCCCATTCACAGTAACGTGACGATCGTTATTCACGACGAAAAAATATGGCCCAATAACGCCGCCGGCATGCAAACCGCACCAAACAGTTATTTTTTGTGAATGAAGTGGTGATTCATGAAGTACATGTGGATTTTCACCCGACCAAAAACGCATATTTTGCTTATTGACGAACCCATTGAGCCAAAAATGAGCTTCGTCACTGAAGATGATTTTGCGATAAAATTCATCATCTTGGCGCATCTTCTCCAGAACCCAATCGGAGAACGTACGTCGCTTCAAATGGTCCATCGGCTTCAATTCTTGAGCCACCTTGATCTTGTATGGGTGTAAACTAAGAACCTTATGCAAAATACGCCAAATGTATTCTGAGCGATGCCCAATTCTTGAGAATGCCGTGGAATTGACTGATTTTGATCGTTTGCTACGGACGCCTGAACGGCAGCGATATTTTCGACCAACCCGTTGTCTCACTGACACGGCAACATCACACAACGAATATGTAGACTCAAATTTTTGCACTAAACTTGTTATTGCCTGTCTACTAGAGCGAGAATTACGACCGAAAATTGGAGTTAACGCTCTTAAAGTTGCAGTCACCGACTTCGAATTTCGGTAGAAAATTTTTATAATTTGCAGACTTTGCTCGTTCGTGTACTTTACCATGACAAAAAGGTTGAGTTTACTGAATAAATTGACAATGACAGTTTGATGATTAGTGAAAGAGTGCGTTCACAAATTAAATTCAAAGTTGTCAAGTCCCTATTGGATAACTCTTTAGCAGACAAGAGATCGTTGATGAAAATTATAAAGAGTGTAGACGACAGAACGGAGCCCTGGGACAAACTAGCATTTATTTTGTGGATATCAGACTAGAAACCATCCAAAACAACTTGAATTGAACGTTCCGAAAGGTAATTTCTAATTCGTTGAAGAACAGATTCATCGATCTCAAAAGTACACATTTTCGACAAAAGAGCCTGATGCCAAACTCTGTCAAATGAGTTACAAAAATTTTAAGTGCAATTATCTTGCATTCACCAGATTGATGTACGCTTTGGTTCCACTTTTCAGTGAGACATGCCATCAAATAACCAATGGACTTGTTGCTACGAAAACCGTGCTGCCCGTCATTGAAAAGTTTTCGAGTTTCGAGATATTTCATTAGCTGACGATTTATCAGCGTTTCTATGACCTTGGAAAGAATAACGTATGTGCAATGGGTCTGTAGAAGGAAGCGACGTGCTGAACAAATGCTGTTTTCCATCTATTCGGAAAGAGTCCCAAATAGTAGGATTGATAAAAACCTTACGCAGTGGTTCTGCCAGCGGGGAAGAACACCTCTTCCGAAGAAGGGGAGATATACTATGTGGACCAGCGGATTTGTGAATGATAAGATCTTTAAGAACTCTTGCTGCTACACGAGTGCGAAAGTGGATATCTCCCATTGAAGATTTGGCGCACTCAAGCACAATCTGGAAGTGTTGAGCTCGCCGCAAAGTGTTCAGCAAGCAGATTCGCCTTATCCAAAGATCTGACAGCTGGAATGTCATTGTAAATGAACGTTTTAGTAGAGGATGAGGCAGAATTACTAATGATTTTCAGGAGTACCAAACATTTTTACTGCCTTTGGGATATTGTAGTATTTTTTGCCTCAGTTTTTGGTTCTATTGGAATTTGACACGCTAACGAAAGGCGTTGCAGTAATTGCTGGGTTGTTTGAACTTTCTTCGGTTTTCCTCTGTCGGGTTGGTCTTGTAGAACCGAAAAAACCTTTCTCTTGCCCTGACCGTCTCTTTATAGCTCTTGTCGTAATACGCATTATCTTTTGGTTTGATAATCTTCATTCGATGAGGGATAAATGATCTCATTGCAAGGAGAATAGTGTCTCTGACCATATCAGCAGCAGCATCCACTTCGTTATTGAGAAACATAAGGGTCAGTTAAAATTCGTAAGTCCACGACTAGTTAAGCTGTTAAGTCTGCTCCAATAGGCTCTCTCGTATCAACTTATCTTCTGTTGCGAATTTTTCCTCTAACCCTGTAGTCAGTGTACAAGAAATTAGCTGATATGACATGGTGGTCCGACGAGATTAGAGGGGAAAGCATAACATCAGGCGAGAGTTTAAAACAAGTTTACGATGTTGGTCAGTGTTGTGAACAACATAATTTCCATGCAATCAGCAGTATACACTGGACACTGAATGTGTCGCATCACCGTCTGAGTGGTGTCATCCAACACCTGTGTGACCAGACAGTGCAGGTGTCCAGTTTATGCTTTTCAGTTCGTAAAATTTGTATATAAATAGTGTAGAAATAAAGTAATGAGTGATTCGTTGATAAACCAAAGTACAGTGTGTTTGTTTATTGCAAGACCCCCCACCAGAGGTAAGGCTCACATCTCATAAAATTCACTTTACTTGTGATAACATTTGGTCCTTCGAGCCGGATACATTTGCTGTTCATCTAGTGCCAACTGGTGTAGCGTTTTTACAGCTAAATATGGTGCTGAAGCTGTACTATAAATAACTGTCGTCAACTCGAAATCTTTTGTTGAACTCCTCCACACTATACGCTGATAATCTTGGTGATGGGTGCTAATTTTTTACTTGGCGATACATCTTTTCGATGTCCGCTGTAAACACATAGCGGTGTCTTCGCCAGCGCATAATTATTGTCGTTAAGTCTTCTTGTAATCTTGGATCAACATGCATCAATTGGTTGAGACTGATACCTGTTGACGATTTTGATGATGCGTCAAACACTACACGCAACTTAGTAGTACTGCTGTCTGGTTTTAGAATTGGTTATAATATGTGTTTTTGTCTTGGGGTTTTGTTTTAGTAATCTCGACCATATGACCCAATTCTACGAATTCGTCTATAAATTTTATATATTCCAATCTCAACTGTGGGTCAGCGGCGAATCTTTTTTCTAATTGCAAGAACCTAGCTACAGCTCTATCTCCTGATGCACCCAAACTGTATTTTTGCATTAATTCCTCATTGAAGGGAATGCTTACAGTGTACAGTATGTCAAGAATGAGTTTACACATCGGAAAAAAATCAAATTTTCTCAGTTAACAAGCAAATTTTCTTATTTTTATTGCAACATTTAGTATTTTATTTTTTATTTTTGTTAAGTTAGAATAAGTACAATGAATTAGTAAAAAAAATGAACAAGTTCAACACATAAATAGCAAATAACACAACAAAAACAAATTAAACTCAAGTTTTCGAGTGTCAAATAACTGTTTACACAAATAAAATGTACTCCATTTATTTTAAATTTATTAGCCTAGACGTTAAAAACTAAAACTTTTAATATTTGGTCGGGCCACCTTTAGCATCTATTGTTTGTATTAGACGATTTTTCATTGAAAAAACCAACTTTTTCATGTCGTAACACGTTGGTAAACTGTGCCATTCTTCCGTTATAACAGTTTTTAGTGCAGCTCGATTTTTGGGCTGCCGTTTCGCGAATTTTTCTTTAAGAAGGCCCACAAATTTTCAATGGGATTTAAGTCGGGACTTTGTGCTGGTGTATCTAACACTTTTCCGCAGTTGTATAGCAGCCACAAACGCACATTAAGTGCCTTGTGCTTAGGATCGTTATCCTGGTAAAACTTAAATTGCGGTTTATTGTCCCTAATAAAGCCAAATTTGTTCGCACTGCTTCTTAGATGGGTTTTCAATATGTTTAAATATTGTTCGGCGTTCATTTTTGTTTCTATGAGTGACAAGTCGTCTACTCCTCTGCTTGAAATACAGCCCCAAACCATGACAGACAATTTGCCAAATTTTACAGTGGGAATTATATTTCGTTTGTCCAAGGATGTCAAAGCCTTGCGCCAGACTCTAGTTGGTCCATCGTTATAATACAGCATGATTTTCGATTCATCGCAGAATATAACATCGTCCCAATAATCATCAGGCTCAGCAATCAAGTTTGAAGCGAAGGCGAAACGTTTTTCGACATTTTCTTTTGATAGCAGTGGTTTCGTTCGAGCAGCTCTGGAATTATATTTGTTGTTTATTATGGTCTTCCGAACTGTTTCGTGGGAAACGTCAACAATAGATTTATCCTTTAAATCCCTAGAAATAGTTCTAGTTGAAATTTGTGGGTTCTCGTACACTTTTTTCATTATTAAGCGCTCTGTACGCTCAGTAATCTTTGCCTTTGGGCCACCCCCATACTTTGGCTCCAGTCTGCCTTCATTTTCAACGCGATTTAAAATATTATAAACCGTCTTACGTGTTACTGAAAACATTTCTGATAAATCTTGCACACTTTTCCCCATTTGCCAGTTGTAATATATAAGCTACACGATCTCAAATGTTAGCCTTTTTCCTGGCATTTTGAAAATTTATTTATTTTTTTTTAAACGTGTACAGACTGCAAAATTTATTCACAATTTGAACAAGAAACCAAAGGAAAGGATCAAAACAAGACAGTTTTTGCAAATTGATAACGGTTATTAAACCAGTTATCAATGAGTTCATGCAAAGAGAAATAAAAACAACCCTTGTGTAAAGAGTTGTTTGACACTCAAAAAATGAGGTGGACATGGTTTTTGTTGTATTTTTCTTTATTGGTACGTTCTACTTGGATTTTTTATTTTTTTTTTCGTTGTTTATATTCTAACTGAACACAAAAAGAAAGAAAAAATTGAAATATTGCAATAAAAACAAACGAAATTATTTAATAAGTTGAAAAATTTATACATTTTTTCGGTGTGTAAACTCATTCTTGACATACTGTATGTACCGTCGGGCTCTCGATGGTGGGTTTTTTGGTAATCACATTCGCAATCTAACTCCAGTTGTGTCAGATGACTCTCATCAGGTATTTCTTCGAGTTCCCATAATCGCTTAATTTGGTTTTCTATTGTTGTTTGAGCGACCATCCCTACGACCTTTACATTTTCGCCTTTTAGTGATGTACGGCCTGTGATGAACCATCCTAAATGAGATTTCTGAGCCATCGGGGAACCTTTCAAACCCTTCTTAGTGCCATTGAGAATGATGTCCCCGTACACATCGGCTCCTAATATCATATCAATAGGTCCAGAAATGAGAAATGTGGGATCGGCTAATTCAAGATTCTTGAGTTGATTAGAAATCTTGTCGATGTTGTTTCTATCCGTCATAAGTTTGGTAAGGTTCGGTAACACAAGCTCTGAGACTAATAGTTTGAATTCTGATTTGAATCTTGGTTGAACGGATGCCAGCATCCGTTGCTCCTAACCCACTGATTTCAACGTAGAATTTCTGGACAGCTTGCTCTGTAATAAGTGTCGCTTGGGATTCTGGATCTATGAGAGCCCTCAATTCTCTGCATTGTCCATCAATGTTGGTACCAATAACGATGGCTGTGGCAAGTAGCACACTTTGGCTTTGATGACCATAATGAGTTTGAACAGCTTGCGATTGAATTGGAACAGAATGCGTTGAATCGTTCTGCTGTCGTCCAGCATAATTATCTTGGTGAAGCAGTGTATGGTGCTTTTTACTACATTGCTTACATGTTCGCAGACTTGAGCACTTGATTTTCTTGTCATGTCTCAGACAGTTCATGCATATATTGGCTGGTTTGACTTGCTCACATCTTTCCCTTGGCGTCCAGTTCATAAACTTGTTACAAGAATAGATGTTGTGATCACTCTTGCAAAATATGCAACTGAACTTTGCTGCTATATGGTAATTTCTAACAGAGTTCTTATTTTCGTCCTTATGCGATGATCCCAATACCTCTATTGCTTGGTATCTTCTTGCGAGAAACTCGAAAAGTTCTTCTTGCGTTGGCACCTTATTTGGTCTCTTCATGCCTTGCTCAAGCAGATTTCTGCTCTCTGGATCCAGTGCCTTTACAACTAAGTGAACTATGATTGGTCCCCAAGAAGAAGTCTCAAATCCCATGTTTTTGAGAGCCGCAAGACCTTCTTCGTTTGCATCTTAGACGGCCTTTAAATGAACTGCTGTGGATTGGCTTTGGTGATGGCTTATTTTGAACATCCTACGAGTATCCAGGTGTAGTGAAACGATTTTCCTTTCGTTGTCGTAACGCTTCTTAAAAGTTTCTCAAGCGCTCTGGTAATTTTCACTGGATATTTTGAAGTGTTGGATGAGTTGGAGTGGTTCGCCTTCTTTAACAGAAAATGAATCAATTGGCAACTCAGAACAAGAGGGTATTTAAGAGAAGGGAGAAAGATGCATGTATGTACTCGTATATAGAGACAGAGTGGTATGATCATTCCTGCGTTAACTTTCATTGAGTAAAGACTAATAAATTAGCGTTGTCCTAAATGTTTGTGTAGTTTGTATTTTAGTAAAGTTGAGTTATCTAAAAGTTGTATTAAATATTAAAGATCAGAAGTGGGATAGAACCCCTCCTATAATAAAGATAAGTGAAATTGCTTATTTGAAATTTGTTCTTTTGGTATAGCGTAAGTGTGACAATGACGACTGATTGTTTTGTGTGAGTGTTTGGAGCATGTTGTGAAGAATATGTCATTTGAATTGAATGATTCGGTATTTGAATCTGGTATTAGAAATGCTATGTTTTTTCGATTTTGGTTATTATTTGCTGTTATGAGTTGAATCATGACATGATAAAAGACTAACGGAAACTTCAAGTAGAGACGCGACATGAACCGTTATTTGTCTGTTTAAATGAGTAAAACGGTTTGTGCTTACATTTTCAGTCCATGAAATGGTAATGCTATCTCTGTCGCTCAAGGGAACAGAACAATGGGAAGTGTGCATGTTGTCTACTGCTGTGTTATTGCATAGTTCGCATGAGGGATATGATGGTTTGAAGCGAAAGTGATGGTTATACTTTAACCGATTGATGTATATGCATTTTTGGTCTACGAAAAAGCATATGTCTATCCCTACCTGCAACAAAAGAAAAGTTTAGGATAAACCTTTTGGTGAATGTTTTTATATATGAGTGTGCATTTTCGTTCGACGAAAAGGCATATTTTTATCTTTGTCGATATTGAATGTATGGCGTATGAGTTTGTATCTTGACATATAAGCTGTAACGATTTTTGGATATGCTCTGAACATTTTCGTAGATTGGTCAGTCACCTTTTTCTGTACAGTAAATTTAATGAATATCTTTGATAGGGACATGGATAGTTTGAATGTCGAACAGCTTCAAGAGGAGTTAAGGAAAAGGAACTTTCCGATTAGCGGCTCCAAAAGAACACATATTAAGAGAATAAATGATTACGACAGACAATTCAACCCAAGCGAATCTCTTTCTAACTCCAATTTGAACCAAGATATAAGACAAAGTGAAACTGCTGACAACAATCGAAATATAACCACGATCTCAGACTCGGGCACATTAACTGAGGAAGAACTAAAGGCCAGGGAATGGTCTTTGATAAAGCGCGAACGAGACCTTCTTGAGAAAGAAAAAGCTATTTTTGCAAAGGAGCGAGTAATTGCTGAGAAATTGAGGAACTTAGATACAACCAGATTGTCCCAAGATACGATCCAAAACCGACCTAGGGTAAATTGTACTATCAGAGAGATCGCCGATCTATTCAATGTCAGCTGAGTGTTGGGTAAACCGCGTTGAGAACCTGAAAAACTTATATCGTCGTTCCAAACACGAAGTGGCGTATGTTAAAAATCTTAACTTTACAGGAGAATCAAAACAAAAATGACCGATATTTTTTTTCTTATTTTTTTTCTTCCTTTAACTGAAAACCTTTAACAAAGCTAACCATTATTTCCAGGAAGTGTTTATTTCAATGGGTTCAAATTGTTTCTTCATAAACATTTACCATTTTTGAGTAAATTCTATTAAAAGAGAA
Organism: Volucella bombylans; assembly: GCA_949129095.1. Lineage (NCBI taxonomy): Eukaryota > Metazoa > Arthropoda > Insecta > Diptera > Syrphidae > Volucella > Volucella bombylans. The sequence goes on from OX422141.1 coordinate 203,470,051, forward strand.
AAATATGTAGATACGTCAACTCGTGTTTTTGAAAAATCACTTTAAAAGCGCAGATACGCCTCTTCGTGTAAGATAATTATTTCCTTTGTAAGAAAGATAAAGCCTTTTTTAAATTTTTATATAACACATTTAATGCTGAAACTTTCTTTTAACAAAAAATATATTTTTACGAAACAAATTCAATTCAAATTTAATAAAAAAAAAAATAAATAAATAAATTCTCTTTAAAAAAAAAAAAAACAGGTATGGTTAATAACGCAAATTTAATTCAGTGCGGAAGGGATTTGTAATAATTCACAAACTCTGCCGTGCGGATTACTGGAAGCGATCCTTCACAGAGTGACAACCGATCTTTATATTTATCCACAGAAATCTTTTGTTGTTGACAGTTTAACACTTTTAAAGGATTTCTTAGAACCTGGTGACTACTTCTCCTATTCCTCTTTAACGATAGAGATCTAAAATTGGAGTCAAAATGACTTGTTTTAAAAAACATAACCTCAGGATTGTTCTTATTGAATTTCCATTGGACCATTTCTGGCCACGAAATTGATCCCTCTGTTTCGTTGTCCTTCCTTATTGTCAGAATCCGGAGTTCTTTAGAAAGGTCATTGAAATCAAAAAAGTCGTCTATTTCCGTCTGTTGAACTTTATATGGTTTCTTCCTTCTTGCTAATGTTATAATTGGGTTTAGCTGTGAGGGCACAAACAAATCTCCAGCTTGGGAGATGGCTTGCCCGATTGCGCTGTGAGCCGAATCCCCCTCGCTTTGTCCATGATTGGGCTCAAAAAAATGCAGAGTTACCCCTTCAATATTTGTTGTGTTATCCACCACGAACATGAACATAGAGGCAACAATGCTATTTTTATTTTGCCCTGGGCATCTATCGCAAAATAGGTTTACCTGCTTAAAGCCTTGACCATCAAAATTTTTCATTACCATGTATAAGCATGACGCTATTTCACTGGCACCCCGTTTACTTATAGTTTCGTTCCACGTAAAACAATAGCACTCTCTAGTTGCCAAGTCGTATACAGTGAAGTTAAACACTGACAACCGTCTTTTATAAAAAACTGCACTTTCATTTGTCTTTGGCAGGTATATTACTTGCTGCAGATCGAAAACATTAATTAATAATTAATTAATTAAAGTTAGTAGGTAAGCATGCATCTAACATACTTTACATTCAGTTACGCCAGCTCGTGATTATAATCACAGGAGGGGTATAATTTCAAAACTCTTCTTTTCCACTTTTGGGAATTTTGAGTAAAACGAAAAAAACTGTTAAAAGCTACTAAAATGATAAGCGATTGGTTTGAAAGCTACATTGCAAGTTTGAAATGATCTTTATCTATTTCTTATGGTTTATAAGGTAAACCTAAAAATTATAAAAAATCAATTTAATATGGAAAAGAAGAGTTTTGAAAATTGCGATTGGAATAGTTAACTTTTGATTCAACCTATTTAGGAAAAGAGGAGTTTTGAAAAGAAAGAAAACCTTTTTATCGATACAATTCATTTTGTTTTATTTAGAAGAAAATTTTAAATATGAAAAAAACCTAATGGAACTTCGTTCACGAACTCTGATGGCTCTATGATCTGTTAATACAATATCTTTAAATATTAAATAAAAATAAACTTATAAAAAATTATTTTATCTGCGAGCTTACCAAAGATTGTTTTCTTCACAAGAATTATTGCAACACTAAATTAGTTTAACAATGAATATTTTCAAAATAACAAAAATTCCCACCTTTTTTAATGTCATTGGAATACATGAGTTTTGAAACCGACTACTTTGATTTGTATAGGAAAAGGAGAGGTTTGGTGCGGAATTCAATTTATATGGGAATAAATGAGTTTTGAATTAAACGACTGAGCGGAATAGCGTAGTTTTGAAAAAATCTTCACATTTTAAGTACTTTAAAGTATGGGAAATAGCTTGTTTTGAAAATTTTTAATTAAATACTTAGATGAGGGCCCTTCTAAAGAACACTTTCTCATTTTTAACTCATTTTTGAATAAAAGTGGAATAGAAGAGTTTTGAAATTATACCCCTCAGATGTATTATAATGACTGGAGTAAAAAAAACTCAAACACGAACTGGCGTATGTATAGATACGTCTGTTCGTATTTTGCGTAGAACATATAAAATCATTTACGTCAGAACTGAAAGTATGAATAAAATTAAAACGGTTTGATCTCAAAACGGCAATTTTTACAGATACGCCACTTCGTGTTTGGAACGACGATATGGTTGGGATGATATGGCGTTGCTGTTGGCGGCCTCATCACGAATGCAGGGACCAGCAAGACACTGGTGGGACGCGTGCCAGGAAGTACTAACATCGTGGAGTCAGTTAGCCTTAGGACTCAAATCGAACTTCCCATACCACTGCAGTGAAGTTGAAGTACATCAGCAATTAATTAAAAGAACTCGACAGTCTTCAGAAACAATTGAAAATTTTTGTTTTGAGATGAATCTGATAGGAAAGAGAATTGATCTGTCAGATAAAAAAATTATTCAGTATATCCTCTCTGGTTTGAACGACGCTCAAATGAGTACCACTCTTGCTGCTGGAAACTTCAACAATATTGCAGAATTAATTGAAAAAATCAAATGGTACCAGGGTATTCGTATGCATTCACATCCAGCAAATGACTCAACTAGACTCAGAGTCATTCCATCTTCGCGGCCTTCAACCAGCGAATCCACTAAATGGCAGCCTAATCGTCTCCCGATTCCGAAAAATCATATTTGTTGTTACAACTGTAATCGGCCAGGACATTTTGCGAAAAATTGCACCCAAACTGGAATACGAGTAATAGCAAAGACATCAACCAACATTCATTAACAAAGACGGAAAAAATGCCAGAAAAGAATTATCGTGTTAACGTGATTTGCAACGAAGCACAGTCAGATTGTTATCTTAAAGATATTTTAATAGCAGGCAAAAAGTACGCTGCACTTCTAGATTCAGGAAGCGAGAAAACGATTATAACAAAGCAGGTTGCTACAGACATAAACTGTAACATGGATAAATGCGAAGCGATTTTGCACGGATTTGGAGGTGGAAATTGTCGAGCTATTGGAAGCGATACATGCCAAGTCCAGATAGATGAAGCTTTCTTCCCAGTTCAAGCAATTGTGAAAAGATGTTCTGAATAACCCCATATGCAATATGCAGAAGCAAGGCGAAAGTTTGAAAATGCAAAGATTGGATGTTGACAATTGTTTCGTTAAACCAATATCTGCCTCCTTAAACTTCTAAATAAATTCCGAAAATGCATTGCCATGAATCAGCATGAATTGGGCCAAACCAAACTGATTGAGATGGAAATAGAGCTGTTAAATCAAGACCCAATAGTGCATCAACCGTACAAGGTGCCCTATGCGAAGAGACAAACATTAACTGCAATGATTTCTGGCTTGATGGAATGTGGAATTGTCGTCGAATCGTAATCTGACTACGCTTCGCCAGTGGTTCTTGTCAAGAAAAAGAATGGAGAGGACAGAATGTGCGTCGATTACCGTAAATTAAATTCCATCACGAAGAAAGTTCGTTTTCCAATGCCCTTGGTCGAAGAACAACTCAACGATCTAGTAGGTTATAAATACTACAGTGTGCTTGACTTAGCATCTGGGTACTACCAAATACCGATAAAAAAAGAACATACACATTACACTGCCTTCATTACTCATGAAGGTTTGTACGAATTTACATCGATGCCTTTCGGACTTGTAAATGCTCCTTCCATTTTTTCAAAGTTAATGAAAACCATCGTGCGGAAAATGAGACCCACTATAATAATCTGCTATATGCACGATGTAGTTATTCCGTCCGTAACATTTGAAGAAGGGATAGAAAAGTTAAGGTCATTTCTGAAAATACTTAAAGAAGCCAACTTAACTCTCAACCTCAGAAAGTGCGTCTTCTTCAAAAGACAAATAGAATTCTTAGGACACGTGGTAAAAGATGGCACAATTCAACCTGGTAAAACCAAAACGCTGGCAATAGGAAAGTTCGAGAGTCCGAAAAATGAACACGAAGTTCGACAGTTTATAGGGTTAACCAACTATTTCCGCAAGTTCATTAAAAACTATTCTCTGATCGCCCTACCTTTGACGAATTCAACAAAGAAGAATTGTGAGTTTCAATGGGGCCAACATGAGCAGAATGCATTTGATATGTTAAAAAATTGTCTGGTAAATGAGCCCGTACTTGCCCTCTATAACGCAAACAGCGATCACGAACTCCACACTGACGCCAGTTCTCATGGGATAGCAGGAGTATTATTACAACTTGAAGATAATTCACTTCGGCCAGTGGCATATTATAGCAGGAAAACGTCGGACGATGAAAGTTTCTTTCATAGCTATGAGCCTGAGGCTCTAGCAGTTGTAGAATCCACCAACCGATTCCGGCAGTTTCTCCTTGGCAAACATTTCAAAATAACGACGGATTGTGAAGCTCTTAAGACAGCCATGAGTAAGAAAGAGTTAATCCCTAGAATAGCCCGTTGGTGGCTTAAGATGCTTGAGTTCGATTACGAAGTAAATCACCGGTCCGGAAAGCTCATGCCACATCTTGACGCTCTATCCAGACGTCCTTATGAAAACGCAACTCAGCCTGATGTTGTCGACATGAACGTGCTGAAAGTAAGTATAGACGATTCTGATTGGTTGTATTCATTACAGCTCCAAGACGAACATATTGCTGAAATCGCACAATGTCTCAAAAAACAACCTAACAGCAATGAGGACAAACAAATACACACGGACTACGAACTTAAGGATGGCCGTGTATACAGGCGAGACGAAAACGACCTTAAATTGTACGTACCGAAGGGTGTTCGTAATCGAGTAATGAGGAATAGTCACGACCTGATGGGACATTTTTCAGAAAAGAAAACAATGAATCATCTGAAGAGTAGATACTGGTTGCCAAGAATGACACAAGTTGTAAAGAAGTACCTCAAGTCCTGCGTTGAATGTGCCTATAACAATAATAAAGTGCAACCCCGTGGAGAACTTCATCTCATCGAAAAAAAGGATGTTCCTTATGACACACTACATATAGGAAATTTTTGAAGGAAATATTATTATAATATTTGATATTATTAGTTGACGCGTTCACCAAATATACGATCATGAAACCGCTACCAAGCACGCAAACAAAACCCGTTTTAAATTTCCTTACAGAAACCTTTTACCTATTTGGAGCACCCAGGCGCATTATATCGGACCGAGGAACTGCGTTCACATCGAAAATGTTCGGAGACATTATTAAGAGTTTTGGAATTAACCACGTGCAAAACGCCACTAGAACTCCCAGGGCTAACGGTCAAGTGGAAAGATATAACCGCACTGTCCTTCAAGCTTTACTTGCGAGTGTAGAAGACGAAGACCGGTGGGACCAAAAGATAAAACCAGTACAGTGGGCCATTAACAACACTTATAATGAATCAATCGGTAAAACAGCACAACAGATGATGATGGAATATATTCATCATGATCCATGGCCAGATGTCCTTGCTCAACAAGTAGATCTAAATCTACAAGTTCAAAATCTGGATAGTATTCGTTCAGATGGCTTGGAACACATAACTACGAGTAGAATCCAATCTAAACAGAAGTCCCGACACGACGGCAAATATGGAAAAGCAAAGCAGTATAACGTAGGTGACTTAGTGATGACGAAAAACGATGCTGTAAACTCGACTGGTTCTTCGCGTAAATTAGAGGCGAAGTATAAAGGACCCTACGTGGTACTGGCTAAACTCTAATATGATAGATACCAAATAGCTGACATGTCGTTCGCCCAAAGGAACCAAAAGCCCTATTCATCAGTATGGGCAGCCGACAGAATGAAGCATTGGATAGAATTCGACAAGGAACTCGACGAGGGCGTCGACGATGACAGGATGGCCGAATCTTTAACAGAAAATGAATCAATTGGCAACTCAGAACAAGAGGGTATTTAAGAGAAGAGAGAAAGATGCATGTATGTATATAGAGACAGAGTGGTATGATCATTCCTGCGTTAACTTTCATTGAGTAAAGACTAATAAATTAGCGTTGTCCTAAATGTTTGTGTAGTTTGTATTTTAGTAAAGTTGAGTTATCTAAAAGTTGTATTAAATATTAAACTTCTAAATGTGTTTTCAGCTACTCCATCTTCTCAGTGATACCAAGCTGTATTATATATTATTGTTGTAAAGATGTCAAAAAATGACTGCCACTCTAAATTTGAGTTGAGGAAGTCGAACCTCTAGATTAGATGATGAATCTTTAGTCACTGTTATTTCCGACTTTTTTGAAGCCATTAGAAATAGGCAATTGTTTATGTCTTCTTCCACCCCTGCATACCTATGTTCTGTTAGATATGAAGTTTTGCACTCTTCAGTTGTTGCATTAGAAAGAAATTCTTCAGGCAGCTCTGTTAAAACTTTCCATTGATCAAGCAATATTTTTTGCTGATATTCATGAACTTCTTTGGAGCAGTTCTTGAATGTTTGCTCGAAAGAATCTATGCTCCTCATAATTGCCGCAATTTTTATCTCTAACTTTCTCAGGCGCAGACGTTGAGATTCGTTTTCAGATGGCGAGGCATTTTCTTTATCTGCTTCGACTAATTCCAACTCTAGTGGATGGATATTTTCTAATTTAGCTCTCAACTGTTCATAAATTGTTTTTACTAACTAAAAAAGTATCGCTCTGTATGTAGGGAGTGTCGGATTTTCTTTACTCTTTCTTCTTTATATCGCCGTGATTTCCGGACCTCGCTGTCTTTCCCAAAGTTGATTTGAGCCTGTTCTAGCTGTTTCGCTAAGACCCTTTACCTGGCAACAACCACGTGGACATCCATTTCCTCCATTAAAAATCTTTATTATCACTTCACGGCGATAGACTTATTGTGACAGAATTCGCCTTCACTCCACGAAGTTAGAATGAAAAAAAAAAATTACGGGTTCACTACCAATGGTTTTAGCCTTGGCAACGCTAATCTAGAATTTACCAGTGTTTGTAGCCCTGGTAACGCTTTAAGGTCGATATACGATTATTTATTTATTTATTTATTTTATTTTGTGTACATACATTCACAATAAGAATTCACTTATAAAGTTGTGAAAGGAAAATATTTAGTTATAACTTAAGTTTAATTTTATTAAATTTATTATATGTATTTTAAAAAGAGTTACGTTAAATTTTATATACTATAACTACATCAATTTTATTATTTATATGGTATTTGATTTTTAAGTGGAAAAATAAGTTGTTCTGTTTAAGAAAGTGTTGAAGTTCGCTTTTAAACCGTCGTGCGCTATCTAACTCTCGTAAGTTGAGTGGGAGTGAATTCCATAGACGGATAGCAGCAATAAAGAACTGTCTCTCAGATGTTAGACATGCAAATCGCGGAAGCAGTAAACAAGCAGATCTGTTGGATGCCGGAAACTGGATTTTTTCGTAAAGGTATGTTGGTTGCCTACATTTAAGAATGCTGAAAAGAAGAATGAGCGTGCGAAATTTAATATAGTTTTCGAATAACATGTTCACTAAGATTTTAGCAAGATGTGAAACGTGGTCATATCTTCTGAGACAATAAACATATCTAATTGTGGTATTGAATGCTACTTGTAGCTTCCTTTTGCTCTCGGCGTCGCAATTATAAAAAATTTCGCATCCATAAATAAGTATGGGAATAACTAAAGCCTTAGCAAGAAGCAGTCTTGTTTTGAATGGTGTAAACTTTTGTACAATCCATAGAGTTCGAAGAACACCATATGTCTTACCTACTATAGAATTTATATGGTTGTTCCATGTTAGTGTTCTATTGAAGACTACACCTAGATTTTTTGAAGAATCAACGAATTCAATATTTGAATCATTCAACATTATATTTGGAAAATATGACAAATCTAATTTAGTTTTAGAAATAATCAAACATTTAGATTTCCCTGGATTGATTACTAAGCCACATTTTAATGACCAATCTGAAATTCGTTGAAGCTCTTCATTTAAATCATTAGCACAATCCTCAATGAGGCCTAACGGACAGCTTCGATAAATCTGAATATCATCAGCATAGATGTGTTTCGATGAGTTCAATATCACGGTAGCTATGTCATTTAGGTAAACTGAAAATAAGAGAGGCCCTAAAATCGACCCTTGGGGTACACCTTTAGTTAAGGGAAGAAAATCAGATAGAACGCCCTCTAATAACACAGCCTGCTTTCTTTCACTTAGATAAGATGAGATTAGCTTAATTGCACAAGGAGAAACGGAAAAGTAGTGTCTTAATTTCTTGATCAGAATAGAGTGATCTAACATATCAAAAGCCTTAGAGAAGTCTAATAATACTAAAAACGTAATATAATCATTATCCAGTCTATCCCTAATATCTTCAACTACATTTAACAGGGCTGTTGTACAACTATGTTTAGCTCGGAAGCCTGACTGAACTGGAAGCAGCAAATTATTATGAATGAGAAACTCATTTAGTTGTTTATGCATGATCCTTTCACATATCTTGGAAAGAAAAGGCAGGATTGCTACGGGTCTAAATTCATCACCGATTGAGTTTTTAGGGATCGGAATTATTTTTGCCAATTTCCATCGTTTCGGAAAAATACCAGTCATTAAAACGGTATTAATGACGTGCGTTATAAATGGTAGCAATGTTGGCAAAATTGCTTTAACAAAAACTGGATGCATCTCATCAACTCCTATAGCATGTGACTTGACCGACAAAAAGCTTTCTACTATATCGGTATCATCGACCCTATTAAAAGTAAATGACGTTGGAGCTGGAGAGACGGCACCATTAAATAAACAATTTGCAACTGAGGTACTTGAAAGTGGATTTGACAAGAACTTGCGGTTTAGGTCATTGCGATCAATTTTGTTAGAGCAAGTTAATTTTTGTTTACCAACTCCTAATTCGCGAATACTATTCCATATTTTCCGACTGTTTAAAGAGGAGCTGAAGCGGTTTGAATAAAATTGCGTCTTAGCAATTCTTATTTCACGGACGACACTATTTCGCAAGTTCTTATAGACTTGATGAAGCTCTTCCACCCGAAAATGTTTCCACCGTTGATACGCCAGATCACGTTCCTTCATCAGCGCTCGAATCTCATTTGTAAACCATACTTTAGTTCTTTCTCTAACAGTTCCTGTTTTGATCGGAACGTACGTATCAAAAAGAAGAAGATTATAATAATGTAACCTTATAATAATTAGTGTTAAAGCCCTGATGACTCTTTTCGTTGGCTTCGAAGGACCAAATGTTCTTCAGTCGGTATGACTATCAACGTCTGGTATTCGTGTGGGCTCATTTGTTGTACAAGCTGGGTCAAATTATTTCCCCCAGTAAAGATGTCAACACACCGTTCTTAGGGTGTTGTCTGTCCAGAATATAGAAGCCAACCCCAATTTTGTATATTGAAATCGCCCGTTGTTATGTCTTTTATAAATCCATATGGATTGGGACTAAAGGACAAGCTTTTCTCAAGAAAGGCAATAACTCTGCCTTTGACTATTTCTTCAAATAATTTAGAAAATACTGAAAGGAGTGATATTGGTCAACAATACTAGTCAATAATATTTTTCAATCGTCTTTCTTAAAGATAGGTATCTCCTCTGCAGTCTTCATACTATCGGGCAAAGTTCCATTATACATACTTTTGTTAAGATATGTGCCAGTACATCACAAATATTTAATGCAATCCTTTGAAAAAATCATTTGAATAGCTATTCCGATTGGATGAGTTAGAATTGATGAGCATCATGATATTCCTAGGCAGTTCAAAAGGAGATATAGGTCGAAAGAAAAAGCTCTTTGTTGTCTTTCCTTATTGAGTCATTTTTCTGCACCAGCATTAACAGGTAAGGTGCCGAAGCCAGCATTAGCAAGGGAGTTTGAGGCAGCACTAGTAAATAATTTATTAAAGACTTTTGCAAAGTCTTTAGAGGTATGAATCTCCTCATCGTCATAATTAATGCACGTTTGTGTTTTTATCTTATATTTGCTTATTCTATTTCAGTTATAAAATATATATATGTTATAGACAATAGTTGGTTTTCCTGTTATATGCACAATAGACTTTTTCATTTTCTTAAATAACAAACAATAGGAGAGTTAGATTGAGAGGGAAAGATTAAACTTAGTCAAATAGCATAGTTAAAAAAAAAAGGAAAAATGAAAAATTCAAGCAATAAACAGACGGCAAGTGTGCCAATCTTATTCGTACATCCTGCAACAGTCAAAAAGACTTTTCGTTGTAGGGATTCACATTTGCAAGTTTCTTGCTTCACAAATTCAGTTTCAAAACATGCCCATCCGCGGGGGTATGCCATTAATAACAAACAACAATTTTATGTATGTTTAGCTTAAGACTATAAATCCTCATCGGAGATGATTATCTCATCGATAGACGGGACGGTTAGTTGGTCCACAACTTTTTCTGCATTGGAGACGCTTTCGTTTAGACTGGTGACGGAGAAAATTTTCAATGCGCTCGTCGTTAATGGTTGCGTTTGAATTGGCGATGAGGGTATTTGCAATGGTGGGGTTGGAAGTGATGGTGGCACCGGCAATGCTGGTGATATTGAAAGACGGATTGGAGATGCTGGCGGTGATGGAAACGCATGTGGTGGTGATGTTCTAAATGCTGCCGACGTACTAGCCAATGGTGATGTTGTTGATGGTGGTTTTGTTGTTGGTGATTGTGGTGATTTATTGCCGTTCGTTGTTGGTTTCTCAGATTTTTCCGATTTTTCTAATTTATCGAATTTATCGGATTTATCTGATGCTTCAGGCTTTTTGGGTTTCTTATGTTTTTCAGTGTCCTCGTCGGACTTTTTATCACTGTTATCGTGGGCATTTGAGTGCTCTTCATCATCATCATCGTCTGATTGCTCATCGCTTTCGCAACTCTCCGATGTGCTATTTGATTCTTCATCACCAGTTGCATTTGCGCATTCGGCTTTTCTTTTTATTTGCTCGCGAGCGTATTTATCTATGATGGAGCCGATGGATGTTTTCTTTTTTTGTTGGATCATTAGCTGCCGGATCATCGTAGTCACTAGTGAAGTGAGACACCGTTTCATAGAGATCGGCTTTGCGACGATTTTGAAGCAATTTGCCAATCTTGATGAATGCTTCTTCAGCAATCATAGACATTTCTTCCTTTAGTAAACCGAAATTGTATCGCTCGTTACAGAATTCCAGCATTCGCAGGACATCAACGAAATCCGGAAATTCCTTGGTGCGATTAACGAATGCCTCAACGACTTTGTTGAATTTCGGATAATCGGTATCTTTGAAGCGAATTGGCTTCTTCACCTGCCTCAATGCGTTCTTACTTTCGCCCGTTAGATCACAGATTTTGTCGTATATCTCACATGCCCTCTTTTTGTATCGCTCCACGACGAGGTATGTCGAATTTTCATCGTCCAAATCGACATCCTCATTTTCGAGTCTATGGATTTTCCTCGTCAGTATGTAACAGCGCCTTGTTTAGTTGCTTGATCTGTCTACTACGTATCCGATCGTCTTCGGTTTCGTCTTCTTCTACGTAATTTCCCGCTGAAGTAGTTTCTGATGCCACAGACGCTTCATCGTTATTGAATACAACCGATTTGCTCTTTTTGCGTGCCTTCATCTCATCAACAACCGGCCTGAGATGGTAATACACTAAATGCGGATCCTTTTTGATGCGTTCTGTAGCAGCTAGGACTGCTTTTCGGAAACCTCGAGATTTTACAAAGTCCGGATGCACAGAGTAGTAGTATCGAATCAGTTTTGTGTCGATTAGTTTGGTCATGTCTTCGGAAGGATCAGCACCTCGACATGCATCCAAAAGGGTGTTGTATTCGTCACTGAGAGGCTCCTTTGGTTCCTCTTTTTCTTTCTCCTTTTCTTTTTCTAGGTCTTCCTCGGTAGTTTGTTTTGTTTTTTCATTTTGAGGTTTGCCATCGCTGGTGGTTGATTGTGGTGGATTTTGCGCCTCACACACGGATGATCCATCACTTATGGTACTTTGTGCTGGACTTGTTATTGTGCTGTTGGGGCTCTTAAACGAGCCAGGAGGACTACGACTTTGATTGTGATTCTTAACTGGACTGTCGACAGAGAAGATGGGACCATTGCTGCTGAAAGTGGAACTCGTAATTGAATTGCAGGGATTTCTTGGATAACTCAGGGGATCTTTGACGAAATTATCTAGATCTATGTGGAATACGGGGGATGAAGAAGTAGTAGTAGCTGGTGTAGGTGTTGTTGGAAATTCAATTGTAGGATTGTGTTGTATCAGTTAGGATATTTTTAATGAACTCATTTACGGCACGCCATTCATATTTAACGTCTCTTTTAGCCCTGTGAAATTTATCTATGTAAAAACCCTCTGTGCAAATAGAAACCTCAATAGAAATTTCTTTAGTTATTTTGTCTTGCCTATGCTTAGCGGAATTTGACATTTTGGGGTTGTTTCAACGTCCGAGTAATTTATTTTTTTTCAGCAGGAAATCAGACATTGAAGGTTTTACCTTTTTTAGATTTCTCCTTCTTGTATCTGACAGTACAGAATATATCTCAACATGTTCGTTTTAGCACTTACCGAACAAGCCGAACACTATGGAGGCATCATTCTGATTATACACAGCTGAGTAGTTTTCTTGCAGCAAATGTATATTAAGGCTTTCAAAATTCATTCTAATTATTTATAAACACTCGTAAGTGTTAGAATCTGTTGATTGCTCCACTTGCCTGTCATTGAAAAAGAGACATGTTATGCAGTGACCAGTAATTTTGAAATCTGATATTGTGCTCATTAAAGCAAACTTGAAAGTACGATCTCCTCCGCCAAAAATATGGTCGATACAAGTTTCAAAAGGGCTGGTAGGTACATTTATACATTAGCGGACATTAATTGGTGTTTTTCTTAGATTTTAGATTACTCTAAAATGTTTGGGTTTATGTCGCCAAGATTGAACAAGGTTTTAGTTTGTTCCTTCCTAAGCACAGAAAATACTTCTTCCCAGAAAATATTCTTACTTTCAGCTGAAGTCTGTTGAAACACTTTCTACTTAAGAATATCAGAAAGGCCGAGGACCTCTCAAAGAGTCCGGGAAGCATTCGCTTGAACTGCTGGTAATCAGATGAATCATGTCATCTGCATTTGTGCTCATATGAAACTCAACTGTCAATGGAAGCCCTAACCGAGGAGGCAGGCAGACCTTACGTAGGTCACCTGAAAAACTCTCTCTGTTGGACTTGACGAGCTCCATCTTAAATCGTGTCCAGTTGGTTATCTGCGGATTTCTCCCCTTCAACAAGGTCAAGTCCTCGTATCCGATTCTGAATTCGATGTACATACCTATGGACTTACATGGAGACCTACGATAGTACTTTCCGGCCGGCAATCTCCTTAGCATATCTGTTGGATAACTTTAGGTCGATTACTTTCTGTCTGACTCTCGTAAAAAAACTTACCTGAGAGTCAACATTGTGGACAACCAGGTCAGATGATAGTGTAACCACTGTTACACTTTTAAGATTGAGTTCAAGACTGATTTATTCATGCAAAAAACAAAAACAAGAGAATACATAAAAAGAGAGTACTTCACAGAGAACATATTTGTTATTATAGTTTACGCGATGTTATAGTATGTTCTGCAAGTATGCTAACCATGTATATAACATGCCACATTTTTTAAAGTTAACAAAAATAATTTCATACATCAATAGCCTGATACTTTTAATATGCCAGATCTTAATTTCATGAAGTCGTTTACATTATCATTTTTATCATTATTATTATTTATATTATTCCTGAGGCATATATCCTCATCTTGTATTTGTGACAAGACATAATTTTTTCTACATATTAGTTAACGTCTGTTTCTTCTAAATAAATGTCCATTTCTGTGACGGACTATATACGACCTTGGTTCTTTACACACTTTAACAACTATGCCATTGGACCATGAATCCGTATTTGGATTGATTTTGAAGAGAACTTTGTCCTCTACTCTCAAAGCAGATAGAAGTTTTGCTGTTCTGTCGTAATTTTTTTTTGACTTGTTTTTGATTATTTTCTATCATTGTTCTATATTTATCGCAATCAACAAGCGTTGGTTTCAATTGCTCCATATGATGGGGTATTTTAGACCTTAGAGTTCTACCTATAAGTAACTGAGCTGGTGTGAAACCAAACGAATTAGGTGTATTACGTAAGTTAAGTAAAGCAATATATGGATCAGTGTTCGATTGTCTACACTTTTTAATCATTTTCTTTACAGTTTGTATTTACCTCTCTGCCAATCCATTTGCCTGTGGAAAGTGGGGGCTGATTATCTTATGACAAATATCCCAATCGTTAAAAAAAGAACGCATTTCAGATGAAACGAAATAAGGTCCATTATCAGATATAATTATCTTTGGAATTCCAAACTTGGAAAATATATCTTTTAGTTTTTTAATAATTCCTGCACTAGTACATGTTTTTAATTTGCAATACTCTATATATTTGGAGTAATAATCAACAATTAAAAGGATCAAATTTTTGACAAATTTCACACAAATCAATAAATTTTGTTATGTCATAACTGATTCCAGGCCAATATATGCAGGATCTGACTCGTCGTTTCATGCTTTCCATTCCTACGTGCCCCTCATGCACAAGAGATAAAATTTTGTGTCTTAACCCTTGGGGCACAATGACGTTGTTGCCCTTAAAGCACAAACATTCTTGAAAATATATTTCATGTCGGATTGGCCAAAATGGTAATAAGGATCTATCAATAAGACGCCTATGCTCAGGCCAACCGTCATTAACATACTTTTTAAGTAGTTGGAACGTCTTATCATTTGTGGTGCTGTCTTGAATTTCCTTAAGCCGTTCTTCCGAAATAGAGAGTGTTGTGGAAATGCTCCCGACATGAATATAAATTTCTTTTTCACTTTTCAAAACTTCTGTATCAGGGAGTGGGGATCTTGAAAGTGTGTCTGCTATCCACATAAATCTACCTGGTTTATAACTAACATGTAAATCATATATTTGAATAGAAAGCATCATTCTTTGGAGACGAGGTGGAACATTTGCAAGAGATTTTTTAAAAAGACTTATTAAGGGTTTATGATCGGTTTCTACAGAAATTGTCTGTCCATAAATATACTGATGAAACTTCTGACATCCGAAAACAATGGCATATAGTTCCTTCTCTATCTGCGCGTACCTTGTTTGACATTCTGTGAAGGTTTTTGATGCATATGCAATCGGCTTTTGCTTTTGTAGCAGCACTGCGCCTACAGCAAACTGAGATGCATCTACTGACAAAACAATTGGCACCTCTGAGTCAAAATAGGATAAAACTGGAGTAGAAGCTATAGCTTGCTTCAAGTTATTAAAACATTTTGTATGGTTCTCAGTCCAGTTCCACATCACATTCGTTTTTAATAAATCTCTTAACACCTGAGATTTTTCTGACAAATTTGCTATAAATGGAGTTAGATATGTGAGCATACCTAAAAATCTTTGTACATCTTTTTTGTTTTTAGGGGCTGGCATGTCGACAATCGCTTTTATTTTACTGTAATCCGGGCTAATTCCGCTTTTGTTAAATATGTGTCCAAAATATTTAACTTCAGATACACCTAACTGACTTTTTCCTTATTAAATTTCACTCCCGATGCTAGTGCCCTCTCTAACACGGGATAAAGACGTTTATCATGTTCCTCTTTAATCTTACCGCAAATCAAAATATCACCTAGATAAATTGACACATCAAGATCACCAAAAATATCAACCATGATACGATGAAATATTTCCGGTGCTGCCTTTATGCCAAAGGAAGCCTTTTAAAAGAGTATCTACCGAATGGTGTATTAAACGTACACAACCGACTACTTTCTTCATCCAACGGAATCATCCAGAATCCTTTGTTAGCATCCAGTACCGAAAACACAGTTGACCCTATTAATTTATGTCTAATCGATTCCAGCGTTGGGAAAGGATAATGGGAACGTTTTATAGCAAGGTTTAGTTTTCGAGGATCTAAACAAACACGGATGGTTTTGTTTTTCTTTTCCACTAACACTAAAGAGCTCACCCAATCCGTAGCACCTATTGTTTTCTTTATAACCCCTGATAATTCCATTTTGTTTAATTCATCTCTCAGCAGGTTATGTAACTTGAAGGGAATTTTACGAGGTGGATCAATACTTGGCGCAACTGTTTCTAATAAATCTAATTTACACTTCACACTAACACAACCTATACCTTCAAATACTATTTTATATTTATTAAAAACATTCAAATAACTTGTTGAAACCCTGTCAACATGCAAAACTTCTTTATTAATGGCACAATTATCAAGTGAAGAATTAATAAAACCAAGGCGAATACAATCATTTAAGCCAATAATTGGCTTTGCGTTTAAATTTGTAACCACGAATTCCAAATTATAATTTACATTCGACTTCATGCATTTAAGATCTAGGTTACATTTTCCAATAACAGGAATATTTCCTCCCCCAAAAGAGCTTAGCTTTACTTTACAAATTTTGATTTGTTGATCACATATCCCCAACTTCTTTAAAGTACGTATTATAAGAAATTAAATTAACCTGTGCACCAGTATCTAGCTGACACTGCAATATGTTATTTGACATTAAAAACTTTTCCGTCCAAATGCATTTTGAATAATTACTGAAACCAACTTTATTTATTATTATTGCATCTAAAAAATACTCATCGACATCTCCGTTTGATGAACTGTCACAGCTCTCGTTAATTGACGTTTTTGCTTGCAAAGTCCTCACATTTTTCTTCGATATGCACATGTTGGCAAAATGATTCAGTTTACCGCATTTGTTGCAAGTCTTACCCATTGCTGGACAAACTAAATGTTGATGTTGGTATCCGCACTTAGAGCACATTCGTGTTGACGACGATGTTGATTTGGTGCTGTTGTTATTGTGTTGACTGAGCCGTTGTTGCGATGATGAACTCTTACTATTGATGAACTTGCTATCCGCTATCCGCTGTCCTACCGGGTTTCGTTTTTTGTGTTGGATGACTAACACATCGTTTGTCTGATGTGTATCACGAGTAATGTCAGTAATCTGACGTTTGCTGGCTTCATACGCTTTTACCAGTTCTTCTAATCTTGTGAGCGTAAGGCTTTCTTGAGTTAATAACTTCTCTTTAAGAACCTCATCGACGATACCAATGATGAACACGTCTCTTAACATTTCTGATTCATTTGAGTATTCACATGCCGCTACCAATACTTTTAACTCCGTCAAAAAATTGTCAAAGTTTTGGTTTGGTTTTTGTCTATTACTCAGAAATTTGTAACGGTTGTATACCAAATTTTTTTTTGGCGCAAAATGATTTTGAAATTTATTTAACACATCGTTAAACGGTGTATTATTACTCAATTTAAAAGTATTATAGAGTTTGATGCCATCGTCTCCAATGCTATTGAGGAATATAGCAACTTTTCTGGGATCAGTTCCTTCTCCTTCTAACCCGATTGCTAATATATACAATTGGATTTTTTGTTCCCAAAATGACCACTCTTCAAGTAAATTAGGGGCTTGAAAATTGAATTGTTTCGGCACTTTGACACCATCCACATTTGAACCAATATTTTGCCTCTTATTAATAACGATTTTACAATCAACTTTTATATTGTTTTTATTTTCTATGACACTCATTCACATCTGACACCATGTTACACTTTTAAGATTGAGTTCAAGACTGATTTATTCATGCAAAAAACAAAAACAAGAGAATACATAAAAAGAGAGTACTTCACAGAGAACATATTTGTTATTATAGTTTACTCGAAGTTATAGTATGTTCTGCAAGTATGCTAACCATGTATATAACAACCACTGCCTCAAAAAGTATTTTCAACATGAGTATCGCAGCATATGATAAGTCCTATCTTCCTGGAATCACAGTATTCAATGAATTCGGCTACCGCTTACCTTACTTACCTTTCTTAAAGTTACCACATGGCTTAAATAAATGAATGAATTCGCTATTTACACAATTCATAAACTGGGCTGGCTGTTGTCAAATTGTTAATTATGTGCGATTACGTGTGTTAAACACTTTGTCTAGTCAGAAAATATTTTTTGTACTACTTTCGATGTTTTTACGAATGAAGCTCAAAAAGGCAGCCAAAGACACAAATCGAAGAATAACAAAAAGGCCACAATAGATAGCTATAAGCTTAGTTTTTGTAAAGGTTTTGTCTAGCTTGGCTCCGCTATTAACTCTGAAAATGACATCTCATCTAAACTTGAAAGGAGAGTTACTCGTAAACTTGCCAATCGCTGTTCCTTTGGCCGGGTAGCTGTTTCTGCGTTATGTCGCAGAGGCATAGACATTATTAAAAGTGGATACAAATACCATTAGTCATTTTGAATTTAAGATTCTTGGAACGATGGTCCTGTTTGCGTTGACGAGATTTAGAGGAGGACCATACAACTACAACAGTAGAGGACAACCTCGTCTTAGATGGCACACACAAGTTTCTCTTGAAACGACTGAGAACATCTTCATCCGATTTCGATAGGGTCCATGCATCTGCGCCATAAAGTAGGGCTGATATGATTAAGATCTTATATTTGGGGATGGCCTTACTACTAAATTACTTTCCTAGCATAAAGAAACAGTGATGAGCAAGAGTGATTCTTCGATTTATATCTGTTGACAAGTTGTTGGCAGAAAAATTTGTGTTGATTATAAAACAATTGCATTTGACTTAAAAATAACCGACCACAGCCTAACTGGTATTCAACTCAATTGCAGGGTTTCTCGAACAAAAAAACTGGATGCAATTGAAATAAAAAAAATTGATTTTGCCACTTTAAGATCAAGGTTACATTTTGAATTTTGGGATGATGTTTACTCTGCCGTCGACGCGTCTGTTGCATTTAATTTGTTCCTTAATAAGCTGCAATTTCATATATTGAATTGTAGTGTGAACAAATGTAAACGAAGTAACAAATTAAAGTGTCTCAAGCAATGGATGACACCCTCATTATTAAATAAAATAAAAAATAAAAGACGACTTTGCTTAATTATCAATAAACATCCGAATAATCACAGACTTAAGAACTATTACGAAAAGTTATGTAGAGAGGTCAAGATTGAAATACCGCTATGTAGAAATACATACTTTAGCAATAGATTGGCAAGAAACATTGGTAACTCGAAAGAGCAATGGCGAGTTGTTAATGAAATACTTAACAAAAATAGATCTTACACAGATATAAGGATTTCAAATAATAATTTAACTGTGTCTGATCCTATAGAAGTTGCTAATTTATTTAATAAATTTTTTGCTGGTGTAGGTTCTTGTAACAGTGTTTCAAATGTCAGTCAACCTGACAACAGTCTAATACAAAGCAGTATTCAACCAGAGAGCTTTTTCTTTGATAAGTTTACACCGCTTGAAATTTATAAAATTATAATGTCACTTAAAACATCCAATTCGTCGTCTTTTGATAATATTTCAAGTTTTGTATTAAAAAATATTGCGTTTCATATTTCTGATGTTTTATGTTTTATTTTTAATTTTTGTGTCCAAGAAGGGGTTTTTCCTGAGTCTCTGAAAACAGCTGTAGTATTACCGTTGCATAAAAAAGGTGACACAATGTCATTAAATAATTATCGTCCAATTTCCATTTTATCCGTTTTTTCTAAGATTATTGAAAACGGAATTAAATCTAGAATATTATCATTCTTAGATAAAACTCATTTCTTTAATGATTCTCAGTTTGGTTTTAGAAGCGGTAGATCAACTGAAAGTGCTTTATTAAAACTATGTGGGGAAATCTATAACAGTTTGAATGGTTCTCAAATTCCTTCGACTTTATTTATTGACATAACCAAGGCTTTCGATATGGTGAACCATACTCTGTTACTAAATAAATTATTTAATGCAGGTTTCAGGGGCTTCATTCATGACTGGTTTGCCTCTTATTTAACAAATCGTAAACAAGTGGTAAAGGTAAAAAATGTTTTTAGCTCACATAATTATTTAAATATAGGTGTTCCTCAGGGATTAGTTCTGGGCCCGATACTGTTTTTAATATATGTTAACTCGCTATTTATTCAACCTTTTAAGGGCAGAATCACGGCATTTGCTGATGATACTGCACTTTCCTATTCCAATAAGAGCTTTCTTGATATGTTTGCCGATGTTAATTATGACCTAGATATACTACGACGATGTTTTAAGTCTCATAAACTGATTATCAGCAACAACACGAAGTTTATGGTATTTAATATCAAGGGTGTTGTATGCAGAGAGTTGCCTTTATATTATCACTCACCAAGCTGTTCTCGATTTTGTTTAGAAGATGCACATGGACATAATATATCATTTGATAGTCAGGTAAGCTGTAGTGATGGTTGCTTTTTAATTGAGCATGTTGACAGCTATAAATACAAAGGTATTATATTAGACCATAAGTTTAGTTGGAATGATCATAAGTCATATTTGAAGCGGTATTTAAATGCAGTTGTAAGGCAATTATACCACCTAAGCATGTACTGTAAACTACCCATTTTAAAATTGGTTTATAATGGTATTTTAAAATCAAAACTGCAGTATGGAATTTCTTGCTGGGGAGGCACTTATTTTAATACAATAGAGCCACTGCTGACTAAACAGAAGCATGCCATAAGACTTTTGTGTAGAGTTAATCGCAGAAATCCCACTTTTGAGTTATTCAAATGTATCGAACTTCTTCCTTTAAGGCACCTTTACTGCTACAAAGTTTTAAAGATATTTTTTGAAAATTCCGGGTACTATGATGTTAGACTTCATGATAACCATGACTTGCGAGTCAATACCAGAAACTTCGCAAATGTTCCAACATTCCACAAAACACATTTTTCACGCTTTTATTATGTTGCTGCTCCTCGTTTGTTTAGTAATTTACCAGAAAAACTTAGGCGTGAGAGAGTGAAAACAGTATTCTTAAATAGTATAAAAAAATGGCTTTTCTCGTTTAACCATTCTGAAATAGATGCTTTTTTAACACCAATGATGTAATTTTATTTTATGTTTCTTTTCTGTTTTTTTAAAATTGTATGTAATTTTTCTTTTTTTAAAATGTATGTAATTGAATCTTTCATTTCCATTTTTTGTTTTCCCCATCAATAGATTTACGAATTTCATTTTATATATTTTAACTAATAGGTATGTACATTCGCCTCTTGTCTTTTATTAGACAACAGAGTGTACAAAGCTATTTCATTCAAAAACTTTAAAGCTCAATATTAACATGAATTACATTATACTTTATATTTAAGTTTCTTGATATGAAATAAAGAAAGAAAAAAAAAAAACAAATTATAGAAGAAGTAAGGTAAGACAAAGTCATTTACTACATCGAAGTTATAGCTGACGATTGTGATTTCTATCCACTTCGTCGATACTTAGTTTTGCAATCATTTAACGCTAAACCCATTTTGGGAGATTTAGTTTCAATGCCGGGGAGCGCACTGGTGCCAACCCGCTGAGTTCTGCCAATTCTGCCGACATCATCGGCATACGCTAGTACTGCACAAACTTTTGAAAGATTGTGCCTCCGTGTTCACTTGTGAGTTCCAGTTCAAAATTCTTTCAAGTGTGATGTTAAGGAAGTCACATAACAGCCCGTCACATTGTCCAAAACCTTTTTTTGACATCAAAGGTCTCGGTGAAGTCGTTACTGGATGGACGAAATTTGCAGGGATGTCAAAATTAAACATGGCTCCATATAGATCGTCTCTATAAAATCGACGGCTCCCTTCTTCATTTACCTTTCGGAACATTCAATTCAAGTTGTCTGGGATATTTTTAAGTCTGATATTCACAAAATAAATGCTGGTGTGCCCCAGGACTCCATTTTATCTTCGACACTCTCTTTTTAATTTTCATCAGTGATCTATTGTTTGCTACTTCTAATCCAATATATTCCTTTGCTGAAGACAGTAATCTCTGCTTTTCATATTCGTTGCCGAACTCACGTCCATGCTATTCGGCTATAGAACGGTAACGCCAGTGTATGTTAAGCTCATTAATTTCCGATTTTAACAGCATAGCCAATTGGGGAACTATCCACAGAGTGGAATTTAATGCTTCCAGCCACAAGGCTGTCTGTTGTCGTTAAAGCGAAAATTAAACGCTCTGCCACTATGCATGAATCGTAGTTGCATGACAACTTACGTTGGAATGATCACATATTCGATGTCGCCAAAAATGCTGCGAAATGTCTAATATTCCTCAAGCGATGTAAGGTATACTTCACCCCGTCTGATCTGGACACAATATATTATAAGGCATTCATCCACTTAAAATTGCTGGTGCTCCTAAAACATCTCTGTACCTTCTAGATAGGATTGAGTGATGCTAATATCACTCAGACAATGGACACCCTCGAACAGCAACGTAATGTCTAGTGACTCACTTTATTCTATGGCTATTCCCACCACCAGTGCTCCACAGAAATCGCCAGTAGCATTCCGCCCCTTCAAACTAACCGTAACATCCATTTTGCTGTGAATACTCATCATTACACCCTCAAGCCCTCTTGCGGACGTACTCTGAAATATTGTAATATTGTCATCGTAACATTCGAACATCTAACCAATATACATCGGTAGCTCTCTTTCTTTTCTCCCTAATTTTCCCTCGCCCACACTGTGTGCAAGCACTTCAGGGGTACTACTCGTAATAAGTTAAGTTTTCACTTATTTTTCAAAGTACAAGTACAATTGGCTTATAAACAATTCGAAGGAATCATAATTAAAATAATTTCACTCCTCGGTGCGTTTAATACTGAGCAACATAAATTTTAAGATTTCTTATGTTCTCTTCGTTTCGAAGGACATTTTTGTGACGAACGAGAATAATGTGTGTAAACACGCAGCAGTAAAAGAAGAAAATAAGTTGTTGTTGCTGCTTAAGTGCAAGTAAACTGATTGGGCAACGAAAAGGACATTTTGGGCGTTTCATTTACAATGTAAGGACTTAGACAAACATTTTTTTTTCGTTTTTTAAAAGTTTAACTACTATTTAACAATATGTATAAACAACAATGGCTTGAGGTGGTTTAGTCTTCCAGATTCCTGAAGGCTTGTTGTAAGTCCTCGTACAGTTGATCGAAATCGGCCTTGATCTTGGCTTCACCATCCTTGACGGGGTCCTTGAACTTCATAGAAGACAGCTGGTACATAATGTTGCCCATGGCTTCCCTGATCACGTTCCACGTGATCTTGTTATCGGACTGAGCGGTGGATTCAACTGAATGACGGACCATATCGTAGAAGGCAATAATGTTTCTCAGCATACCGACTGTCTTGTAGAATGGGCAGAAAGGATCGTATGAAGAGTAGGAGTTCTGTTGTAGGAAATCGTCCTTGAGCAGCTTGGCAACCTCGAGAGTGATCTTATCGGTCTCAGCCAATGAAGCCTTACCGACGAGTTGTACAATTTCTGAAAGATCTTCTTCCTCTTGTAGGATTTCCTTGACCTTGGTCCTAAGTGGCACAAATTCGGCAAAGTTCTTGTTGTAGAAATCATCTAGGGCACGCATGTATTTACTGTACGAAATGAGACAGTTGATGGAGGGGAAATGTTTACGTGGGGCTAGTTTCTTATCCAAACCCCAGAACACCTGTACAATACCAAGTGTAGCAAAAGTGACAGGATCTGAGAAATCACCACCAGGAGGTGATACAGCACTGACAATGGAAACGGAACCTTCACGTTCTGGGTTACCCAAACACTTGACACGACCGGCACGTTCGTAGAAGGAGGCCAAACGGGCACCCAAGTAGGCTGGGTAACCGGAATCGGCAGGCATTTCAGCGAGACGACCTGAAATTTCACGAAGAGCCTCAGCCCAACGAGAGGTAGAATCAGCCATCATGGAAACGTTGTAACCCACAGTGTAGATGGAAGCTTCAGAGCAGCGACAGGCATGTTAGGTGTGTTGGCAACAAGAGCGGTACGTTTCATGATGGATTCGGTGACACCATCGATTTCAACTGACAACTCGGGGAAATCACGAAGTACTTCAGACATTTCGTTACCACACTCTCCGCAACCGACATAGACGATGACATCCGAATTGGAATACTTGGATAAGGCTTGTGAGATGACAGTTTTACCCCAACCGAAAGCTCCGGGAATGGCAGTCGTACCACCTTGTACACAAGGAAACAACGTTGACCGGTCAGAAGTGAATGATTAGCTGGCAACTTCTCAATAACTGGACGTGGTTGACGTACAGGCCATACTTGCAACATAC
Source organism: Volucella bombylans (assembly GCA_949129095.1). Classification (NCBI taxonomy): domain Eukaryota; kingdom Metazoa; phylum Arthropoda; class Insecta; order Diptera; family Syrphidae; genus Volucella; species Volucella bombylans. The sequence continues at coordinate 203,494,381 of OX422141.1, forward strand.
TGTGTTTGCTGATCTCTCCATCGAATTCGGTTTCCAAAACAACATCCTCTACATGGTAGTTGCCAGCTGGTGCAATATAACGAACTGTATCCTTGTCGCGAGGTCCAACGATCATCTTGTGCTTGACTAGAGTATTTTCATGTACCATACCGTACAAGTCACCTCCGGTAATGTGTGATCCAACTTTTACGTTGAGTGGATTGAATTCCCATGCAATCGAATGGGATAGAGCGGGCACATTAACACCCTTTGGAATGTAAATGGAGCTGGCCAGCTCATTGATGTCTTTCAATGGACGTAGGATACCGTCGAAAATGCTGCCCATAATACCGGGACCTAATTCAACTGAAAGTGGTTTGCCAATGCGCAACACTGGATCTCCGACAGTGACGCCAGATATTTCTTCGTATACCTGAATGGTAGCCATGTCACCTTCGAGACGAATGATTTCACCCACTAGCTCGAAGTAGCCGACACGCACCAACTCGTACATAGCTGATCCAGACATGCATTCGGCTGTTACGACGGGACCGGATACGGCAAAGACACGTCCGTAGATGGACTCCTTCTCCTCATCATCGAAGCACTTCAAATTGGACATTGTGGTATTGGTTTAGCGTTGTTTGGTAGTGAATCCGCTGAGTTGAATTTTAAAATTTTTCTTTTGATTTGGAGAAAGGAAGTTTTCTTCTCTTTTTTTTTTTGAGTCTACACTTGAAACGAGAAAACGTTGCGTTTGACCAACAGAACAAATACCTACTAAGCGCGATGGCCGATAATGATATATAATGTAATAACCTCTTAAGCGTGCGATAATTTAAAAAAAAAATCGTCTAAAAGATGGTGGGCATCGATTGGAACTTCTTGAGTTTTCTGCAGGATCTGGCTGGGCGTGAAGATTTGGTCGACTGTGGACTTATCACAGTGAAGTTGTTGACGAAGGTTTTCAGAAATTCACACAATATGTCAGATAAGATCTTGTATCCAATGTTGAGAAGACTTATACCTCTAAAGTTATCGCAGATGAGAGGGTCTTCGTTTTAGTTTTTAATTTTTTGATTTTAGCGGCTGAATCCGGTCCAACATTCATCAAACTGGCGCCGAGGCATGGGTTTATGAGTACGAAATGCGAGTGAATAGCGTACAAAAAAATGAACCAGCACTGAAAAAATCAAGTCATTTTCAGTCGGGAAAGAAGGCGATGCTCACGGTTTTCGTGGATTACAACGGTGTTGTGCATCATGAATTCTTACCACAAGATCAAACAGCCAATAAGATGTATTATGTTATCTGGGCATTATGAGACGTTTGCGTGAAGCAATTCTCCAAATAAAACTGGGTTTGTTGGTGAACAGCTAAAATTTGGCAGAGTTGGCTTTCATCATGATTCTGGCGTTACAATTAATTAAACCTGCATGATTGTTTTGACAGCATCAAACTCACAACTCAGGGCCCCGATCCATACAATCCGTCGATCCGTCATTTCTAACTTACAGATAGATAGAATACACGCATTCCTGGTGGACCATAATGGATATATGGTATGAACTTCGATGGATAAAGGTAGCCCTAAAAGACGAGCATGCTCGCCGAACATGCTCGTTTGCGTTATCCCCTACACGACGAACACATTTGGCGAGCATTCATTTCGTGTTGATTCTTCATACTGTGAACATGTGCGATAAAGAAGCGCAAGTGGTTGTGCTTATGGTGATTTATTTATTTACTGCTGCCATTATGTTTAATCCACGATATTCACTCGGCGGCGTTCACAGCAAAAATGAGGTTTGCTCGCGAACATGGCCCTACACGGCGAACATCGAAGCCAACGAGCACGAAAAAATCGAAATTTTTCATCAACAGCGAGCGGCTCGCGAACCAGCCCCTACACGAGAAAAATATAGCGCGCACGAGCATGTTCGGCCACCTTAAGGTAGATTTAATTTCTACTTTTTCAGTCCGTCGGTGCGTTGCCAGTTCACATATTCACAAATTGAAAGCCAGCATATTCATTTGGTAAGCACCTTGAGCGAGTGTAGAGAAACTGTCATCGCTTTAAGAGAAAACACTCAGCTATAACAAAATCCCATCGGCTGTCTGCTCTAAGCACCTATGCGACAGATTTTGTGGGACAGATCTGAGAAATGAGTTGGTGCATGCTCTCCATAAAGTTATCTCCAGCAGTTTTGAATACCTCGAACAGTAAGCCGTCAATCCCAGCTTAGATATTGCTATCCTCACACCGTTCTGGTCAGTATAATGGAAGTTTTGACTATCATCATCTAAGTTGAATGATCTATTTTGCCTGGCGGCGGGATGTTGGGCTTCTTCGCTGCTATACAGTCTGCAGGATGAATTGACTGAGACTCAACTGCAAGGAGCCTGTAGAGAAGAAGAAACCTGTTGGTATGACTTCTGTACGTGTATTCGTAGAGTGCAACCTCTTAAAATCTTCGATTGCGCTCTTCTCATGCACTTTTTTCTTCTTCGGGGGAAACCGATGTTGTTCCCGTCTCTTCTGCTCGTATATCGATGCAGCGCCGCTTTATATGCTTCTTGTTTAGCTGCATATACTTGCCAGCATTCTTCATCAAGAAAGGGATTTCTTGGTCGGATGAAATCCCGTCCCGGCATCTGTGATGGCACGTTGGCAGCATCGGAGTTGTTGACAGTTTTCATGATTCGTGTTCGGCGAAGATTCTGGCAGTCTCTTGCGATTGCAACTCTTCTACATTATATCTGTTCACAGTAGTTCTACTTTTTTGTACCGCTTAGAAAATCCGCATTTGCACCTTGGCTGCAACAAGGCGGTGATCCGAGTGAATAATGGAAAATGATAGCGTTTGATGATTCGAAGGCTGTCATGTGATCTTGTGTATATTGAGATGAGAAAACCGTGTGTTTTCCATAGTAATATTTCGCTCCTCCGGAAAGTCAATAAGCCTAAGCTCGTTTCCAGACGTGGTGTCGTGTAGGCTTCTTACCAACTGTAACGTGGAGCTCGTAGAAATATTTTTTGGTGGCGTCGTCCTTGTCTTCCGATGGGGCATGGGCAAATAATAGACTTATGTTAGCGCACTTAGCTTTGATGGGAATTGTTATAAGACCCTCGCTCACGTGTCGGAATCTCAAGATTTCTTGCCTAAGTTTGCCGAATATGACAAATCTCCATCCGAATAAGAGCTGTTTTTTCCCCTATAGCATGTAACATACTCGTACATAGTACATATGTATCACAATTTTTCATCCTCCTTAGGTATGGCCCATCCCATGGCACTTTCTGAATGGTAGCGATATTTGCGTGATAGCAGTCAAGGGCCTCTGTTAATTGTTCGGGTGCACGTGACCACTTAAGGGTCTGAATATTCTACGTGCAAATCCAAAGGTTGTTGTCCTTTAATCGCTCGCCAGAGTCATCAACAGTGAGTCCATTTTTATTCTAGGACATTAGTGGTTCGTCACATATTTTAATCTCTTTCATATAGGGTTGCGAACTCTATGACGGCGTAGGCCAGTATAATACTATTGGCCGGGCGTGCCTTTGCCATTTAGGCTACGTGAGTAAACGTTTACATATGCAGATACTTTGTTACGAACATGATCGTTGCGCTGCTGGACCAATCCAAGTTAAAGGACACTCAGGAGAAAAGTTGATTATGGATATTAAGCTCATCAGTGTTAGGAATAATTCTTGGAATTTGTAAAATAGTTGTACACTGAAAAAGTGGACAGGCATGGATATTGCCTCATTTCTATCAGAGCGATTTGCAATGTCATTTATCTGAACAGTGTGTATATTTGGGAAGTTTCAATAGGCCTAAGCATCTCTAGTTTTGTTGTTCCATTGAGCTATAACGATTTGATACAGGAGAGACGTGTACATTTGAATTAATTAATTAATTAACAATTTTTTGAAAACAATATATTTTGTGTTGATAATTTTACTTTATTGTTTCACAATCACCTTAACTCGATGACACAAGACACCACATCCACGTCTTGCTGGATTTCATCTATTTTCTATTTGCAGATACGAGTACATATGTACATCTGGGATGATGCATATGCAAATATGTTATACCCCACCACTTATGCCTTCTATGATACATCTACTTGACTGACTTCTTTAAAAATTCGACAATGCACCCAGACTAAATACAAAACATATAATTCACAAGGACAACAATTTGCATTCTATGCAAAAGTGCATCCCAGAGCATCTTTCTATGCAACGTCAAGGTCTCCTCACAACAGCAACAGCAATAACAAGAACAATACAGAAATAAAAAAAATCAAAAGCTAAAGTAAAAGCAAAACTGAGACAAAAGCAAAATCCACTTGAATGGGGTTGGGGGTAGTAGTAGCATTAAAGCTGGATGCTAGAGATGTCCTCCCGCATAATTCATCATGACGACCTCGCTTTCGAAACTCATTTCCATGATATGCTCGGAACTTGACAACTTTCTTATATTCGTAGTCGTATTCGTTTCGTACCTAATATTGATCTCATCTCTGAAATATGAGCTCTAAACACTGTGGAGCAGCGCATCTCTCCAAAGTATTACCGAATGACTAGGAACCACGATAGAGAGCGTTTAACTGACAATTTAGCGGACATAAATATTTATGTGCAACACTGCGCCCTAAGGTGACATCGTTTACTTGAACCTGAACAAACACTTGTGTACATGAAACACGGCTGAAAAACAGCAGCCTGGCAAGAAACAGTATTGGTAGCAAGGGAATCAGTCAGTAATTTAGTGCTTAGGGAGTGAGTGGTTAAGTGAGAGGGTGCAAGTTATTTGGAAGGGTGTTGGTGGCTGTTGGTTGCTGGTTGCTGGTGGTGGCTGTGTGTCAACTTGAATTTCGTACTTCATTTTTATTATTATGATTATCCTTCTTCTGTTCGAAGGTAAGTGAGGAAGGTAGATGGTTGGTTTTCAGGTTTTTTAGGTCTTCAATTTTCAGGTTTTCTGGTATTCAAGTTGCCAAAGTGCCAGTAACGAGGCAGTGGAGTTCATTCTGCTGGCTTGATTGTTTTATATGTCATTCGAGAGAATTTTCATATTTCTGCTAGGGATGCTTTATGAAGAGGGTTGCCTTACTATGGTGGATGAGTGGATAAAGGAGGAAGGAGTGGATAATTATGATGATCGCGGTTACAAGTAATTTTTATTAAAATTTCATTAGGGCTGACTGCGATGAAGAATAAAGCAGCAGAGATTATGAATTCCATTACACAGAGGGAATATAAGATTTGTGTGCTTTGTAATTGAGGTACTGCCGTGGATTTTCCTGCTTCCAAATGATGTTGTGCTTAACTATCATATAAGAAAAAGAAACACAATTGAGCATTTGAAATCCTCTTTCCTGATATTATGATAATCGTTTAATTCTGGAAATTAAGAAGCAGCTTCAACCAACCCTCATAAATCACTTCTTTAGTAAGAGAATGTGGGGGATAATTTAGAGCTAAAATATTAATTGTTTTTATGGTATTATTTGTGAACAAGTAAACGGATAACTCAAGTCATGCCTCCTTACCGACTTATAAGCCCGTCTCTTCTATCCAGGAATAGAGTTACGTTTGCATTATTATATACCGCATTTCTTGAAGATTCCTCCTTTATTCTGTCGCTAGCAAGGTAAAGACTGGAAACTATGACACATGTGGGAAGAATGTCTTTGATGCAAATTTTGTCAAAGATAAAGAAAGAAGTATCCCTGTTTAAGTTAGACAGTTCCAAGCTCTTTTAAATAAGCTGTGAGTGTACGACTTTTAGAATTGTAGCTCAGTTCGCCCGACTTGCGGCCGTGAAAGGCAACTTTATGGTGAAAAATCATATTAACACTAAAGAAGCCCATAAGTCACAATATCAAATGTTAAAACTGCCCGAAGTGTGTGCGTGAACTGCATCTTATGCATACATACATAGGTACATCCAAGGATATTGCTGAAAAGAAATAACATATACTACCACAATTTCGATGCCTTATAATCGTCACTATAAGTAACTATAAGTAGGTTGAAGAAGACATAGAGAAGTCATCCTTGCACGGATTGATGAGCTTCCAGCTTGAGTCTACATATTTCTCAAACAATCCTGGTCAAATGCTAATCACCTTGCACGTAATCTAGCCAAGGAAACAATTGAACCAAATGTCACTAAAGCCTTACAAAACTATAAACTTCAATGATTCGTTTTGACAGAATTATTCTAAGAACGATTCAGCCTCGAATTGGTGGCGTCAAAGCTGAAATTACAATGAAATCATCATGGACTTGGATCTATTTTATTCCAGCGATTGTGATATCAATTTCTACTTAGGTGGCGTTAAAGGTGGGATCAGAATGTGTCCTCATGAAGCCACTTATCCGATCGATGCCATTAGTCTGTGTCTGGTAGATATTTTTCCTCAACAATCCAAATGTTGACAATAATTTGGTCGGTGTGATTGATGTGTTGGATATGTATGGATTGAGTGATTTATTGAGAAGAATTATCGTAGAGCAAATTGGAGCAGTCATGTTGTTGCCTAATAAATTGCCTATCCCTCTGAGTAATAAAGTGCCAGCTACTTCCTTGAAAATGCCAGAACCTGAAAATATTGAGAATCCATGTGGTAAAAGAAAAGGATTTAATGACAAAAGGCATTGGAGTTTTGGGGAAAAGTAAATCCGCGAACAGGAATTCAAAACCCAAATTGTTGACAACCCCAAATGGGACTTCTAGTGTGAATCAATTGTGGAAGTGATCCAGCATAGTATCTTTGTTATTAGGACTTTTCGATTGGGATCGCACAAGGATGACGAATCGGTCCGCAGAGCATCTGTAGAGATCAGCAGCGTGGTTAACAAATTAGTACTGGATACGTATTTAACACTTGAAGAAGCCAACATATATAACACTTTGATCCCGGAATTTATTCAGAAAATTAAAAATACAAGTTTATTCATCTACATCTATATTGTCCCCTTCAAAGTAATCCCCATCGACTGCAACAAACTTATGCCAGCGCTTGATCCAATCCTCGAAACATTTTTTATATTCGGTTTTCGGTATGGTCCATCAGTGCTTCTTGCGATTTTTCCATTACTTCCGCTCGACTGCTGAAACGCGTTCCCCGTAGTTAAGAAGTCAGAAGTCACAGGATGAATTCGGTGGCTGTTGGAGGGTATTTGTTTGGATTTTTCGTCAAAAAATTACGAATAATGATGGCTCTGTGCGACGGTGCGTTATCATGGTGCAAGATCCACGAGTTTTCTGCCCACAATTCTGGTATCTTTCGGCGAATTGCTTCACGCAAACGTCTCGTAACACCCAAATAATACTATCTGTTTACTGTCTGGCGTTCTGGCAAAAATTCATGATGCACTACACCGTTGTAATCCATGAAAATCGTGAGTATTGCCTTCGTTTTTGATTGAAAACGACGTGGTTTTTGTGGTCTCGGCTCATTTGGTGAACGCCATTCACTTGCCTCATGTCTGGATTGCGTGCCGTACTCATAAACCCACGTCTCGTCTCCAGTAATGATCCTTTTGATGAATGTGGGATCGGATTCAGCATCGCAAATCATCTCTTTTGCTTGAAATTGAGGTCTTTTGCCACCAACTTTGCTGCTACACGACGGAAACTCAAATCATTAACCAAAATGTCTTGGACGGATCCATAGGCAATGTTCAAGTCCTCCGCTATCTCTCTGATGGTTAATTTGCGGTTGTTGATCAACATTTCTTTTACTCCATCAATGTTTTCGTCGGTTTTCGATGTCGATGGTCTGACACTGCGTTCATCACCTTCGATTGACTCACGACACGACCACTTTTGTACCACTCGTGCCACTAGTAAAAGATCGTTTTCTTTAGAGAATCGTTGACGAAACACTTTTCCAACTTTCGCGCACCATTAAATCCGTTTTTTACACAAAATTGAATACAAGTTCGTTGTTGCAAATTTAAATCCATTTCTAAAATTGTAAAAAAAATCGCCAACACACACGGAGATAGATGTACTCTTGGCTACGTAACTTTTGCAAATGTCAACAACAGATTTACCAACTTAGCAAATGAACCAGAACTCAAATCGGAACAATGGGAGTGCCACACGGTGGATATTCCGGGAACTTTGATCAAGGTGGTATGTAGCCGATTCTCAGGATCTGCGGTCTATTCTTTTGGGAACTCAGCTATTGCGTGTTACATCAATACTATACTTATTATGTTTGTTGACTCTGCCAAGAATTAACGACATGCTCGATCTGGATCCAGATCCAATGCTTCTACTCAGCGTTGGCAAATATAATGAACACACTTCTGTTCAACTAAGAAACGACTCTCCGGTTTGGGAGTGAGGATTCACACTTTTAGTGGCGAATCTTCAAATCAAGATCACTGATCAGAAGACAGAAAATTAAATTGTTCGCTACACTTACTCGTATGTCCTTAGTACTATCTGTGGCAAAAAAATATGGAAATTGTATCTCCACCTTTCTAACAACAAAAATCAAAGATCATCATGTAACTGGCATTGAAAGTTCTAAAACGAGCTGATTCGACAGGAGATAATGTTTCTGTGAATAAATTTGCTGCATCAGAGGTGTCATCGCTATTACGTACCAGTTGCGTCAAAATCCATGGTCAGTTTGAGAGTATTACCATGTCGAACAAATCAAAAGACCTCATTTTCACCTCATTGCTGAAGTGGAAATCGACAAAACTTCAGCATCTTCAATTTCTGTCACTCCTCCTCCAAGAAGCCCGAAATCAAATTCCGATTCAGTTCATATCTTCAGCTTAAGAACATAGAACTTACCCAGTTGTCGATTTACTATAGTGTACGATGGGCGTTCAACATATTCTCGGTATCGGGGTGAAGCTGTGGTTGTATATATAAATTGACTTATTTATCAAGTAATACTATTATTTTAGTGCATTCATGTAAATGTGATTATTAATTCGCGTTTTATCTCTAGTTAAACAGAATCATAATGGGAACTGAGACGATGATGATGAAAATTGAGCATCGCGCTGTAATTACATTTCTCACTAAGCAAGGAAAAAGTCAAAAAACTATTCATGAAGAGATGGTGGCTGTTTACCAGGGTTCCGCACCTTCATTATCAACTGTGCAAAAGTGGTCAAGTGAGTTCAAGAGAGGCAGAGAGAGCATTGAAGACGACCCCCGCTCCGGCGCCCCGGCTACTGCTTGTACGGGAGAAAGCATCAAAGAAGTCGAAAAACTTGTTCTTGAGGATGCCCGAGTAAAGGTGAAAATGATGGCAGAGATCACCAAGCTTTCAACTATTACCATTCACACCATTCTTCATGACCATCATAACATTTCAAAGGTCAGTGCAAGGTGGTTGCCACGAATGCTCACAGCGCCTCAGAAAAAAGTGAGAATCGCATGCTGTAGAGAGCTTTTGGAGATGTGTAGTGAGAACGCGGACGGTGTTATGGATCGAATTGTTACTGGGGACGAAACATGGGTCCACCACTATGACCCTGAAAGCAAATAAGAGTCCATGCAGTGGCATAAAAAAGGAACAGACCCCCCGAAGAAGTTCAAAGTCATTCCGTCTGCCGGGAAGCTCATGGCCACAGTTTTTTGGGACTCAAAGGGAATCTTGCTCATTGAGTACAAAAAAAAGGTGAAACAATCAACGCCACATCCTACGCTTCCACTTTGCATAATTTGCGGGAGGAAATTAAAAAGAAAAGACGGGGTAAACTCGCAGCGGGTGTGTTGTTTCTTCATGACCACGCTCCTGTTCACACGGCGCGAGTTTCCAAGGCTGCTGCGCGAGATTGTGGTTTCGAAGAAATCCAACACCCACCCTATAGTCCAGACCTTGCCCCTAGTGATTATTTGCTGTTTCCGGATTTGAAAAAATGTCTTCGTGGAAAAAGATTTTCGGATGATGAAGAACTCAAGTCGGCAATAAATGGGTATTTTGCAGAGAAAGAGGAAATTTATTTTTTTGAGGGTTTAAAAAAGCTTATCTCAAGATGTAACAAATGCATTGATGTTAGGGGAGATTATATTGAAAAATAAAAACAATTTAAATTGAATTCGCATTTTCCCTCATATCGATACCGAGAATATATTGAACGCCCCTCGTATATCACAACAAACAATCAGTAGACACGCTCTTCAACGATTTCGAGAAAGTTGGAAAATGGCTCGACGAATGGTTTGCCGCAAAAGACAAGCAGTTTTTCTGACATGCTATTCATAAATTACCTGAAAGATGGGCGAAATGTGTAGAAGCCGATAGTCAATATTTCGAATAAAAAAAAAAGAATTTCCCTCGAAAATGACAGGGAAAAACTTATGCATACACCTGATATATCCGACATTTTTTAAAAAGTGTGAAGAGCTTTTCCAGGTTTAAAAATAAAAATGGCACTTACCTTCTGCCAGCTTTTGGAGCATATCATGGTTTCAGACAGCCTGCCTGAGTCAAGGAATAACAATTTTACGATGTCCTTTAAAGTGAAAAGGAATTACTCGATAAAGCTTACACATTTAAGTCGACTAGTGCTTTCCACCCTATCTAGTCCCACCGTAGATGTTGGGATATCGCCTTTTTATCGGAGTCAGTCCAGGTACCATTACTCTTATATCTCTTAGTAATGTACAAGTAGGCACATTAACTACGGCGGCGTCTCAAATAGGGTTCTTAAGAAATGTTTCTACAAGTTCCCTCTTTGCAAAGATGTCCTATTCTTTGGGCTGCTTTTAAGGTTGACCATTTGGTGGCCAGTTTTTGAAAGGTTCCTGATCAAACCTGAACTGCAAACAATCTACAGAATTCTGGCGTCTCACGAATATGAAGCACAACACATTGCATATTTCAGCGACTAATAATAAAAATATATTTTTGCTCTGCAAACTCTCATCTATTGCTTTTACATCTCTTTTGCATTTTTATATTCTTTCTGAGGACCAAAATAACCCTAGATGTACGCTAACATGCTAGGAAATCGTATCGCGATAATGGCAACCCAACCAGATTAATTTGTTTGATATCACATTCTTTAAGACTTTCTTCCTTTTGATTTCAAACACTGTACTTCAACCTAAAGTTAACAAGTAGATGTGATACATGACACAAACTATACAATTCTCGGACTTATTGGTTGCGATATTTCTAACAAAAGACGCCAGATCTCTGTGTCTAAAACTGAAAATAACCACCGCCAGTTTTTCCCTATCGCTTTCCAAGACCTTTGCCACATTTTGCAAGTATGATAGATAGTCCTTTTTTTATTTAATTTTTTTACTAGCTAACTTAATTACATAATATCGAAATTAACCGTTTATAGCTAATGGAAACCGTATCTTGTTTTCCCCAAAAAGTGTTTTGTAATACTGAATAAATTATAATGGGTATTTGAAAGCGTTTTCGCGGAAAAGTAAATTAGTAAATTAATCAGGCTTTCGTAAACGAGTTAATTCGAAAGCCTTATGCCACCTCGCATAAATTAGTGTGATATCCAGTCGATATACTGATTGTAGCAGAATTTAAACTCCTGACTCCATTCGGATTATCGGACTCAGCAGTTTTCGATGGGAATTTCACAAATGTTACATTTGCATGGCCAAGGGCTAACTACAAAAAATGCTTGTACTTCTCATTGCTGACAATGTTACAATTTCCAGAGTGAAATACAAATTTGAATATCTACGAGCATGTAACATAAGTTCCTCATTTAATAAAAACAAAAAAAAATAGGGAAAACGAAAAAATCAAACCCAATTCGGTGATCATATCTATCGGTATACCGGTGTACATTTGCATTCGTCCTGATAGAATTCGATTACTGTGGCTTGGAATGTGGAGGTAAAAAAAAAAAAAAAAAAAAAAAAAAAAAAAAAAAAAAAAAAACACCTGTCTGTGAATACCTCGTGCTTAGTCAGATTTCATCCTTCTCTTCCGTATAAAGTTTTTTCTTTTGTTTCTACCAAGCACTCCTTTATTCCTAGGCATAAGGCCACGTGACACCATCAGTATCCAGCAACCTGTACCCGAGGACAACAAAATGTATAACCAATGGAGAATTGTATGCAGCCACGACTGACACGTGCTCGCACAGCTTCTGTTCTCATGGATCTTCTGCACACAGCATGGCGTTCATGGCAATTTTCATTTCAGTGAATCATCCCAACGACGTCTCCGTGTTCTGTGTCCATTCCAGGTTATATTTCATTTCAAGCTTAAATATGGATGCTACTACTCACTTATGGTATACATGTGCCAGCATTGGTATGTACGAGTACATGAACTGGTAGTTCTTCAGTTTCGCTTCAATTGGTCCAAGTTTCACTTCCAAGAGAAAACATTTCTCAATTCGATTAAATTGATAAAAACTCTATTTTTTTTTTTTATTTGAAAAGTGTTTTAAATATGTATTGTAGTAGTGCTTACATACATATGTAATCTATGTGCCTCGTCTAAACAGACCGTTAAATGATTTGGCATTGAAAAGAACTTGTACAAGTGGCGTATCAGAACTAAGAGTCAGTGTACTCGTAGATGTGGACACAAAAGATATATAGTTGGAAAAAGATAAACTGGGAGCCGAAAGATAGTAGTTATGGCTGTCAATATTAAGTACAGCTTATTACTCTGGTTATTGACTGCAACAGCTACATTCCGTTCTGGTGGTTTATTGTAGAAAATTTTAAGGTACCCGGTTCAAGGTTTGAAGAAGTGGATTACTACTAGCAATTTCACAAATACGAAGGTCGTCTGAAAAGTTTCCGACCGAACAATGATACAAGACATTTTTTCTCAAATTTTTATTTTTTATTTTTCTACATAGTCTCCTTGTAACTCTACACACTTCTCCCAGCGATGCTCCCATCTCCCTAACCCGTCAAAAGAATTGTTCACGAAGGGGATTGCCTCCTCATTTGACGAAAATCTCTGTCCTCAGTGTGCAGTTTTTAGATGAGGGAACAAAACGATGTAGCTTGGGGCCAGATCTGGTGAATAAGGCGGATGGTCAAGCAGTTCAAATCGTAATTCATGGATTTTCGCCCTGGCAACCGCTGAGGTATGAGACGGCGCGTTGCCTTGGTGAAACAGGATTTTATTTTTCTGCAAATGTGGCCGTTTATCCGCAATTTCTGCCTTCAGATTGGCAAGTGATGATGCGTAATATGCTCCTGTAATGGTTTTTCCATTTTGAAGATAATCGATTAAGATAACTCCTTTTCTATCCCAAAAAAACATTCGCCATCACTTTTCCAGCCGAAAAAACAGTTTTTGCTTTTTTAAAGCTATATTGTCCTCCTCAAAGTAATCCCCATCGACTTCAATACACTTAAGCCAGCGCTTGATCCAATCCTCGAAACATTTTTTATATTCGGTTTGCGGTATGTCCCTCAGTGCTTCCTGCGATTTTTCCATTACTTCCTCTCGGCTGCTGAAACGCGTTCCCCGTAGTGGTTTTTTAACTCAATTAAACAGAAAGAAGTCACAGGGAGCCAAATCAAGTGAATTCGGTGGCTGTTGGATGGTATTTGTTGCATTTTTCGTCAAAAAATTACGAACAATGATGGAACTGTACGACGGTGCGTTATCATGGTGCAAAATCCACGAGTTTTCTGCACACAATTCTGCTCTCTTTCGGCGAATTACTTCACGCAAACGTCTCATGATGCCCAAATAATACTCTTTGTTTACTGTCTGGCCTTCTGGCAAAAATTCATGATGCACTACACCGTTGTAATCCATGAAAACCGTAAGCATTGCTTTCTTTTCTGACTGAAAACTACGTCTCGTCTCCAGTAATGATCCTTTTGATGAATGTGGGATTGGATTCAGCCTCGCAAATCATCTCTTTTGCGACGTCAACACGGTCTCTTTTTTGCATGAAGTTGAGGTCTTTCGGCATCGAATTTGCTGCTATATGACCGAAACCCAAATCATTAACCAAAATGTCTTGCAAGGATCCATAGGCAATGTTTAAGTCCTCCGCTATATACCTGATGATTAATTTGCGGTTATTGAGCAACATTTCTTTTACGCCATCAATGTTTTCGTCGGTTTTCGATGTCGATGGTCTGCCACTGCGTTCATCGTCTTTGATTGACTCACTACCACTTTTGAACCGCTCGTGCCACTGGTAAGTGACCGTTTTCTTTAGAGAATCGTTGCCGAAACACTTTTCCAACATTTCCAAAGTTCGCGCACCATTAAATCAGTTTTTTACGGAAAAGTTAATACAAGTTCGTTGTTGCAAATTTAAATCCATTTCTAAAATTGTAAAAAATCGCCAACACACACAGAGATAGATGTGCTCTTGGCTACGTAACATTTGCAAATGTCAAGCTATGACGCTAAGATTTAGAGGGAAAGTCAATAACAGATTGACCAACTTAACAAAAAAAATCATGTTTTTTCGATGTTGGATGTCGTCGTTTGAATGGCCAATATCTCTGTTTTATTTCAAAATTTTGAGTAATATCCAGTAATTTAGTACAGTAAGGCTTCAACAGCTTCGGACCCAAGATGTGATCATTGTACTCCATAGTTCTTTTGGGCAGTAAAACACTTTTATTCTGGGAACAGTTCAGACGATGTAAAGTATTTCTAACATCACTTGAGAAAACATTTCGCAACTTCTTTGACGATATCGATTATGTCATTATGTCAGCTTGGTTCCAACATTCGGTGATGGCGCCTTCATTGACCTGTTGCTACGAAGATTATGCTGCTAGTCGCTAAGAAGTTTTCATCCCTCGAGATAATTCATACGCTCAAAACTAAATTCTAAGAATTTGAAAAGAAGTGTCGCAAATCAAACATTGCGAAGAGAGAGGAAAAGATTTGCTTGTTTTAGAGTAGAGGAGATAGAAAAGTTTACTCTGTAATTTTTCAATGTAAAAGAACACCTGGTTGTCCCACTATGTTTTCTGAAATACAGTGGTGATCCAGAATAACGAATGCCAATATAATTAATGATCAATATAACGCACACTTCCTTCACATTCATTGGTGTCTCTATATAACTTACAGAAAAAAAAGGTTGATCCTAGATATTACGAATGTTTTTGTTATACATATCTTTAGTAAAGAAATATGTATGTGTAAAGCAACTCCCTTGATTGTGAATGTATGCATGTATATGGGCCTGTTGTAAGACTATTAGGTGCGCAACTAAATTCTTCTGTCAATAGATGGCTCCAGCAGTAAGTGCTGGTCGATTTTGACATATCCAAAATGTCGTGAACCAAGCTTAGACATATGGCAAACAAACCGTTTTGACACGTTAGTGATTTTGTTTTCGCGTCATATACTTTTGGTTGTGTGGAAATGTCGAATTTTGTGCCAAATATAATTGTCATTTGCGGGAAGTGTTGATATTCTTTTTTCATTCAAAGAAAATGGCGGCCGTGATTGGTTCCGTCGTGATTGGTTCCGTCGCTTTAAAGACCGTGAAGGAAGACCAAAATCCTTCAAAGACTCTGAATTGGAGGCATTGCTCGATGAGGATCCGTGTCAAACGCAAGAAGGCTTGCTTCAGCATTATGAGTTACCCGCATGAGAAAAACGGCCACAACACGAGCAGAGGCACGTACAAGTGTTTCAATTATGACGACGCTCGGCCTCACGTTGCCAAATCCGTTAAAACCTACCTGTAAACGCTCAAATGGGAAGTTCTATCCCACTAGCCATATGTCCCAGATATTGCGCCGTTCAATTGTTACTTGTTCCGTTCGATGGCACATGGTCTGGCTGATGAGCAATTCCGCTCATATGAAGACATCAAAAAATGGCTTGATTCGTGGATAGACTCAAAAGATAAACACTTTTACCCTAACTGTATTCGGGCTCTGCCAGAAAGATGGGAAAAAGTTACATTTTCATCAAAAAACAGCGAGAACTTAGTTGCTAATATTAGATACTACAACTTTTTGTTGATGTGCATTACAGTAACGTATATGCGCTCAGAATGTCTTCGATTTTGCAAGTTTCTTTTGCTCAGGGATTTTGTCTGTTTTGTCTGGCGTTTGATATCCATGATATGAATCTTAGTTTCGAATAGGAATGTGTGGCGTATATTCATTTAGTCAGGTGAAAGTGAAAATTACATATCCTTAGTAGCGGAAATAGTACATATTGTAGTGAAAAGTATCGGTCGGATTATTTGTTGTGCCAGTAGTTCGGTAAGCTTGGTAAAAATGTCCTTAACTTGCAAACGCCCTTCGCTGGAAGATAAAATAGAATCATTGACGAGTGCAATAGGGGAGTCCCGCTTAAGGACATTTCAAAGAAGTTTGCAATTCCAAAATCGAGCACTTGTACCATTAAGAAAAATGGAAGAAAGGTGGATCTTTTCGCCGACGATAGTTAAAGAAAGCTGGATACCCAAAAATAGAAAAGGCATTTTACAAATGGTCTATTACTCAACGTGAGAGCCATATTTCCATAAATGGAAATATTCTAAAAGCCAAAGCTATGGAAATCCAAAAAAAATATTACCTCGGAGAATTTTCAGCGAGAAATGGTTAGCTGACGAAATTTAAAAATCGCTTTGGGATTCGTATTCTAAACAGTTCGCGAGCAGATCTTGCGAACCCATTTAAAAAAAAAAAAAAACATTGTCTGAAATCGTAAAAGAAAGCAAACTCAGCTTAGGTGCGGTATTCAATGCTGATGAGACTGTGCTATATTGGAAAATGCAACAGACAGTACATACTTATGTTCATGCCGGTGAAGCAAGCGCTCCAGGGACGAAAATTTCCAAAGAACGCCTTATGTTCGTTCCTTGCATGCTCGAATACTACTGGTTTGCAAAATATGCAGCCTTTTATAATCGGAAAGTCAAGAAAGCCGCGCTCTATTAAAAACAAAATTCTACCAATTGACTATGCGTTTTCTAAGTCTGCTGGTGTTTTCAAAACTCGGTTTTTCAAGAATTTTATACCACAGTAGGAGCTTAATCTTTTCGAAGCTGATGCAATTATTGCCTTGGAATGATAAAATGTATCAGCAGTTGTGCTTCACAAGTGCTGGAAAAACATATTAGCCCCAACGCCGGATATGGAGTTTGATGAGGAAGATTAAGACTGTCAGTTTTACGGATTACGGTATTGTTTTTTCCAAGGAGTCTGGGAACCATGCTGAAATGTTTCTTGCAGATGATAATCGCACCAGCACATTTCAAGAAAACAATGTAATTGATATTGATAGTGATGAAGATGCTAGCTTCTCAGAAATGGACTCGAACTTTGTTCAGAAACTAAAGCATACCAATCCGGTTGAGAACTTTAACACAGGAAAAAGCTATAAATTTCTCCGTTCAAAGTTCACGAAAACAAACGTTTATTTTCGATTTCTTTTTAAAAAAATTAATGATAGTATCTAAAGACTTTTTTACTTTTTACTTTGAATAGTTTGGTTTGTTAACTTTACGAATAAATGAAATAAAACAATACGAGTATTTGTACATTTATTTAACGTTCTGTACAAGTAAAATATGCTCGATATTACGAATTTTTCGATCCATCGAATGCACCTGGACATTATATCATTCGTTATACTGGACCACCACTGTATGCAATAGTTTTGTCTTTTAACAAGAGATTCGCTCTTACATCATGAGCCAGGAGACTAGGATTCGAAGAACTACTCAGCTGGAGTGTTTTCGTATATGCGATTAATATGATCGAGTTAATTGTAGTCCTTGCAGCTCAGATAATGCGAATATGGCTAATAGAGTTTGTAGTTATGGCTTCGCCTCTATTCTGGCTTTGATGCTGAGTGGGATGCAAAATTGATTAAGAAGCTCACACAATATGCTGGAAAAGATTCATTTGCAACAATTATCTAAAGAGGGCTTTCCTTAGGTATTTTTTATAGGTCTGTTGAAGCATAAAAACCGATGACATCAAATGAACCCATTTATAAGAAAACAGATAACATCAAACAAACATATCAGAAACAAAATCCACAAAAGTCTACACTACAAACGTCAAATAGTACAACAACAAACAAACAAAAACATAACATAAAAATGTATAAATTCCATAACCGAATAAAATATTATATTATAACGTTTTAAAATACAAAACTGTGCGTTTCATTTTTCCGCTCTAGCGTTATTTTCTTTATTTTAAACGGTTTTACGAACCTAGTTAAAATTATATACAGTCCATTTTTATCAACAAAAAATACATAGTTTCGCAAAGAAACATTTGGTCCTTCGAGCCGGATGTATTTGAAACATTTGGTCCTATCGAGCCTGTGTATTTGAATCATTTGTGTTTACATTAAATTTTTAAACAAAGTGGCATTTTTACGAATGCAAAATATTTGATACATTTGGTTGAACCAACCTGTTTATGAAATAAATTTACTATTCTACGAATAAACTAAGTGCTTTAAAAAGTGAAGGCTTTTTTTGAAAATCTTAACAAAAGTTCTTATATACATATACTCATACATATATGCACATATATAGTTCTGCCAATAATATAAATAAAATGTTATATAAAAGCCCGCGTTCCATGTACAAATTATTGTAAATTTCTCGCGCCGTGAAATTATATATACATATAAAAAATACAGAAAACACCTGTAATTCATCCGCAACAAACTGCAACAGTAATCATCTCAGCATCTGGAGAAATTAGCTGCCGGCATCACAGCAATTAGCAGATTCCCAAGATCTATTCGTCTGGAAGCAGAAAAATAAAGCAAGTGAGTACACTTACATATACTTATTTAAAACTCGTCCAGTGTTGTACTTACATACGTATTAAATTAAAATAAAATAATATGGCTGAACAAAAAATAAGTTCTTCAGTTCAATGCGGTGAACTGCAGAAGGATCTTCTCAGCCAGATCGTAAGAAATTTTACTAATTTCAAAAAAGCTCCAAAAGAACGCCGGGGCCAGGGTTATCTTACCAGCCGACTCTCTTTGTTGGAAGATGACATCAAGGTAGCACGAGCCTATCATCAGGCGATCGTTGGTGGGGGGAGGCTAGAAGCTACGCTGAAAAAAGAAGAGTTATTAGTGATCTACGAACAGCTAACGGACATTTACCTGGAATACAAAGCAGAGTTGATGGATGCATTGGAACAATGCAAGAAATCATCTACAGCAGCAGCACCGTCTACATGTACGTTAGCTACAACGACAAACAGCTCAGGCAATGAATTGCGGCTTCCGAAGATCGACATACCGAAGTTTGCAGGCTCATATACGACATGGCTATCATTCCATGATCTCTTTAAATCGTTGGTGCATAACAACAAAGCCTTAAGCAACATCGAGAAGCTGCACTATCTGAAGTCTTCATTGAGAGGTGAAACTGAACGTTTGCTCCAACATCTTCAGCTGGACTCCGACAACTACGAAAAGGCCTGGGAGCTGCTGACGTCACGTTACGACCACAAGCGTGTGCTAGTGAATGCACAGCTGAAGTTGCTTTTCGGTCAACCGACGTTGGTGAAGGAATCTGCAGATGGCGTGAAGGAGCTGTTGGACACCTCACAGGAATGCATCCATGCACTGGGGAATTTGGAATTGCCGGTGGAGAAGTGGGACACAATTGTCATTTTTGTTCTGTTGCAAAAACTTCCGTGCTCACTTCAACAGCTTTGGGAGGAGAAACTGGGCAGCACAAAGGAGCTTCCTACGTACGAGGAATTTACCGAATTCCTTGAGACGCGATTTCGGACGTTGGAGGTAGTAGAGCAGCAAAAAGGAGGTTCTTCGTATCCAGGACGATCAGTTCAATCATCAGGTGTCAAACAGCGGTCACATGCGGACCAGTCCAAGGTATTCGTCGCAAACCAGTCATCCAGATATGTAACTTGCAGGGTGTGTCAAGGAAGCCAACATGCGTTGAGAAGATGCACACGGTTCCTCAACATGGACCACCTGGAAAGAAAACAAACGGTTAAAAAGATAGGTGTTTGCGAGAATTGCCTTGGATATAATCACCTGGTGAGGGAATGTTCCAGCTCAAAGTCATGCTTCTTCTGCCAAGAGCGTCATCATTCGCTGCTTCATAAAAATCCATTGGTCGATCAAACACATACAAACGAATCATCACAGCGGCAATATCCAGTGAGGTCCACTAGTTCCCATGCTTACCAGGTAGCCGTAAATCCAAATGCGCCTGAGTTTCAACCGTCGGGGGAGGTACTGCCGACAACTAGTGCGACGCTCAACAGCTTTCACGCGCTGCAAAAATGTGAAAGCCAAATTTTACTCGCCACAGCCGTGGTAAAAGTGAAGGGATCAGATGGTAGGTTACACCAGCTACGCGCCTTAATCGATCCAGGGTCAGAAGCAACATTTATTTCTGAAGCGGCTGCACAATTGCTGAAGTTGAAAAAGAAGCGGACCTTTGTCGAGGTATCAGGGTTGGGGTTGGTCAGCAGCGGCACTTCAAACAGCTACGTCGAACTACAGTTCGAATCGCTTCATTCGAAATATGAGAGCGTTGTTAAGGCGCTAGTTTTCAAGTCGCTGACTGGGCTTCTTCCGGCCCAACGAATGGTACCAGACAAATGGCATCATCTTGAAGGACTACGATTAGCCGATCCTCAATTTGGTGTACCAGCACAGATTGATCTTCTGTTCGGAACTGACGTCTTCGCCGAAATTCTCCTTCCGGACATTGTCAGAAGCAGGCAGCCGAATACACCATTGGCACAGAAGACGTTATTAGGCTGGATTGTCTTCGGAAAAGTTCCAGCTGAGAGTCCAAAACGCGTACGTAGCTTCGTACAGTTCACCGACCTAAGCCATCAACTGCAGAAATTCTGGGAAATCGAGGAGACGCCATCTCAAAGGCCAAAGACGGAAGATGAAGCTGTCTGTGAAGAACACTTTGCTACGCATACCAGGCGGCTTCCTAATGGCCGATACGAAGTCCAGCTACCTTTCAAAGAGCAACGGCATCCAAAGATGGGCAGAAGTAGAGAATGCGCAGTGCGAAGATTCACTCATCTCGAACGGCGTTTTAGTAAGGATCCAGAACTGTACGAAGCTTACGCTCGATGTATTGCCGAATATGCTACGATCGGACATATGGAACAGGTAAGCGAGGACGATCAAATCCTCAAAACTCCATACCACTACTTCCTTCCCCATCACGCCGTGATAAAGGAGAGTAGTACAACCACAAAGTCGATAGGGTATCTTCAAAGATGGAAACGATTACAGGTGCTAGCTGATGTATTCTGGCGAAAATGGAGTACCGAATACCTAACTAGGCTACAACAAAGACCAAAGTGGGCACAAACCAGTGCAACGCCGAAAGTTGGAGATTTGGTACTTATAAAAGACGAACGCCTTCCTCCATTACAGTGGTGTCTAGCAAGGATACATCAGATGCACCCTGAATCAGACGGACTTACACGCGTCGTAACATTGAAAACGAAAAATGGAATGATGAAACGACCGATAACAAAAATCTGTTACCTGCCTTCCAACAACACCAGCGAAGAACAAGCTATCCTCTGAATAAAAACACCTAAATCAACCATCCTACTATAATTCAAATTATAATACAATATACATATAATACTTAACATTAAACACACATCAATGTTATCAATCCAAGCACACGATATAAAAATAAATAAATAAATAATTCAATGCCATTTACAGAAAATCTACTCACCTGAATTACTTCGAATTTCCCCGTCGTCACCCAGTCTTCTGTTTCATCACTTAACTTTTAATAACTATGGATTTTACCTTTTAAATTCAATAAAACTTTACATAAATCTACGAGTACAAAACCACCACCGGTAGTATTTTGAAGTAAACAACTTAAATCATCAATGGTAATTTGATACTATATGTACTGCATTTCGTGCATGCATATAGTGCCAGTTGGAGTAAGAAAGATAGATATAGCCATATTACGTATGTGTTCTATCGTTGTAATGATTGAGTGATCGCTGTCCTTTTCTTTGTTATGTGTTTGAATGTCATAATAATAATATTCTTTCTCATTACATGAGCATCGGCAAGGTAGACCACAAACTTGGCAAACTTTTCATTATTACATAATAGGGTGGCCAATTTGGATCGAACAATTTTATTGCGAACGTAGTTCACTGCCGGGGGAGAATGTTGAAGCATAAAAACCGATGACATCAAATGAACCCATTTATAAGAAAACAGATAACATCAAACAAACATATCAGAAACAAAATCCACAAAAGTCTACACTACAAACGTCAAATAGTACAACAACAAACAAACAAAAACATAACATAAAAATGTATAAATTCCATAACCGAATAAAATATTATATTATAACGTTTTAAAATACAAAACTGTGCGTTTCATTTTTCCGCTCTAGCGTTATTTTCTTTATTTTAAACGGTTTTACGAACCTAGTTAAAATTATATACAGTCCATTTTTATCAACAAAAAATACATAGTTTCGCAAAGAAACAAGGTCATATGATCGTCTTTTTGTATATGGGTTAGAAGTAGTGATATGGTTATCGTACATGCATATATCATCAATTCTCAATTGATGACTTGGTTCACATTTTCCACCAAGGCATCACCTTCAACTCCCAGTTTTTCAGCGGCATCTTCTCTACAACAGGGCTGGCTTCTAGGTTTCATATTTTTCATCCGATAAGTCAATGTGGTTAAATAGTCCATCACTCTTAATGTGGTCTATCAATGAACGTCCAGAAATACCTAGTGGCACCAAGTCACATGACCAAATAACTCAGAGAAGGTCTACATTTATACTGTCGGTACTTGAAGCTCCATCAGTAATCACATTCGCCAATTACTCCAACTATTACAAACTACAATACTACATAATATAATGTGCTGGGTTCAGCGTGCTATATTAAAGTTTAAATATCTAGTTAAACGTAAATATGTATCAAAATGCCTATTTTCAGCGACAATGGAGCTATCTGCAAGGGAAGTTAAGGACACAGAAAATGTATTATGTTGCATAGTGCAAGGCTAGAAGTATGCTAACGAAATTAGATGTCTGAAGTCCAAGGTATCCGTATCTAAAACTAGTCCGATATTTTAATTAACGTCAATTTTAGATGATGAACACATACAAATACGATTAAGTGGCCGTATCAACAAAGCTGACACAAGGAGGCAAATAATATTGCCAAAAAATCACCCAATGTCGAAGGTTATAGTGCGTTATTACTATGAAATGTATGAACATCAAAATTACGAGGCCATGGTTTGCGCAGTACGAGCTAAATACTGAATCCCGAACATTCGAAAACTTGTCAGAACAGCCAAAACTGAATGTTTATTGCAAGAACTCGTCAGCCCTCCGAGAGATGCCTCTTATGGGCCAGCTTCCCACAGATAGACTTACACTCTCGTTTACGGGATTGGATTATTGCGGACCGATAGTGATGCAAGTAACCAATGGCCGTCGCCATGAAAAGCGATAGGTAGCCATTTTAACGTGCTATCCATTCGCGCAATTCACCTTGAGATAGTAAGGGACTTATCCACAGACGCTGTAATTATTTATATGCTTGCGAAATTTTGTAAATCAGCGAGGAGTACCAGTTTGGCTCAGGAGCTACCGCGGTACTAATTTCGCTGTTAGTTAATAAAGGTGTCTTCAAAAAAGAGTGCTTACGTGGTGGTATGGAGTGGTTTCTCAACACGCCAGGAAATCCGGCTGCTTATG
The DNA here is from genome assembly GCA_949129095.1 of Volucella bombylans. Lineage (NCBI taxonomy): Eukaryota > Metazoa > Arthropoda > Insecta > Diptera > Syrphidae > Volucella > Volucella bombylans. Next base: position 203,518,067 of record OX422141.1, read on the forward strand.
GAGCGTGAGAACAGATGATAGGGTGTGTTAAGCGTGTCCTGATGGCTACCTTGAAAGAAAGAGGGATGGAAACGAAAAAGTAGTTGGCTGTGTAGTTGAGGCTCTCTGGTAATTTATGGCATTTTATGTAACTGTTCGCACAATAAGAAGTTCCCTTTGCAGGCTGCATTTCTCCGACTCTACTTGGGCAAATGACGTCTTGAGTTGTTTGTTTCTTTGTTTATCAACCTCTCAGGAGGGAGTGACATTTCCACTCCTGTGGCTGCTGGTTATCAATGGCATCCTCAAAAATCTTAGTGAAATGGGTATAAGTTGCCACGGCATACGTAGATGACATGGTCATAATAGTGCAGGGAAAATACTTAAATATTTTAATACTTTTTAACCTCCATAATGGAGGTTGCCCTGAAGACGATCAGCACTTGTGCAAAAAGCTGTGGTCTCAGTGCCAACGGAACTGGTTTTTTTTCCAGAAATTCGGACTCCTAGAACTCAACGGAATGGAATTCGCGAATTCTGAATTGGAATCTTAACGTAGCGGAAAAAATCAAAAAGGCATATAATGCTCTTTTTATCCACAAGAGAACGGTAGAAAAAATGTTGGGCTTAAAACCTGCTATGGTGTACTGGCTGTATACGGTGGTGGTAAGACCCATACTTATAATACCTACGGCGCACTAGTATGTTGGAAAGCAACAAACAAGAAATTGGTTTACAGAAAATTAGCGTCGGTTCAAAGAACCACCCCTGCGGCAGCATTGGACACCGCTTATATATAATATATCTGGAGATGCAGCACTGGCAAGAAAATGCAATAATCAGGTCAAATGAAATTGCAATTTTCATAGACGACTGGAAAACAGAGGAAGGATCTCCTCAAAAGACCCGGAACTAAGAATGTCTAAAAGACTACCGGACGCAAGCAGTGTCTTTCAATCAGAGGTTCTGCAGGGCGGCTGGACTAATACAGATGATATCGGTAGCCGAAAAAGATATCGCTATTTATATCGATAGTCAGGCCGCACTCAAGGCAATGGATTCGACCAACATCAATTGTGATATAGTCAAAAGCTGTCGCAACGTGCTCACGGCATTATGCAGTCGGCACCGGTGAGTCTGTGCTGGGTGCCATGACACTGCGGTGTAAAAGGAAATGAACAAGCGGATGAGATGCAAGAAAAGGAGGGCTACTCGAAAAGGCTGACAACATCAAACCACCCAAATACGGGCACTATCAAGGAAAAAATCATAACGACTGCCAAACTATGGTGGTCAGGTCTTGAAGGACACAGGGTATCCAAGGCTCTCTGGCCACTTTTTGTCGGCAAAAGATCCACGGAATTAATAAAATTAAACAGAGTTAAGCTTAAGACAATAATAGGAATCCTGACATGACACTGTCTCCTATGGAAACACGGAAAGGGACTCAAATTGTCAGATATGGATATTTGCAGATCCTGCTTTGATCTGCAAGCTGTTGAGGACATAACATATTTATTTATTTATTGCAATGTAAAATTACAACAAAATATATTACACAAAAAGGCATTAACAACTAAGCCATCAGCCTACATATGAATATTTATATAGATGGGGTATACAAATTGTTGTAAGTTATTTTATACATTATTTTTTGTTAATTGTATTTATATTTTACACAGTAAGTAAAATTTTTTGAGGAATTGAGTTTGGGCAGATGTTCAAAATGTGTTCTATTGTCATGTTTTGTGGGTTGTTGCAGAACAAACAGGACCTGTTGGTTGAATTTTTGTCAATAAGGTGAATATGCGTGAGGCGGGTATGACCGAGTCTCAATCTTATAATTGCTGTAGATTCTGGCCTAGTTTGCGTATACGGCAGGTGCACTGGAGAGCGTGAAGGGTTAATTAAGTTGGAATAGTAGTTGTCTATTTTTTCGAAATTTCTCAGAGATTTTTCTTTTTGCGAGTTTCTAATTATGTTTAGTAAATCATACGGATTGGTGACGTCGGAACAGTACATGGGTGAGCTGGTGGCTAATTTAGCTGCAGCATCTGCTACTTCGTTTCCTCTGATCTTGACATGTCCTGGTACCCAGACGAGTTTAATTTTCGAGTAGTATTGGCAAAGTTTGCTGCGTATTTTAACAATGGATAAAAGTCTGCTGTTAAGATTTTGTACGGCGTTAAGAACGGAAGGGCTATCAGAAAAAATGCAGAATTTTCCTCTTCTTTGTACAGCGTATTCGATTGCACCTATAATTGCAGCTGCTTCGGCTGAAAATATGGTACTGTGGGGATTCATGCATCGCGCTTGTATGGTATTGAAACTTTGGTCGACTATCGCGTAGGCTATACTGTTATTAATTTCTGAACCGTCAGATATAGAAAATTAAAATTAAGCTTGGAGAGGTGGTCGTACTTTCGTTAAACATTTGTCTGAAATGGTTGTGGTGAAGTTTTGTTTTTTGAAGGATGAGAGCTCGGTATCGACGCAGCTATTTTTAAATGACCATAGAGGAAACGCCCTTGCTTTGTTTTTACAATTTTTGACGGAATGTTGAGTTCCTTTGCAATTTGAAGAACTTTGTAGATGGTATGTTCCAACTTAGGTTTCGTCTTACGTTTTATCGTAGCAAGAAAGTCTTTTTATATGGGTGAACCATGTGAAATGAGCAGTTTTGGATTGAGTTTAGCAGTAAGAAGGTCTCTACGTTCCTCTAGCTGCAAGACTCCAGCTTCGGCAAGTAGATTAGGTATTGGCGTAGTTCGAAAAGCATCAAGCGCGATTCTAATTGAGGCGTTTTTTATTTTTTTAATTCACTCTTTGCACAGTATCCGAAAATTGGAAGACCGTAGTCGATTTTAGATAGAATTATTGAACGTATCACATCAGAATTGAATTGATGTGCGCTTTGCTCCTTTTGCTACAAAAGTACTTTACGATGTTAAGACGCGTTATAAGTCGTTTTTTCAATTGCTCGATGTGAGAGGACAATCTATAAATTTTGTCTATATAAAGCCTAACATTTTGATTGTGGTAACGCATTTTGGTGTTAATGTACCAAGGTCTAAGGAAAAGTTTTTACAGCTTGTTTTACGGCAAACATGCTATTGTTGGCTTTTTTGGGTTGATATTTTCGCGCCCGATGTTTCAGCCCAATCAATAAGTTTGTTAAAAATTCTAATCAACGCTTCCTGTATTAGATTGATGTTGGTGATTTTTGCAATGATGATGAGATTACGTGATCTATAATTTGTTCGCTGTCAACTATGTTACTAACAATATTGAATGCTATTATGAACAGTATTACAGATAGGGGCGATCCCTGTGGGAGTCCGTTATCTAGAGGCAAAACGCTTGAATACTCATTATTAACTTTGGCTCTCACCTTACGATAGGAAAGAAATTTTTAATGTCAGTGATGATTTTAGGGCCAAGTTTCCATTTTAACATTTGTTGTAGGATGCTGTGTGCTCCAATTCTTTCGAATGCTCTTTCGAAGTCTAGTGAGATTATTGTGCCATGGTTTCTAGTTGGTAAAATGTTGGAAACGGTGTAGTCTACGTACAATTAGACCTAAAGGAGGTTATTTTGCTCCATAAACCATAATAATCGCTTTGATATAATTTTTTCAAGTACCTTGCTGAGACATGGCAACAAAGATATTGGGCGGTAACTTTCTAATTGGGTGTTGTTTTTTTTTGTGGTTTAACGATTGGTATTACTGTTGCTGTTTTCCATTGCTGCGGGTGGATGCTGTTCAAGAATATGTTGTTATAAAGGTTGCATAATCGCAATTTTGCTGTTTTAGAGAGGTGAGAGATCATTGGGTACGATATTCGATCATGGGAAGGAGTAGAGCCTTTCAGAGTCTTTAGTGTGAATTCAAACTCTTCGAGTGTTATTGGAGTTTCAATTTTCTTGGCGCTGCTACAAATATGTGGAAGATTTCGAATGTTAGTTTCAATTTCAACTTTTTGATGCAGAAATCAGTAGTTAGACCAGGATTGCCCAAATAGTTCAGCCATAGTTTTTGAGTCAGAAATAGGTCCCGCGTTTGTTTCTATATTCCTTATGATACTTGCCTGGAAGGGACTTGAAATGTGTCTAATGGTGTTCCAAATTTTGTGTGTTGGTGTATCTGGGCGGATTTCCATTGTAAGTTTCTCATAAGTTGAAGTTTTGGCTTTTCTACTCATATATTTAAAACGGGCTCGGAATGTTTTGTAGCTTAAAAGATTTTCGACGGTAGGAGACCGTTGTAGGGTGTAAAATGCGTTTTTGCTTGATATTCCGAAGAAGTTTTAATTCGTTACTCCACCAGTAAACGTTCCGTTTTTTGTTTGGTTTTGTCTGGGGGATAGAATGATTTGCCCCGTAAAGAATGGCCTTGTGAAAGTTTGCTGCTTCCTTGTTGTTGTTATTACTAGGTATTCTTAAGTCTAGTTGTTGGTCAATTATATTCTGAAATTTTTCCCACTTTGCGTTTTTAAGTTTAAACTTTGGGGTGAAATTTGAGTTTTTCGTGAGGCATACGCTCTTGATTTCAATTAGTATTGGGAAATGGTCACTACTGTATGCGTCTTTCAAAGTGTACCAATCACAAAATGGCGTTAGGTTTGGAGAGCATAGCGAGAGGTCAATGTGGGTAAAGCTGCCGTAGGTAGAGATATGGGTTGGTGATCCATCATTTAACAAGGTAGTGTTGGATTTTATTATTAAGTGTTCTATCTCTTTGCTCCTGGTGTCGCTTTTCGATGAGCCCCAGAGTGGGTTCCACGCATTGAAGTCGCCTAGTAGGATAAGTTTCCCCTGATAAATTTCTTACAAGGTCAAATAAAGTGTCGTTGGCATGTAGATATGTGTTTATTATAGTAAACCCTTTTTCAAGGTGTATTTCTGCTGCTGCTACCAGGAGATTGGTATTTATGTTAATGGGTTGATGTGGGATATCTTTTCTTATTAACAGTGCAACTCGGTTTTTTTTTGGTTGCAATAGTGTTGTGGTTTTTAAAATATGGTATGAAGGATTTAGGGCATTGTGGGGTGAAATCGAATGGACAATGTGTTTCTTGAATTGCGATTATATCTGGCATAACACTGTTTATTATTAGTTGAAGGTCAGAATAATTATTTTGGTAGCCTTGCATATTCCACTGAAGAATTTTGAGGACCATGATAAAGTATTTTTAAAGAGAGACACACAACTAAGTTTAGAAACTAAACGAAAGTGGATATGGTATAACAAGATTGCGACTGCGAGTTGTTTTTGTTTATTTATATATTTTTTTATGTGTTTAAACTGTTTTATAGTATACAAAAGCGCACTGTGAGAAGGAGTGTTTGCACTCTGACAGAGCTGGTTTCGAAAACCTAGAGGAAATAGGCGGCATGAACTTCAAAGGCCTCCTTGGGTTTTGCAAAGAAATTTGATGTTTCACCAGGGAGATTGTTTAGGTTTTTGCCATTTAAAGAAAAATTCAACTGGTTCCACAAGATCGCGATGAGCCCGTTTTGGTGCCTGGTGCCTGTGTGATGGCATATCCATCATACCGCTGTTTAACCTAACCGAACCTAAGTGGAAGTTAACGAATTCCTCTGCGAGGATTCAATAAAAAAAAATCGGGCGACCAACTTGTCCGTAAATGAAGCACGTAAGCTTTTTTATTCAACATATATTCGCGTTAAGATAATACCGTCGAAAGACAGCCTCCACAATCCAGCAGTCTCATAGTCGTTGCCGCGCATATGCCTGAACGAACTGCTGTTACAACTATCTCACATATGTTGCATCCCGCACGTGCATGAATCCAATATAGCGGCGAGTGTGGTTCGTCAACCCAGGTTCCCATGCATTGATTTATGATAGCAGTTCATGATCATGGTGAAGTGGATAATTTTCCAAAATGAGTAATTGCAGATTGCATGATGTGTGTTCAAACTCCTTCTCTGTGAAAGTCTGTCCTACGCTCACATCAGGCTGCAGGTTCTCGTCACTTATATATTATGCTAGGTGGTCCGGCAGAGAAAACGAACTTGCTTAGCAATTATTTGCTAAAACCTTAAAACTTAGTGCAACACAAGACGCACCACTAAGCTAACAATTCTGTTCACCCAATTACAGAACTACAAGTTTCAAATGTTCCGACGTTGTTCCGATACAGGATTCAAATGGGCAAATATATGTATGACGCTATGCCACATTTTTGTAGCACCTTAAGCATATTTTCTCTCATCGACATGGTATACCCGATACGAGTAATCTAACTAAAATTGAAAGCAATCTCCCAATAAATCTGAATGTCCATGTTTAGGCATAGTACTCGTATATACCAGTATGAACTTTTTGTGACAGCTGTAGTTTCTTGTGCACCCCCAGGTGAATGATGTTTTGAAACTGAGAAACTATTGTTTTGCACTTTGTCTAATATCATAATTTTGTCGTATCTATCGGTCATACTTCGATGGTAGCATTGCACCGGATCGAAAATAGTTGAACGTGGTAACTTTTTTGTATCTCAAAACTTTGGAGATTCCATTAAATACAATACAAACTTTTCATGACCATAAATTCCAGACACAAAAAGTATTAAAGGTTTGCCTTTTTGTTGGATACAACAAAATATAATGCTAATGCTCGTAGATGTACGCGACGGATGAGAGAATAAAGTGCTAAAATATAGCCCAAAACGTAGAGATGGATTTATAGTTGAACAGATTTATGATCATCGAAGCACTTTGGTCAATGTTCGTTTTCTTTATAGCATTTACTTTGTGGTATAGTCTATCATTGGATACAATGTACTCGTACATACATATGGACATGTGCACTTCGGAGAACATATGCATAGACCTAGAGTTGGGATATTTGAACGTTTGATACAGTATTCATCTATGCAGTATTCGCCTATTGGCCATAGTGGCAAAAGATTGAACCGAATATGTCTGAAAATTTCTTTGTGTGCTACGGTTTTCGGAGGAATTTTATCTTTTTTTTCACACACGTGGTAGTAGTAAAACGAATATCAAAGTTTATGAGAAATTAATAGGGCAAGTCTTTGTTTGTAGAAACTTTGAACGAAGGGTTTTATGAACCCCAACACAAAATCTGTAAAAAAAAAAACAACAAATATGAGTATGGTCAAATTGAGTTGTAATTTAAATACCCTCTTGGATACGCATGCAACGTATATTAGCTTGCCCAATATATCCCCAAGAGCTTGATGATTTTCTGATCTCACTATCGAAAACTTTCTACACTTTTACATAACTTGTTTCTTCTAGACTGTGAACTATGTAACTTATTTGTACAGATGTCTACAATCAAATCTGTGCGCTTGTCAGGTACTTACCCGGATGTCGTCTATCATATATCATCTAATCTCATTACTAATGGTTACCTGAGGTGTTAACGTGTGTTTATTATTGCCCTCTTGTTACCGAAAACCATAAAAGATAAATCGTTCTGATTTATATATTTGCACAGTGCTTTGGTGTATAACAAATTTGACTTCAAGTTCCTTAGTTACTTCTGCGACGCATCTTACTTTTGTTCCGATATGTGGTAATTTTTGAAAGCGGTTTAAAATATATGTAAAGATAATGATCTGATCTTTCGGAATGTATATTCGTATTAATTTTCGTTTCAATGTCTAGTTAGAATTAGCATTTGAATCGTCTAGTGTTGAATGTCATCAGCAAGTGGTTCTATTCTTGGTCGTAATAGTTGAATGGGCACTAAGATAGATAGATAAATTTGTTATTCCTTTCCAACTTAAAACTATATTAACACAAATAGTAGTTAGCTAATATTAACGGGAAGGGGGTCATTTTATAACCAGTAGAACATTATGTCCTGAGTTAGTGTTGAATGATACTTCAATTTTATTGAAATAATATGTTATAATACGAGTCTGATGTGGGGTGACAATCAGTACTATAATACTTGAAAAAAAAAGTGTAAAATAAACAAAAATGCCTAAAATGAGTTCTATGTGCAACCGGTATGTTAACAAGAGCCAAATTATTTATGCGTATGCTATAAGTTTGTGGGTTTCTACTGGGAATGTTACCACTTCGCTTGAAAAACTCCCTGAGTACTTTAAATGTATACAAATGTCTTAGCGGTAAAATTCGAAGTTTTTTGAACAAGGGCCATGTATGAGTGAAACTATTACAATTACAATTAGGAACAATCCGAATTAAATGTTTTTGTGCTAACAATAGAGGTCCCAACGTAGTAGAGTACGATCCTCCCAAGCAAGTGATGCCATATTGCAACTTTGAGTGTGCAATGCAGAACTAGTCTAAGTCCAAAATTTCAAAATTTGCTATTTTTACGTCAGGATGAAAGCCAGTTGCATTCTGCGCGTGCTTATGTGATAACCGTGTTCCTACGCGCAGTAGTTCGTTCACAATTTTAATCGTACAAAAAACTCCTATGTCCTAAGTTCTTTTTATATGCAGAACTAACCTACTCGTATGTCTACTACATGGACTTAGGTTTTGTGTTCTCTACGAAACAAACAGCCTAAGTCCACAATATTGTCACATGATGAAGTGCCCTTTCCAATTCCCTTGAGTATGTAACCTTGTCACGCTTGTCGTTTGAGCATCAAGCGTGCAAAAGGGCTCGTATGTCCTCTATCTTCTTGAGAAGATAATGTTGGAGAGCAAGAACTAGATCGTAAGCTTAGATCGTAAGTATTCATCGTAAGCCTAGTCTCTACTCTATCTCGAAGTTTAAAAGCACCCAACTTCGAGATACAGATTCGAGATTGACGTGTATGACGTGCGTTTGACAGCGATTCAAGATTCAAGCTTCAGATTCACATTCTGGTCAGTCCTTTAGTTATTAAGTAAATGGAGCATTCTATTTCCGGAGTCAGCTTTGAAACCTAGTGTCAAATTTAATAAAAATAAAAGACAAGTTTAATTTCAATCTCAAGTGAGTACTATATACAATTATTACAAGAGTAACAAGACTACATGGACATAGCTTAGTTTTGCGCAAACAAAATAATAATAATGTGTGTTCCCTTTTTTTTATTGTTTTGTACTGACTTAGGATAGTTTTCATTGCGTAAAGTTAAAAGGTTCAGTTTGCTATTTTTATAAGATGTTTAACAACATGTCAAAAGGCCAAAAAATGGTCAGCCTCGTCTTAAAACGACGGAGTAATACAGGTTAATATAAAAAAAATATTTTTACAATATAAAACAAGAACATAATAACAATTTTAACTTATTATAACTTGTCTTAACTGTTCAAAGATTGGTTCGAAGTTCTGGCAGAACCACGAACATTGAAACAAAATTCAATCAATCAGTACAACTTTGAAAACATTACTAATGAAAATAGTAAGTACAGCTTTTTTTCTTATAGAAGAGGCCCAAGCACTAAACCCTGCGGGACACCATTACTTAAGACACGAGAGTGACTGAAGCATCCATTGATATTAACTGATTGTTTTCTGTCTTTTAAATACGTGTTATAACCATTCATATATTACTCCTCTAAAGACAGCATCATAAAGGGTTTTCCAATAGAGATTGACAACTTTGAATTTAATTTGTGAACGCACTCTTTCACTAATCATCAAACTGTCACTGTCAATTTATTCAGTAAACTCAACATTTTCATCATGATAAAGTACACGAACGAGCAGGGTCTGCAAATTATAAAAATTTTCTACCGAAATTCGGAGTCGGTGACTGCTGACTTTAAGAGCGTTAACTCCAATTTTCGATCGTAATTCTCGCCCTAGTAGACGGCCAATAACAAGTTTGGTGCAAAAATTTGAGTCTACATATTCGTTGTGTGATGTTGCCGTGTCAGTGAGACAACGGGTTGGTCGAAGTTTCGAAAATATCGCTGCCGTTCAGGCGTCCGTAGCAAACGATCCAAATCAGTCAATTCCACGGCGTTCTCAAGAATTGGGCATCGCTCACCATCGTTGGACCATTTGAAGCGACGTACGTTCTCCGATTGGGTTCTGGAGAAGAAGCGCCAAGATGATGAATTTCATCGCAACATCATCTTCAGTGACGAAGCTCATTTTTGGCTCAATGGGTTCGTCAATAAGCAAAATATGCGTTATTGGTCGGGTGAAAATCCACATGTGCTTCATGAATCACCACTTCATCAACAAAAAATAACTGTTTGGTGCGGTTTGCATGCCGGCGGCGTTATTGGGCCATATTTATTCGTCGTGGATAACGATCGTCACGTTACTGTGAATGGTCAGCGTTATCGCGCCATGATCACCGATTATTTTTGGCCCGAATTGGAAGATATGGGATTAGACGACATGTGGTTTCAACAGGAAGATGCCACAAGCCAAACAGCACACGCTACAATCGATTTATTGAAGAGAAGTATGGTGAGCGTGTAATCTCAAGATATGGGCCAGTCGATTGGCCGCCTCGTTCGTGCGATTTAACGCCGCTTGACTATTTTCTGTGGGGCTACCTTAAGTCATTGGTTTATGCCAACACGCCGACGACGTTGGAAGAGCTCAGAGCCAACATTGAATGTGAAATAGCGGCCGTTTCGGCCGAAATGTATGGCCGAGTCGTTGAAAATGGGGTCCATCGAATCGACCGCTGCAAACGTGCCCGCGGTGGCCATATGAACGAAGTCGAGTTCGATTGATAAATGTTTTGATTGTACTTCAAGTCGATAATAAAGTTTTTGAAATATCTGAAATGGTTTGCGTTTTATTTAAAAAAAAATTTGTCAAGTCCTTATTGGAAAGCCCGATAGATATAACTTCTCTAGTAACAGCTCATGGTCGACCATGTCGAAGTTGAATTTTTCTTATTTGCACCTTCATACAACTTACTACACAACCTGAGAATAGCATCTTCTGTTGACATACCTATCCTAAAACCAAATTAATTATCTGAGAAAAAGTGATTACGATCCAAAAACGATAGAATGCGGAATTTAATCAGTTTCTCAAATACTCGTAGTTTAGCAAAAGTTGGAAGCAGATATATAGGTCTATAATTAGAAACATTTGTCCTGTTGCCTTTTTTAAAAAGAGGAATTATTTCAGCATTTTTAAGGGATTGTGGAAAATAGCCATTATTCACACTTACGAGTAGGTTAAACAAGTAACTCAGGATGTCAATCACATAGCAAGCAGTTTTTTTTTAGTAATATTCTTATTATGCTAGTGACGGCAGGAATTTTTGTTCTTCAAAGACAATATTAATTTGTAAAGTTCAACCCCGAAGAAATCGCGTTAAACACAAAGCTGTTTGCTTGTAAGCTATAGGGAATTAAATCTGAGGATAACGTAGCAAGAATTACAAGGTTCAACTGCCGGCTTTAAATTTTCGGTGATTTCGGTAAAATAATCATTAAATTTATTAGAGATTTTCCATTGTCTTCTAAATCGTGGATGTTTGGTGCATTTAACTGCAAAACTGTTTTTCCTTTTTATTTGCTTTAAAAGTGTATTAGTCATCCATGGCTTTAAGTGTTTTTTATTGTTTGCATTATGCAAGGAGACAGTAGTACGAGACCTTACATGATTTTGTAAGATCGAAGAAAACAGGTCAAAAGCAATAGAAGGATTACGCTCCGAGTAAATCGCTTTCCAAAATTCATTTTTTAAACGCTCTATTAGCATTCTGTAATTTATATTGTGTAATTTGTATTTGAGGGTTAAGATTATTGTTTGGGTCAGAATTCGTGAATGAATTGAGCACAACCATGTGATGATTTGAGAGCTTATAATCGTAGGCTGCACCCCTAAAACTAATTCTATTATTTTTTCGCACTCTAATAAAAATATGGTCAATACAACTTGCAGAAGAATCTGTCACACGGGTTGGAACATCTATTATACTCTTTAGACCATATGTTGCCATAAGAAAAAAATAATTTTCTGTTCAAAGTGTCAATGTTTGTGTCACCAAAAACAATTAAATTTTTGTCCCTCAACAAACCGAGAACGTCTTCTAACTCTTTAATAAAAAATAGATTTTGCAATTTCATGCAGTCAACAATGTGTAGTTCTCATTTAAATATCTGAACGATAACTTCCCAACATCGGCATTTTTTACGTACACCACTACACCCCCAACTAAATAACCAAGGTAGAATTGGCTACTTCTGTCCTTGAAGAAACGCCTAATCTTTTAAACGAATTTTTTTTTTCAAATCCTACTGTATTTCAAGGATTTTAAAATCATTTAGCAACGTAAAGTTTGAAATACTGATCTGATACCAAAAAGTGCTGCATAAAATTGGGACTCTCTTAATGGTTTTCTGTCAGGTTTTGGATCATTTCTAGTAAATACAAAGGGTTCTTAGGACCGCCTGACCAAAAGTGTACATTGTACTTCAAACGCCTCACATAGTCAGGACACATCAGATAGATAAAAGGTTTGGCACATCGTTTGAGGACATTCGTAGGAATAACGTAGGCTGTCATTGACACACATACTGAAAATCGAAAATTTTCCGGTTTCGGCAATACAAGTGTCATTCATGGATCCTGGTGCCACTATGTCGTAAGTTCCAGTTGGTTAGTGTTTCGCTAATAGTAATGCCGTTGATATAACATACAAGGTAGCGCAAAAGTTGTCACCCGACGTTCTTTGGCTGTAATTTTTTTTATAAACTTTGGTTCTGTTTTTGGATTATGTTTATTTGATGTCTTAAATTTTTTTCTTTAAGTCAAAAAATGTGGCCGCCGCCAGAATTGACGACCGTTCGGGCCCGATTTGTGGCATTTTCCGTCACTCTTGCCAGAACTTCCGGTGATAGGTCCTCGCATTCTTGAGGGACTTCAAGGGTCTCAGGCTTGTTGACATAGACTCGTGACTTCGAAAAACCACACAGAAAGAAGTCTGGAATGGTTAAATCAAGCAATCTTGTCGGCCAGTGCAAATCGCCAAGACGAGAGATTAGGCGACCCGGAAATGCAGCCCTCATAATTTCGGTTGTGGAGCATGCAATATGCGCCGTTTCTACATCCTGTTGGAACCACATTTTCTCCAGTTCCAATTCATCCAATCAATCTGCTGATTGATGCAAAATTACGTGACACGTCGTCTGGTCGATACTCCGGGGTTTTCTGCGACTTCTTTTACCACAGCTACGGGCCGGCCATACCTGGCAGCATCTCGTGTTGTCCCATACTCTTCTAGGCGGGGGTTAAACGTCGTAGTGTTTGCCCAGTCGCCGAAATTTACGCTGCGCTGACGCCACCGACGAATTTTTCCGCCAAAAGATTTTAAAAATTATTCCGCGTGCTTTAGGAGTATAGCGATTCATGTCTTTTAGACTTGTATTTTGTGTCTGTTTACTTCACAAACGTCAAAGTAGAATTAAAATTTGCCGCCATTTGCAAAAGTTATAGCATCTTCCGATAGGGTGATGACTTCATGACTATGGAAAGCATAGAATATTGTCGTCAACAAAAGATTATACTGGATTTAATAAAGCAGACCAACGACCATAAATGACATGACAACTAAAAATACCTTTTTTTTGTTTCCTTCCATTAGTCAGTATGAGGATTACAAGCCCGTTCTCATAGTAGTGTGAGATTTTTACTCACTAAAACCGCATCCCTGCAATATTAGAGTTAATGTTGCCGCAACTACAATAAGTTTCGACTTATCAAGCAGTTTTTTTTTTTCAAAAAATAGACCCGCAATAGACCATTGAAAGTTTCTGCATGTACCGCTTTTTAACGAGGTTTCATTTTATCGCGATAGATTCAATGGTTTTATTCTTTGGTGACGGCACAATAGGTTTCTCTCATCCAAAATTTATAGGACTAATATGATCGTTTAGCCGTGATTTTGCGATTACTCGCGAAGCTTTTTGTTCCGTTTTCGACAGTAGAAATTCCGTGGTCTCGGTGTAAGTCGTCATTTCTTAATAGCTCGTGAGCAGTTCAAGTCCTTCTATGTAACGCCATTTTGTATGCCTCTTTCTTAACTACATGTGCTTACCGGCGCTTGTCATCAAATCAGGGATTCCTTTATGGTGGACAAATGAAATTCAGCACATCAGCGCGGCATCTTTGATAGCTTTTTGGCAATACTTGATGCTGGCGGCAAAGGACTAGACTTGATCGGAAAGGGATTTAGCGAATGAAGCCGCCTGACGTCAAACTTCCTCACAGTATTAGCTTGCCTTTGCGATGTTTGGTATGTTCGCAACCGTACCTTGGATATAACAAGGTAATGGTCCGAGTCGATGTTGGCCCCTTGGAACTTTCGGACATTAATATTACCGCGTGCCTCGATCGCCTAAATCCGCATTCAAATAGGCGCTGCTTTTGCCGCCGATAACTATCACCGTAGTGGATGTAGTAGTTCATCCTTTTTTTTGTTCAGCCCATCCCATCACATTTCTTGGATGGTAGTAATATCTGCTTCAGGGCCTCCGCTAGTTGTTCAACTGCACGTGGCTTATTAAGGGACTTAACATTCCACGTGCAGATCCGAAGTTTGTTGTCCTTGTTTCATTTGCAGGAGTCGTCAACAGTAGATCCGTCCGTATCCGCGGCTTTTAGTTAACCCGGCAGCAAAACCCCCAACCTAGAGGTTGGACCGAAGCAAGTAACCCGATCGGGATCATAATTTAAATTACTGGATTATCATGTTGGGATGGATGCATTTGTTTTCTAACAATCACTCGTAGATTTTCTGAACCCCAAATTCGACAATTTGACAATTACTCGTAACAAAACCATCAAGATGAAAATGAGTCTCATCGCTGAAGATGAATTATGTTTGAATAACCAGTATCCACTTGTTAGTGTTCCATATTCCACTGAACCTGGTCAATAGGCTTCGATTCTAAAGTCAATTGCACTTGGTCTGTATGAAGATGCAAATCTTCAGCAGCGAAATATCCAATTTCTGACCACGGTGCATAATTGATGTTCCTGAACTCTCAGCAACACTCCCACGAACTGTTAGATGTTTTGTATTCCACGTCATGTCGAAGGACCGCCAGAGATTCTAAGGTCATTACTAGATCCAGTCTTCTTGAATTTCTGAATTAATCCCTTCTGACCATACTTTGTACGAAAATTGTGAACTGTAGCTGCCAGACCTTCATTATTTTTAAAATATTGCTCAACAACGAGAATACTTTGCTCTTTCTTGAAGCGCTCCATTTTTAATTACCGTCAGCTGTTACGCTGTATTTTTTTTTTTTCGTTGGCGCGAAACTCCGGGATACCCTTTACAATTCTGTCCATCGTACTCTACGAACGACTCAAGCTTTCTAATAAGGAACTAATCGACACGTTTCTACCATTGTTTGGAAAAAGGGATCTAAACAAGCTCGGGATAATTTGTCTTGTATTCTGCTTTGACGAATATGGTCATAGTCCACTTTAACGACGGCTGTTTTGTTTCATAAATTTCTTTAGTACTTTCGTTCGGTCAGGAATGATTCAGTTCTTCTGTATAGAATATCATTCTCATGGCAAACTTGGCGACAACACAACTACAATAGAAATAAGCCATAGACGAATTTAACCATATTTCACAACAGAGCAACAAATAAACTATAAAGGCTGCATACTAACCCCCTACGTACACAAAACGATTCAGGCAATAAGCTTCAACCGCTTTTGTAAAAAGCGAGTCCCTAAATTGATTGCTTTTGTTTATAAGTAGATGATGTTTTTTTCATTACTTTATGGTTTCATATTAACCGCATATGTCGTTTTAAGACAAACCAAACATACGTGGCATGTAATGGCGTTAATATTTGACAAGACATGTGAAACATTGTTCGAAATATTACATTTTGTAAAAAGAGCAAAAGTCCCACGTACGTTTGGGTACCACACAGACCACATGAGAATCCAAAGTCAATAAATAACTTTTTCTTCTCAGTAAAGGCCAACTGATACGCATTAATTTTCAACCGGTTACAAGCTGCTGTTTAATATATAACTTCTATTCGTCAGGGTTTGCCTAAAACAGTGCAATTGAAAATTCGTTTACTCACAGCCACCATCACCATCGCCACATTGCTATTCGGTTATGCACAATGGGGCATCCGGCCGTATGTGTAATCGTCTCGTAAACTTCATAATAATCATTATTTCTCTACCACTAGAGCTTACTCGTGCTCATAGAACTCCATGTTGAGATTACGCAAAAACCTCTGCATTGCGACGGTCTCAGGATTCAGAACTCAGGGCAGCCATCGCCCCAACCTCCCGTAAATATCCTGCCGATAACTCTTTTCCATGCAAATGATTTTTTGTACGTATGTATCAGATGCTCTCTGGCTTTGATGGTTGGCTATGGATTTCGGTCGGTTGGCCGTCATTTTGTGCTTGGGATTTACATATTAACCGCTGGTAAAACTTCAACCGGAGTCCTTACAATTTTAAAATGAATGGCCAAAAGCCACCCTCTTTTCGTATATTGGCAATGCAATGAGAAGAGATGGAAAAAGAGGAATACGAAATAAAGAGGAACTTATTCAAATAGAATTGAGAGAGAAAGCACCTGCCCTTAGTTTTAAAGGACACCAAAATTGTGGATGGCAGTAAGTTGACGGTGCAAAGAGTTTACTTTGGGTTTCAAAACCAAAAATAAAAAAACAACGAAGTGGTTCACGAGGGCAACTGGCAATGTTTGAATGTTTTTATTGTTGAAAAAATCTTTCCCTTTTTCGTTAATTTATCAAAGAGCATTTTCAGCATTTTGAGCACTTTTTTTCATTAAGTAAACGTAAAATATTATGGTAATGGCGAAATGTAGTTACTCCTGAAACCAGTTAGGCATGAATTTACATGTACATACGGCAGAGAGATGCACAAATAGTTGCTGGAACTGGCATTCCAAACCAAGGACAAATCAATAGCAATAGATTGAAAAACGTTGCATAATAAAGCTACATACGAGTAGATAATGCACTGTCCTTGCTCTATAATTAATGATATAATCGTAATACTAAATACAAACAATGGAATGAAACCAAAAACGTTATATCATTTTCAGCAAATTTAGAACTAAATAGATGAATAGCAGAATTGTAGGTCCTAATATGCAACTATTTAATAAAATTGAAAATTACTTTTTCCTTCTGCCGGAACAGACCACCCAGATAAAGAACTAGTCCATTGTACTCCTTGTAAGTTATTTTTGTGGAATCCTTCAGTCTTTTGAAAAAAGATGAGTAAGCGCTTCAGTGACTGGAAGCCAATGACAACATATGGTGGAATGACCACAAATTCGATGACGCCAAAAAAGCTGCGAAATGTCTAGGTTTCCTCAAGCGCTATGTAACAAATACTTTTACTCCTCTGACCTGGCCACAATATATGTATATAAGTTGCGCCTGCTAGATACGATTCAATTCCTTGCGATAAAACTCATAGATGATACTAATATCACTCAGGCAATGTCTCGTGTTTCACTTTGTTCTATCGCTATTTCCACTAAGAGTGCTCCATAGAACTCGCCAGTAGCATTTCGTCTCTTCAAACCTTCAACCGTAACCGTAACATCAGTTTACTCTCAAGCCCACTTTTGGACACACTCTAAAATATCGTCATCCGTTCCTATGCTGTACAACTCGGTTATGGAATGTTCTGCCGAGCTCTCTATTTTCAAGTTATTGCAATATTCAGACATTTAAAACCAACGTACACCGGTACCTGTCTTTCTTCCCTCCCTAATTTCCCCCTAAATTCGCCCGCACTGTGTATAAACATTTTAAGGGTACCTTAACCACTTGAGCGCGTGCTAATTTAAACAAAAAAATTTGATAAAGTGCCTACAGTACCAGCACCCACCACGTCACCGCCGACTAACTGCCGCCTGATGCGAACATAAGCCGGACATTCACAGAGGTAGTGCTCCGCTGTGTCGTCATCACTTATCACCTTATACCCAACACATTTAACAGCAGGAAGGCCGCTGACCTCTTAGAGACATCGGAAAGTATTCATTTGGCCTCCGGGCAATCTGGGGAGTCATGCCGTCTGCAGTTGTGCACATATGAAACTCAACTGGTAATGGAAAGCCTAATCGAGTACGCAGGCAGACCTCACGTAGGTACGGGTCATAAAAACTCTTCGGCGACTTGATTTCCCGTGATCCCATTGTGCCCTGTGACCCAGACAAGATTCAGTGAATTTCGTCTTCCAACTGTGTTCAGTGATATTTTGCAATCTTGAAATAGCTTGCAAGCCATAACAGTAAGGCTGTAAGTGGAGCTTGGCTGTCGCTAAAAATGCAAATGCTTCGTCCTCTCCACCGGTTCTTCACAATATAGTTCGTTGTCATCAGGATTATGTATATCATCACTTGGAAGACAGACGCAAGCTTTCCTAACTTTGCCGTCCTCCAGTAAGACACCAGCGCCGTATCCTACATCGGTTTTCGAAACATCCGTGACTGCATTCGTTTCCTGTCTCAGATTTTGGCTGAAATCAGTTGATTTCTTATTTTTTCTGCAGCAGGATTTCTGGCCCATATGTCCATATGAGTCATAAAAAAGTAAGCGTTCAAGGTTACAATGCTCAAGAGCTACAGTGAGTGTTGTACCAAAGACCATTTCCTTTCAAACGGAAGTTGGAGAAGTGCATCCATGCATTTAGAGCGGAGCCAGGCGTGCTATAGAAAGCCCCCATGTAGCCGAGACAGATCGTTCACTGGAATCTGGTAAAAGCAGTGAACAAATTTTCGTGAGAGCTTATTCAACCAGACAACGGACGCATAGGATATGATTGACTTTATCATAGCCATGTAGATTCAGAGGACCCTTCTCGGTGACAGGCCCCATGACTAGATAGCCGAAAACGCCTTAGCAGCTTTCAACGTAACATGTTTAGTTCATAGAAGTTTGTTATCCAGAATGACAACCAAATACTTAGCGTCTTTAGAGAATTGGATGGTGATGACTTTGAGCACTAGATGAGTCAGACCAGTCAGCTTGCTCTTTCTCGTAAAGAGAACAACCTCAGTTTTGGGAGGATTGACTGAAAACCTATTTATGGTGCACCAATCATCGATCACATCTAGGACTGTCTGCTCTTTAGAGCAGACGTGCATAGACGTCAGAACTATTGAGAGCGTTGAGCAGAGGGTCGACCAACATGCCATCAAACGCTGCGTTGTCGAAAGCACCCTCAAAGTTCATGAAAATTCTGCCTACCCTGGCAAGATCTTCTACAGAGGATGCATTCGCAAGGCAGTTTTGCTCATATGGATCTCAATCACTCTCTCCATGCTCTTTAACATGAAGAAAGTCAGACTTATAGGTCTGAAGCTCTTGGCGAGCTACTGTTCGATAGGGTTTCTGGTTTCATGGACAGTTTCAATCTTCTCGCAAAAGTCTTTACAACAGGCACTCTTCGAAATTCCAATTATCTTCTGAAATTCTTTTTGCTTCGATCTGTAAAAATTCCAGTCTTCCTTCAAATTAGTCTTAAGTGACCTGTTTTCTGGTTTCTTTACGAAGTCACTGAATGCAGATCTGTAATCCACCAAGGAACAGCTAGACATGACAGTTCAAAATGCTTGGTGAGGATAGGTTTTGAATGCACTTTTGTTGTTATTCTGTGGATTCCTCCTCTTCAAAAACGTCGAGAATGCACATCCGATTCTGAATTCTATGTTACCTATCGTCTGACATGAAGATCTCCAGTAACACTCTCCCTCCAGTAATCTCCTTAGCATACCTGTTGTCCATTCGATTGCTTGCTGTCTTACGTAACACAAGTTGGCTGAGAGCGAACATTGTTGTAAACCAGGTCAGAAGATAGTATGAAATCCAGCATCTCACGTTGCATTTGCTACTGAAAGAAAATGTATTCTCAGCATGGGTATCGCAGCATATGATGAGTCCCATCTTCCTAGGATCACAGTATTCAATGAGTTCGGCTGCAGCCTTCGCTGGTGGTGGCAATTTCGCAATGGTGACATTCTTCGTTCGTTTCGTAGCTGATGTCTGCAGCAACTACATCATGTTTACATAATTGCTCAAGTTTACATGGTGAGAGTGTGTTCGGCACATAAAGGCGAGTTCTGGGTCTTTTTGATATCTCGCATCTGAAATATCCGAAACCACAGAAGCGTCTATTCCACACCCATAGTTCCTGTGTAGATACATTCAGTGAGGTTTTGCATTCAACACGGAAAGGCTCCTACACAGCGATGCAGTAGCAGACGTTGAATGTTGAAGATTGATCTGAGTACTGGAGTGATCACTTCTTATCTGCACTCATTTGCAAACAAAATGGAAATTATCCCATCCCAGGTGCATATAGGGACGTGAATCATATCCAGATTTAGTGGTCTGGGCGGACAACAAAACAAGAGCCGTCCTTGTGCTCACGATTCTTTCTCTACATGTGAGAGTAGATTTTCCACTTTTCAGTGTCGAGTACAATATTCTAGGTATGAAAATGCATAAGCACATCTCTCGGACGAGCGCCAATTTTGATTGTCTGAAAACCTCGAAAGTCTTAGTTGTCTTAGAAGATCTCTGTTTGATCTCAGTTGATCGACACACTGGTTGCATCCAGCGTCGTTCAGACTATTGTCATTGCCACTTCGCCAGAAAAGAGTTAGCGATATCCTTACAGGTGCGCCGGTCTTATCTCCTTTGGCATTTCAGGGTTTTCTT
Source organism: Volucella bombylans (assembly GCA_949129095.1). Taxonomy (NCBI): domain Eukaryota; kingdom Metazoa; phylum Arthropoda; class Insecta; order Diptera; family Syrphidae; genus Volucella; species Volucella bombylans. The sequence continues at coordinate 203,538,683 of OX422141.1, forward strand.
GGAGTTTGACAACGACGTAAAAGTTTCGTCCCCCAGAACTGCAACTCATGGTGCTAATTGCAGCAACCGTTTCAGGCGGGTCTCGTGCACTGGGAAGTCACCACCAGAGCTGTTTCTCAACGGGGAGTTTACCGCATTAGCCGAATTCCGTCGCCCACAACCACGACCTTTGCTCCTTTAATAGCCTTATTATATAATAGCACCGGCTTCATCCGGACATCTTACGTGAAGAGATCCATCGATATAGGTAGTACTGTGAATTTTCATCTTCTTGGTCCTAGTCCAGAAGAAGCTGCAGTTTCAGTTTCGAGAGGTTAGTCGGTTTCAGTGTTTGACACTTCCAGCCACCTGTCTCTCGTCGCCGCTGGCATCGGACTTACTTTCATTCGACTATACTATGCAAATGAGCTAGCGAATGCCCCTAATCAAGTCAACATCTCAACAGCTTTGTTGGATCTAAATTCAGATAGGAATATGGTCGATAAAATTGTTGATTATCATCGCCTAAATTAAATGGTTTATCCTGCTTGGCTGCGGAATTTTGACTATCAGCGCCATTATACAGTCTGCAGAAATCGTCCCCGTCCCGACGCATCGCAATTTCTTGATCTCGGTAATTTTTGGTTTTCACCACCAGGGGGTTCCTGATCGTTGCCCCAGAAGGGGTTTATGTAACACTATCCCTAATTTAACGCCCTAATAAATCTCGAAAAATCTTTATGGGTTTCAAGTAAGTTGAAGTAGCTCATACAAGGTGTCTGTCATGGTGACCGCAAGTTCTCCTTCTGAGAGTCAGTCAACTCTGACAGAGTATTTTGTGTCCCTATTTTCTCCTTCCTCAACACTCGCGCTTAGAAGACAAGTCCGGTTAGGCGAGGTATTTATCCGATGATACGAAAATTATACACAAATTATGTGTAGTCATGGCCATAACTAAATTGACTCCGGTCAGTAACCGCCTTAAATACATACCACCCGACCGCCATGGCCATTTATTGTATAAGTACGGGTATGTATGTATATCGAAACATTCTGAACTACTTATATGAGTATCTTATCTAAGGCAAATTTCCAAAAACCTTCTTAAATGAATAATACAAATAATGTATGTAATTACAGCAACAATATACAAGTACATGTACATATATCTACTCCAAAAATATACGAGAATGCATCATCGAAAGAGAACGATGTCGTTGAACCTTTATTTTCGAAAGTCTGGGCTTGATGCTTCCTATCTGTGACTCTCCTTTCATCTTCATATTTCCCATATCTGAGCTTTTTATCGCTCTGCGTCTAAGTATATTTGTCTTCCCTATATATCCTTGTTTTATGAAAATTTAATTTCAAAGCTGAATGCTTTGTTTTATTCACCGCTCGCCGTCCCTTCACCATATTATTTCCCATTTCGCGCCCTAATCTATGATTGACATTCACAAAGGAGGGACTACAAAAATGCTGTCATCAAATTATCATAAATCCGCATAAAGCTGGTTGTCGGAGCGGTCTTATTATTATTATTATTATTACTCGTATTTTTTTTTTTTTTGTATATTCTATATTTTTGTATATGCAAAGTGAAGCAGTTTTTGATGGATGAGCTCAATGGCATTACCTGTGTCTTTTTTTTATTCCTGCGAAGCTGAAACATTGGCATGCTAAGTATCTTAGGGGAAATTTGTAGAGATTTTCAAATATGTATGTATGTAAAGAGCCTTTATATTAATGTAAAACAAATACGAATTTGAAAGGATCTTGTTAAAATGTGCGAAGCACAATCACTTGTAGATACATATATACGAGTACGAGTACATGTGCATAGTAGTGGCAATAGTTTGGATTGAAGGCCTACCAAACCAACAGCACTTGAATGTAGACGGTAATGGAAATTAAAAATTCATACAATGTTTTATGCATACAGTACGTACATACTTACATATTAAGTATACACACATACATATCCATGTGTACCTGTACGCACTGTACATACTTTTGGCTTAGGAAAAGGAATTTGAAAATGAATTTCCACAATACGATAATTTTGTCAGATTTCGTTGATGAATTTGTATACTCGCAGGTTAGAATGTTTGGAGGACCGAAATTGTTTTCCTTGCTCTGACTGTTTAAGGCTAATATGAAAGTAAAAATTATTTCCTAAGAGGGGGATCTGCCTTCCCTGTACTACTCGTTTAATGTCATAGAGTCGTTGGTAGCTATTAAAAACTTAAAAAATAATTTATAAATATTTATTGTAAATTACGAAATTTGGCTTGTTGAGTCGAAAATTAAAGAAAACGTATCAAGACCTGGTCAACTATGGGTCTGAAGACACCACTGGAAATATGTTTCATACCAAGTAAAGAAGTGCGCCTGAGAACTACTTAAACACGTCCAACACGGAGTGGACCAACGGTGGTTCACATAAATTGCCTTTATCTGGCGCGTGAACCACCGGTAGACCACACCTAGTTTGCTACGTCTGACGGCGTGGCGATTCGAGAGCTCGAGTTTCACCCAGTTCAGTGACGAGAGTATGGTAAATAATGTCATAGCCAATGAAGGGAACCTACCCCCGTTCATCTTAAAGGAAGAACTCCATGAGATCTTCGGCACGATAAGAAGTAAAAAATCAGTGGGAATCGATGGAATATCGAATATTGTGCTTTGACATCTCCACCCTGTTTAACAATTTAATGAATAATGCCCATTGTCCAAACTACGGTGCTTTATCCCATCCATAAAAGGGGTAAAGATACATCCAATCCGGCGAATTTCCGGTCGATAAGTCCCCTTCCGAATATTATTAAGGTGTTCGAAAAAGTAATCACAAAGTTTTGACCCAGTGGGTTGAGGACAAAAATATAGTTCCGAATAATCAATTCGGTTTTAAGGCGGGGCATGATGTCATACATGCCGCGACTAAGCTGGTGTCAGATATCCAATGGACTAAAAGCAAAAACCAGTGTACTGAAGCCTCCCTGATTGACTTGGAAAAGGCCTTCGACACCGTATGGTTAGACGGACTTTTCTACAGGTTGACCAGACTGGGCACTTATAAACCACTTTTGTATATTCTTCATAATATGCTCACCAACAGACAGTTCATCGTGAAAAATGTCAATGCCACTTCTGTTGGGAGGTTTCACATTAAAAACCGTCTGCGACAAGGTGCAGTTAATTCACCGATTGTATTCAACATGTACGCAAGCGATTTCATAGATTCACTTCCCCATCAAGTACGCAGACGACTCGATAGCGTACAGAACAGCTCCAAAAGTCGAGCTCATTAACGTATAAGGTTTTCCAATAAGGACTTGACAACTTTTTTTTTTAAATAAAACGCAAACCATTTGAGATATTTCAAAAACTTTATTATCGGCTTGAAGTACAATCAAAACATTTATGAATGGAACTCGACTTCGTTCATATGGCCACCGCGGGCAGGTTTGCAGCGGTCGATTCGTTGGACCCAATTTTCAACGACTCGGACACACATTTCGGCCGAAACGGCCGCTATTTCGCGTTCAATGTTGGCTCTGAGCTCTTCCAACGTCGTCGGCGTGTTGCCATAAACCAATGACTTAAAGTAGCCCCACAGAAAATAGTCAAGCGGCGTTAAAACGCACGAACGAGGCGGCCAATCGACTTGCCCATTGCTTGAGATAACACGCTCACCATACTTACTCTTCAATAAATCGATTGTAGCGTATGCTGTGTGGCTTGTGGCACCATCCTGTTGAAACCACATGTCGTCCAGGTCCATATCTTCCAACTCGGGCCAAAAATAATCGGTGATCATGGCGCGATAACGCTAACCATTCACAGTAACGTGACGATCGTTATCGTCGACGAAAAAATATGGCCCAATAACGCTGCCGGCATGTAAACCGCACCAAACAGTTATTTTTGGTGGATGAAGTGGTGATTCATGAAGCACATGTGGATTTTCACCCGACCAATAACGCATATTTTGCTTATTGACGAACCCGTTGAGCCAAAAATGAGCTTCGTCACTGAAGATGATTTTGCGATGAAATACATCATCTTGGCGCATCTTCTCCAGAACCCAATCGGAGAACGTACGTCGCTTCAAATGGTCCATCGGCTTCAATTCTTGAGTCAGCTTGCTCTTGTATGGGTGTAAACCAAGATCCTTAAGCAAAATACGCCAAATGTAGTCTGAAGCGATGCCCAATTCTTGAGAACGCCGTGGAATTGACTGATTTGGATCGTTTGCTACAGACGCCTGAACGGCAGCTATATTTTCGACACTTCGACCAACCCGTTGTCTCACTGACACGGCAACATCACACAACGAATATGTGGACTCAAATTTTTGTACTAAACTTGTTATTGCCTGTATACTAGGGCGAATCACAACCGAAAATTGGAGGTAACGCTCTTAAAGTTGCAGTCACCGACTAGGCTTTTCTATTTAAATGGGTTTGAAAAGCCTTACCGAGCTAATCGAACTCACATTACTGGAGGAGGCGTTGCAATGTACGAGGGCGTTCAATATATTCTCGGTATCGATATGAAGGAAAATGCGAATTCAATTTAAATTATTTTTTATTTTTCAATATAATCTCCCCTAATATCAATGCATTTGTTACATCTTGAGATAAGCTTTCTTAAACCCTCAAAAAAATAAATTTGCTCTTTCTCTGCAAAATACCCATTTATTGCCGACTTGAGTTCTTCCTCATCCGAAAATCTTTTTCCACGAAGACATTTTTTCAAATCCGGAAACAGGAAATAATCACTAGGGGCAAGGTCTGGACTATAGGGTGGGTGTTGGATTTCTTCGAAACCACAATTTAGCGCAGCAACCTTGGAAACTTGCGCCGTGTGAACAGGACCGTTGTCATGAAGAAGCAACACACCCGCTGCGAGTTTACCCCGCCTTTTCTTTTTAATTTCCTCCAGCAAATTATGCAAAGTGGAAGCGTAGGATGTGGCGTTGATGGTTTCACCTTTTTTTTTGTACTCAATGAGCAAGATTCCCTTTGAGTCCCAAAAAACTGTGGCCATAAGCTTCCCGGCAGACGGAGTGACTTTGAACTTCTTCGGGGGGTCTGTTCCTTTTTTATGCCACTGCATGGACTCTTGTTTGCTTTCAGGGTCATAGTGGTGGACCCATGTTTCGTCCCCAGTAACAATTCGATCCATAACACCGTCCGCGTTCTCACTACACATCTCCAAAAGCTCTCTACAGCATGCGATTCTAACTTTTTTCTGAGGCGCTGTGAGCATTCGTGGCACCCACCTTGCACTGACCTTTGAAAGGTTAAGATGGTCATGAAGAATGGTGTGAATGGTGTGTACCAATTGAAAGCTTGGTGGTCTCTGCCATCATTTTCACCTTTATTCGGGCATCCTCAAGAACAAGTTTTTCGACTTCTTTGATGCTTTCTCCCGTACAAGCAGTAGCCGGGGCGCCGGAGCGGGGGTCGTCTTCAATGCTCTCTCTGCCTCTCTTGAACTCACTTGACCACTTTTGCACAGTTGATAATGAAGGTGCGGAACCCTGGTAAACAGCCACCATCTCCTCATGAATAGTTTTTTGAATTTTTCCTTGCTTAGTGAGAAATTTAATTACAGCGCGATGCTCAATTTTCACCATCATCGTCTCAGTTGCCATTATGATTCTGTTTAACTAGAGATAAAACGCGAATTAATAATCACATTTATATGAAATTTTACATGAATGCACTAAAATAATAGTATTACTTGATAAATAAGTCAATTTATATATACAACTACACCTTCACCCCGATACCGAGAATATGTTGAACGCCCCTGGTACGTTCGAAAATCCATTAAGTCGAATTGTGTTAAGTGTTCTGATGGTGCCTGTCTTTTGACTACTATTTTATTAATAACTTTAATGGCGAAAATAAATGCGTATTTGGAACTTTTTATATGCCACCACACACTGCGAACTCGCGCATTATCTTCCCAATCGTTGAAGAAATTTGTCATCTTGCACCAAAATTCATTCTTTGTAGTGATTTAATTATTAACCTTCTTCATTCTTCTTCTTCTGGTACCCTTATAACCTCGATGAATTGTCTTGGCCTCTCTTTTGTTAACTCTTCTAGGCCAACTCGTTTTAAACCTAATTGTGTACCATCTTCGTTAGATGTATTTCTCACTAGTCATAACAGCCTCGTTAAATGTTTAAGTCAATTATCTGTTCCCGTATTTTTATATCATGATCTTGTATTTGCCAACTTTGCCTTACATGTGGATAAAAGCTCGCCCCAGTCCATCTATTATCGTGATTTCCACAATATTAATTATGAAAGTCTTTTTCGTGATTGTTCGTCAATTGACTGGAGTAGTATTTATCTAACATCTGACGTAAATAAACAAACTGATTTTTTGATAAGAATGTTCCTTTTAAGACTCGTGTGATAAAATCACAAACCTGTCCTTGGGTGTCAAGTGATATCCTCAACGCGATCAATTTAAGAGACGCCTCTTACCACCGCTAGAAACGTTTAAGCTGCTAAGATTTGCAAAACTTAACTTATACAACAATAGATTTAATTCTGACCGTTCTTCCAAGTTTCTATGGAATGAAGTTCGCAAAATTGGGCTAAATAAAAACAAATATTTCAGTCTTGGACGACAACATTGACATTCTCCACACCAGTTACGACATTAAGTTTTCGCTATACGCTTGCACATAATGACAGGGACGACGCATTTTCTTTAGGCGCAGTTGACGTTTATACATATAGTAGGAGTCGCTATTTTCTCCATCAAATGCAAGGCAGTGGGACTAGACAACATTCATCCTGACTTCATAAAAATCTTTCTTCCCCCTACATCACTCATATATTTAACACCATTATGATGACATCTACCTACCCTTCTGCCTGGAAGAGATCTAAAATTATACCGATTCCCAAAAATGGAACAAATTTGGAATATACTCGTAGACCCATAGCAATTCTTCCCTTTTTATTCAAATCGATTCTAAGCAATTAAATAAAAAAATGAACGAAAAACAGATTCTTAACCCTTCCAGTCAGGTTTCCGGTCTGGAGACAGCTGTGTATCAGCTTCTGACGATATTAGACACGCAATACAACTGTGATAGTATTACTTGATTTCGCGAAAGCGTTTGACTGTGTTAATCCTAATATTCCTGTGATAAGCTGACGAATTACTTCAACTTCTCTGACACATTTAATAAACTTATTTATTCATACATGACTACTCGCCGGCAAGCTGTTTCATTTAATAATAAAATGTCTTCGTGTCTTCCTGTTAACGGTGGTAATCCCCAAGGATTAATTTTTGGTCCATTACTGTTCTCTCTGTTCATAAATGACTTACCCTCTGTTTTATCTCATTGTCGATAATAATCTCTTATAGTTGCGAGTTCTTTGCCGATCCCGACTCCCACATGCTTCAAAAACTTAGGGTTGCTCTCAACTCCATTGCTCGGTTTGTATTCAATATTCGTAGATTTGATCACATTTCGCCTGAAGCGCATACTTCAAATATAAGTGTTGTTCCTTCCTTATCAAAGTTGTTCACAAAAAAGAGCTACCTGTTTCAAAAATTTAAATTTTCGACACCTGCTTAACATCATGCCGGCAGTTCTTTATTTATACTGTCAAACTCTGGAACAATCTCCCTAATCACGTCAAGTCTAGAATCGAACACAGAAAACTTCAGGCAGCATGTTTTCACCACTTACCCAGTTTCAACTGTAATTTCTTTGTTAGTTTAAATCCTGTGCAAATCTAAAAGTTTTTTTTTCTTAATGCAGAGCGTTTATTTAATCAATAAATATCAAATATCAAAATATCAAATACCATTCTGTCTGGTGTCAGAAAGAATTTTCGAAAATTCTCGATCAATATCTATATTTCAACAAGAATGTAGTTGCTGCAATGGCCAGGGCCAAAGGTGCTTTTGCCATTACAAAGAGACTGTTTTATAGCAGCCAACTTGATACGAGGGTGAAAGTTATCTGCTACATTTCCCTCATCCGCTCCATGCTGGTATATGGGTGTCGCGTGTGGTTCAACGAGAGAGAAAGCTTAATAGAAAAGATTCGGGTATTTTATAGCTTCCCTTAGAATTTGTCTTCACCTTTACAGAACACCAGAATCAGAGTACATAAAATTCTATCCCAATGAGGTCCTATACAACAGGGCGAATCTAATAAGAGTGGACAACTTCACTAGTAAGTTGATTCGAGGGCATATTGCTAGAGCAATGACTTCGTCCAACAATGTGATATGTGGGGCCTGCTACCCCAACTACTTATACCATGAGAGTGTGCGCTAGAAAGGCTTCTTCCCCCCTGAAGAGTTCCTCTATTTTGATATGAAAGGGCTGATCCAGGATAGATTTACACGTAGCTTGTGCAGTTGGTGAGGGGCGCCTCAACTACAAGTCCGGGCTAGCTTATTCAGAAGGCAAAGTGGGCCACATTTTCTTTGCTATGTTTAACAAATGGCCGACTTAAATAGGTTAGGGTAGTTTTCAGAGTATTGAAGCTAGCAATCTTGGGTTTGCTCACATTTAGGTTAGAGGCTTGAGGTTTGCTAAGAATTAGGTTAAGTTAGATTGTATAGTGAGGCTAAATAAGTAGTTAGTTTAAGTAGTTTAAGTTGGATGTTTAAGCTTTATATAAATACCAAAAAAAAAATATTATTTACCAATCTTTTTTTTAAATTCTTAATATTTTTTTAGTTTAACTAGATGTTAATGAATAATAATTATTTTTTAAATCGATGAAATATATAGAATAATAATATAGTTTAGCTTAGAGCGCCCGCTTAGAGGACCAGTTCTTCCTCCGGGCAGGAAGCGAAAGCTCTTCAGGCCAAAGCGTTAATATTGTGATAACCACTTAAATGTGAGCAGCGACTAGATGTCGATTTACAGAGCAGAAGATGTCGATACTCGCAGACCACAAGATTTCGATACTTGAATAACAAAGTCTCGACCATTGATGACTGTAGAGCGGAATCGAATTTTCTAGCAAACTGGAAATCGTATGGGACGCTGGATGGCGAAGATTGTTCTCGAAGTATGTCATTCGAGTATAAATAACAGCATCCCCAAGGTATGCAAATCAGTTCTAAAGTGAAATTTGAAGTGTTAATTAGGAGAAGTGATTAAATAAAAGATAAGAAAAGTATAAGCGGTTGAGAAATTGGATTGTATTGAGAGAAACAATTAAATAGTGAATTGTAACTGTACTGAATAAAGGGATTTCTATTGAAAAGAATAAAGTTCTATCATTTGTACCCACACAAACACTTTACATTGGTTTCAGAAGTGGGATAGGACTTATTGTGTACAAAAAAAAAAAACAGTGTTTCCTGACTATTTGAAAAAGCTAGAATGGGTCGAAAACTATTGCAGTTGACCCTCGTCCAACTCAAATCCGAGTTGAACAAGAGAAGCCTCAGCGCCAGCGGAGGAAAAAGTGACCTGGTGCTCCGTCTTCAGGAGGATTTGAACAACGAGGGACATGATCCTGATGCATATTCCTTTGATGTTGACGAGGATGAACAGACAAGTACCGGCAATGACAGGGCTGCGATGATGCAACTCCTCTTGTTAAAAATGGACGAACAGAAGAACAGTCTCGACCAACAAAAGAAAAATCTGGAAGAACAGAAGAACAGTCTGGAACAAAAAATGAACGAACAGAAGAGCAGCATTGAACAAAAATTCGACGACCAAAAGAATAGTCTAGAACAAAATAACTTTCTACACCAAAAGTTCGAAGAAATAGATAACAAATTTAAAAGAATAGAGAAGAATGTTGGCGAAAAATTCGAACAAATGGACAGCAAAGTTGAGCAACTGGCAAATGAGCTCGACACAGTGCGAAAACAAAAACTGCGAGAATGTTCTTTAAGCGGTCCAAGGAGAAAAGATTTGAAACCTCCCTCATTCGATGGTCAGACCTCATGGTCTACTTATAAGAGGCAGTTTGAAATGGCTGCCTGTGCAAACGACTGGGACAATGAGGAAAAGTGCTTTGCCCTAACAATGGCCTTGCACGGTCCTGCTGTAGTTTAACCGATGGTAATTAAACACGGTATTTAATAGTTCCAAATAAAAATAATTTATTGTTTAAAATAGTTTATATATTTAATTTAAGTTGGTTATTACTTTCGCATGTAATCGACTGCCGCGCACGAATGCTTATCTTCAACTGAACATTGTATGTAACATAATTCTTCTCTCTCGTTTTTGTCTGTTAATATGAGAGTGATCAGTGACATAGTCAGTGGCGTAGGGAGCTAAATACTTATGCAAAATGATCACTACATTACCCCCCTTCCAGCCGAAGGTGATTAACAATATAAAAATATATGTACAATACTAAACATAACTTCGAAAATGTTCTTTCTCAAGAACCATGCGCAAATGTAACATACTTGGCAACAATTTTTCTTTGATAAGATGAATCAATAACATACGCGGGCTTCAGACGGTCCAGGGATACGGAAACATTTTTTCCTTTTATTTGTAGAATATAACATTTTCTAAGTCGCTTTAAAACTTTAAATGGTCCTTCATAGGGAGGTTTGAGACCTGCTTTATTGGTTGGTGCGCGGACAAAAACCTGGTCGCAGTCGGTCAGATGCTTTGGAATATAAACGTGAGAGTTTTGTTGGCGGGTTTCCTTAGGACGCAACGAGTTCATAGAATCTTTAAGATTGGCTATCAAAGTTGGTAAATTTTCGTCATCAAAAGATCCTGCTACACTTTGCGAGGTGAAAAAGTCTGATGGCAGTCGTAAGGTTTGCCCATAAACCATCTCGGCTGGTGAACAGTTGATGTCTTTTTTCAAAGCTGATCTTATTCCCAAGAGAACTATAGGTAAGTCTTCACTCCAATGCGTTGTGTTTCCCCGACATTTTAGTGCTGCTTTAAGGACGCGGTGGAACCTTTCCACTATACCATTTGCCTGTGGGTGGTAGGCTGTCGTTCTTATTCTATGAGATCCTAACAGCTTTGACAACTCGAAAAATAATTTTGACTCAAACTGTCCCCCACGATCCGTCGTGATTCTTAATGGAACACCAAATCGACTAATGTACTCGGACACGAAAACTTTAGCGATTGTTTCAGTTGACATATCTTTGAGGGGGTAGGCCTCTGGCCAACGTGTAAATCTGTCAACTATGGTCAAAATATAACGATTTCCGTTGGATATATCAAGAGGCCCTACCAAATCCATGTGAACATGTTCAAAGCGTTCACTTGGAGCTTTAAAGTTGCCTAAAGGTGTTTTGGTGTGTCTATGAATTTTAGAGCGCTGACATTCAATGCAGGATTGCACAAATGTCTTAATCTCCGAATTCATTTTTGGCCAAAAGTATCTATCAGTTAGTAATTTTCTTGATCCTCGAATACCAGGATGTGAAAGAGAATGCAAACTGGAGAAAACTGCATGCCTAAGACATTTCGGAATGTAAGGTCTATTCCCTTTGGTGGATGTTTCACACCATATGGGACGGATAAACAACGGAAACGCTACTTTCTCGAGCTTAAGAGAGCTTGCTTTGAGAGTCAAAAGATATTTCAGCTCTTCATCAGATTCCTGAGCATTAATAACACTTTCAGGAGAGAAAGGTTGCGAATTATCGAATGGATCAGTGGTAATGGCGCTCTCTTCGGGTCGAGAAAGTAAATCAGCGACCCTGTTGTCTTTCCCTTTGATGTGCCTTATGTCGTTTGTATACTGAGCTATCCATTCTAAATGCCTAGTTTGCCTCGGGCTTCTTATTGCTTTAGTAAATAAGGCTGTAGTAAGGGGTTTGTGGTCTGTGTACACAACAAATATTCGACCTTCTAAGAAGTAATTAAAATGTCGTATAGACAGATAGATAGCCAAAAGTTCTCTATCAAACGCGGAGAACTTAATTTCGGATTTGCTTAGCTTCTTCGAATAAAAGCCTAACGGTTTCCATTCTCTATCAATAAACTGTTCAAGCACGGATCCTACTGCAAAGCTAGATGCGTCTACAGTGAGACGCGTAGGTGAATTTTCGCTTGGATGTACTAGTAAAGTTGATTCAGAAAGAGCTGTTTTGATTTTCGAGAAAGCATTTGAACATTCTATCGGCCAAACATTTACCTTTTTGTTTTTGGTGTTACTAAGAAGTTTTATCTGCTCGTAAATTGGTGTCAAAAGTTCAGCAAGCTTAGGGATGAAACGATGGTAAAAGTTAACCATTCCAACGAAACGTTGAATTTGCTTCAGAGAGGATGGGTTTGGGAATGTTTGGATTGCTTTAACCCGCTCATCTGACGGTAAGATTCCCGCTTCACCTATCTTGTGTCCTAAGAAATCCAAACATTGCTTACCAAACTCGCATTTTCCTAATTTGATGGTCAACCCATGCTCTGACAAACGTTCGAATAAAATTCTTAAATGTTTTAAATGCTCATCTTTGTCTGGACTTGCTATGAGTATATCATCGATATAAACATAACAAAAATCCAGCCCCCTTACGACCTCATTCATGAGCCTTTGAAAAGTTTGGGCTGCATTTCGAAGACCATAAGGCATTCGTGTGAACTCCCACATACCGAAAGGAGTTGTGATTGCGGTCTTAAAAATGTCTTCTTCAGCCACTGGAATTTGGTTATATGCCCGTACTAGATTTATCTTCGAGAAAACCTTACATCCAAGCGCATTTTGTGAAAAACTATGAAGATGTGGTATAGGGTATCTGTTTGGCACAGTAACACAGTTTAAACCTCGATAGTCCCCGCACGGACGCCAATCATGTGGTTCTTTCTTGGGCACCATGTGTAGTGGAGAGCATGTTGGAGATGTAGAAGGCCGACAGATACCTAGCTTTTGCATGTGTTCGAATTCGGCCTTAGCAGTTTTATATTTTGAATTGTCCAAACGTCTTGGTGTCGAAACTGGTAAGTGGCCGGAAGTCACAATATAATGCACCACATTATGTTTAACTGGGATGGTGTAATCTGTTGGATTTGTTAGTGAAGGAAATTGTCTTAGCAAATTCCCATATTCATTATCAACGATAGAAAGTCGTGGCGATTCGAACTCGGTTTTCTCTGAGGCTATGCTTGCACAGGCGGATAGATTCGTTAAACGATCAATAAGTCTACGACGTTTTATATCCACAAGTAAGTTGAAATAGCCTAAAAAATCTGCACCTATAATGGGTCTGGTGACTGCAGCCAGAGTAAACGGGAAAGAAAATTCTCGTCGAAGGCCTAAGTCGAGTTTTAAAAGCTTTGAGCCATAAGTTTTAATTTGAGACCCGTTTGCGGCTGTAAGATATTCTTCTGAAACGGAAAAGCTTTGGTTTTTAAATAGAGTATGCGGTAAAACCGATATCTCAGCACCGGTATCAATGAGAAAATCTAATCTATTAATTTTGCATTGAACGAAAAGGCGTCGGAAGTTTGAATGCCGAGTGTTCGCCATGGATACACTCGGCGTATCTAGTTTTTTGTATTGTTGTTTTTTATTTTGAAATAGCATGGTGGATTACAATTTCTAGCTCTCTCACCATGAACGCGATGAAACCAACATATTTTTTGATTGCTACTGCTTCGATTTTCCCTTTTAAAATGTTTGAATCCGACAGAACGATGTGGCGAACGGCCTCTATCTCGAAAGGATAATTTTTTAAGAGACGATCTGAGCTCATTTATTTCTTTCATTAATCTTTCTTCCATACTAGAAGTTCGATTTTGGCTACAAGAAGGCTGTTGAATAGAGTTAACACCCACCGTTTGTGTTGTTTCCCAGATTTTATCCGCTAGGTCTAATCTATTTTGGAAAGGTTGTCCTATTGTTACGGCTAAAGGAATGCTTATTTGCGTGGGAAGTTTTCTTTCCCATAGAGACTTTATTAAATCCTCACATAAGGATGAAATGTTTCCGGCCGTGGATGTCATATGACGGTACAAATCGGATGGTTTTCGATCGCCAAGATTTTCCGCAGATAAGAGCTGCTCCAAACGTCGTTGTTCGGATACAGTATGGCGTTTAATTAAAATATCTTTCAAATTTAAGTATTTGTTAGTTTCTGGAGGATTGTTCAACACGTCTATTATATTGTTTATTGCATCTACTGGAAGTGAGGCTAATACATATAAGTATCTAGTTTCATCTTTAGTAATTTTTCTCGTAGCGAATTGTGCTTCTACAGCAATGAACCAAGCTGCCGGAGCCTTCTCCCAAAAGGTTGGGAGTTTAACCGATGAAATTTCAAAGGAGTTGTTGTAAATTTGTTCAGAATTGTTTAATTGTGGCGACGTCTGACTAACGGAACTTCCCTGACCTGTAGGCACATGATCACCCTCATTTTTATTTTCGTTGGGCATAATCAATTTAAAAGAAATCGACAAGTGAGAGAGAAAAATATACAATGTGCTATTACAAAAAAAAAAATGTGTTAACTGTATGAATAAATTCGACAGCTATCGTGTTTGGCTTACAAAGGCAGAAAAGAAATGAAAATGTGATAATGCTATGATCAAGAACTAGGTACATACATAAGTAAAAACTAAAAATAAGACAATAAATTTAAAAAAAAGGTATGTATGCATGCAAATTCGGACAATGTCAAACTATAATATTTTATTATTATTTTAATAGGTACCAATAATTTGTACCAATAATCTTAATTTAATTTTTTTTTTTTTTTTTTTTTTTTTTTTTTTTTTTTTTTTTTTTTTTAAACAATTTATATTTTATTTGAGTTGAAAACTTGCTGCGTGGTTAAAACCCAAAAGGCTGTGCACTGTTCTCCAATAGTTTGCAGTTGTAGTTTGCGGTATTGCATACAGTACACTCTGATGAGGGAATGATGAACGGTGTAAGCTGTACTCCAATATGTGTTTGTGCTGTTGTTAACAGAACAATATGATTTGATGAGATGAAGATGATGAACGGAATATGACTGCGATCAGTTATGTATAATGTATGTATATCACATTTGTTCTCAATTTGGAACGGTGCATGAGCTCGCTTATGTATATTATGTACAAACATGGGACACTTGCGTTTTTTTGTTAAATGTACGATTGTTTAATTTTTATTTTTTTTATATATGTATTCACGGACGAATTATGCATTCAACTCGGGGTCACCAATTTGTAGTTTAACCGATGGTAATTAAACACGGTATTTAATAGTTCCAAATAAAAATAATTTATTGTTTAAAATAGTTTATATATTTAATTTAAGTTGGTTATTACTTTCGCATGTAATCGACTGCCGCGCACGAATGCTTATCTTCAACTGAACATTGTATGTAACATAATTCTTCTCTCTCGTTTTTGTCTGTTAATATGAGAGTGATCAGTGACATAGTCAGTGGCGTAGGGAGCTAAATACTTATGCAAAATGATCACTACACTGCAGCAGAATTGTTGCAAACAGTAGACATCGAAAAGCATAAAGATTATGTGACTTTAGTGCAGGCTATCGAGAAACGGTTTGGGGACAGCCACATGCGGGAGGTCTACAAGGTCCAATTGCAAAGCCGAACGCAGCAAAGAGGAGAAACACTGCAGCAGCTCCAAGCAGACGTGAGTAGACTTGCACATCTGTCATACCCCACCGCAGGCCAGGAAATTATCGACGAAATGGCAAAAGATGCATTTATCAGTGGAATTGCAGATTCGAAGCTACAGTCAGCAGTAAGGATGGCCGGGAAAAGAACCCTTGCTGAAGCACTTGCCTTCGCCCTGGCGATGGAAGCAGCCAATCAGGCTTCCAGGGGAACACATTTCGTCAGGGAAGTAACATCTATCGAATGCTCCTGCACAAGAATTAGTGCCGAGGAACGAGATACTCGACGGGATAGACGGATAATGCGCTGCTGGAATTGCAATAAAATAGGACACCTTCAAAGTCAGTGTAAAGAACCGGTGCGACGAAAAGGCTGCCCTCACTGTGGTGACAAGCAAATAGAGGAAGAAACCCGCAGAAACAGCTATCAAGAAGCCGGTAAACCTTCCCGAAGCCATCAGTCGGGAAATACTTAAGCACCAACTTCGCGGGGCAGAAGTTGGTAGCAGGAGTCGACGGCCCCAGGACCATCATCCAAGTCTCGCTGGCAAAACGATGCAGCGAAAGCCTTCTAGTAGAAGTAGTCAGTGGAAAAGTGCGCATTGTTTCGTCCGGAAGTAAAATATCTGGGTCACATTATATCAGCGGAAGGAGTAAGAACGGATCCTGACAAAATCGAAGCCGTGAAAAGTTGGCCTTCTCCAAAAGATAAACACCAACTGAGAAGCTTCTTGGGACTCGCCACGTATTACAGAAGGTGCGTAAAGGATTTTGCTGGCATTGCAAAGAGCCTGCATCAACTTACAGAAAAAGGCCGACAGTTCAGGTGGTCTGGAGAATGCGAAAAAGCATTTCAAGAACTGAAGCGACAGCTGTGCAAAGCCCCCATCTTGTGTTACCCCACGCCCGGAAAAATGTTCATCGTGGACGCAGACGCTAGCAATGTTGGGGTCGGAGCTGTGATCTTCCAAGTTCATGACGGTCAAGAGAAAGTGGTCGCATATTACAGCAAAGTACTCTCTAGACCTGAACGGAACTACTGTGTAACCCGGCGCGAGCTTCTGGCTTTAATTCTGGCTACGAAGCATTTCCATAAGTACCTCTACGGACAAAAGTTCATTCTCCGGACAGACCACGCAGCTCTGAAATGGCTACTCCAATTTAAGAACCCTGAAGGCCAAGTTGCAAGATGGATCGAGCAGTTGCAGGGCTACGACTTTGAAGTGCAACACCGCAAGGGAACACTCCATTCAAATGCTGATGATCTCTCTCGTCGACCGTGCGGAGTAAAATGCGAACACTGCAATCGTAAAGAAGCAAAAGAACAGGCAACTATCCAAATGATCAGGACTGAGCCAATAGAGGGTTGGAGTATAGACGAAATCCGTTCCTCCCAACAGGCAGACAATGACATCGAACCAATATTGGCCTGGAAAGAACACGAGGAGAGACCAAGCTGGCAGCAGATATCGGATCGGAGCCAAACTCTGAAGGCATACTGGGCACAGTTGGACTCGCAAGATGGATTGCTGAAGAGAAAATGGGAAAGTGCAGATGGGACAACATCTCGTATGCAGCCACGGTCCAGAGTCAACCAAATACTCCATGAAATACATGACGGAATCTCAGGCCATTTGGGAATAAACAAGACGTTGGAAAAGGTAAGGGAACGTTTCTATTGGTTAAGCGCCAAACAAGATGTCGAGAATTGGTGCAAAAAGTGCATAAGATGTGCGGCTACCAAGGGTCCAAAAGTAAAGCCACATGGACAAATGCAACAATACAATGTCGGAGCACCTTTCGAACGAATAGCCATCGACATCGCTGGGCCGTTTCCCGAAACCTTTAATGGAAACCGATATACCCTCGTAGTCATGGATTACTTCAGTAAGTGGCCGGAAGTGTTTGCCATCCCAAATCAAGAGGCTAATACCGTAGCCGAACAGATAGTCAACAACTGGGTGAACAGATTTGGGGTCCCAATGGAGCTGCACTCTGATCAAGGGCGAAACTTTGAATCAAAAGTCTTCCAGGAAATATGCCAATATTTGGGAATAAGAAAGACAAGGACAACGCCACTACACCCTCAATCTGATGGAATGGTCGAGCGATTCAATCGGACCTTGAATGAGCATCTATCTAAGGTTGTCAGCAACTGCCAGCGGGATTGGGATCGACACATACCCCTCTTCTTAATGGCCTACCGAAACGCGGTCCATAGCTCAACAGGGCACACACCATCCGAGATCTTATTTGGTCAAACAATTCGGTTGCCAAGTGAAGCAAAATTCGGATCCCCACCGATGGAGCCCAAAGAGGTGAACGAGTACGTGAATGACTTACGCAGCAGGATTCGTAAATTGCATGAAGACACCAGAGAAAAGATGAAGTTAGCAAGCAGCCGCATGAAAACTAGGTACGATATCAAGGCGAAATCTTCCGGTTTCAACGAAGGAGATCTGGTTTGGCTGTATAATCCTCAGCGTAAGAAAGGCAAATCACCAAAATTGCAACAGGACTGGGAAGGTCCGTACAAGGTGATAACCCGCATTAATGACGTTGTCTACCGGATCCAGCGTGGAGATCGAGAAAAATTGAAAGTGGTCCATTTGGATAGAATGTGTCATTTCAACGGGATGCTGAATGACGAAGTTGTTCGGGACGAACAACTGTAGGGAGGGAGCAATGTGATAACCACTTAAATGTGAGCAGCGACATCTAGATTTACAGAGCAGAAGATGTCGATACTCGAAGACCACAAGATTTCGATACTTGAATAACAAAGTCTCGACCATTGATGACTAGAGAGTGGAATCGAAACTGGAAATCGTATGGGATGCTGGATGGCGAAGATTGTTCTCGAAGTATGTCATTCGAGTATAAATACAGCATCCCCAAGGTATGCAAATCAGTTCTAAAGTGAAATTTGAAGTGTTAATTAGGAGAAGTGATTAAGTGGTTTAAGTAAAAGATAAGAAAAGTATAAGCGGTTGAGAAATTGGATTGTACTGAGATAAACAATTAAATAGTGAATTGTAACTGTACTGAATAAAGGGATCTGTATTGAAAAGAATAAGTTCTATCATTTGTACCCACACAAACATTTTACAATATATATTCGATCCACATATATGTCCTACCCATTAAAGGTGATTTGTGCGCACTTTAGTGACCAGAATGATGTCACTGCACTATTCGTATTTATATCTCTTTCTCTAAAGCCTTGAATTCCAATAACCTATCGAAGACGCTACTACGCTAAAGAACTGGGATGATAGGGGTCTTGCATAGAGTCTCCTTAGTGTTTTTTGACAAGGTCTTATTACTTAATCATGGCTTCTTTGACAGCACTTGGTCTTGCCTTTGTTCATCATCATTTCTGTTTCATACTTGCAAATGCAGTAGTGACACCATAAGCATACGCAATAAATTGCTAGGTATTTAGTGTTAGCTTACGAGGTTTGCCCAAGTATGATGTCAAAAAAGTGAATTACCTTACATAGGACCTTTTCCCACATCAGAGGTCTCTTTGAGATAGTTTTTGACCTTTACAAAGCAGCGAGCGTTCTCCATCTTCTCTCTCCAAAATATGATAATCCGACAAAAATTTTCGAAGTGAATAAGTTTGCTCTCTAGTTGTCTTGTTGGATAGTCATGTTCCTTTTTACGTTTTTGTAGTACCTCTGAACGTTGTTTTTGGAGGTACGATTTCCTAAATTGCTTCTCATTTCTTTTATCTTCGATGCAGCGCACAGTGTGACAAATCGCTGGTTTAGCAGTACTAAACTAACAGCGCTCTAAAAGTTCATCTAAAAGTTGCAAGACTTCATGTTCCGTAACACTTTTATTTCTTCTCAGAAAGGATCTTAGACTTGCTAAAAATGGATCTGTGGTTATAAGCAATCGATTTAAGAGGTCAGTATTCAGTTCCCTAAACCTTCTATTTGTCTTGTTTCTTGCCTCTTGCGCTTCTTCTGAAAATTGTCCGATTGCAAGTATACAAGTAGAAATTATAAACGCTCAACGCTGAGATTTACTAAGCTTTGCAATTCACATTCTGCTCACAGTTTCGCTCAGAGTTTTATCATTTGGGTAGCATTTCGTCTTAGCTTCTTCAACTTTGTAGTATGAAGCTAATAAATTGGGAACTTTGTTGTTAATTTTTAGGCGTTGTATTTCGTACTGTTGAGTTGAAAGCTGAATGCACAGATTTATTATCTGTGCTGAATGTCTGTGATTAGTGCTAGTGCATCATCTGCAGTTATTGGTAAAAATCCAGGAGGAGGTGTTTTTATCGTTTTCCCCACAATAGAACCTTAATAACAAAATTTTACCTACAAAACAATTAAAAATAAAAAAAAAACAAAACAATCAAACCTCGGTTCGGAGAACTTTCAGATAATTTTTTTTTATTGCTATAGCAGTATTTCTTTTCCGTCTTGTCTAAGCCTTTTTTCATGAGCCATTGCAATTTTTTCAGCGCTAAAAGGTTTTAACTTTTCTCTTCTTGCTTTTCTCACAGCACTCATCAAAGCTTTTTCTCGATCTTCCTACTCTAGATGAAGAAGGTATTTCTAAGATATCTTGTGGTAATGTTAGATTTTCATTTAGCGACAGAGAATTTGAATTTTCGAAGCGCTCTCTATGCCGACCACTTTTGGCCCATCTCTCGTCAAATCTTAAACATAAAGTTTTTAAGGTTAATTTGATTGACTTTGTTGCAGCCTCAGAAAACAGTATATGACTAAAGTAGACCATAACAAAAGCAAAAACTGTATGTAAGCGCTTAATTTTGACTTTAGAAATCCAAACATCAACAATTTGCTTTTTCGTGATTTCGATGGGGTCATGGAGTGTAATTTTTTGTTTATTATTTCTCCATAACTGATTCAGTGCTTTGGTTAGGTTGCAATGTCGAGAAGATCTTTGAGGAACCTGTCGAAGATGACAGATGAAGAAATAGCTGAATTGATGAATGCAATTTCAAGCTCTGAAGACACTGACGGTGCAGATGATTTCGACGATGACGACGATGTTGACGATCCAAATTTTATTTGCCCTGAAGATGAGCTCTTGATTGATCATTGTTTGATGAATTCAAGTCAGATCCTGATGCAAGCAGTAAACGCAAGTCTGGACATTAGCGCTTTAGACATTAGTCATCAAGAGCCGAGTTAAGCCTTAACATCAATTCCTTCAACATCCGTTGCTTCTTCGGATTCAAACGCCAGAGCTAATACCGCATCTAGTTCCGCTAGTATTTCTGAGCCTAATATTACCCCTTCACGTTATAGAAAAGGTAGACGTTCCTCGAATGACAACCAATTACACGAAGAAGAAGGTGGCCCAAGTTGTTCGAGCACTGGCCAATTCATTGGTACTTCGAATTGACAGATAATTAGTTTTATCCTTCCGCTGAACGAATATGGTTGTGTATACGCTTGAACAACGATAGGAAATATTGCGACATTACTTTGAAAATCATGGTAATGTTGCAGAATGTGTGCGAAAATTGCGTACGGATTTTGGAAGAAGAGAAGCACCGTCAGCTCCGTATGTTCGTTATCTTCTAAAAAAAGTGAAAGAAACTGGCATCCTCATCGATAAACCAAAGCGTGAAAAGCCAAAAACAGTGCGAACACCCGAGAATATTGCTGCTGTGGCAGAAAGTGTGCGTGAAGCGCCATCAACATCAATTCACCGTCGTTCTCAACAATTGAACATTTCGGAGACATCATTGAGACGAATTTTGCATAAAGACCTTGGTATGACGCCATACAAAGTCCAATTGGTTCAGGAGTTGAAGCCAACTGACCATCCAATGCGTTTTGGCTTTGCTAAGTGGGCCTGCGATCGACTTAGAGAAGATGCCGATTTTGCCAAAAAAACCATCTTTTCAGATGAAGCTCATTTTGATCTTGGCGGGTATGTAAACAAGCAAAATTGTGGCATTTGGAGCACAGAAAACCCGCACGCATACACTGAAAAGCCGATACACCCAAAACGAGTCACTGTTTGGTGCGGATTTTGGTCCAGAGGCATAAATGGGCCATTTTTCTTCGAAAATGAGCAAGGAGTGGCCGTTACAGTCAATGGCGATCGTTATCGGGCCATGTTGAACGAATTTATGTTCACATAAATTGAAGTGGAGGATATTGGCAACATTTGGTTTCAACAGGACGGCGCTACGTGCCACTAATTGACTAATTATTTGTCAAATCAGACATGAGCTAAGTGTTACCATTCACGAAATTGTGTCATATCAGCTAATTTCTCGTACACCGACCACACAGTTAGAGAAAAAATTCCTAAAAGAACCGTATGGCAATACGAGAAAGCCAACTGGAGTGGTCTTAACAGCTTCTTTAGGAATTTTAACTGGTCGTTATGCTTCCTCGATAACGACGTGGATGCCGCTGCTGATATGATTACAGACACCATTCTCTTTGGAATGAGATCCTTTATTCCTCATCGGATGAAGAGTATCAAACCAAAAGAAAAGGCATGGTACGACTCGAGCTGTAAAGAGGCCGTCAGAATTAGAGAAATGTTTTTTCCGTCCTACAAGACCAACCCGACAGAGGAAAACCGAAAAAAGTTCAAACGAGCCTGAAATGACTGCAACGCCTTTCTTAAGCCTGTGAAATTCCTATACGACCAAAAACTGAGGCAAAAAATACTGCAATGTCCCAAAGGCAGTACAAATTGTTGGTCGTTCGTCAAAAACATTAGAAATTCCGCCTCATCCTCCATCCCAACGCTCATTTACAATGTCATTCCAGCTGTTAACTCTTTGGATAAGTCCAATCTGCTTGCTGCACACTTTGCGGCCAGCTCAACACTCCCGGATTTTGCTTTGTCTCCGCCTACACTTGAGTGAGTCGAATCTTCAATGGGACGCATCTCCTTTCGCAGTCATGTAGTAGCAAGAGTACTTGAAGATTTCAACATACATAAATCCGCTGGTCCAGATGGTATATTTCCCCTTCTTCTGAAGAGGTGTTCTTCCACGCTGGCAAAACTACTGCGTAAGCTTTTTCATCACTCCTACTCTTTAGGACTCTTCCCGAGCAGATGGAAAACAGCATTTGTCCAGCCCGTCCCTAAAAAGGGCGAATCATCTTCTCTCTCCTCCTACAGACCTATTGCACTTACGTCCCTTCTTTCCAAGGTCATGGAACGCTGATAAATCGTCAGCTCATGAAATATCTCGAAACACGAAAACTTCTCAATGACTGGCAATATGGTTTTCGTAGCAACAGGTCCACTGGTGATTTGATGGCATGTCTCACCGAAAAGTGGAACCAAAGCGTACATCAATCTGGCGAAAGCAAGATAGTTGCATTTGATATTTCTAAGGTATTTGACAGAGTTTGGCATCAGGCTCTTTTGATCGACGCTCTCTTCTTCAATGGATTAGAAATTACTTTCGGAACGTTCAATTCAAGTTGTCTTGGACGGTTTCAAGTCTGATATTCACAAAATAAATGCTGGTGTGCAACAGGGCTCTGTTCTGTCTCCGACACTCTTTTTAATTTTCATTAATGATCTCTTGACTGCTACTTCTAATCCAATATATTTCTTTGCTGATGACAGTACTCTCTGCTTTTCATATTCGTTCCCGGACTCACGGCCCTGCTCTTCGGCTGTAGAACGAGAACGGCAGCGTATGCTAAGCTCATTAAATTCCGATATCAACAGCATAACCAACTGGGGAATTATCAACAGAGTGGAATTTAATGCTTCCAAAACACAATGCGGTCTGCTGTCATTAACTCGAAATTTAAGCACCCAGCTATTATCCTTGAATGGTACTTGCATCGTCAAAACCAAAAAACTTTCCATTCTCGGTATGTGTGTCAATGACAACTTACGTTGGAATGACCACATATTTGATGTCGCCAAAAATGCTGCGAAATGTCTAGGTTTCCTCAAGCGATGTAAGAAATATTTTACCCCCTCTGATCTGGCCTCAATATATAAGGCATTCATCCGCCCAAAATTGGAGTACAACTCCCACATCTGGTCAGGTGCTCCTAAAACATCTCTGCACCTGCTAGATAGGATTCAAAACCGTGCGATAAAACTTATTGACGATACTAATATCAGTCAATCAATGGACACCCTCGAACACCGACGAAATGTCTCGTGTCTCACTTTGTTTTATCGCTGTTTCCACCACCAGTACTCCACTGAAATCGCCAGTAGCATTCCGCCCATTCAAACTTGCAACCGTAACACCCGTCTCGCTATGAATGCTCATCAGTATACCCTCAAGCCCATTTTCGGACGTACTCTAAAATATCGTGATTCGTTCCTAAGCCGTACAACTCGCTTATGGAATGCCCCGCCGATCTCTGTATTTCCTGGTCGTTAAAACTTGCAAACATTTAAAAACAATGTACATCGGTACCTCTCTTTTCTTCCTCCCTAAATTTCCTTTGCCCGCGCTGTGTACAATCACCTTAAGGGTACTCAAACCTTGAGCGCTAATTGAAAAAAAAAAACGTTAGATGGCGGACCCTTATATGGTTGATGAAATGAATTTGTATGCGGTCCAGCAGAACATCGAAACTCGATTTATTATCAATAAACAAGAGGTTCGACAATTCATTGGAATCATGTTCTTCATGTCTGTTTATCGCTTTCCAAATGTTCGTTCCTACTGGGGAAGACATTCGCTAGAAGCAATTCGGACCACAATGATGAGATTCGAACAAATGCGCCAGTTCTTGCATTTCAATAACAACTCGACTATGATTCCGAACGGCCAGCCTGAATACTAGAAGTTGCATCGAGTTCGACCACTTATAGCCCACTTCAACGAACGCTTTGGTCTGTTCCGAGATGTGTGCTACAAAAATGGGTGGCAACCCTACTCGGCAATATATGCCAGGCAAACCACATAAATGGGGAACCAAGCTGTTTGTTCTATGTGATCACATGGCATTCTGGTGCAGGAGACAACGTGGTACCAGAAAATGCACCAGATCTCTTCATCACATGTAGTTGTACGTTTTTCCAACAAAATTCCAGACAACGTGAACCATATTCTATATTTTGAGAATTTTTACACATCATTGGGCCTGCTAACATATCCGTGGTATATATAGTTTGGGAACCGTGCGCTCAAATCGAGTGCCAAACATAAAATTGTCGAGCGATGCTGAATTGATGAAGCGAAAAGTTGAGCGAGGATATTCCGAGGAATATGTCGTTAACGCTAACGGAACAGATATATATAAGCAGCGTTTTGTAGATTGACAACAAAAGTGTTCGACTTCTTTCGACTTATGTTGGTATCAAACCGAGAGCTTGTTCCACCATCCTCCATATCTTCGCGATGGGACAAGAAAAAACATCAACAAATAGAAGTTGACTCTCCATTTATAATAAAAGAGTATAATCGACATATGGGTGGTGTCGATCTCATGGATGGTCATGTTGGTCGTTATCATATACATATGAAAACCCGGAAATGGACTAACCGCATATTTTTCCACTTGTTGGATGTGGCAATGATCAACGCTTATATTCTTTTTCATAGGTTGCATAAAGGAGTCAAAATCGAGTTGCCAAATTTTCGCTCTGAAGTTGCGGAATCATTGTGCATGATTTCGAACGAAAAAAAAAACCCCAGAGGTCGTCCAACGTTATCCCCAGTAACCCCAATCTGCAAGCCAAAAAAGTGTTATTTTCCACCTCCAGAGATTCGATACGACAACGTGGGCCATTGGTGTGTATTTCTCAACCGCAAGAGCAAAAAGTTGTGCAAAAACCCAGGATGTAAGTCAGAAACACAGGCATTTTTCACCAAATGTAAATTGAATCTCTGCAATTCCACCACAAAGTCGTGTTTCTTTGACTACCATCAACGTTAATGTACTCGTATGTGTGGAAATGTAGAGGCCGATCTACATGCATATTCGCTTTGCAGGAAAGCGTGGATTTATGCTATGGTGTAAGGAAGATTATCTGATCTTGATATTGATGATTTCTATGTATTAATATATTCGTATTCGTTTGAAATTTTTTAAATGAATTAAATAAATGAGTACAAATACGAGTATGTACGTCAAATCTTTGTTAATCTGAAATAATAAAAAAAAGTTTTTCTCCATTGCATACATAGTTCAAATATTTAAACATTTTATAAATACATAGTAAAAAAAATATTTTTTTTTTAAAAACGGTATCTGCAATTCAAAACAATAACGAAATTTTGTAGTTACACAGCAGAGGCAGACACAAAATGTCCCATTTTCATTGTAGTTAGATTGGTAGTTCCAGTTCCATAACAGTTCCAATACTGCGAAAATACCAACACATTTCAAATTCAAATTCAAATTTCTTTATTCATATGTACTCGTATATACAAAAGTTACAAATTTAAAATACGATTTTATATGCATTTGATATGTGTTCTTTTATTTCAATCTCATGATTCGAAAGATTCATGTGGGCGTCTTCACTTTTATGTTAGTGAATTCCCGGAATTTGAGGAACAGGCTTAATATTCTTCAGCACCTTCGCCTTCGCCGTCACCGGAGTCCATGTCGACTTCTTCGTAATCCTTCTCGAGAGCGGCCAAATCTTCACGGGCTTCTGAGAATTCACCTTCTTCCATACCTTCGCCGACATACCAATGAACGAAAGCACGCTTGGCATAGATCAAGTCGAACTTGTGATCAAGACGAGCCCAGGCTTCAGCGATGGCTGTGGTGTTGGACAACATGCAGACAGCGCGTTGAACCTTGGCCAAATCACCACCAGGTACAACAGTTGGGGGCTGGTAGTTGATACTGACCTTGAAACCAGTTGGACACCAGTCGACGAATTGGATGGTGCGCTTAGTCTTGATGGTAGCAATGGCAGCATTGACATCCTTGGGCACAACATCACCACGGTACAACATGTACATATAGAATAGTTAGTGACACCTTTATTTATGAAAAATAGAGACGATGTCACATTATAAAAAAAAATAAAAAAATTACTTTGTGTGGGGTGTACAAAGGTAGAAAAACAGAAGTTCAATTCAAGAAAAAGAGGAAAGAAGAAAAAAAAAAAATCTTTAACATATTAAAAGCACTTACATACAAAATTGAATGTAAATGGCAGAAATAGGTAAATATATAGTTGAGCAAATGAGCAAATCATTTTTATTTATTTACTTTACTATATTTTAAATTGGATAACTTAGTAGAGTTTCGATTTCATGATGATTAAAACTAAGAAGCCATGATTTAAGTACTTTAGTGAATGCGGACAAATTTCTTATGGATCGAATTTCTAAGGGCAGAGTGTTAAATAGTTTGCATGAAACAATGGAGTAAAAGTTTCTGTAATTTGTAGTGCGAAAAGCAGGGACATTTACAACAAAGTTTGAATGGCTGCGTAAGCTGCGAAAGTCAGAAATTGGACTCTCTAGATACCCGCCTCTCATGAAAAAGACCTTAAGGACTTTAAAATAGAATAGATGGCGCAAAGGGAGAATGTTTAAGGCCCTGAAAAGGTCCATTGTGTGCGCATAACGGTGAAAACCACAAACACTACGAATTGCAGATTTTTGAGGGACAGTTAATTGCTGCAGTTTACTAATATAAGCACCACCCCAACTACAAATCCCATATTGCAATCTTGACTGGAATACACCATAATAAACCCTTTTCAACGTGTTAATAGAGCAATACTTTCTAAGGCGGAAAAGGCAACAAGAAGCAGAAAGAAGATATTTTTTAAGGCAGAAATGTGCTTGGACCAGTTCAAGTTTTGATCTATTGTAACACCAAGATACTTGAAATTATCTACACCTTCAATTTTGAAGCAATCAATACTGCAGTTAGTATTCCTGTTGAGGGTTTGACCACCTTGGATTCTGCATTGGCTGTATAGCAAGTTGTGACACGGGCCGACTTTAGAATGAAATATTATGTCTAAGTCGGGGTACTCTTGCTCAGTAAGACTAATAAACATCAACTTAGTTTTACTACTAACAATAAGTTTGTGATTAGCAAACCAGCATCTAAGTAGGAAAACATCATGGTTTATATCAGCGATTAGATCTAGCGGACTGGCTGAACAATATGCAACTCCAAGGTCGTCGGCAAAAGCTGTAACTTTACCTATGAACGGGAGAGAAAATAAGGAATTTATGTATATTAGGAATAAAATTGGGCCAAGTACAGAACCTTGGGGTACCCCCAGGTTATTGGTTTTTGAACTGCTTATATTGCTTCCAATTTTTACATATTGCATTCTATCTTTAAGATAAGACTCAAACCAATTGTGTATGAATTCTCTGAATCCGACCTTATATACGAGGGGCGTTCAATATATTCTCGGAAAATGAATTCAATTTAAGTTGTTTTTATTTTTCAATATAATCTCCCCTAACATCAATGCATTTGTTACATCTTGAGATAAGCTTTTTTAAACCCTCAAAAAAATAAATTTGCTCTTTCTCTGCAAAATACCCATTTATTGCCGACTTGAGTTCTTCATCATCCGAAAGTCTTTTTCCACGAAGACATTTTTTCAAATCCGGAAACAGGAAATAATCACTAGGGGCAAGGTCTGGACTATAGGGTGGGTGTTGGATTTCTTCGAAACCACAATCTCGCGCAGCAGCCTTGGAAACTCGCGCCGTGTGAACAAGAGCGTTGTCATGAAGAAGCAACACACCCGCTGCGAGTTTACCCCGTCTTTTCTTTTTAATTTCCTCCCGCAAATTATGCAAAGTGGAAGCGTAGGATGTGGCGTTGATGGTTTCACCTTTTTTTTTGTACTCAATGAGCAAGATTCCCTTTGAGTCCCAAAAAGCTGTGGCCATGAGCTTCCCGGCAGACGGAGTGACTTTGAATTCCTTCGGGGGTCTGTTCCTTTTTTATGCCACTGCATGGACTCTTGTTTGATTTCAGGGTCATAGTGGTGAATCCCGTGTTTCGTCCCCAGTTACAATTCGATCCATAACACCGTCCGCGTTCTCACTACACATCTCCAAAAGCTCTCTACGTCATGCGATTCTCACTTTTTTCTGAGGCGCTGTTAGCATTCGTGGCACCCACCTTGCACTGACCTTTGAAAGGTTAAGATGGTCATGAAGAATGGTGTGAATGGTACCAATTGAAAGTTTGGTGATCTCTGCATCACCTTATTCGGGCACCCTCAAGAACAAGTTTTTCGACTTCTTTGATGCTTTCTCCCGTACAAGCATTAGCCGGGGCGCCAGAGCGGGGGTCGTCTTCAATGCTCTCTCTGCCTCTCTTGAACTCACTTGACCACTTTTGCACAGTTGATAATGAAGGTGCGGAACCCTGGTAAACAGCCACCATCTCTTCATGAATAGTTTTTTGACTTTTTCCTTGCTTAGTGAGAAATTTAATTACAGCGCGATGCTCAATTTTCACCATCATCGTCTCAGTTGGCATTATGATTCTGTTTAACTAGAGATAAAACGCGAATTAATAATACATGAATGCAGTAAAATAATAGTATTACTTGATAAATAAGTCAATTTATATATACAACCATAGCTTCACCCCGATACCGATAATATGTTGAACGCCCCTCGTAGTTTATCTAATAGTATGACGTGGTCAACCATGTCAAACGCCTTAGTTATATCCACAAAAGGCTTTTTATCTAGTCCCTTATGTAAGAAGGAGCAAAAGTCCAATAGAGCATCTTCAGTGGAGAGGCCAGTTCTGAAGCCAAACTGCATAGGAGAGAAAAAATTATAATGATTGAGATAACTTAATATTCTCGTTTTAATTATTTTCTCAAAAACTTTTGAAATTGATGGCAGTAAGGAAATTGGTCTGTAGTTTGATTTATCTGTCCTGCTGCCCTTCTTAAATAATGGAATTACTACAGCGCATTTAAGTTCAGATGGAAAGGCACCAGACATAACACTAAAATTAAAAAGGTAAGTTAAAATATCTATACTAAGTTGGGTCCAATGTACTTGAGTACCAAATTCGATATTTTATCATTTCCATGTGAATTAGAATTAGGAAGGGAATTAATAGTTTTTAATACCTCAAATCCCGTAATGAACTTAAACATGAAGCTGCTTCTAGAACAGTTGCTTTCAGAACCAGCCATAGGGCAGCAGTTACACGAAATTTGCGAATTACTTGGAAAGGAAGTTTGTCCAATGGAAGCAAAGTAATTGCTGAACTCGTTAGCTATTTCCAAAGGATTTGAAATGTTAATACTTCCATTTTTAAGTACAATTGGATCTGCTTTAGTACACACTTTTCGACTAACAATACTGTTAACTACTTGCCACTCTTTCTTAAGATTTCCACTTGACGCTTGTATTTTCGAACGAAAATAGTCATCCCGAGCTTTTTTAACTTCTTTTGTCACTTTTGTGCAGAATTTATCAAAACGATTTTTTAAATTGGTATTCAAAGGATGTTTCCAACATTTTTTTCTTAATTTGTTTTTGATATTCATTTTTTTGATAAGGGGAGTTATCCAAGGCTTAAGGCGACACTCCTATTTTTTGTATGTTATAGTGTAAGTAAATGCGCTTATGTAATTTTTCAGAATACTAAGAAATGTACTATATGCTGAGGAAGCATTTCTTTCAACATAAACACTTTCCCAATATTCATAACGTTGCCTATTGTTCAATTCAGGAAAGTTAATTTTATCAAAGCTGGTTTGAGATGATACGTTTGATTTCCTGCATATTATATTTTCAAAAAGGATTCCTGTCATACAATGATCACTTACTCGTATATGTAGATCCATGTTAATAACAGCAAGGGAATCCAAAGCAATATTCTCAAACCGAGCAAAAACATGGTCGAGGCAGGAGCCTGAAATTGGTCTAGTAGGCTCAGCAATAAAAGATAAAAAACCATGTTCAGCCATGATCGCTTGGTAGGAATCAGAAACGGAGTTAGAACATAAGATATCCAGATTAAAATCACCTAGGATAACAAGATTTCCAGATCGTTCATTGGCCAACAAATTTGAAAATTCATCCAAAAACAAATTCGGAGAAGAAGAATGAAGTCTGTATATACGTCTATACATACGACAACGTCAACGCTAAACTACATACGCATGTGAATATGAACGAATGCAATAGCCGAAGAAGGTATACGCGGCTCTGTACAGAGTACAGTCAGACTTGTGAATCAGAACAAAATAAAGATTTTGCGAAGTGAACTCCTTGTGTGTGAACTATCGGAGTATCGGACATGTCGGAACTATCGAACATGTTTAGGTGGAGTATGTGGAACGATTGGAACTAGTTCCGACAGCGGACATAGTTCCAGGAACTATGTAGGTCCGGAACGACTCAATTCTATAGTTATTCACATTTCTCAGACAGTAGTCACTGCGGTATAGCTTCATCCCACCACATTGTACCTTCTAAATAACCATCTTTGACTCTACTAAGCGTATGGCTTATCATTTCCAACGATCTGTCTTAATATTTTCTTCTGGTACAAAACTGAGGGTAACTGGAGGGAGGGTTTTTTTACTTGTTGAACTTACAGCCAGAAGAACTTGATATTTTGTTTTGGCTGAATCTATTCACAACACGCTCCCATTGCTGAAAAATTCGGAAAATTCTTGTTTTCTCCACATTGAAGTTAAACGATTTCCATAAGTTCAGAAATTGTCTTAAGGTAATGATTAACCCTTCAATCTCACATCAGAATATTATTCAATTAATAAAGTCATCAACTCAGTAGATCGTATTGATGTTGTAGCACGTTTCGATATAAACGTTCATTTCGTATATATACGCATTTGCTTGTGGTATGTACAAATTACGAATGCAAAACTGGATATCCAATTTATTTGTCAATTTTTCATTTAACAAAGTAAAGTTGCAGTTCGCCATCCTCTAGGTAATCAGCATAATCCATTTGGTATTTTGAAAACTTTCCAGACCGTTGCTTTGGTTTGGATAGAAATTTACCACACTATGCAAATTTTCAATAAATCTATAATACTAGCCCTGATCCTGTGGCACATTGCCTTTCCACTCGTTTACTTAAAGACCATCAGCAGCCGTCCAACTGCTCTTGCGCTCATTGAAGTGTACTCGTACTCTCCAGTTTGGGGGGAATACGAGTATAAAAATCGTCAGAAATACGGCAGCTCCGCCAGGATTGCCAATTATCTAATCGTGATGTCAATACCTTGAATTGAAAGCCCCACAGGAGTGCCTTTCTGTCCACTCATCCGGTATTACCCACTAAACCCGACAGACCCACCAAACCCGCTGGCACGCTCACTGGGATTGATGAATACTGCAAGCGATAAAAGTGTCATTTTCATGAGCTTTGTAACAATTTAAAAATGTGTTTTTTTTTCCCCCCCATTTTTTCTATTGCGCGTATTCATGTTGTTAGTGGGTCGAAGGACGATGGCGGGTGTGGAGAATTTTGAGGGTGTGGAAGAGATATTTTAAGGGTACTCAATCCCCATTGTATTGTATTGGCACTGCAAAGTGGTGTGGCATGTTGTAGTTGTAATGGCAGATGGTGGGCGTTTGGGGATGTTTGGTGGGTGGTAAGTGGTTTAAGTGGGGTGAACTTTCACCCCTCTGTTAGCTTGCGCTGATGACGAAGACGATGACAGTACGTGCATAGTCCTGTCATTTTGTTTTGCTTTCACCTCTTGGAATTTCGAGATTCTAAAGAGCACCGAAGAATGGGATATCGGGCCGAGGTAAGAAGAACGAAGATCATCGTTTTAATGATTTGCATAGGTACTTTGGGAGATTAAGTGTTTTATGGTGTCCTCGTTGTCATTTATTGGGCTTTGTTTTCTGTTCGGTATTTTTTCTGTTGTTGTTTTTTTGTTTTCTCCTTTTGAGTTTTCTAAGTGGATACATAATGTGGATTCTACGATTTTCCTTGTTGTTTCATGAGACGGAGTGATGTGTTAGTTGTCGTAATTTTTGATTGATGAAATGACAATAATTGCTTTACTATGTGCACACAAAGAAAAATGAGGAAAAAATGAAATCCGCTATATTTAATATTTCATAAGAAAGGCCTTGGACTTCTTGGTTGCTATTGTAGTTTTGAGTCAGGTTAATTATCCAACTACGTGAAAATCCTACTGTTGCTAAGGATTAACCGAATTCGAACACCTCGAACAGCCCGTGTGCTGCCGAACTAGGAACAGAGGTTGAATACCGCTGAAAAGCAATACTATCCAGGAAGAGGGGTAGGATAAGTCTACACGACACTGCCTCTGGAAACCGAGTTGCACCAGTTGCCTTTGCTACAGGATGATTCCACCACTATTGAAAGCATACTGTTTCCCTCCCTCAATATTCACAAGGGAACATGACATTTTTTTTATTATCAAAGCAGGTAACCAAATTGATGTTTCGGTATTATAGATGCCCTAGTTGACACGGATCATAAGCTCGTTGCATCCAAATAATTTCAATGAATATGAACGATTTATCGTAAAAGGCTTACAATTACAAGCAGTTGGAGAACAGTTTCCTCGATATCAACGAGCAGTCAGATACTCTACTACTGACGTGGTAGGTTTCATCCCCCCCACCTACACTAAACTCCTGGCTTAATGAAGTTTGGAGCATATGTGGCAAAACAATTTGCGACGCTGCACAGTGTGACGAATCGCTGATTTAGCTTGATTTAATTGAGAAAATGACATGCACAAATTTAAGCAAAAACCAGTTTCTCTCAGAGAGTAAACCTTCTACGTAATGACTGTGCAATTTGTTTTATTGTAGCTTACAAAAAAAAATCATCTCAAATTTCAAGTTGTGTATAATTTTTTTTATAAGAAGGTCAATTTGAAGAGCAAGTGTTTATATCGTATAATCATGAAAATGTATCAAAATAAGATAAAAAGGAAGTGAACAATGTTTTATAGTTGTATATTACCTACGAAGGGCGTTCAATATATTCTCGGTATCGATATGAAGAAAAATGCGAATTTAATTTAAATTGTTTTTATTTTTCAATATAATCTCCCCTAACATCAATGCGTTTGTTACATCTTGAGATAAGCTTTTTTAAACCCTCAAAAAAATAAATTTCCTCTTTCTCTGCAAAATACCCATTTATTGCCGACTTGAGTTCTTCATCATCCGAAAATCTTTTTCCACGAAGACATTTTTTCAAATCCGGAAACAGGAAATAATCACTGGGGGCAAGGTCTGGACTATAGGGTGGGTGTTGGATTTCTTCGAAACCACAATCTCGCGCAGCAGCCTTGGAAACTCGCGCCGTGTGAACAGGAGCGTTGTCATGAAGAAGCAACACACCCGCTGCGAGTTTACCCCGTCTTTTCTTTTTAATTTCCTCCCGCAAATTATGCAAAGTGGAAGCGTAGGATGTGGGGTTGATGGTTTCACCGTTTTTTTTTTGTACTCAATAAGCAAGATTCCCTTTGAGTCCCAAAAAACTGTGGCCATGAGCTTCCCGGCAGACGGAGTGACTTTGAACTTCTTCGGGGGGTCTGTTCCTTTTTTATGCCACTGCATGGACTCTTGTTTGCTTTCAGGGTCATAGTGGTGGACCCATGTTTCGTCCCCAGTAACAATTCGATCCATAACACCGTCCGCGTTCTCACTACACATCTCCAAAAGCTCTCTACAGCTTGCGATTCTCACTTTTTTCTGAGGCGCTGTGAGCATTCGTGGCACCCACCTTGCACTGACCTTTGAAAGGTTAAGATGGTTATGAAAAATGGTGTGAATGGTACCAATTGAAAGCTTGGTGATCTCTGCCATCATTTTCACCTTTATTCGGGCATCCTCAAGAACAAGTTTTTCGATGATGGTATGCTTTGGCTTTCGGAAATTTATGCTCTTACTTCATACTTCACATTGGATCCATTTATTTATCTGACTGCCTGACAGCCGCTGTAGTTTTGTTTGACTAATTTCTTTGTTGAGAGTATAACACTAGATTAGCTCTAAGATTTTTTAGGTATGCCGGCTTCGTTTAGGTAAGCAACTCCTCAACTAGCTTCGTGAATGTGAAAAGGTCACATAGCCAAAGGTTTGGAAATGTTCTAGGAGGTGATGGCAGTCTTGGCCAAGTTGCGCCTCGTTAAGTGGCAAAGAACTAAACAGTTCACACATTATTGACTTTGTGGTTTTGTCATCCTCAGAACTTAGTTTCAGGAGAAATGTATGTAATGTCTCAGGAAGATATAAAGGGTCCTAATTCCATTCTTGCAGTACGACTAGGATATTGTTGATGTTTTGTCCGAGAAAAAGACGGAACTCTCAGCCTGTGTAATTTATGGAACATTACTCCACATGATGAATATTGCTTCTTTTATCACTTGCTCAAATAGCTGCATACTGTAGAGTTACAAGCTTCCAGTTTGAGACCATATTCATCACAGCATCGCTACCGTTAGTCTCCATTATTATTATTTCCCAAAGTCTAACCTTTCTGTCTAAAAGGCTACCAGCTAGAGCCAAAGTCTAAACTTTCTGGCTAGTAGGGCATTGAAGAAGTCTGATACGGTTTTTTCTGCTAATATAGTGAGAACTCAGTTGGGTGCTGTAGCGCCAGTGCTGACCAGCAGACAAAACTAGCAGCACTATAAACGACACAGCGGATATATTCCCCAGATAGAATAAATGATGGAATAAAGCAAATAAGAGCTTGTCCTTACTACTCCAATATATTTGGAGCTCAGGCCCGTAAGAATTTTCGAGACTAAAGAGATGGTGGCGGATGGGCCCAACAGCAGCGCTTACATCCTCGAATGGATTACTGGCTTCGGTCTAACCGTCTCGTCGTCCTATGGTTATCTATACTGGAACTGGGCCTTCAGGTTGGGGTTGTGCCGCCGGCCGGGCTAATTGCCAGGCCATGGAAAAAAAATCAAATAACGAAGCAACTACAGGCCTCGGATACGGACGAATCTACTATCGATAATACCTCCAACAGAAACAAGAACAACGAACTTCGGATCTGCACATGGAACGTTGGGTCCCATAATAGGCCACGTCAAGTCGAACAACTACCCTGGACTGCTGCAAAGCAGATATTACCGCCATCAAAGAAATGCGATGGGATGGGTGTGACAGAAAGGGGATGAAAAACTGCGACATTCATTACGGCAACTGTTATCGACGGAAATATAAGCGCCTATTTGGATGCGGATTTCTTATTAGAGACAAATTTAGGCAAGAAGTCTTAGTTTTCCGGCATGTTAACGAGCGCCTTGTAACAGTCCGTATTAAAACTAAATTTGTCAACATTTGCCGGATATGCACGCGCGCTTCCACAGAGGACAAAGATGATGACACCGAAAAAGAGTGCTTCTACGAGCTTTTGTACATGAGTGCATCTTTGGTAGTACTGTCGGAAAGTATAACCTGCACGACACCACCTCTGATAACGGATTCAGTCTAATCGACTTTGTGGCGAGGTGAAACATTTTCGTAGCTAGCACATATTTTCCGCATCTCGATATTTATTAGGAGACTTGGAGATCTCCTGATCAATCAACTGTCAGCCAGATTGCGCACATTACGATCGGCGCAAGGTAAGCCAAATCGAGCCAAAATCGACTCAAACCATTACCTTGTTGTGGCCATGCCATGGTTGCAGATATCACGGACATTGCAAAGGTATGATAATACTGTGAGGAAGTTTGACGTCAGCCGGCTACAATCACGAGGGATCGACAAATCCTTTCCCGATCGAGCATCCCTTAATATCTTAAGACGTGCTATGCCACCAGCATTGAAGTATTGAAGACCAGTGGAAACATTGCCAAAAAGCCATCAGAGATGCCGATTGCCGGCAAGAACACGCATCTAAGCAAGATACACACAAAGCGGCGCTGCATAGAACAGCTGCTTCTTCGAGCAGAAGAGAGAGAGAGGAACACCAGCTTCTCGGAAGGACCATGAGAAGCGCGCCGTTGACGAAATTGAGATATACTACACAAGGAATGAGATTCAGGAATTTTGCCAAAGGTTAAAGAACATATGCCATGGACACAAACTCCGAACCGAAGCCTGTACAAACGAACAAGAAAATATGGTAGTAGAGCCACAGTCGATGTTGAAAATTTGGAAAGGGCGTTTCTGTAGATTGTATAACGGCGATGATGAGAAAATCACCGCTGTCAGGCAGAACGAACTTTTAACCTGAACGATGTAGATAATTGATAATGAATGATAATCCCGTCCACCCGACCTTGATGAAGTGAAGACAGCCATATCTAAGTTTAAGTCCAGCAAAGCTGCTGGAGCGGACGACCTGACTATCGAGCTCTTCAAAGCAGCAGGTGATGACTTGGTAACTAGCATACACCAGCTCATCTGTAAAATATGGTCGGACGCATATACGCCCGATGAATAGAACCGCAGCATGGTTTGTCTGATCCTTAAGAAATGAGCCCTTCTAAACTGCACCAACTAAAGAGGTTTTATCTGCCAAATTAAGTGAAAGCTTGAATCTGTTCGTCAACAACCTGACTGGTCCATGGCCTTAGGCGAGAAAAGTTCACCATCGTATCGTAATATTCACACTACGACAGATCTTCGAAAAGACTCATGAGCTCCAAGACGATACACACCACCTATTCATCGATTTTAAGGTCGCATTGACAAGATCTACAGAGATGAACTACGCAGGGCGTAGTTTTGTCTATTTGTGCAGGATGACATTCAACACGCTG
The DNA here is from genome assembly GCA_949129095.1 of Volucella bombylans. NCBI lineage: Eukaryota > Metazoa > Arthropoda > Insecta > Diptera > Syrphidae > Volucella > Volucella bombylans. Next base: position 203,575,914 of record OX422141.1, read on the forward strand.
TTCTATCAATGTCGGTAAAGAACTCACCGAGAATTTAGACAATCTGTCCCGCGATTTGTTTAACATCTTTCTTCAAAGAATAGAGCACAACTCAAGAGGCACAAACTTTCAAAAATGCGTCCAATTATTCGCATACGCCGATGGCATTGGCATAATGGGCAGAAAGCAGCGTGATATCGGTGGCGCTTTTGTGAGGATTGGGGCGGCAGCGGCGAAGATGGGTTTAACGATCAATGAGGGAAAGACTAGGTACTATATTTGCTGTCAATGAGAAAGGACACCCAACACTGACGTCTCGGACAGAACGTAACCCATATAACCACTATCAATTCAGGCAACGATGCCTGAGGTCAAACGAAGAATAGCTCTTACCAATCGCTACTTATTGGGGCTGGGAAGGCAATTGACTGACAAAGCTATCTCTCGAGCAACAAATGTTGCTATGGGGTAGAGGTATGCACTTTTGCAAAAATGGATGAGGGTGCTCTTGGTTGATTTGAGAGAAAAATCGCTTAGACGGTAAGTGGAGGAGGAGATTAAACGACGAACTGTACGGGCTGTACAGCGACATCGACTTAACCAGAAGAGCGAAGGTCCAAGAACAGAGGTAGCTGGGTTATGTAGAGCAGTTGGATATCAATCCTATGGAAACCTTCGAATCCGCGACCGAAGGAGAGCACAGTAGAGAAATACCACGACTCAGGTGGCTCACACCAGTGAAAGGGGGCTTCAACCAACTTAGCGTGAGAAATTAGAGGCAGGTAGATTGCTGGTTGAGGCACAGGTCCACCCCGGACTGTTGCGCCACGTTAAGTAAGTAAATAGGAACATAAAGTGTTGACTGACTGTAAATAAATATACATTGGTTGTGAAGTCTTCTAGCAAGCCACTCAAAAGATAATTGGGAATACTCTATTTGTTCTGAGACCTTGTGAATCCGACTAAATATATTTATACCGACACTAGAATCGTTGACCTATCAGTATACCAGATGAGTCCTTTATCGTTCAACAGGTGTTTTTTCTGTTTCCCATTGAAAACAATTTAGGATGATGTCCTCAAACTTTCTAAAAACTAGGTTGTGTGGGTCATTAAACCATATACCGTCTTGATTATTTTTATCGTACGTCCGGTAGATTTGAGAGAACTGCAACGTAATATGAACTGTGTTGCCCATTGTTTGCTGCTGACAGAAATTCAAATTCAAATGAGTTGGACGATTAAAGCCTGCCGAGAGGCAAATTCGTATGGCTTATGTGATGCAGAGACATGCTCAGCTTCGAAGACATCGTATCTTCATAATTACTCCAGAAGCATAGCATATGCCTTACTATGAATGTAACAAAAGCATGCCATGTGTTTGATGTGGAAGTTACAGTTTATTTTTCTTTTTATTTATTAAAACCGCCCTTGGGTATTTGTTGGCATCACGGAAAGTTATGGCTGTGCCATTGAGAGTCATTGAGCCCAGTTTTTCCCCCTAGTAAACAGCACTAAAACTGACCCTCCTTGTCACAGTAGTCAGCAACTTATTGTATCACGTTTTGTATACATTTGCATACTTGGCGCGCATATACAACGTGGCGCAAAATTAATCATCCAATTTTGTTCTTGAATTACTTTTTTACTAAATAAAAAACAAAAATGATTTTGAGTGATAGAAATCTTTATTTGGACTTTTACAATTGTTTCTGTGGAAAAGATGATATCCGCCAAGTGGCTGCCGCCAGTGTTGATACACGTTTGTACCCGTTTTATCGCATTTTCCATGACTTTCCGCAAGATTTCCGGTGATAACTGTTCGCATTCCTGTCGAATATTCTCCTTAAGTGCTGCGATTAAGAGAAATAAGCTCTGGTATTCTTACTTAAAATCGCGTTCCGACACCGATTTCTTCTACTACCAGTCTGCCCAAATTAATTTCTCTGTACTTTGCCAAAATCTCTATAACATCTATTTAAACCGAATGGACCACACACTCATTTCCGACCCCAAAAGATTCTTTCAGTTCATCAAAACTAAAAGCAAATCGGATAACTATCCATCATCTCTAAATTTTCTTGATAGGTCCTCGGGCGATTCCCAAATTATTGCAAATCTCTTCGCAATCTTTTTTGGCCAAGCGTTCGCCATCCATTCCCAAGAGCCAGACCATTCTTACTTTTCCTACTTAAACAGCTGCCCACAAACAACTTTGGAATCGGTGTCTATAACTTTAGAGCAAGTTAGAGATAAAATAATAAAACTCAAAGATGATTATTCGGCTGGACCTGATGACCTTCTCCCTATATTTTTAAAGAAATGTCAAATGCATGTAGCCCAACCTCTTTCAGCTTTCTATCACCCAGGGATTATTTCCTCAACCTGGAAAAGGTCGTTTATTATTCCTCTACATAAAAAAGGTAGAAAAGACGATATTTCCAACTATCGACCAATTGCTAAGTTGTCCTGCATACCTAAGCTTTTTGAGAGCATTATCTATGACATAATGCTTTACCATTGTAAATCTATTGTTTCCCTAAACCAGCACGGATTTTTCAAAGGCAGATCTATGACCACCAACTTAACAGAATTCGTATCAAGCACTTTATGTGCACTGGAATCTGGAAATGAAGTTGATGTGATTGCCACCGATTTCAGCAAGGCCTTTGATAGAATTTCTCATAATATAATCCTTCTAAAATTAAAGGCTCTTGGTTTCCAGATAAACTTTATAACTTGGGTTCAATCCTATTTAAATGAACGACTTTACTATGTTCTATTTAGGTCCATGGTTTCTGACCTAATTAAAGCCTCCTCTGGTGTACCCCAAGGCAGCCACCTTGGTCCCATATTATTTATTCTGACCATTAATGATGTTGCTTGTATCATTAAAAATTCATACATATCTGTTTACGCAGATGATATGAAAATATCATCCTACTTCTGCAGCAAGATCTAGACAGGTTTTGTACTTGGTGTCAGAAGAATTTTCTTGAGCTTAACGTCAATAAGTGTCAGGCTATAACATATACCCGTAAACGCCTCCCTACTTCACCTCGTTGCTATCTAATCTTTAATCTGCCTGTTCCCTTAGTGAATGAGCTGCGTGATTTAGGTGTTATCTGCGACAAGGAACTCAATTTCCGTTCTCACATTGATAGTATAATAAAAAAAGCCAACTCTGCCCTTGGTTTTATTAAGCGCTGGTCTAAGGAGTTTTCCAATCCTTATGTTACCTAATCTCTTTACATAACCTTTGTTAGGCCTCTTCTGGAATATGCCAGCCAAGTTTGGTCACCCTACTACAGAACTCACATCCTCGGGATAGAAGCTGTTCAACGCAGGTTTTTACGCTTTGCTTTACGTGGTCTTCCCTGGGATGATAGCCAAAACTTACCACCTTACACTGACCGGCTGAAACTTATAAATTTACAACCCCTTTCTATACGCCTAAAAGTTGCCGACATTCTCTTTATTCATCAAATTTTAGTACGTAATATCGACTGTCCTTCCTTACTTCAAATTATTTCTTTTAACACCAATCCCTGCAATCTTAGGTCTGTGCCACTTTTCCGGCTCAATCTTCACAGAACGAATTAAGGACACCTGGAGCCAATGTCTAGGATGCTTCGCGAAGTTTCCGATGTTCTGCCTCTCTTCGACTACCATCTCAGCAAACTCTCCCTCAAGAACATACTTATTTCCACCTATGCCTCACGTCCTTATTTTCTTTAACTGCTCCCCCCCTTTAGTTTTTAAGTGAAAATGTTAGTTTTAAGTATATGTTTGCTTGCAATAAGCTTAATAAATCTGTCCGGGATTGACCCGGGCCGCAAAATCAAAAATCAAAAATATATGAGGCTTTTTGGCATCAACTCGCGACTTCAAGTAGCCCCAAAGAAAAAAGTCTGGGATGGTTAAATCGGGCGAGCTTGCTGGCCATGCCAAATCCCGAAAACGGGAGATTACCAGGAAACGCTTCCTTCACAATATCCATTGTGGCTCGTGCTGTGTGTGCGGTTGCACCGTCTAGTTGAAACCACACGTTCGCCAAGCCCGCTCATCCAATTCCAGCAGTAAGAAGTCGTTTATCAAGGCCCTGTAGCTTTCGCCAGTAACAGTGACGCCGATGCACAGTGTGTTACGTAGAACACACTGCGTTTTTGGTTTTGTATTGACAGATTATGTAATATGATAAAATAAGACAGAGTTCTTTATTCAAAAATGAAACATATTGAATCATATTAATAGGCCTTGTCTTCATTATCTGAATCTTCACTATCTGAGGCTTCAGAGAAGTCGGTTGAAGAATAGTTCGCCTGGTTTGGGAAGACATTTTGGTCAGAAAGCGGTTTCGGTTTTATCTGTGGACAGACGATAAGTTTCCTCTTCATATAGTGTTTCGACCTTCTTCTTGGGTATTTCTCGGAAACTATTGATCAGGGGATCAGTTGTGATTATGAGCATTGAGAGTAAATCTCTATTCGTTGCAAATCTGCGACTATTCTTGTTTTCAGCTTCTTGTGCTTCTTCAAAAAGCTGTGCGATTGGAACAAGAGCACTTTTTATAACTCTGTGCTGTGAACAAGTATTTTGTGCACAGTGACAGGCATACAATACCACGAATATAGACTTAAGTACAATTTTTTGGTGTCAAATCATAGCTTCAGGAAATCAGTAAACTTTATTTCGAAGCCAGAAGACAGTGCTCGATATAATGTACCAAATTCTTTAATAAGCTTGATATCAAGTCTTATTTCTTATTTCTTCTTGCACTTTTCTAGTTTTTTCCTTTGTAAATGTTGTAGTTTCTTTAGAGGAGATGAACTTTATTGGACGACAAAACAACGTGGATGACGGCCGAGGATTCTGCCAGATAACATTGTTGTTATAAAATAACCGCAGCGGCATAAATAAAAATTCATCTGTAGGTTGAAGATTTTCAAATTTCTGTTTATATCTGCTGTGGCCGGAGCTACCATTATAATCCCATTTACTTATAAGAGTAAAAGAAGAATGCGGATTGCATCATCTTGGGCCTCTCCAAACGCTGAACTGTCTTGTCCAACATAGCTTGCAAATTTACTTAAGCTCTAGTTTCAGACACAACGATACATTGGACAGGGGGATAGGACGTCCTTTTGGAAATGCTCAAACAGTAGTAAGACGGAAATATATGATGTCCCGCTTTAATGGACCACTTTGTAGTCTGCTTATATGAGTGCGTTGTTAATTCAGAATCTATATAATAGGCCAAGGCCTCATTGCCACTCATCTGCCTAGAACTCTCTGAGCAAACTGTTTTTTTTTTTGTTGAGTTGGAGTTTCCTGCACGAAAACAGCATTTGTCCAGTCCGTCCCGAAAAAAGGCGAATCATCTTCTCTCTCTTCCTACAGACCCATTGCAGTTACGTCCCTTCTTTCCAAGGTCATGGAAACGCTGATAAATCGTCAGCTCATGAAATATCTCGAAACACGAAAACTTTTCAATGACCGGCAATATGGTTTTCGTAGCAACAGGACCACTGGTGATTTGATGGCATGTCTCACCGAAAAGTGGAACCAAAGCGTAAATCAATCCGGCGAAAGCAAGATAGTTGCACTTGATATTTCTAAGGCATTTGACAGAGTTTGGTATCAGGCTCTTTTGTCGAAAATGCGTGCACTTGGGATCGACGGCTCTCTTCTTCAATGGATTAGAAATTACCTTTCGGAACGTTCAATTCAAGTTGTCTTGGACGGTTTCAAGTCTGATATTCACAAAATAAATGCTGGTGTGCCACAGGGCTCTGTTCTGTCTCCGACACTCTTTTTAATTTTCATCAATGATCTCTTGACTGCTACTTCTAATCCAATATATTCCTTTGCTGATGACAGTACTCTCTGCTTTTCATATTCGTTCCCGGACTCACGCGTATGCTAAGCTCATTAAATTCCGATATCAACAGCATAACCAACTGGGGAATTATCAACAGAGTGGAATTTAATGCTTCCAAAACACAATTCTATCTGCTGTCATTAACTCGAAATTTAAGCACCCAGCTATTATCCTTGAATGGTACTTGCATCGTCAAAACCAAAAAACTTTCCATTCTCGGTATGTGTGTCAATGACAACTTACGTTGGAATGACATATTTGATGTCACCAAAAATGCTGCGAAATGTCTAGGCTTCCTCGAACGATGTAAGAAATATTTTACCCCCTCTGATCTCTGGCCTCAATATATAAGGCATTCATCCGCCCAAAATTGGAGTACAATGCCCACATCTGGTCTCAGGTGCTCCTAAAACATCTCTGCACCTGCTAGATAAGATTCAAAACCGTGCGATAAAACTTACTGATGATACTAATACCAGTCAATCAATTGACACCCTCGAACACCGACGTAATGTCTCCTGTCTGACTTTGTTATATCGCTATTTCCACCACCAGTGCTCCACTGAAAGCGCCAGTAGCATTCCGCCCATTCAAACTTTCATCAGTATACCCTCAAACACATTTTCGGACGTACTCTAAAATATCATGATTCGTTCATAAGCCGTACAACTCGCTTATGGAATGCCCTGCCGATCTCTGTATTTCCCGGTCGTTATAACTTAAGGGCACACAAACCCCTTGAGCGCGCGATCATTAGAAAAAAAAAAGTTCTTCTTTTCCCTGAAGATCGTGCAACTACTTCTGCAGCAGTGATCAACTCATCATAGGATCGTGTTTGAACTAGGTCATCTACTCTTCGTTTCTTTGCTTTAAATTTCAGTGCGATACTGTCTTTAGTTTTGTTTTGACAGCTGATTGTTGTTGACGTGTTTGGCATCATGTTGAGTATGGACAAAAACGATTTTCGTTCTCTCATAAAACATTATTTTTTGAAAGGCAAAACGGCGAAAGAAACATAAGAAAAGTTGGATAAATATTATGGGGCTAATGCTAAGTCAGATTACACCGTCAAATATTGGTTTCGAGAGCTTCGTGGTGGCTACAACTCCACTACCGCAGCGGCAGACCCTCCGATGCGGTTACAGACGACAATGTCAAAAAAATACATGAAATGGTGTTGGCTGACCGGAAAGATTAGTACTGAGCACACACGCCAAATTTTGGGCAATATTCTGGCGCTGGGTGCCGCGCATGCTCACTCCTGACCAAAAACACGAACGCTAGAGCTCTTCGAACGAGGGTTTGGACTTGCTGATGCGGAATCGGTTGGACTTTTGGCATCGATTGGTAACTGTTGATGAAACTTGGATACACTATTACACACCAGAGAACAGAATGAGTGCCCGGCAATGGACTGAAGCCGGCACGAGTGCTCAGAAGCGGTCGAGGGAGGCTTCATTGGTCCCGAAAGGTTATGGCGTCGGTTTTCTGGGATTGTAATGGCATACTCTTAGTGGACTACCTCGAAAAAGGAAAAACCATCAACAGCGAGTATTACTGTGCATTATTGGAGCGATTGAAGGCCGAAATCGCTGCAAAACGGCCTCACATGAAGCGAAAAAAAATTTTGTTTTTGCAAGACAATGAGCCGGCGCACAAGAGCATCGCAATCACGGCTAAAATCAATGACTTACGGCTCCAATTGCTGTCGCATCCACCGTATTCGCCCGACTTGGCGCCCTCGGACTATTATCTCTTCCCAAACCTTAAAAGATGGCTCATCAATAAAAAATTCAGCTCACACGAGGAAATCATCGACGCCACGGAGGAGTGTTTTGCAGACCTTCCGGAAAATTACCTTTCAGACGGGATCAAGAAGTTGGAAAATCGCTCGAATAAGTGTATCAATCTAAAAGGGGACTATATTGAATAAAATAAAAAAACATTGAAAAAAAAAAATTTTTCATTCCCAAGGAGGTTACTTTTCACCCCACCTAGTACATAGTATGACCTGCTTACGATGTTGATGGCTGGGAATGAGTAGCGTACACATGGAACTCAATGTCTTCAAAATCGTTCCACCGATTTTCCTCATCTTAGCCATCTGTGGAAAACTTCCATTTTGCTATACTCTGTTTAGTTTCCCGTACAGATTAATCAGTAAGGTCGCAGAAATTAAATTTTGTGCAAATAAATTTTTACAGCTTCAAATTTGTATCCCCTCTCTTATATTTTTGTCACTCATGAACAAATTCACGTTTCGTGATCAAGTGAACATGCTCTGAATGGAAGAAAAACTCAAACAGGTGTACTAAAGTGTGCAGGCTAAAGTTTTCACATTTATAACACTGAAGAACACCGCTGACACATATCAACAAATCAGCTTGGGTACACGTGGGTACAAACACTTTCTACTCTACTAAACTTTTAGTTACCACTTTCACATGCATTATTAGACATAATTTTCCAACACAAGTAATCAATTTAAATGCAAATATGAGGTACATACCCTTATCAAAGAAATCCATTACTTAAGATGTTTAATATGTTAACAAACACTCTTAAAAAAAAAAACTAAAATTGCTTCAAAAAGACACAACCAATATTTATTTTTTCAATTATTCGTTTTGACAGCTTCTGAATCTCATAACCTGTTACTGATAAGTGTACTCGTATGTCAAAAACGTTTTATGAATTTTGACGTTTGGGATTATTGTTTACATTAATCTATTACCTTTTGAACAAAAATGTAAAGTGCATTTTGTCCACCTAGCTTGTACTACGTGAAACACTGTGCCATGGCGTCCTCAAAAAAATGCGGCCCCATCACTCCTCCCGCGTGAATGCTGCACAGTGACTTTGAGTGGATGTAATGGCTCTTCTTGCATTACACACGAATTTTCAGTACCTCAGAAACGAAGATTTAGCTTATTGACGTAACCGCTTAAGTGGAAATGCGCCTCGTCTCTCATGATGATTTTCGGCACAAAATCGTCATCTTCGTTGTTGAGATTGGCATTAACTGATACACTGTTTGCACTTTGTACGGGAACATGAGTAAGTCTTTCACTAAAATTCGTTGCACAATTGCGTTGCCAGTCGTCTGCTGATGCTTCTTTGCTAGCCGGAATAATCTCGGCCGAATGAGCAGTCTGGTGGCGGCCTGCATGGTCTCCTGTGGGTTCCATTCTGTTCGAGTCGAGTAGCTAAGCGCCTGAATGTTTGCCCAGTTGGCGCGACATGATTAGGAAATCGACGTCGAAAGTCACACTGCGCTAACACCACCGACCATTGTTTGTCTGTTTGTATACTGCAACTGTCTAGTTCACAACTGTCAAATATGATTGACGTACGGTGCCATTTGCAAAAATTATACCATCTTCCGATAGGGTGATTAATTTTGCGCCACCTTCTAGTAACCACTAATATTAGGTCATCACGCAACGATTTTGTGTCTGATTATCTCAAGGCCGCGGTCTTATCTTCTAAAGGAAATAACAGGTCGCACAGAAATGAAATTAAGTCTGTTTTAATTGAATATTCGTTGACAATCTGATAGAATCCAGTACCTGCAATCATACTCGTCAAATCTAGTATAAGTCCTCGAAGTGATTTTAACTCGAATGTTTTAAGAACACTTCACATTGAGTATATGTGTATAGCAGACTTGTTGATAGCTCATTCTCAAATAATATGTGTTAAAGAAAAGCACCCCTATTGGACACATAGACAAAGTAGGAACAACATATTTATTTTATCACATTTATTAATAGTAATAAAATTATCAAACCACTTTTTTGAACCACTAATCAACGTATATTTTATTAATTTGTTTGCAGGAAGCCTATCGTCAATGGGTGTGTAGCACACTAATACCATTTTTCGCGGAGCACAGTTCAACTTCCAACACAAATGCCAAAGATTCAGCAACCACCACAACAATTAAAGCCGAAACATCATCGAATTTCACAAATAAATTAAAAAACAATAAGCAATCCGATGATTCGGATAAATATAGTATCAATAAAAACGATGAAAATTTAGAAAGCGACGCAAATAACCATCGAGATAGTATGAGTGTTTATGATGATGATGATGAAGATTTAGTTGAATCTGCATTAATATCTTTTCCATTATCATCGTCTGAGTTATCGATAACATCTTCAAATTCAGCTCTAATGGGAGAACAGTATCAGCAATATCAGCAAAACCAAAAACAATCACAACAACAACAAAAACAACAGCAGCAAAAACAACAGCCACACCTACTAAGGAAAAGAGCTAAAGATGATAAGTGTAAGCGAGCGAAATCGAATAGTAAAATGATCAGCAACATTGACGAGCAAAAACCGAGCAAAACTCGCCAAAGTGAAGATTCCATATCGACTGCCAATAACGAGGATCCATGCGTTGAGGATCCAGTGATATCAAGGCTATTAAAAAGGTAAGGACATTCTATGTACTCGTATGTATCTTCATTTCATAACTTTTATTCCTCTACTAGCAACAATTTTAATAAGTTTCTCCTGCACTTTAAGACGGGATTTTATGATTTTTCTATGGTGAACCAACACGATATTTCAGTACTCACATGTGAGATACAAATTGTTGTTCCAATAAGTCAACCCAGATGATTTATCCTATATTTGAAAGCCTGCTAATGGTAGCGTCAATTTTGCCCTTTTGTCAATTCTCCATTATTATTGTTTCTGCTTAGAATATAGAAATACTCGGACGAGTATGTCCATAATCTTAGTTGTTTTTCGGTGGGCAACACTTTAAGAAGAAGGCTGACATAGCACATATTTCCAGAGGCTCAGTCGGGGTGGACCTGGGCCACAACCAAGAAGCCACTTCAATTAGCGCGGTATTTGGCTAACTACATCCAATTTCGCACTCCAAGTTGGTTGAGGTCCCTTTTCACTTGCGAGCGCCACCTAAGGCGAAGCGTTGTGCCTCCGGATTAGAGTCGAAGATTCTACGGGCTGGAGCGTTGGTGTTCATTCGCTCTACATGTCCCAACGATCTCTAACGGGCAATGTGCAATTTTTAACCAGGTACAGGTCACTGTACAGCTCGTAGAATTCAGTGTTGAATCGTCTCCTCCAGAACCCGTCAACGCATATACGACCAAATATCGTATGAAGATTTTTTTTTCTCAAAACTACTTCTCATATAAATACGAGTAATAATATTCTTCGATTTTTGTTACTTCAAACAACAGAAGGGAGATTAATAGGATGACTATTCCAAACCTCCAGTACTTCACAGAAGAAGCACATGAATGCTCGCTCCATTGTACTCGATGGGTTCTGATGCTTACTAATTACGAGTACATGCGTGCTTAAATGTGATTTCAACCGTTGTGCTGTTCGGTCGCATTTTGTTTTCGCTCCCATAGTTCAATTGAATTTTATTTTATTTTTTTTGTCTGCCAATACTGTCGTATCATTAAGAAATAAATAAATAAAATAAAAAAAAGACAAATAACGAACCCAGTGCAATATTTGCTAGTGACCGACCCCAATCCCGACTATCATATCGTGGACTGTGCAAAAAAAACTAATCGAAACCCTTGCAAAATCAGTGCGTTACCCCCAATAAACTCGGTCAACGTCACTAAAAAAAAAAAAAAAAAAAAAATACCGACTTTCATCGCCTGTGCGAAAAACTGAACCCTAAACTCGGTCAACGTCGCTTATTCATACTCATCAACTCTGTCCTACGCCAACATAAACATGTCAAATCAGTGCGGAAACCCCCAATGTGCTTTCACGAATGATTTAAATGCAGACGTGGTGATTTGCAGCGGGTTATGTGCAAGATCTTTTCACGCTCTCTGTGTAGGCCTGAGCAGAAGATCTATCTTCTGTCTTAGAGATTATAAAAACAATTTTGTTTTTTACTGTGAAAGGCATCTCTTTGCTCCCTACGCTCTGACCTTGATATTTTTTTCCAAGCTCCGTCCAAAATAACAACAGAAGTGATCCACGGCTTACAACAATGAGTGTACAATCGACGAAATAAATAACGATTCCTTATAGTCTCGATTATTACTAAGCAGCATTGTTGATGAAATCAGGATCACTTTCGGTAAGATAGAGGAATCTACTTCACACATTCAGCCCCAATCAAGCATGGCCTACAATACTTCGCTACTTGCTGAGATGCTTGAAAACGCCGTCCCAACACCTTCCTCTCCATTATATCACGCACTATCAGCATCTCATGCACCTCCAGCATCTCAAACACCTTCAGCATCTCCAGTACTTCCTGCATCTCTAGCACTTCCAGCATCTAGGGGGTAGCCGTGGTGTAGTGGTAGTAGCAATCGCTTCTTACTCGGGGGGTCAAAATTCGAATCCTACCCATGACAAGTCTTTCAAGTTTTTCATTTGTGTAATTGAAACTCAGTCAGAAAAATGCTGCGTGTGAACGCATAACACTGACACGTAGATTTGACTGTTGTAGAGTTTCAAGCACAAAAAAATACTGTGAATTATAACTTCGAATCACTCTGAGTGAAGAAAAAGCTCTCCGTCCTATTCGGACTCCCACCCCTGGGGAGTTAATATCGAAACCAAAAACACCTGAGTTTCAAACCACTACAAAACAATTTTCCTTTCTCCTCCTTCTACAATTCTTTTATCTCGATCTCGTCAGCATACGACATTAAAATCTTCCGTCACATATTGTCTCCCTCTGACTGTTGCAAGATGATCTCAATCGATTTTCCACTTGGTGGCTTCATAATTTTCTTGAGTTAAATGTCAACAAATGTCAAGCTTTAACTTTCGCTAGAAAACGTCATACAACTCCTTCTCGTGCATATTTCATCAGCAATGAGCCTGTTTCTATTGTGACCGAAATGCGCGATTTAGGCATTATCTATGATAGCGAACTGAACTTTCGCTCTCACATAGATAGCATTATTAGTAAAGCCAATTCGACTCATGGCTTCATTAAGCGCTGGTCTAAGGAATTTGACGACCCATATGTAGCTAAAGCACTTTACGCCACATTTGTTCGGCCCCTCCACGAGTATGCAAGTCCAGTCTGGTCACCATATTATTCTGCGCAAATTGCACGTATAGAATCGGTACAGCGTAGATTCCTTCGGTTCGCGTTTCGGGGACTTCCTTGGTTTGACCCTTTCAATTTACCCCCCTATCATAATCGACTGAAACTTATTAACTTTCAACCCCTCATTATACGTCGAGAAGTTTGCGATATAGTTTTTGTCCATCAGCTTTTAAATGGTAACATTGATTCTGAGGCTCTCCTCGAACGCATCTCCTTAAATGTTAATCCACGTAATCTAAGAATTGTACCTCTCTTCCGAGTTAATTCCCACCGAACTAATTACGGATACCATGACCCGTTACCTCGAATGTTTCGCGAAGCGAACAAATTCCAGTCAATCCTTGACTATCACCTGAACAAACACTCCCTTAAGATTGCCCTTTATTCCCCTAGCTCTCTACCACCGCCGCACAGCTCCTCAGTTTCCGACCGCAAGGTAAAGATAGCGGCACTCGTCAATAAAAACTAGTGAATGCTAGTTGCGCATCTTTTGACAGTTACTTACCGAAGTTTCTGTCATTTTGGACGCGCAGTTTTTAGTTGGCAGTCGTTTGAGTGAGTCGATGTGAGTGTTTTTTGTGAAAATGGAAAAAATTGAGTACCGAGCTGTTATTAAATTCTTGTTTTTGAAAGGCAATACGCCTACGTAAATCAAAAATGAATTGGACTCTGTGTATGGGGACTCTGCACCACCATTTACAACAGCGAAAGTTTGGGCAGCTGAATCTAAACCTGGCCGTAAGAGCTTGGGAGATGATGAACGTTGGGGATGTCCAAAAACTGCAACCACTGACGATAGCATTGCTAAAGTTCACCAAATGGTGTTGGACGATCGCCGAATTAAAGTGAGAGAGAAGTAGAGGATATGAAAATGTCCAAAGAACCAGTTTATTACATATTAAATCAAGATTTAGGCATGAGAAAGCTGTCCGCGCGTTGGGTGACGCGTTTGCTTACGTTAGACCAAAACATGTTCGAATGAACAATAAATCCGAGTTTTGACGCCGATTAACTACTGTAGATGAAACTTGGATACACCATTATACACCCGAAACAAAAATTCAGTCAAAACAGTGGACTGCAAAGGGCGAGCCGGCTCCAAAAAGCAAAAACTGTTATTTCGGCTGGGAAAGTGATGGCGACTATTTTTTGGTATAGTAAAGGAGTTATCTTAATCGATTATCTTCAAAAAGGAAAACCCATTACAGAAGCATACTACGTATCATTACTTGCTAAGCTGAAGGCAGAAATTGCGGAAAAATGGCCATATTTGCAGAAAAAGAAAATCCTGTTTCACCAAGACAACGCAGTTTAACACCTCAGCGGTTTCCATGACGAAAATCCATGAATTACGGTTTGAACTGCTTGACCATCCGCCTTATTGACCAGATCTGGCCCCAAGCGACTTCCTTTTGGTTCCTCATCTAAAAACTGCGCTCATAGGACAGAGATTTTCGTCAAATGAGGAGACAATCCACCTTCGTGAACAATTATTTTGCAGAGAAAAACGCCAAGTACTATTTGGATGAGTTAGAGAGATGGGAGCATCGCTGGAAGAAGTGTGTAGAATTACAAGGAGACTATGCAAAGGGTTTTCCAATAGGGACTTGACAACTTTGAATTTAATTTGTGAATGAACTTTTTCACTAATCATCAAACTGTCACTGTCAATTTATTCAGTAAACTCAACATTTTCATCATGGTAAAGTACACGAACGAGCAACGTCTGCAAATTATAAAAATTTTCTACCAAAATTCGGAGTCTGTGACTGCAACTTTAAGAGCGTTAACTCAAATTTTCGGTCGTAATTCTCGCCCTAATAGACAGGCAATAACAAGTTTAGTGCAAAAATTTGAGTCTACATATTTGTTGTGTGATGTTGCCGTGTCAGTGAGACAACGGGTTGAAAATATCGCTGCCGTTCAGGCGTCCGTAGCAAACGATCCAAATCAGTCAATTCCACGGCGTTCTCAAGAATTGGGGATCGCTCAGACCACATTATGGCGTATTTTGCGTATGGATCTTGGTTTACATCCATACAACATCAAGCTGACTCAAGGATTGAAGCCGATGGACCATTTGAAGCGACGTACGTTCTCCGATTGGGTTTTGGAGAAGATGCGCCAAGATGATGAATTTCATGGCAAAATCATCCTCAGTGACGAAGCTCATTTTTGGCTCAATGGGTTCGTCAATAAGCAAAATATGCGTTATTGGTCGGGTGAAAATCCACATGTGCTTCATGAATCACCACTTCATCCACAAAAAATAACTGTTTGGTGCGGTTTGCATGCCGGCGGCGTTATTGGGCCACATTTTGTCGTCGACGATAACGATCGTCACGTTACTGTGAATCCTCAGCGTTATCGCGCCATGATCACCGATTGTATTTGGCCCGAAATGGAAGATATGGACTTGGACGATGATGCCACAAGCCACACAGCACACGCGACAATCGATTTATTGAAGAGTAAGTATGGTGAGCGTGTTATCTCAAGAAATGGGCCGCCTCGTTCGTGCGATTTAACGCCACTTGACTATTTTCTGTGGGGCTACGTTAAGTCATTGGTTTATGCCAACACGCCGACGATGTTGGAAGAGCTCAGAACCAACATTGAACGCGAAATGTGTGGCCGAATCGTTGAAAATTGGGTCCAACGAATCGACTGCTCCAAACGTGCTCGCGGTGTCCATATGAACGAAAAAAAATTGTTAAGTCCTTATTGGAAAACCCTATAGAAAAATAAAAAAAAAATTTTGAGAAAAAATGTCTTGTATCATGTATATTGTATCTTATCGGTCGGAAACTTTTCAGACAACCCTCGTATAAGTATAGTATTTAATTTCAATGCTATTAAGGACAATAAAGCTATCCGGAGTTGACCCGAACCTAAACTAAAGGGCTCCCGACCCGTTAAAAGTCTGTGCAACAGACACAGTCATTTTCCAGTCTTTTTGATCCTGGTCATCCAGATAAGAGTATCAAGCTTTCTAGCATTCGACATTAAAACAAGAGGCTGCCACTTGGAAATCCTCTTAGTTGCGGCATTGTCATTCATACTTTTGGCAATGTATTGTATTTTCATATGTGTATGACGAAAAGACACTTGGAACAAACTGAGTAGAAGTTTAAAAACCTGGCCTCTGGCAATAATGAGGGTACTTGACTCGCGCAAATCTTCAAAAATACGGCTTTTGAAAGGATAAAATTTATGATAAAAAAAACTGGTTAAAATTGAAGCGATACAGGACCGAGCAGTATGCAGACGCCTTCTGCGATCTGCGACATTAGCCAACCCCATAAGCGGAGCAGTAGCGATGCAGTAAAAATGGGAAACTCGTTGTGCATAAGTTCGTGTAGCGAGAAAAGGGTTAGTAAAAGGAAAAGAAGAAGAAGGATAATTTTATGTGAAACTCTATTTCAGTACGAAAAAAGCTTAAATAAATCACAATCCAGTTGTTTTTGAAAAGACAAATTCGAAAATACGTTAATTCACATTGTCTTTCCATTTAACGAAAAAAGAAACGATCTGTTTATGTTCAGTGTTGAAGCACGGAAGACACATTTATGACTGCTATTCCATTGCAGTATGTATATACCATTTTCGAATGCTTACTGGCTTTTTCACGACCTTGATATTCTTTCAGGTTTGCATAGCTAGTACACCATTCTCTTCGTAACTTTTTACCATCCGCGTTAGTGCGTTGGGAAAGGTGGTGTGTTAGTCCTAATGACCTAGGCCGGCTCTGCTCCTTGAATGCGCGTATTTGAATTTCCATTGACAACTGCTACTCCTAGAATCAGTTCCAGATGAAGCTTCCTATACCACTTTATGATCCGAAACATCATTGCCGTCAGTTCCTATGTTACATTGTATGAAAGTACTGCAAGTGGTTTTGAGGTAAACTTCCGAAATTTGAGTACTTTTGACATTACCTGATCTTAGCTGATGGAAGGCTGATCAGTACTTGTTGCGTCTACTGATAACAATGTTTGATCCTTCTGAATTTTACTTTCAGGTACCAATTTAGGGGGATGTTTGGTGGATAAGATCGTAACGTCGTGGGTGTCCTTCTATTTTAGGACTATAATCCCATTTCTGTCCTCTTTTGAAACCATTTCGCCTTCTTGGAGTTTAACAATGAGAACTTCTTTGGGGATATTTTTCTTATTTGCTCGTAAGGTTCCAACAACATGAGTCTTATTTTTCAGCAAATATAGTACTATGCTCGTTCGTAACTCGTAAAAAAATTGTCAACAAAGAAGCACCTTCCTTCGTTGATTAGTCCTTGAGTCAATTCAACGCAGACGTTTTTCGCTTTTCCAATGTATCTTTCACCTGATGCTGATTATATCAGATGCCAGAGTATACCCTTCATCGACGGAACATAATTTGATTCCGTACCGATGATATTTTTTTGGAATGTATTGCCTGAAAAATAAGTGGAAAACTGCACGCCTCATCGGTGACTACATACGAGTATGTCATTATCGGGGTAAAACTAGTTTTTGAACTTTTTCTCTAAAATGTCAACAAGAGACTGAATTTTATTAAGTCGGTTTACTCTGTCATTTGTTTAGATGTTTTTAAAATGAGGCATTGTCAGCAAAATTTGGAAGCGATTGGTATATGGTATGCCATGGGTTGTGTTTTGGTCCATTTGTTGATTCTTGCGTGTTTCATATATTTCTTAGCTGAAACTTTTTGCTCTGCAAATCTATTTGTCTCAGTGACGTGTTGTATTACCTCATCGTCTATCAGTGGGTAAAACACTTCCAAATGAGTGATATTTGATGAAAGGTTGAGAAGATTTATGTCCTTCGACATAGTCAGTCCACTCTTCTTCTTAAATTTGTTCACCATTTTGGTAGCTCATTCATTTCTGAATGCCATGTAATGAAACCGTAATTCACATACACACGCCCCAGCGGAAACATAAGCGTTATTCATATTTGAATGACGTGGCACGCAATGTGTTAATGGATCTTGACTACGGTGTTATTTTTGGGGTTAACGTTTACTCCGATGAGGGTTAATTTTTAAACTAACTTAAAGTTGTACGAGTACATTAAACGTGGATAGGAACATTTTGCCCTAAACGTTGAGCAGCTGATTTTTTTGTTTTGCTTTGTCGTATCTACGTTTATGGATGTTCTTCTAACGTACTCCTTTTACCTTTTAGTTAGCTCCCATAAATGCTTTTACAACGACATTGGGTGCTACCAGTGATTAGTTCGACATCAGCATTGCCCAACACTGACTTGTTGAAACCCCAACCATTCATGTGCATGTCTGATATAATGCCAAAGAAGGGTCTTCAAATCACAACTTTAAGTGTACCCACCATCGTTTGCGGTATACGCGGGGTTCCGTATGCGGCTCTTTGATCACACTCTCACACGACGAGCTGCGTTTTTTGCCGCTTGAGTCCTCGGTAGAGTCACACGAACTCTACTTTTGGGTCTATTCGCTGCAGCTGGTTCTTGTGTTAATCGGCTAATTGAGTGGAGCTTACGTGCTCTATCACCCTCAATTGTCTCTTTCCAAGTACATCAGGACAAATCACCAGAAATGCTTAAAGCAAGAAATGCTCTGTTCTACAAATGAGTATCAACAACAAATGCAAAGAATTTATATCAGGAACATGTAACAACATCAGGAGCTTCCTCACCTGAGATACGAAGTGTTGATCGCTCAGTACCGGGTAGTGTGAGTAATGATTGTGGTTGGAGTGAGGCTGATGATGACAATGAAATAAGTTCACCCGGAATAACATCTAATCGAGTAGAAAATGTTGGCACAAGAGTTTTTCTAAATAACCCAAGCAATAATAATAATAACAATCGTTCGAGAATTTCTTCATCTCCGCTTCCGCCACCACTACTGGCTCATTCATATTCTCGTTTATCAGCACCAACTCAACAAAGTGGAAGGATTCGTATTTCACCAACCAACTGGCATCAGCCACAAAATCAAATTGACTACATTCACCAGCAACAGCATCAGCAAATAATAGTTGGTGATGAATTATTGCAAACTCAACAAGGCCATGTTCAACAAGCACCAAGCAATGCATACGGAATGTTAAAGCACGAAAACGACATCCTTTATATTACGGAAAACTGCACTGAAATCGGTCGAAATTCATCAACTTCGCATGTACACTTTCATGTGGCCAGCGATACAGCCTTGTATCGCGAAAACATTTTCAAGTGCTTTATGACCCAGAGACCTGTGACTTTTATGTTGCTTGTCTAAGTAATTGTTTTTCAGCGAAGATACTATATGCTGAACCAATGAAATTACCAAAAAGTTGCTCCTTTCGGTTTCCGAGTACGCAAATACGAATTTTATTTGAAAGTTTTGTTGATTCTACCACATCATCACTGCGTACCAAAGCAGCAGCTTCTACAAATAATGCACAAACCAGTAATAGTTCGTCAAAAATGTATTGTTTTTCAGACAGAAAAAATCTTAATGCAGCATCAATGGAAGGCTCAAATGTGATATACACCCCACTGAAAATTGCAATACCCAAAACCGAACAGAAAAGTCCATATCCATCGCCCACCGGAACCATGAGTGCTGCAGATAGTTGCCCTACAAGCCCAAGGCAAGGTTCTCAAGATTATCAAAGCTATAGCAGTTATAGCAATAATAACAATTTACAAGGCCAAAAACTTTTTCAAATCCCTTCAATATCGAGTTGTAATGACCATGAAAACCATACAGTTATGCGCAGTTAATAGGACATATCTGCAGCGCCCGACAAACAATTGACATTATCTGGAATTTATTAATTTATTTCAAAGCATTATACATATTAACGTAAAGAAGCCAACAAGGATTGACAAAATTCTATTCGGCATCATCTCAGTTCAAACAGATATTTTATTAAAGTCGCCCGATCTCAAGATGAATTGAGTTTTGGGCGTATTGATCCAATCAGTGAAGCAAAGCTAAATGACCAAAGTTACTAAAAACGTCGACGGCGCGGAAGCCAATGTTTTCGACCTTCATACGGGATGTCAGGCTCAGCGCCTGTTTCACCAAGTCACATTGACAATTCTCGCGAAAGCTCACCATTGCAGGATATTGTTTTGGAGTCCGCACCTGGCTCCCCAGGCATATCGTATCAAGGAAGACCTCATGTATAACTGTATAACATATATGTATAACACATTTCTCCTTGATTTTCAAGAAGTCACTCCTCAACCGTTTTGCAGTGGTTTCATTAGGGTAAATAAACATGACCCAGTCAGCCCTAACTGTTTCACCTCTTCGTCCCGAAGTTCAATTGAAGCATCGATAACTCGCTTCCGTATTAGAGGCATTTGCTCAAAACCCAGCCTGACATGGCCCAGCTATATGGAACCTTGTCGACTGCAGCATTTCGTGTTCGGATTCTCTTTGCTTCCGTCGCGCCGGGGGAGTGCAGTCGTTGGATCGTGTTCGTTTAACCTCTGTGCTGTTGGTTTCGGTTTTGACAGCGGCAATCTCTATAGCACGTTGCCTAGAGTTACCTTGTTTGAAGACTTGTTCGAACCTTCTCCTCTCCGAAGGTCTGAATCTAATGCAGCCGGTAGATTTATATGACTTTTTCTTAAAATCTACAGCTACTTTCGTGTTAACGGATGGTAAACACAACTCATCCGATAGCATGTTGATTGTGTCTTCCCACAAAATGTAGATCAGGAGGGACATATTCACTTCCTCGTTTTTCATTTCAATATCAGAGTTGGCAGGAGATCTCCGATCGATAATTTCTGCTGCAAGGACGCAGCTGTGGTCCCTAGATGTTGATGATTTATCAGCTGCTATGGTTAAATATTTTTTTGGATCAATTTTGATTCCCTTGTGTAATTGGGATATGAAAGTCACCTAACAACTGAGCTCGTGTGTTTTTTTTTCGAGAGCAAGGCTGGGGATTTAAATCGGAGGTAGCCCGGTATACGAAGTTCTCATGATCTGTTTTGTGGGTATCTTTTCAAGGACTTTTTACAGGGTTGGTAGGATGGTGGTTAGTGTATAATCAGAAGGCTAATAGAATTATTGCTTTAAGCGACAGGTACCACTTAATTGATAATGTGAGCTAGAGGTCTTAAAACAGAACATCATCAGCAACAGGAGCAAAATCAAAATTTGTATCAAAAACTCTGCATAGACTACTTTTACAGGAAAATTGAGGGACCCTACGTTCACCTAATAGGAATGTTTCTGTAAGAGTGTTAACATCAAGCAACCATTCCGTATTTCCCTTCTGGCCTATATAGGTTAGGTTAGGTTAGGTAAGAGTGGCTGTTGGAAATACCAACCGACTTAGGTCTATTGGCCCATTGTGATGCCACGTGGATCTATGATCCTCTTACTAAAGGAACCAGTTTACGCTTAAAATAAAGCGTAGGAGAGTGTTAACGTCTATGTTTTCTAGATCGTTTAGGCTCCTAGATGAATCTTTCTTCTCTGGGAGAGAGCTGGACATGTACAGAGTAGGTGGACGATTGTCTCCTCCTCTTCCTCGTCCCTGCAGCTTCTAAAGATACCATTCGTAAAAGCGCCAAGCCTTCTTGCGTGCTTGCCTATGAGTCAGTGTCCAGTGATGACACCTATTATGGCGCTGAGATGTTTCCTATTTAAAAGAATCAGACACTTAGGGCGACATGTTTGCGCCACAGAACATCTAAGGTCTGTTCTTTTATTGGCATCCAGCTTTAATGCTAGTTTGCACGTAGTGATTGGTATACCTATGCTACCCTTTTCCGATAGAATAGGTAGAGTGGTTCCAATTTTGGCGAGTTCATCGGCTCTGCAGTTCTCTGGAATGTCTCTATGGCCAGGCACCCAACTAAGGTGAATGTTGAACTGCTTTGCCATCTCCATGAGAGATGATCGGCATTCAAGGGAGGTTTTAGAATATAATGAGATCGAGTCCAGGGACTTGATGGCGGCCTGATTATCCGAAAATATACGGATATCCCTTGCAGATATCACGTTTTTCTCCAGCCAGGACAGAGATTCTTTAATCGCCAAAATTTCCGTCTGGAAGACGCTACAGTGATTTGGAAGACGGAAAGATTTAGCTTATCTGAGAAAACACAGCCACCAACTCCGCTATCGGGTTTAGAGCCATATGTGTAGAGATGGATTGACTTGTCCTCCACGAAAGCATCTTCCTCCCAGAATGATCTAGAGGGGAAGCTTACATGGTAGTTTTTGTCAAACCAAAGTTCAGGTATGGTGTAATCGATGTTCTCTGTGAGGATTCCTAATGTATTAAGAATGTTGGCGTGGCCAAATGAATTATTTGTCCACTGTTTAATCGCTTGAAGGCTTGGGGTGGGCGTGGTGTAGTGCTACTAGCAATCGCTTCTCACTCTGAGGGTCCAAGGTTCGAATCCTGCCCATGGCAAGTCAGTTTTTCATTTGTGTAGTGGGAACTCACACAGAACAATTCTGCGTGTGAAGGCATAACACTGACACGTAGATTTGGCTGTTGTAGAGTTTCAAGCAAAGAAAAAAATACTGTGAATTATAACTTCGAATCACTCTGAATGAAGAAAGAACTCTCCGTCCTATTCGGACTCCCACCCCTGGAGAGCTAATATAGAAACCAAATACACCTGAGTTTCAAACCACTACAAAACAATTTTTCTTTCTCCTCCTTCTACCATTGCGCCCTCGCCCTGGCAAGTGTAAAAGGGTATCTAACCCCTTAGGCGCGCGTAAATTATAAAAAAAAGGCGAATAGCTGCAGTCGCAGCTGCTTGCCTGCTAAAAATGTCGAGGGGTGTCAAGTGAAACAGAATATCTAATGCCGCAGAGGGGGTAGACAGCAAGGCTCCGCTTGTGCATAGACATGCGATTCTTTGGACCCTGCTTAGTTTAATGCGGTTGACTGCATTTTCCAAGGCCGTCTTGAGACTCTTTCTTGAATGTTAGGTTTCCAGTTTACGAGTAGTTTCCTGTCAAAAATTAGACCCAGATATTTTGCTGTTTCGAAGAAAACTAAACTGGTACCGTTTATTGAAGTAGGGTCTATGAGTGGAATTTTATATTTTCTAGAAAAGAGGACAAGATCAGTTTTATGGGGTTATTAGCGATCTGCCCAGAGGGTTAATTTATTGAGATTTACTTGGAGGAGTTCTTTAATGGTATTGAGATGTTTCCCTGAGACGGCTATGGCAACGTCATCCGCATAGGCAATCACTCTGCTACCACCTGTTTCCAGGTATATCAGTAGTTCCTAACTAAGTTCCAGAGAGGGGGAGAGAGAACACGCGGCGTACCTCTGCTGACAGATCTTTTAGCAGAAGTCTCACCCAGTTTGGAGTTGATTATCCTGCTTTTTAGCATTAGACCGATCAACACCCCAAGTGAGTCGTCTACCTGCAAGGTTGACAGCGCACACGTGATTGCGGATGTGTTGACGTTGTTAAAGGCGCCCTCTATGTCTAGGAAAGCAACCATTGTGTACTCCTTATATTGTAGGGATCGTTCGATGTGGCTAGTCAGAGAGTGCAAAGCCATTTCCACTGACTTTCCTTTACAGTAGGCATGTTGAGCCGTTGACAGAGGTCTTGGATCAATTCTAGCTCGTATATGGATATCAATCAGTCGTTCTAATGTTTTTAGAAAGAAAGATGATAGACTTATAGGTTTAAGGTCCTTTGGGACAACATGAGATCATTTTCCGGCTTTGGGAACGAATACTACATTGACTTCTCTCCATAACAGTGGAATGTGGATAAGTTCTACACGTCTCCTCATAATATTTTCTAACACAGGCAGAATAATATCTGAGGACCTCTGTAGCTCGGCAGGTATTATACCGTCCGGTCCAGCAGACTTGTATTGTTTGAAGCTATGCAGGGCCCAGAGCAATTTGTCTCCGTAATCAGACCATGAATTTTGGTCGCGGTTGCAGTAGGCTTGTTTAGGCCTACTGGTTGGCTGGGGGTGAGCATCACTCAGTCTGAATTGGATGTGGTCTGAAAAGGAGTATTCAGACGATACCATTCAGTTCGTTAACCTTTGAATGATGCTGTCGGAGACAAGAGTAACATCTAGCACTTCCTTTCGGTTTCTAGTTATAAAAGTGGGCTCATTGCCAATGTTGCAAATTAAGAGGTTAGTACTTAAAATATAGTCAAAAAGTGGCTCACCTCTATCATTGATGTCGATACTGTCCCATACCGTGTGAGGTGCGTTAACGTCGCATTATGAGGCCAGTTTTTTGCCTTCCAGCTTCCAGTACCACCCTTTCTAGGTTATAATTTCTGGAAAGGATATCGACGCTCCAAGATTGTGTTATCAGGTATTAAAGGAGGAGGAGATTGCTTATCAGCATCCAGCTCATCCTTTTTGTATACCCTTAAATATATGGACTCGAATCCGAACCAAATCATGCCTTTCGTCTACGCCAGAGGATTGAGGCATCCCTTATTGATCACAATTAACGCGCATCTATAAGAACCCCTTAGTTCCTCCAGTTTCGCGACTTTCCAGTCATGAGTCGGAAGAGTCGGGTTACAGAGCCGGATAATTTCCAGAATACTTTCTGGAGAGGAGGGTTCCGCTGGAATGCAGGTACGAGTTCGAGGACTGCTAGGAATGTCTTCCTTAGACACGACCTCGAGTTTTGCACCTGGCCAAATCTCTCCTAAACCACCTATGGCCTTGGTGAAGAGATCAAGAGATCTCTGGTCGGAATGAGCTTGACATGGCCTTGGTGCCAACCAGCATAGCTTATGATAGGAGGTGGTCCGTGGTTTTCCCGCATGATGGCCAATAAGTTGCTCGAAAGCTTCAGCTTGACCAGCTGTCACCGTTCAGGTGTAGTGTAACCGTCGGTATCGTTCCTATCGATCACCGCGATCTCCAATACGTCCTTTAGGACTTCATTGAACGACCTCAGCTTCAGAGATGTGCTGTTGGATGGCCCAGGGGTTTTGGAAGTATGTGTTTTGGGGTTCTTGGAAACCGGTACGATTTCCTCCAACGATCTTTGGTGCTTGGAGGAGTCTTTTAAAATTTTGGGAGCAGTGGAAGCAGTGGGAAATCCGTCTTTTAGGATGTTTTTAGCCCACTCTACCTTGCACTTTATGTCCGCACTTCTCTCAACCCCCGGGTTGGATCCGAACGTAGACCGTGTAGTCACGGTTCTACCGCCCGATATTAAAGGAGTACCGGCCTCGGATTTTATTTTAGGAGAAAGGTGTGTCCGTCTGTACAGAGATCCGCTGTATACAGATAAGGCTAGCTAATCCGGAGGTCGGCAGGTATCCGGATACTCCGTTCGCGACTGAGCTATAAGAATCTTTATATTCTCAAATATTTGTATATAAATGTATTTGTATTTGTACATAAATGTAAATAAATTCATTTTAGCAGCTTCAGAATTTAGAGTGTGAATCTATTGGAGAGATTTCAATAATTATTAGAAAAATAATAAAAGATTGCTGAGGACAGTTTCTTGGGTTCGATATTCAACCTGATAGCAATGGGTAAATTATTCCATACACTGACGGCATGAATGAAAAATTGTCTTCGAGAGGCTAAGCAGGTATGCTTAAGCGGCCTCAATGAGTGGTAGCGTGCGGATGGAGTTAATGAAAGTTTTTCAAATAAATATGATGGTTGTTTTTTATAGATCAAATTGCCGAGATAAATGCAGCATTTGTACTTAAAAAAGCTGTCAAGAGAGCATCTCAAAATTTGACTAGAATGAGAAGATACGTGGTCGAATCTGCGAAGGTTAAAGACAAATCGAAGAATCGAATTGAAAGCCACATTGAGCTTACGGGATGAGATCGAATCCATATCCGCGAACAGTTCGCATCCATAAGTTAAAATTGGCACTAGGAGAGTCCTAGCTAATTTCATCTTAATTGCAGTTGGAAGAAAGTGGCGACTTACTGAAAGGCCGCGTAATGAAGCATATATTTTGGATACAATGCTATTTATATGATCACCTCAAGATAAATTGCTACCAAAAATAATACCTAGGTATTTCGCGTTGGATACTAATTCTACTTGGGTTCTATTCAGGAAAATAGGGGGAAAATCATCGAGAGGGGGTACTTGTTTATATATAGGAATTGCCTTGGTTTTGGTGGGGTTCAACATCAGTTTATTTTGTGAAGCCCAATTGGCGATTGCAGATAAGTCATCGTTAATTTTTGAGATGGCATCCTCGACAAGTCCTAGAGGAAAGCTATAATACAACTGAACGTCATCGGCATATATATGAAAATTACAATGGGACAATACAGACGGCAAGTCGTTAATGAACATGGAAAAAAGAAAAGGACCAAGAATTGATCCCTGTGGGACTCCAATGTTCACAGGACGGAAAGACGACAACAGACGATTAAAAGAGACGGCTTGTTTACGATTGGTGAGGTAGGACAGAATGAGTTTAATGCTCGAGTTTGAGAAATTGAAAAAAGTTGCAAGTTTGCTACATAAAATAGACGGGATAACCGAGTCGAAAGCTTTGGAGAAATCCAAAAGCGTTATTATTGATAATTTTTCCTCATCGATAGCTTGTCGAACATCATCAGATACCTTTAACAACGCAGTAATACAACTGTGTCCGGACCTAAAGCCCGATTGAAACGGGCATATAAGCTTGTTTGTTTCAATATATCCTTTGATCTGATTGCTTATTAATGACTCAAAGGCTTTTGAATAGGGATAATTTTGGCAGTTTTCCATTGAGTTGGATAGTTGGATGTCATAATAATGTAATTAAAAATATGGGTTATGTGGGAGAGAATAAAAGGTAGAATTATTTTTGTAAAGTCAGGGTGGATATCATCTAAGCCAATACATTTTGACTTTATAGCAAAAATAGCTTTACGAACGGCTGTAGGATCTACGACAGATAAAGTAAAAGATCCTTTCAATGAATTCAAGGATAGACTGTGTGAGGGGGTATTTATATGATTGGAGTCAGAATTAGCAAATTTTTGGTTTAATTCCTCTACGATCACATCACCGTTGACTACAAAAGACTTTTTACTCAAACCAATCTGACGTATTTTATTCCACAGAAACTTTGAGGACTGGTTGCAGCTAAACTGGTTTGAGAAATAGTTGAATTTAGCACGTCTTATCTTCTGGATCACCTGGTTTCTAAGCAGTTTGAAATTGTTCAATATACGAGGGCGGGTCAATAAGTCCGTGACTTTTTGAATTTCTGACCTCTTTACTGAAACAGCAACACTGTTCCTGTCAACAGGTATCTGTCAGTTGACTCCTGTCAAAATTTAAACTTGCTGCGTCAGTTAGTTTGTGTTTGACAGCTATTTTTATCAGACTACTCACTAATTTCTTGCGAAAAAAAACAAAAAAACCAAGACATTGCAAGGGTGCACACATGTGCAGTTGCCATGGCAAAAATCCATGAATTGGGCTATGAATTGCTCCCTCATCCACCCTATTCTCCAGATTTGGCTCCGAGCGACTACTTCTTGTTCCCAAACCTGAAGAAATGGCTTGGTGGAAAAAGATTTGACTCCAATGATGAAGTCATCTCGCAAACAAAGGCCTATTTTGAGAACCTCGACAAATCATTTTTTTTGGAAGGGATACAAAAATTGGAGAAGCGTTGGACAAAGTGTATAGAGCTCAAGGGAGACTACGTTGAAAAATAAAATTATTTTTTTATCAAAAAATCTGTGTTTTATTCCAAAAGTCACGGACTTATTGACCCGCCCTCGTATCAATGCACCTATACCTTTTCCACCGTCGATAGTAAGAATCTCTTAGAGCCATGATACTGCGGATGGAATCGGACATCCAGGGTTGGTCTCTGGGCCTAACACGACGAGCTCTTAGTGGAACAAATTTTTCAAAAAGATATTGAATATTGGCGTTTAGAATGCTTACTTGTTCATTCGTGTCAGGAACCATGTATATTGAGTGCCAATTTAAATTACTGCATTCATTAAATAAATTTGACACATTTATGTTGCGAAAGTCAAAATATTGAGAGGATTGATTTGTAAAAAAGTCGACATTCAAATCCAGAGTACAGAAAACTAGATCGTGGTACGAAAATGCTGGAGCAGACAGATGTTGATAATATTTCAACAGATTTTTATCACTAACAATAATTACATCTAACAGAGACGGTGTTTTATTGGGGGCAAAGTGGGAAGCATCGGAAGAGTTTACAAAAAACATACTAAGAGCTTTCACGGCGTCCTTCAGACGATTACTACATGGACTGAGTAAATTAATATTAAAGTCCCCACACACTACAAAGTTTGGAGAAAGGTAATTAAATTGCTCAATTATTTCGGTTAGTCCTTTATAACTGGCAACATTAGGAGGGGCATAAATTGACCCGAATATTGTAGTTTGATCGCCGCTTAAAGCGTCAACAAACACAAAGTCATATGGATGCGTGGGAGAGGAACGAAGTAGAGGTCGAGATCTAATGAGGCTTTTAATGTAAATTGCAGATCCACCTCCCGTTCGAGCATGACGATCAGCGCGATAAGGCGGTTTAAAACCCTGCAGAGTAAATAAGTCATCGCCCATTTCAGGACGCATCCAAGTTTCAGAGATGCAAATAACGTCGATCAAACTATTCTCAAATACAAATCTAAACTCATCAATTTTATTCACCAGACTTTGTGCATTAATATGACAAACGCAGAGCCCCTTTTGTTGCTTACACATAACATTCACTAAATACCTCAAATTTTCATTCATGACGCCAGTGTTAATGTTATTGTGGTTGGTCATAATAAAACATTACCATCAGGTGCGGGGTCAAACACAGAAAGAGCTCAGCAACGACGGTATTTAGTGTAAAACGAGATTGGGAAAAAATTACTGAAACATCTCCAAAGTAGATACAATTAAAGAGAAATAAAAGGAAGTTTAGCATTATATATATAATAAGAAAGAGCATAAGGCAGAAATTAATTAAAGATAAAATAGGCTGCATAAGCTTTTGTTGAATGTTGAATGTCACCATTACGTCCAACTACATTCTTCAAATCTTCCAAGCAGCGAATAGTAATTGGGACTTCATTGGGCAAAAAGCGGACACGCACAAGGCGATCAGTGGAGAAAACATTGGAGATGAGAGATTGGCTTTTCATCTTAAGAGCTTCTCGCTGCAGCTGGTAATTTCTCCTCGTCAAGCTTTCATTTATAAAAAAGCTCTTTGAAGAACTTATGCCAACATCACTGAGCCTGAGTAATGTTTTGTTGCTTTTGCGGTAGTTAAGTTAACAAGGGCATATCTCTTCATTTGCAGTAACCTTTTCTGAGGTTGTTCATAGCTTCTTGTGAACCAACATTTTATATTCCTTGTCCGCATTTGAATATGACTACTAAGTAGTTCCAGTTCCGTCTTAGCCTGAAGTTCTTGCATCGTCTTAATTTGCAATCCTTCACGAAAATCCGTACTTATTATTCGATCTATCGTTGTCATCTCTGATTCGTGCTTCTCATACATCATCTATCGTCCATCACTTTGCGGGTTCGGTCTACAGGTTCGGTCTAGCTATTGATTTGTGAACGTATAAGATAGAAAAATATCGGAATCCTTAACAAAAATCGAAGCTATTCGCTCTGATTTGCTGATATTTTCTGTT
Source organism: Volucella bombylans (assembly GCA_949129095.1). Taxonomy (NCBI): domain Eukaryota; kingdom Metazoa; phylum Arthropoda; class Insecta; order Diptera; family Syrphidae; genus Volucella; species Volucella bombylans. Next base: position 203,605,476 of record OX422141.1, read on the forward strand.
TTGTTAAACCAACACTAGCTCCTGTTGGACGAAGACCAATTATATATCTATCTATTCCATTCAAATATGATGAATTCAATTATTTTACTAAATCCTCCTTTATTTATTTCAGAACGAAAAGAAAAATAGAATTTCGGAAACGAAGAAGAATTCGACCATGTCTAAGTGTGTGCCAGACGGTAGAACAGAAATGTCCATATTTGCTTCCGGGTGATCGAGCACCAGCCTATCCAACCCAGTATGCGGGAGAGCCGACATTCCTATGCTTGGGTAAGCAAAATTAAATACTTTTTCAATTTTAAATTACAATACTAAAATGAATTTACTATTTTATTGCTGTAATTTTTTTTAGATCAAAATATGCCCGAAACGGGTGAGCAATTGCTTAAGTCTAATCATGGCCCACCAGAATGTTGTTACCGTTACTGTGGCCAGTCTGAATTTGGCATCTGTATATACTGTGATGAATTCGATGGTGGATCAGGGACAAAATCGAATACGAGTACAACAGCTGCCATAAACCATCCGCCAAATACTAGTTTGAGCTTAGATAATCGCCTAGCGCTATCATCACAAACGTACGACGCGGACGATTCTAGATATAGTGGTGGTCTTGATCTTATTTTGGGCAATATGTCCCCAAATGTGACAGCTACCCGTAACGAGACTAAAATAACAAGTATCGCTGACCTAGCAAAGCTGCCGTATTTTGCATACACGGGCGACGTGTACTATTATGATGATGTCGTTGACCTGCCTAGTGATCCGGTAGCTGAATGTCAACCGGTTGCATCTACAACTAGTAGATGTACGATGCCATATGCTATGGCATCAGCCACTAAATTAAATGCAATTAATCTAATATCGCAGCGTTACATGTTAGTATGGTCGTCAATATTTTGGTATTTAGTTAACAATAATATCCTGGTAACAGTGCGTAATACAAATGGTAGTATTTATCGTTTTTATTATTATTGTTGCTATAATCTAAATGATTGGTGGAGACGGTTATTTCAACTAACATTGATCGTCTTCAGTTTATAGTTGTAAAATTAAATTAAAAAAAGAAAAAAACAAAAAAAAAATAGGAAATAAATTAAATAATACACGTGAACGTGCAGGAGAAAAATTTTGATGAAAAATCGCAATTATTTAAATGTTTATGAAATTATTTTATTTTATATTTTAATTAACATTTTATTTCTTTGGATTTGTATTTCATTTATGCTCAGTTCTATATCTTTCGTTGAGCTTCGACTAAAAGTTCTTTTGAAACCAAAGACATTAGCTATTCTTCTAAGCTTCCTATATCGAGTACGAGTATATCCCCTCCAAAAGTATAGTTTCTGAATTCTTTAGATTCTTATAAGGAGTTTTCTGACATGTTATGCATGAAGGAGATATTCAACTTTCAGAAGTTCCTTGTACCTGTAGGGCTTAACTCTTTCGGAAATACTTATATTTTCCTCAATACGTAATTTTTGTATAAGCGATCATTATTCTTTAAGGCTGTATGCTATGTAGAACCCACAGAAGGATTCAGAAGTTGTACTGTGTTAAATTTAGTCCTTCTATCGAAATGGTCCTGATAGTTTAAAACTTCCCAAGTAGTAATGCAATCTTTTAGTGGCTAATTTAATGAAGGATTCTTCGAGAATTCTAATTGAATGTTCGGTATTCTTAATTTTCACCATTTTATCCACTCCACCTGACTTTGATTCCTAAGCCCGCACGATATTTTCTTTGCTAGTACCATTTTCGGTCATTACTTACAACAAACATTTTAAACTTTGTAACTATCTGTATTGTAACTATTTAGATTGTTATCCAATTATTGAAATTTGAAACCACGGCGATTTTACTGAGCAACATCAACAAAATACAATAATATGCCTTGTCATACCATGCGTGCTCAAATTTCAGAAACCATACAGTTATTTAATGAAATTTTTTCGTTATTTCCTTTTATTTATTCATTTGTAACATAGTATATAGTATATATATTTTATTTTATTTTTTTTTTCAAAGGAAATGGGTTCATCAAAAGTCAGTCAAAGAGAAATAAACTAAATACTGCCAAAAAATTAGTTTTAAAGTAAAGTTACATATATATTAAAACTAAAGAAGAAACCAACTATTTATTTAATTTAAACAAAAAAAAAGAACAAAAGCTATATATATGAATATTAAAAAATATATATAAATATATATTACAGAATTAAAAGAAGCTAATAAGAGTACTACAAAGAACATAATAATAAATCATACCATAGCAAAATTAACAGAGAAAAACATTTAAAATAATAAAAAAAGAACAAAAAACAAATAATATTTCTCAATTTCTAGAAAGTGAATCAAATTTATACTCCACCATTGCATTGGGGAAAATAATGGTTTTCTATTTTTTCGTTTCCTAATAATTATTAATTATTTAAAAAAAAAACAAATAACGACATTTAATTTATTATAGTAGATAAATAAAATAGTCATATCAGCACAAAATTTTTATACATACTTTTAATAAAATCTGAAAATTTTAAAATTAATTTAAAAGAAAACAAAAAAAGAAACTAAAAGATGAGCTTGTTAAGCTGCTGGTCAGCCAAATTGTCTTCAAGTCAGAAGTTGTGTTTTAAATTTTGTTTTATGAACACCACGACTTAATAAATGGTTTTACAAAATGGAGCATATTTAACAAATTGCTTGACGAAAGATTATACGATTATTTTTTACTGAGTCCCCCTATAGTTAAAATTGAAAACTCCACCGGTTATATGAATTCTTATTTATTTTCATTATAGTATATATGTAAACTCTGTTTTCTTGTCTTCAAAAAAAAAAAAAAACACACTGATTAGGTGAAGATTATATCTACAATAAAAATAAAAATATAAAACAGTTAACTTTATTTTGTATAAAAAAACAAAAACAATATATAAAAAAAACGAAATAAAATAGTTAAATAAATTAGTCATAAGTTATTATCTCCAAAAGCAGAAAACAAAAAAATTTGTAAAAAAAATCGGATTACAAAAAAACGTTTAACAGGAGAATTGAAATTGCACTTTATCTAACAATTAAGTAACAAAGAAAAGGGATGCAGAGATTTTTTTTTTGTTTTTTAGGAAAAAATCAAATTTATGAATATAAAAGCTATAGTTAAATGTGAATAAAACTAATAAAAATATATAATAATTAAATAAAAGTTACGTTAAATGATGAATACAAAATATATAATAATAAAAAAAAAAGAGCGCAGACATATTAACATTTTTTAGAGGTAAATCTTTGAATTTAGGAAAAATCAAGTAAAAAGAAATTATTCTTGAATTAATAAGTAAAAAAAAAGCCAGTTAAAAAAAAAATATATACATAAGTTTGTACTGTTGCCGCAAGCAACACCTCACTACAACACATTTTTGTTTTTCTATAGTTTGGCCGAATAAAAACGAAAAAGTAAAAATGTAATGCAATTAATTAAATTTATGAAAGAAAGTGTAATATTAAAATAAATTAAATCTAAGAAAATTGTAGATATCAAAAAAAAACTATGCAAAAACAAAAATAATTTACATATAGCTGACAGATAATTCGAAGAAAATTAAAAACTATGAAGATAGAAATTATTCGAATGAATGTTTATTAAAACAACAGACGGATGAATAGCATCGTTACTATACAACAAATTACTATTAATAATTTTATAGATTAAGATATTGATTTATTATTAATATACATTATTTCACTGTGATCTCTGAATTTTGTTATTTTACGTATATTTTCCGTACACTACTCTCAACTGCAGATACTCGTGGTTTTCCATTTTTACGATTCATATTATGTGAGAAGGTTTCGTTACTTTTCTTCTGTTATAGTACATAGAGTGGCTTTGAATAATTGCAGCCTGTGAGAATTAAGATGAAAATATTTATTCGAAACATTTCTTCTGTGTTTAGATACATTTTTGTAGTACAACTCATGTTTCATTTCAAATTGTGAGTCGAATTCTATACTTTTCTGAAGACTTCCACATCTGCTCGTATGAAAAAGCTCTTTGTTTGATAATTCAGGTACAGTCAATATTTTATTCGGACTGTTTCCATAAATGGATACAATTATTGAAGTAAAACAAAAATCTTTGGGTATACCATACATTTCGTTGAAGTTAAGTACTGTATGTACTTGGATCATTAATAGCTGTGGCAACGTTCTTCCATTAACATAATTTGTTTATTGTAAGTAAATCTGACATTTTGATGATTTGGGGGAGTTCTCCCAAAGACAGGTGATTGATCGGTCAAACCCCTGTTCCTGTGATTCCTAATTTTGAACAGCAACAATCCACGGAAAATGTGTTTTATCGCTTAGTTATTTAAATTAACTAGGTTTTCAGGGCTCTAAAAACTGTTTGTATCGCAAGAGTAAACTTTCAATTTACTTTTCAGATTTCTTCAATGTCATTTACTGACTCTTGACAAACTCTAGAGCTACGCTGTACTAAAAAATGCTCAATGAAATTTTTGAATTTCGACTTAATAAAAACATACTTGTTGACAATTTCATTTCCACTTCGTAAACCTGAAAGAAAACTGAAATACGGATTTAGATTATATAAACCCAGCTTAGAAAATAAAGCTATTTTTGGGGCTAAGATCCTAACTCCTTGAGTTGATTTTTCCCTTACAAAAATGAATATTTTAAATTTCCGAATTATATCCAGTTGATTAATTTCAAAATACGTGGCAAAAGTTTAAATAATGTTGAGATGCGAGTTAGTAATCAGCTTGAGCTAACGTGCGCCAAAGTAAGAGATGAAAAAAAATATTATTTAGAATCCAAGTAGGTATCCAGGATAATTTCGACTCCCAAAAATTTCTAATAAATTTATTTATGTATACCTATGCATGAATTTTAGCTTATTATAAATAATGACTCTTTATATATAAATCACTTTTTGGGGGATTGATAACCCAATTCTCAATGTTTTTTAGCATGTACGAGTACAATGCGGACAATGAAATTCGTCGATAAGCAGCTATTTGCCATAATAGCCACTGACTAATTTGATTTTAAATTAAAGCAAATATTTAAATTTAAAAACAAAAATACGATTGAAATTTACTTCACACAAAACACTGCTACAAACCGTTCTATAGTCCTTGTGAAGTAAAGGCTTAATAATCGACGGCAATTCTCAAAATTTTTCAAGATTTACAGTCATCCCTGCTTAGATAAATAACTAGAGTAAGGAATGAACACAATCAACCGTAGGGGAAGGCATCTATTTACCCACTCAAAATGAGGCAGTTGTTCCAGGGTTAAGCCGCCTTACATGTTTATCTCCAAACCATTGTATATAAAATACTGTTTAGAAGATTTTGCGAATCGGTGTCAACTTTACCTACTGGAATACAGAATACCCAAAGAGGACAGAAATAGAGGCCAATAAAATGTATATTTTTGCAGGTTTTGAGTAGTTTAATAATAGTTGCCCTTTAATATATGCGCTCTCTCCAATAGGCATTTATATATTATCTTGTCAAGATGGCCAGTTTGAACCCGGAAGGGTTTTTTTCTGCCTTCAAATCCACTTACCTCAGCAGCAGAAAAAATTTCAACAAAGTAACATGTAAATCGAATATGTGCATATGTTACAGCCGAAAGTATTTGTTTCTTAAATAACTTGACATCGGGATGTTTTCCATAAATTGGTCATATGACTACAACTACAATACTTTTATGCTGCTACTAGAAATCTTAACCAATTGACTGTAGAGAAAAATGCCCTGAGCCATTGTTTATTATCACTGTTCTTATTTACATTTGGCTCACTTCCTTTTTTCGTTGTAGGTATTCACCAAACTAAATAAAGTTTGATTAATTTCTTGCGTTCTACTTGCGTAACACTTTTATTACTTGGCCTTAAACGCAATAATATTGATCAACATTTTGAATGATAAAAAAACAAAATTTTTTTTTAAATAATAAAACGTGGTGGAAAATATAGCGAAGTTAATAATTATTTTGTAAAATAACGTGTAATAAAATGAAGGTGTAAATTATATAGCGAGTAGTTGATAAAAAAGAAAAAAAAATATTATTAATAAAATAGTTAACATGAATAGATGCCTAAAGGAACATTTAAGAAGCAAATTGTTCTTAATGTTTTATCCAATGTTTTATGAATTTTTAATTTTATATTTGTTTAAAGTAATTTAAATAAATCAGCATTTTAAATTTGTTCGATTTCGTATTTAATGAAAGGAAAACAAAAACAACAAATAATTGTGCAACCTAAAGTAAATTGATCTTATGGAAAAAAAACAAAAAAGTTACATTTTTATAGACCACCAAAATGGTTTTGTTTACGTTTTTTTATAACATCAGAACGTTTGATGTCTGATAGATCAAAATTATAGTATATCATAAATGTAATAAACAAAAAATGGTAAAAATAGATAAAATTGTTTAAACAAAAAAATAAAAACAAAAAACAATGTACTACAAATTGTAAGGGTATAAATGTATTATATATAGAATTGTTGTTGATTGTATAGTGTAATTGTAACGGATAATAAACAAAATAAAAGAAAAATTATTAAAAAAAAAAAACAAAAAGAACAAGTGTTTTCATAATTTTTTACCGAAAAATTTATCATTTCTTTTATACAATAAAAAGTTAAAGAAAAACAAAAGAAAAATATCTAAAATAAATAAATCAATGTTATTTTGTACGTATTTACATAAATTCGTGTAGGATATTAGATGTGTAGACTGGAGAAAAAAGAAATATACTCGTATTACTAAAAAATTTTAAGTGTTGAAAAATATAAATAAATATATGAATTTATATTTTATATTTATTTAAACTTGGTTAATCTGTATTTATGTGTATTTCGACAGAACAGAAATGAATATAAAAAAACAAAAACCAAAACGAAAACCAATATTATTTGTATATACTCGTAAATGTTCGATCCGATACAAATGGTGTAAGTAAGTTTGAATTTTGCTTTACATTTTTGTTGTATTGCATTTCCTAATATGATGTCTTATGTTGAAGTTATCATTATTTTTAGTTTCTATGGAGAAAAACAAAATCAAACACCAAACGTATAACAGAATATTCTTCTTAAATATACATTTTAGTAAATAACGAGCGAATGTATCTAACGAAATTTTCAAGCACAAATTTTTATACCTTAAGTACATTATATGAAAATAAATTGAAAAGCAAAAATAAAAAAAAAACAAATATCTATATAACAACAATAAAATGTGTCCTTCTCATAAGCGTCTGTTGTTTTAATAAACAATCATTTTAACAATTTTATTGGAAGGCATGGAAAAACCCGAATTATTCAAAGTAAGAGAGGTCAGCGTGAAACGCACATAGGTATTCTATAATTTTACAAATAAAAACAAAAATATCTAAAAAAAACAAAAAATAATAATAATAATGATAATATGTTAAATCTATATATACATATATGAAAAGAAAAATTGTTGTCTTATTAAAGAAGAAAAGACGATTTAGTAATTTTAGAATTAATCCAAAAAACGGTTAATTAAATTAGCAAGACAACACCATCTACCATGATATTGAAAGCATAAGTAATAAATTAAAAGAAAATTGTGTTTTTGTTTTTTTTCCCCCTTTTTTTTCTATAATTAAGATAAATCAAAAAATGCAGCATGAATAACAAAACTTATCCAAAATTGTACATATATACAAAAAATAAAATACACTTCCCTAGGCATTGAAATAAAAATTACAAAAATAAAGCAAGAAAATTAGTCTTAGACCATCTGTGTAGGTAAAACTTCAAATATCGTGTACTATTGACTTAAACATTAAAAGTAATTATTAATTTAAAAAAAAAAAAACAAAAGCATCATATTGTACCTTTAGATAATTACAAATTACTTCAACAAATAAAATCAATAAAACTGTCAATAGTAAGTAAAAAAAAAATTAAAATAAAAACTAAAAACCTTTGGCAAGATAACTAGTAATTAAAAACAAAAACACTTCACACTAGCTATTAAAAACAAAACATCTATTCGTATCTTGTTTTACATTTTTCAAAAAAAAAAAACAACAAATATTCATTTTCTTCATAAAAAAAGTTCTGATTTTTCCGAACGAAAAAAAGACCCACCCTCCTTCTCTAAACAGAAAAAAGAAAAATTAATAATTCAAATTATTGCACACGTTAAATATTTTACACTCGAATTTTAATGAAGAAAAAAACACTCAAATTCATTTTTATTACAAAACAAACAACAACAACAAGAAAAAAAAGTGGTCAAGAAGAGATAAATTACATGATTAAATGATAAACTGCCCAACATGTTAAAAATATTAAACTAAAGAATATTTTTTAATTTAAAAAAGAAAAACAAAAAACAACGGTAAAACACAATTTATTGAAAGTAAATAAAATTTTTATACAAAATCCAAGAAAAAAAAAATATTCAAAAAAATAAAAATCAACAAAACATGGACAAGGAAATTTTATAAAATAAAAAACAAACCTAATGCATTAAAAAAAATTCCTTTCTTAACAAAATAAACTAGGTAAACGCTCTGAAGCATCAAAAACAGATTTATTACAATAAATTAATTAATTTTAATAGTAAAGTAATACAAAAAGAAAACAAAAAAACAAAAAACAATTCAATACCGTCAGATCAAATAGCTATAAAAAATTATGAAAATGAAAAGAAAAAAATTTAATTAAATAATAACAACAGTGTGCCTGTGTATTGTGCGGATGAATTTTATTAAAACAAAAAAGTATGTATATATACATATATATATATATATATTTATTTCAACCAAACAAAAGACAACATCAAATTCAAGTCAATAATTTTGTGTTTGGTGTGATTGTATGTTAACAAACTAAACGATACACTCAACACAAACCATAACATTAAATATAAAAACAAAAAAAAACAAAAGCATAAAACACTTAGTATTTATGAAAGGAAATTCATTTCATTTAGAATACAAAACTAATTGAAACATTAGTAAATTATGATATAACTATAATAAAAAAGCAAAAAAATAATAAAAACGATTATTAAGTTTTAAAAAGAAAAACAAGAAAAAAGCCTAGATGCAACAGAAGATATATTGAAATACATTTAAGTTATAACATAAATTGAATAACATTACTGAAGTACATATAAAGAGGAAATAATAAAAAATTATAATAAAATTAAAAAAAACAAAGATGGAAATTATGGTATAGAAAGATACTGTAATGAAATTATACCTTATAAGAAAACAAAAAAAAAATGTACGTGTTGGTTCGATTTCAAGAGCATTAAAATGTTAGAAAAAAAAAATTAAAAATAATTAAAACGTGTTTTGATTTTTCGTCTCGACAGATTTTTCGTCCTTCATACGGCTCAACTACAAAAACACTTACAAAACTTTCTATTGATTCATTGATTGGCCAGATTCCGTGATAAATAATATTAGTGTATGAACATAAGACCTTTCGTTCAAGTTACAGATGTATTTGTACTGCAACCCAAAACATCTATTGTATCATGAGGTACATACTCGTAGGAGCCTAGCAACAATTGCAATGAAGATGTTAGAGAAGCTTTAAAGCCCTCGTTCGTTAGTTCGCTTAAAACGGGGGTATGATGGATATGCCATCACACAGATACCAGGCATCGTCGCGATCCCTGTGGAACCAGATGAATTTATCTTCAAATGGCAAAAACCTAAACAATCTCCCTGGTGAAACAACTAATTTCTTTGCAAAAGCCAAGAAGGTCTTTGAATCTCGTGCCGTCCATTTCCTCCAGGTTCTTGAAAAAGTATTTCTCTAATATTTTTCTTCGACTACGTGATATTGCCTTGCATTCACACAGTACCTATGTGTTTTATGTCCTCAATGGCTTGCAGATAACCGCAGAATCTGCAAATATCCGTATCTGACAATTTGATTCCCTTTCCGTGTTTCCACAGGAGACAGTGTACTGTCAGGATTCCTCTTATTGTTTTAAGCTTAACACTGTTTAATTTTATTATCTTCGCGGATCTCTTGCCGGCAAAAAGTGGCCACAGAGACTTGGATATCCTGTGTCCTGCAAGACTTGACCACCATAGTTTGGCAGTCTTTATGATTTTTTACTCGATAGTGCCCCTTACTATACAAAGGGGTGGCTTGATGTTGCCAACCTTTTCGAGTAGCCCTCCATTTCTTGCAACTCATCCGCTTGTTCATTTCCTTTTACACCTCAGTGTCATGGCACCCAGCACATGGGGTGGGGGTGTAGTGGTACTAGCAATCGCTTCTCACTCGGAGGGTCAAGGTTCGAATCCTACCCATAACGAGCTTTTCATGTTTTTCTTTTGTGTAATTGGAACTCAGACAGAAAAATTCTGCGTGTGAAGGCATCGTAATACTGACACGTAGATTTGGCTGTTGTAGAGTTTTAATCCAAGCACAAAAAACAAGTGTGAATTATAACCTTCGAATCACTCTGAGTGAGGAAAAAACTCTCCGTCCTATTCGGACTCCCACCCCTAGAGAGCTAATATCGAAACCAAATACACCTGAATTTCAAACCACTACAAAACAATTTTCCTTTCTCCCGCTCCATGCCAACAGTAACAGGGTATCTAACCCATTAGGCGTAAATTATAAAAAAAAAAACAGTCAGACTGCATAATGCCGTGAGCACGTTGCAACAGCTCCTGACTATATCACAATTGATGATGATCGAATCCATTGCCTTGAGTGCGGCCTGACTATCGATACAAATAGCGATATCTTTTTCGGCTACCGATCTCATCTGTATTAGCCCAGCCGACCTGCAGAACCTCTGATTGAAAGACACTGCTTGCGTCCGGTAGTGTTTTAGACATTCTTAGTTCTGGGTCTTTTGAGAAGATACCAGAACCTGGTCCTTCTTCTGTTTTCGAGCCATATGTGAAAATTGAAATTGTCTTCAGGGCAACCCCCATAATGTCGCTTAAAATATTTAAGTATATTCCCTGCACTATTATGACCACGTCATCTGGGTATACCGTGGTACTTATACCCATTGTACTAAGTTTTTAAGGATGTCATTGATAACCAGCAGCCACAGGAGCGGAAATAAATATCACTCCCCCCTGAGAGGTTGATAAATTTTAATTTTGGTGGGGGCGAAAACCCCCATTTATTCGGCTTAATACAAGCTATAACTTAAAAAATAAACTTAAACTAAAACTTAAAACTAAGGTTGGTTGGAGTGGTGAAGGAGAACGGATTTGAGGTACGGAGTGGTTCGGTGGAAGTCAAAGACGGTAGGGTTTGAGTTGTTTTGACGTAGCATACGGGAGATTGGTTCGTTCGCGCCATAGGAGGTGTGGTGCGTTGGTAGATAGATGAGTCGAGAGGTACGTAGATTACGAGGGTTAGTGTTGAGGAAAATGGAGTTGTGAAGGGACGCGCATTCAACGTGACCTGAAAGGAGTCGATGAATGAAGAGAAAGTCTGCTGCATCTCTGCGATCTTCAAGGGTGTTTAAGTTGATAAGGTTGAGACGGTTTTGATAGGGGGGAGAGATTAAAAGGACCGTCCCAGGGCATATCTCAAAGAGCAAATCGAAGAAAACGACGCTGGATGCTTTCAGTTCTCGAGATATGAACACGATGATATGGGGACCATACTTGACTGGCGTACTCTAGGAGGGGGCGAAGAAAGGTAATATAGAGGGACCTGGTCGCTTATGGGTTGGTGAATTCCCTGGACCACCGTTTTACAAAACCTAGTGCAGAGTTGGCTTTGAGGATTATCTCATCCATATGTAAACGGAAGTTGAGTTCGCTATCACACAAAATGCCGAGGTCACGAAGAGATTGTACGGAGGAGATAGGTTGGTTATGGAGAAGATAGAGTTGGGGAGGGCATTGGTTCCGCTTATGTGAGAAGGTGATGGATTGGCATTTGGCGATATTAAGTTCCAAAGAATTTTTGAGGCCCCAGACCGAACAACCATCAAGGTCTTGTTGAAGGAGGAAAGAGTCATGGGGAGAGGAAATGGTTTTGAAAAATTTGGTATCGTCGGCGTAAAGGGAGACAGACGAGTGTTTGATGATCATATCGAGATCATTTATGGTTAATATAAAAAGAAGGGGACCGAGATGGCTGCCTTGTGGAACTCCAGAGGTGGCCAAAAATGGAGCGGAGTGGGCTGACCTAAAACGAACACTGTAAAAACGGTTTTCGAGGTAAGAGGATATCCATTTTAACAGTATGGGTTCAAAGCCGAGGGCAGACAATTTACAGATGATTAACCGATGAGAGATTTTATCGAAGGCTTTGCTAAAATTGGTTGCAACTACATCGACTTCATTGCCATTTTCTAGGGCAGAGAGGGCAAAGGATACGAATTCAACGAGATTTGTGGTGGTTGACCTACCCTTTAGGAAACCATGTTGTCTAGGGGAAATAAGTGATTTGCATTGGAAGCTTAGAACTTCATACAAAATACTTTCGAAGAGTTTGGGAATATGGGTGAGTTTAGCGATGGGACGATAGTTGGTTATTTCATTCTTTGATCCTTTCTTGTGGATCGGGGTTATGAAGGAGGATTTCCAAGCCTGAGGAAATTCTCCTTGTGAAAGGGATAGGCGGAAGAGATAAGAAAGGGCAAGGGAAAGAGAGGAGGAACATTTTTTTAAGAAATATGGGAGGCCATCTGGGCCGGGTGTGAATTCGTCAAACTAAAAAAGGCAAGTAAATTAGCACTCCCGCCCCACTTAGCCATGAAATCGAAGAGTTCCCTTATATATAGTACCTAATGAAACTCCAAGTTGGTAAAAATATGCTTTGATCCTGGCAACTCTCAAAAATAATTTTGACTTCACTTTTATATGATATGCGCCAATAACCAACAGCTGACATGGCGAGTTCGCATGGCATCAGCCAATATATGAAATTGAATCTCAGTGCAAGCAGCGGTAAAGTGAGGAATGTTAGCGCCTTGGGATCTCAAGTTCTTTAATTTTCTCTAATTGTTTGAACCACCTGGACCATTTTTGATTTTATGTGTCACGTGCGTTGACACAATTGGTTGGCAAACTAAAGGAAAAGGTAAAATGAATGCCATGTCAAGAAACACGTAGTCAAAAAGCCACAGAGGATAACCATTACCGCCAAACGCCATCAGCCTCCACTGCCGAAATGGAAGAAGCCGGTGAAAAACCAAATCACTGATGCAACCCTTTCGGAAAGAAATCAAACAACTCAAGACGTCATTTGCTCAAGTAGAATCGGAGAAATGCAGCCTGCAAAGGAAACTTCTTGCGGTGCGAACGTCTAATAATTCATGTTGCTACCTGAAATTTCTAACAAGAAAAGAACAATTTCGACTGATTACTAACACATTACATTGTAGCACTCCACCTGAAGTGAAGACTTTACCAGATGCATCTAAAATATTTTTGGGGGACAAGCCATATGCAACATACATGACTACGAAAAATGCATGAATGCAGAAATGTGACGTATGATTGGTGGTTTAAGAGGTTTGGATGGTTTTGTCAGGTTTGGATACTTTGGATGCGCCTTGCGAGGACTTGGCGATAGGTAAAGTATCTGGGGTTGGTATATTTATAAAGAATGGGTGTTTTATTATTTTATTGGTTAATTTCTAGTGTTTACGCACAAAAATATTAATTTTATAAGTTATTTTCGATCGGGTACATTTCATGTTTTTTATTACTTTAGTTACTTTGGACGCGTCTGGCAAGAACTTGGCCGCGCGCAAAACGTCTGGCGTTCATATTTTTGAAATCTGGAAGAGTTGAACTATCTTGTGAGAGAAAAAAAGATTTGATTAAAAAAAATGGAATATTTGCTTATTATAACGGCGTCTGGCACTGCCTTCAACGCACCATAAACCTCTTGCATCCTAAACGTCTGGCATAAATTAATATAAAGCAAGCAAATTCTGCTCTATCGTTTTCAATAAAAATGAAATGGTTATCTCCCCTATACCTGTTGGGCATAATTTCGCATTTTAAAAGTACTGTTATTTTCCTCAGCCATCAGTGAGGACTGCCAGACTGCCTTATTTGAAATCACACTAATAAATACTACCTATGAATGTATGTACACATGTTTTGGTTATCGTTCACTGCCAAATCTATACTATAATATGGATCTCCAATAATCGCTCTAGAGTTTTATGCATAAATGATGAAAGACTTATTGGTCTGAAGTCTTTTGCGGTTATATGCCCCTGTTTGCCAGCTTTAGGTATAAAAACCACCTTAACTTCCCTCCATGCTATTGATATGTACAATTCCACATTTTTAGACTATGTCTAAGAATTTCTATAATTTTTTGGATTGCGACCTCGTGAAATTAAGTTTCGGTCCTTGATCGTGACCTAATTATTTATTGCAGGATTATAAATCCACATTTAGACAGTTTAAACCCCACCAATTGTCCCACTATGCCGCTACGTAGATCTGTGAATTACCCGACAATTCCCTGGAATGTTCCTGTGGCTTGGCACCCAACATAGGTGAAGGTTGAGTCCAGAGACTCTATCCGTAAAGATTCGGATTAGTTTTCTCCATGACAGTGGAATGTGAATCATTTTACACATTTCCTCATCTGAGGACCTTTGTAGCTCGGCAGATACGAGTATTATACCGTCCGGACCAGCAGAGTTGTATGGTTTGAAGCTATGTAGCTCCTAAAGCAGCTTGTCTCTTGTAATCAGACCGTGAATTTCAGTCACGGTTACAGTGGTCCTGTTGTGGTTGCTACTGGGCGCGAATAGGGAGCTTCCAGGAAAGTAGGTGTCCAGTAGCAGGTTGAGTGATTCATCACTTGAGGTTGTCCAAGAGCAATCGGTTTTTTTTTCTCAAACAGCATCATAGGATTTTTCTTAACCTGTTTCTGTTTTCTGTTATTTGGTCACAGAATGACCTCCAGGATTGTCGCTTCGCTTTCCTCAGTTCTTTTTTTGTATATTTTTGCCAGGTTGAGAAGTTTTCTGCAGACGTTTCTAAGCGGTCAAAGTGCTGATGTCCGCCAGTGTGGCTTTTTCTTGAACAATAGGGCATAATAGCAGCCATAGCCTGATTGAGAGCCAGGGTGAATTCCTTGTTCAGAAGATAGCGTTTCTGATAGTATTTCTCTGTATTCAGTTTTCCAATAATTTCGGAATGCTGGTTGACTGGAAGGAGCATCACTCAGGCTGAATAATATCCGAAAGTAGTATGTCATTATGGCGACCCAACCGGCCTTGATATCTTCCTTCCACGCTCTTTATATCCTAGTGGAGCCGATCGACAAATTCTTCACTGTAATCACACAGGTTGTCTGAAATGTATCCAAATAGCTATGCAAATAATGTAATTTTATACTGAAAATGCCTGCCGGTTTCTGAAAATTCACAAGCAATTTGACGACTATTTCGGAATAATTTGCCGCTTTGCAGTTCCCCAAAAAGTTTTTGACAACTGATAGGAAGCTTGTCCTTGCTTCCGATTCAACCTACGTCATATGATTTGTAAAATCACTGTTGTTTATAAAACTACGGATTTGTGACCCATCAAAGATGACTGCTTTAAATTTATCGGTACTGAGGCCAGGAAACGATTGACAAATATAAAGGTAATCGCCATTCTTATTTCAATCTGTCACAAACTGGTTGAAAATTTATTTTATGTGTATTTAGTGTGACCATCTTGCTGGCCCAATAGAAATTTACCATTTATAACTCTGCACAAACTGACCATTTTCTGAAATTTTCTCTAAAGCAAGTTTGATATTTTCATACTTTTCCTGAAGTTTCATTGAATGACCTATCCGAATCGAAGCTAATTTGTTTCCATTATGCAGCAACACACATTTCGAACTATCGAAATACTGAAAGGCGCATTAAATTTCAAACCCCAGGAATATCTCCACAATATACGATATCATTGTTCTCGGTAAAAATCCCACTCACTAATCCTTTACCATGTTATTGACACGTCAGTCTGAAATCACTCTCGAATCAAGTCGTTTCGTTCGCCTTTAGAGATTCACTTTCGCTGGCACTGTGTATCTAACATTTCAGAATCATCACTGTCCACGTTTGATAAGACAGCAAATATCGGAACAGGCAAGTTTTCACTATGCAGCATATTATATTTGGATAAGACCATGAGCGCTTTTTGTATTCGTTCATGCCTCTTACTTTCAATGCACAAAATTTGCAATCATCCTTGCCTCCAATAATGAAGTGACTTTCCTGTTGTCCCAGTTTTCTTCCCAAGATATATTTGAAAGGCTTCTTTTGCTAAAATTGTTTATATTTATTCTGTGGCAACTCTGTAAATACTCAAAAACTAGAAAGGAGAAACTGGCTGCCGGGGAGGAGGAGTTTTTTTTTAAATAAAGAAGTCAGTTGAAGTCTGACCGCGCATTAAATCGGTTGTGTTTTATTTTTGTCTCAGAGTCTTACAAAATCAGAAGTGGGATACACCCAGAAATTAACTAAATAACATAATAATTATATAATTATATATTAATTGAATAAAGAAAGAAAAAAAAAACAAACGAGTGTGCATAAAAAAAAACAGTGGCACAAAAGAAAACTTTAATAACCTCAAAGATCTTTTGGCTGAGTTTTCTGGAGAAGAAGATTGTTTTTCCCATTGGGAGAGACAACTCCAAAATTTAATATCGGCTTATGACCTCGATGAGAAGAATATTCGTGTACTTATCTCGTGCCGGTTGAAGGGAAAGGCACTTAAATGGTTTCACTCGAAATCAAATTTGTTGGACATACCAACCAAAGAATTATTGATGGACATGAAGGAAATGTTTGGCGGACATACCAGTCGTTTAACGCTGAAAAGGGCAGTAGAATCAAGGAAATGGTTGGTTGGCGAAACATTCCAGAACTATTTCCACGAAAAAACTATATTGGCCAACAAATTATCGATGGAGGAAGACGAGCTCCTCGAGTGTCTCATTGATGGGATACCTGACCCATACTTATGCTCACTTTCGCTCCAAACATCAGCTCTTGGAGGCGTTCAGTAAGATCCATTTGGCTAAGGAGAAGACAGCAGTTCGAAGTACATCGCAAGCAGCAGTCACCGGGGATCCACCTAAGATCATCAGATGCTATAACTGCAATTCCGTAGGGCACATGGCTGGAGAGTGCCTCAAGGGGAAACGTGAACCGGAGCTTGTTACGTGTGTGCTGAAATGGGACATCTTGCAGCCAAATGCCCAAGAAGGAAGATTGCACGACAGATCCTTCACGTCGGGGAGGAATAATTCGAATACGTAAGAGAATTATATTGCACTTTTTCCAATAATGATAATAAATGTAATATTATATTAGGAACATTGATAGATACCGGCAGCCCAGTCAGTTTAGTCAGACAGAAGTTTGTACCACCTTTTTTTATAATGAACTGTGAAAAGAATAATTTATGTTTTTTTGGAATAAATAAAAGTCGACTTTCCATAATTGGGAATGTAAATTGTACTGTTTTATTTGAGAGGAACGAAATAAAATTAAATTTACTGGTAGTGTCAGATCATACAATGAATTGTTCCATGATACTAGGGCGAGATTTTTTGAAGAAAGCTAGTTTAGGTATGAAAAAAAATGGAAAGAAATGATGAAAGTATTGAAGAGTGTATGGAATTAATGAATATTGAAATAGATGACTGTAAAAATGATAATGAAAATGACGAGAGTAATCATATGGGAGATGTTAAATTAAATAAAGAAGTAGATTTGATAAATAATGATAGTATAACATTTGCAACAAAAAAATTATTTTCTAAAGTGTTTAAGGAAGACTATTTGTACTGTACACGTCCCGATGTGCCTGAAATTAAGTGTCAAATGAGATTAGTTCTAAGTGATGAAAAACCCTTCCACTGTCCTCCGCGAAGAATGTCGTATTATGAGAAGCAACAGGTACAGGTTATCTTGGATGATCTACTCGAACAAGGGGTAATTCAATCAAGTAGATCAGAATATGTATCACCAGTAGTACTAGTGAAGAAAAAGACAGGTGAAATTAGATTATCCATAGACTATCGGAATCTAAATAAGGTAACACGGAAAGACAATTATCCAATTCCCCCAATAGACGATCTTTTAGATGGGCTAGCCAATAAAAAGATATTTACATTATTGGACCTAAAGAGTGCGTTCCATCATGTTGAAATGAATAAAGACTCTGTAAAGTACACTGCCTTTGTTACTCCCATGGGCCAGTATGAGTATCTCAAAATGCCTTTTGGATTGAGGAATGCTCCTTCTGAATTTCAGCGGTATGTTAACAGGATATTCGAAGATTTTTTAAGGAAAGGGAAAGTTAAGATCTATATCGACGACATAATGATTGCCACAGAGTCAGAAGAGGAACATTTAGAGATAGTGAAAGAAGTTTTCAGAAGGTTGGTTAGTAACAAACTACAATTAAGGTTAGATAAGTGCCAGTTCATGGTATCCCAGATACGTTATCTTGGTTATTTGATTACAAAAGAAGGCATTAAGCCAGATTCGAAAGGTGTTGAGTCTGTAACATTCTTTCCGATACCGCAAAATGTAAAGACAGTACACAGCTTTCTGGGGCTATGCTCCTACTTTAGGAGGTTCGTTAAAGATTTTTCACTTATAGCCCAACCCCTATACGCCCTGATTAAAAAGGATACTGTTTTCAAATTTGGCGAGAAAGAACTTAATTGCTTTGAAATATTAAAGCAGAAGTTAATTGAATCGCCTGTATTGGCAATTTATGACCCCAGAGACGAAATTGAACTGCACTGCGATGCGAGTGCCCTCGGATTCGGAGCCATACTATTGCAAAAGAAGGCAGATGTAAAGCTCCATCCGATTTTCTATTTCTCCAAAAGAACAACCGATTGTGAATCAAAGTACCATAGCTTCGAGCTTGAAACATTGGCAATTATTTACGCTTTGAAAAGATTTAGAGTTTACCTTCACGGTTTTAAATTTAAGATAGTTACGGACTGCAATTCTTTGACATTGACATTAAATAAAAGGGAAGTTAACCCGAGAATAGCAAGATGGGCATTAGAATTGCAAAATTTCGATTACACTTTGGAGCACCGTAGTGGCTCAAAAATGCAACATGTAGACGCTCTAAGCCGGATCTCGAACGTTTTAGTTCTTGAGGAAAACACATTTGAACAGAATTTGTCGATTCAACAAAACAATGATCAAACGATAAAGGGAATTAAAGAGCGACTAGAAAAAGCAGAGAATAGTTTCTATGAAATGCGTAATGGGCTGGTTTACAAAAAGATAGGACAACAAATTTTGTTTTATGTACCAAAAGATATGGAGACGAATGTGATCCGTATGTATCACGACGAAATGGGGCATATGGGCCATGATAAAGTCTTGAACGGAATACTGAAAACCTACTGGTTTCCTAAAATGAGGGAAAAAATAAAAATACATATAGAGAATTGCCTAAAATGCATCGCCTTCTCTTCGAAGTCTGGAAAACATGAAGGTTTCCTTCATAGTATACCAAAAGGGAACGTGCCATTCGAAATGGTACATGTTGACCATTTTGGCCCAGTATCACTGAGAAATGGAAAAAAGAAATACGTGTTTTTGATAATTGACGCCTTTACAAAGTATGTTCGACTGTATGCAGTACGTACAACAAATACGAAGGAGGTGCTAAGTTGTTTGAAAAATTATTTCCATTCATATAGTCGCCCAAGGGTACTTGTGTCCGATCGTGGAAGTGCATTCACATCAGAAGGTTTTGCAGGTTTTCTCAGAGAAAACAATGTAGCACATGTGAAAATTGTAACAGGATCTCCGCAAGCAAATGGTCAAGTGGAGCGTGTAAACAAAAGTTTGGCACCAATGATAGCGAAGTTGACGAGTGCTGGAAGAATCTCATCGCTAGATGCGGTATTGCCTACCATAGAATTTTCTCTAAACAACACGCTTCATAAGAGTACGGGTGCAACCCCGAGTCAGTTGCTATTTGGAGTACCGCAAAAGGGAGTGGTTATCGATTTTTTCAAGGAATGTTTAGACGAAAGCGCTGAACGCCGAGAAGACAGAGATTTAGTAAAAATGAGAGCAAATGCACAGAGTAAAATATTGAATAGTCAAAAATACAATGAAGAAAAGAAAGATCGTAATAGGGTTCATAAGATATATAGAAAGGGGGACTATGTCATGATAAAGAACTTCATTACCACACCTGGCGCGTGTAGGAAAATAGCTCCGAGGTATAAAGGTCCATACGAAGTTGTAAAAGTCCTACCAAATGATAGATATCTGCTGAGGGATGTGGAAGGCTTCCAGTTGACACAGATCCCATACCAAGGGATATGGGAAGTGGCTAACATCAAACAATGGATAAAAAATTAAATTCTTAGGATAGGCGTAATCGGGACGATTACAAGGTTAGGATGGCCGAATTGTGGCAACTCTGTAAATACTCAAAAACTAGAAAGGAGAAACTGGCTGCCGGGGAGGAGGAGTTTTTTTTAAATAAAGAAGTCAGTTGAAGTCTGACCGCGCATTAAATTGGTTGTGTTTTATTTTTGTCTCAGAGTCTTACAATTCGTTGTTTTTGTCGACAAGATTTACCACATATATAACAGAAATGATCCAGAATATTAAAAAAAAAAAACTTCCATGGAGAAGTCATCTTTCTTTTTGCTATAATAACACTCAATATGACAAGTTAATGAACGAACAGTTAGTTTTACCAATTGGAACTGATGAGCCAGATTCTATAAGTGAAATGCTCAAAGAACAACAAACATTTGTCAGGACTTAACATATGTAGAATCAAACACGTTAACGAGGACAGATAAGTAAAAAATCTTCTGCAATAATATCGAGAAGAGTCTCGTACTCTACTAGCCATACAGCGATACAGATGTCTTCTTTGTTGAGTCCGAGGAGGGTACGCGTTCTCCTGCTGTCTAGGTGTGGCCAAAGGGAGCGTGAGATGACACAGACGCTCATGGAGATACATATATGCATTTTTGAATCGTTCTATTGGTATACTCTTAGATTCCATTTTGCGCTTCAGGGTGTGCCTCTATGCACAGAGGCACTCTCTCTAGCAAACTCATCTGCTTTCTCATTCCCTTTCCATTTTGCGAGTCCAGGTACCAGATATTCAGATATCCACTTGGTGAGATTCGCACACTCTACTTAGAGTTTGTCGACATTTTTCTAACTCTATTGATTTGGTGGTTTCACTTGCCAAGATAGAGATCTCTGAGGGATCAAGTTCCATGAGTAGTACAACCTGTACAGCTTTACGAATACCGAATGTTTCTGAATGAAAAGTGCTACATTCGTACGGAATGTTGGTTCTGTAGCATTGCACAGTAGACTCCAGCTCCAGCACCTTTTTCCATTTTGAAGCCGTCCGTGTAGAGACAGTGATGGATGACCAGTCATATCTACCAGGAAATGATGTGGAGAAACTCTTATCCAAGTCCACGCTTGGCACGATATAGTTACTACACTTCGTCAGTTTTGATGTTTCGTACTCCTGTATTAGAGACGCTTGTAATAAATTGCTTGTAATACCTCCAGAGCAGCATTGAGGAGTGGACCTCAACTCTTCTGTTACTGCAACACGCTCTAGCCTTTGAATTTGTATGCGTATTTTGAGATAACTAGTTTTTTCCGCGATTTTTCACCATTCCAACGCACCATAGGTAAGCATGGATTGAATTATGGTCATGTATCATCATTAGTCGTCAACGTCTACCAACGGTTCTTTGGCATATATAGAATACTCCTAATGCTCTTTTTGGTTCTTTCTTCGATGTTACGCTTTTAACTGAGCTTACTGTCCAGGAAGATTAAACTTTTCTATTTTTCTTGTGAACCGAACTAGTGCGGTTGAATGCGTATGAGATTTCAATACACCAAAATCTTAGGCAAAAAATACTACAATGTCCCAAATGTAGTAACGATTTTTAGTCGTGCGCCAAAAATATTAGAAATTTTGCATTATCCTCCACCCCAACTCTCATTTATAATCACATTCAAGTTTTCAACTCTTTGGATAATGCCAATCTGCTTGCTACACACTTTGCGGCCTGCTCAGCATTTTCAGATTGTGCTTTGTCGACGCCTACACTTGAGTGCATCGAATCTTCAATGGGATGAGTCCACTTTCACTCTCATGTAGTCTCAAAAGTTCTTAAAGATCTTAACATTAACATACCCGCTGGTCCAGATGGTATGCTATTCCATCGATCCTACTTTATAGGAATCCTTCAGCGCAGATTGAAAACAGCATTTGTCCGGCCCGCCCCTGAAAAAAAACGAATCTTCTTGGAAAGGAGTTTGGCATCAGGCTCTTTTGTCTGAAATGGGTACATTTGGGATTGATGATCTCCTACTTCTAATTCAATAAATTAGTTTCTGCATTTCATTATTGTTCCCAGACTCAAGTTCCTTCTCTTTGGCTGTAGAATGGGAACAGCACCATATATTACGCTCATTAAATTCCGATAACAGCATAACTAATTGGGGAACCACCAACAGAGTAGAATTGTATGCCTCAATGCTGCGTGCTGTCTGCATGCTTATGTGGGAACGACCACATAGCCAATGACATCAAAAATGCTGCGAAATATTTAGGATTCCTCAGAGATGTAAGAAGAAATATTTCACTCGCTCTGATCTGGCCGCAATATATAATATAAGGCATTCATCTGCAAACAATTGTGGTACAATTCCCACATCTGCACACCTAGATAGGATTCAAAACAGTGCGATAAAACTCAGACTATGGACACCCTCGAACACCGACGTAATGTCTCGTGTCTTACTCTGTTCAATCGTTATTTTCACCATCAGTACTCCAATAAGATTACCAGTAGCATTGGGCCCCTTCAAACCTTCAGCCGTAACACCTGTCTCGCTACGAATGCTCATCAGTTTATTCTCAAGCCCTCTATCGGAAGTACTTTGAAATATGGTGATTTTTCCTAAGGCTTACTACTCGTTTCTGGAATGCCCCTGTAGAGCTCCTTATTTCCTCTTTCAACTTAACCCCAACCACCCATATTATTCCTTCTCAACCTTCTACGCCACCAAACCCAGCTAGCAACCCAATTCCCAACTTCGACCTTAAAACTGGAGCTAAGTACCCTAACTTCATTAACTCCCATACCTTAAACCCCACATCTCATCCCTCGACCAACTCCATATCCAATCATTTATCTCTATCTCCCTCCTCCAATGCTCCTATTCTTGATCCCCCTTTTCCCCCCACTGTTAAACTAACACAGCAAACCAATGGCACTACAGAAAGTCGATATGCTCTCTCTAGGCTCAGAGAAAGAAAGACATATGAAAACACTCGTCTCTTTTTAGCCTATCTACACCACAAATCTGACTCGGTCTGCTATGAAGGGAAAACCAAAACCAGCGTCATGGTTTCCATCTAGCAGGAAGGCCTCCCTACCTACCCTATCAGTCTCAGGAACCTTTATGTCAGGTACCACGAGATTTTTAACATGTCCCCTCAGAAAGTAGCAGACGACCTCGCTGCATTCGGCAACTATGTTCAGTCTAAACGAGTATCACACCTACAGCGGAGCCGAGCCGACCACGACAAATTTTTTCGTCCATAACGTGCCTCCCTTGCCAGCGCTTAAACCATCCTGCCTCACACCTCCACCCCACAACATCCCTCTTACATTTTACTACCAGAATGTAAGAGGTCTTCGCTCTAAAGCCAATGCTGTCCTACGTCAATCGCATGCTGTTCCCTTTGATATTTACGCCTTGACCGAAACCAATTTGATTCCCGACATAAAGAACCAGGAATTGTTCCCTCCTACTTTTAATGTTTTCCGCGACGACGATCGTACCTGCATAAACAAAGATTCAGACCCTATTGATGATATCCTTATTTTCGGCGACCATAATCTTCCTCAGCTACAGTGGACTCGATCAGATGATCAATTGTTTTTCATCGCTTCAAACGCCAACTCAGCTAAGGAATGTCTCTTCTTAGATCGTTTAACAGACTCAAGTCTATGCCAAGTCAGTGGTATATCCAATTATATGGGCAGGCAATTAGCACTTATTTTCACAACAGATCCAATTAACTCCTCAGTCTCACTTTGTCCCCTATCTCTCTCAACAATCGATAACTACCATCCCCCTTTTCTACTTTCATTTTTTCATAACTCTTCATTCCAGTCCACTCCCCCCACAACTCTCTCATCACGCGACTTTCATAAAGCAAACTTTCACAAAACCAGTGAATATCTCAGCAGATCCCTCTTTAACTTTCACAACCTAAGTTCAAATGATGACTTATCCATTTTTTATAAAGAAATATTTAATTCTTTTTCCCTTTATGTTCCGTTTTCCCGCCTTAAAACATCATGCAAGCTTCGTTCCTTACGAAATCAGAGAAATAAGTTATGGGCTGTTTTTCTGCTATCTTGGTGCTTATCTTCATTTCACCGAACTTTATGATTCCCTTTACCAGCGCTACCTTAACAATGCGCAAGTCAACCTTATAAACCACCCTAAGTCCTTTTTCCAATTTGTTAACTACAGAAGAAAGTCCGATGGTTACCCTCCTTCCCTCTCTTTCAACAACAGGTCATCAACCGACCCACTCACCATATCCAACCTATTTGCCACCTTTTTTAAACAATCCTTCACCAACGACTCCTTTGTACCAGATCCTAACTTCTCCAATGGCCCACTTCTCTCTCATATTTCCTCAGGCTTGGAAATCCTCCTTCATAACCCCGATCCACAAGAAAGGATCAAAGAATGAAATAACCAACTATCGTCCCATCGCTAAATTCTCCCATATACCCAAACTCTTCGAAAGTATTTTGTATGAAGCTCTAAGCTTCCAGTGCAAATCACTTGTTTCCCCTAGACAACATGGCTTCTTAAAGGGTAGGTCAACCACCACAAATCTCGTTGAATTCGTATCCTTTGCCCTCTCTGCCCTAGAGAATGGCAATGAAGTCGATGTAGTTGCAACCGATTTTAGCAAAGCCTTCGATAAAATCTCTCATCGGTTAATTATCTTTAAATTGTCTGCCCTCGGCTTTGAACGCATATTGTTAAAATGGATATCCTCTTACCTCGAAAACCGTTTTTACAGTGTTCGTTTTAGGTCAGCCCAGTCCGCTCCATTTTTGGCCACTTCTGGAGTTCCAAGGCAGCCATCTTCGTCCCCTTCTTTTTATATTAACCATAAATGATCTCGATATGATAACACTCGTCTGTCTCCCTTTATGCCGACGATACCAAATTTTTCAAAACCATTTCCTCTCCCCATGGCTCTTTCCTCCTTCAACAAGATGTTGATAGTTTTTCGATCTGGTGCCTCAAAAATTCTTTGGAACTTAATATCGCCAAATGCCAATCCATCACTTTCTCACATAAGCGGAACCAATCTCCTCCTCGACTCTATCTTCTCCATAACCAACCTATCTCCTCCGTACAGTCTCTTCGCGACCACGGCATTTTGTGAGACAGCGAGCTCAACTTCCGTTTACATATGGATGAGATAATCCTCAAAGCCAACTCTGCACTAGGTTTTGTAAAACGGTGGTCCAAAGAATTCACCAACCCATACGTGACCAGGTCCCTCTATATTACCTTTGTTCGCCCCCTCCTAGAGTACGCCAGTCAAGTATCGTGTTCATATCTCGAGAATTGAAAGCATTCAGCGTCGTTTTCTTCGATTTGCTCTTCGAGGTATGCCCTGGGACGATCCTTTTAATCTGCCCCCCTATCAAAATCGTCTCAACCTTATCAACTTAAACACCCTCGAAGATCGCAGAGATGCAGCAGACTTTCTCTTCATTCATCGACTCCTTTCAGGTCACGTTGAATGCGCGTCCCTTCACAACTCCATTTTCCTCAACACTAACCCTCGTAATCTACGTACCCCTCGACTCTTCTATCTACCAACCCACCACACCTCCTATGGCGCGAACGAACCAATCTCCCGTATGCTACGTCAAATCAACTCAAACCCTACCGTCTTTGACTTTCACCGCACCACTTCCTACCTCAAATCTGTTCTCCTTCACCACTCCAACCAACCTTAGTTTTAAGTTTGTCTTTAGTCAGTCTCTGAAAGAACCTGTTAAGTGAAAATGTGATTTTGTGATTTTGTGTAATATAAACTTGTTTGACTTAAAATAAGTCTTAAGGTGGAATTATCAGGTATATCGTAGAGTGAACTTCATGACCTGAAACGTCATTGTAAAGACTGAATTACTCAGAAATTAGAAAATATTTATTTAGAAATAATTAAAACATACGAATATTCGCTGATTGTAAGCCAAATCAAAATGAAAAGTCGCAGTTCTGGCTATAACTCAGATACAGAGCAAAACAAGCAGAAGGATGATTTAAGTCTACTCAGAAAGCCTATTCATACAGCGTTCTCGGGATTTCTCGAAGCCAAAAAGGCATACGAAAATGGAACTGACGAGATAAGAAGACTGCTGGCACGCGAATGCGATGTAATATATGAGTGTAACACATGTCGCAATCTTTTTAGAAGTCTAACAAATTTTATAAGTCATAAGCGAGTCTATTGCCGAAATTCGGTTAATCACTTCACGGGTAGTTTTAACCCCAATCGGAACGGTTTCATTGATCAAGATGTATCAACCATCATACAAGCCGAACAAGAGTTTGTTAAAAAAGGAACCACGTCATCATCATATTCAAAAGATAATATGAATGCTAACAAAGATCTAAGTAGCATAATTGAGCGTTTATTGAAACGTGAGCAAAACAATCGTCTCATGAAACTCACTGATTTCTATGATCAAGTGAGCAACAAACTAACACAAGATGAAATTTTACAGCAGAAACATGTATTGCAACTGGATCGAGTACCAAATAGTAATATTGCTGTTTATCAAACGGTTAAGAAAGACCAAAGTGACAATATAAAAACAGAAGTTACAGAAGTTCATGACATGTTGAAGAATACCAAAACTGTTGTGGGATCCGATGGAAAGGTCATCTCTAATCAAACCCCAATTAGTACTGAAATCAAAATAGAGCCAATTGATGAATTGTGCAGCAGTGAGAGAATCGAACAACCACAGGTCGATTAAACCAAAGATATAAGCTGTGAAATATATAAATTACATTTTGGCACGGAAAAAACCCTTAAGTTACACATTCAAACAAAACATATCTCGTCGACATTTGTTTTCCAATGCCCATTTTGTTCACTTACGTTTTTTCAACCAGGAGCAGTTATTCGCCATCTGAGTAATGATCACAAAAAATCTAATCGTAAAATCCGCATGATGCGTGAAACCATTTATAAACGTCGAATCCGCATAGATGAAGTACAAACTAAGGGTCCAAGTCGTGAACTAGCTCGTCTGCAAACCGATAAAGAACGTCGAGATGCAGAAAACAAAGCATGGTTAGACAATATAGAGCGTGCAGATAACTCCCCAATGTGCACCTATTGCGGAAAAACATTTGAGCGACGAGCTGTGCTTAATACTCACTTAAATAATTGCCAAATGAAGAACAAGATAACAAAAAAAAAAAAAAAAAAAAATTTACTTTTTAAGTTATAGCTTGTATTAAGCCGAATAAATGGGGGCATTCGCCCCCACCAAAATTAAATTAAATTCCTAGTCATTATAACCTGCAAACATTTAAAACCAACGTGCGTCGTACCTCTCTTTCTCCCTAATTTTCCTTCGTCCGCGCTGTGTACAAGCAATTTAAGAGTACTCAAATCCCCTGGGCGAGCGCAGATTACAAAAGAAAAGCCACAGATTTATTGATCCACCCTCCATACTAATAGCGAAAATGTGATCTATCGTAGAAAATCTGGCCTCACAAAGAGAATTACAGCATATTTCTCATAGCCTTGAGGATTTGATGCCAAGAACGTTGGATGCAGTGTATACATTGCTTGCTACTAATTTAGATTTTATTCCAAATTTAGATTATTCCTGTAATTTTCTCTATATTCTATGCTATACCTATACATGAACCTTCATTTATTTTTGATAGTATTAAAAAATATTCCAGTAACACACTTATTTTATCTTACATCCGAGTACACGTTAACAGTGTTTTCAAAGCTATCAGCAAGAGACACTCTAAAATAAATAAAAATCTCTGACACTCCTGGCACAACAACCTGACAGGATATTATGCCTGATAAATTCATTTGATAGTGAATTATTGTGCGGAAGCACCAAAATTAAATTTAAACTGCGTACACTGTCAACTGTCCGCATTTAGATTCGTATCTTCTCAACCAAGCAAAACTCACAGCATCAACAAAGTTATACTCTTCTGAAACATCCAGACACACTCCAAAATAACGTAAATACACAGATGTACCTACATACATACACAGATAGGTAGATACCCAGTGAGAGTCAATGGTATTAGCCAAACATACAATTAAGTCATTCAGGAGAATTGTGGTATAATAGTTTAATTTCCTTGTGCCATCCGCAGTAATTATTCACAAATAATTAATCCAACGCGAGCGCCCATTCTCATTTTCATCTCCCAACAGAGCATAGGGCAATGCCTGAAATGTCTATGACTACGACTACGTAGTAATGGTTATGACTATATACTTACAATAGCTGTGGCGCTTGCAAATAACCTATGAGCACGTAAAGTGTTCCCAGCTAATGATTTATTCACTCAAAATAAACCATCTAAAGGGACATACCATACTCTCAATAGGGAGAACAACCAAGGTACACAGTCCTGAGTTGTCAGTCCTCAGTCCTCAGTCCACACCATTATTACAAAGCATCATGTTCCTGTTTCTGTCTCTGTAACTTTTGCTTTTGCTTTAAATGTCGATGTTATTCTTGTGGAGACAGGCGAGATAAGCTTCAAGTGCCGTTGATAAAAGTATCTGTGAATCCGCTGGGTACTGGAGGTATTCACAGGTGCGTAAATAAAACCGCTAAAATCAAATCACTTATAATCTCCACACAGTTGACAATTTTAACAAGATTCCCAGAGACATTCGCAAATCTCAAATCACAATTTGTAGTCTTCGCTTGGGTGGTTGGTTGCTTTCATTATCATCATCGCCATACTACTCGTATTTCCGTAATTGCTATCAGAGCCAAAAGAGGACTGCCGCCATGTGATACTGGTACAAGAAACTTTTCCTTTCATTTAAAAGCTCTCAGGAGAGACCAAAAAAAAAAAACAAGAAAAGAATGAAAAATAGCAATAGAAACAGAGCTTTACTTGTCAATTAACACACAGAATGAAGCTAACTAACCATACCTCGGCAGGTGTGATGTGAATTGAGAAATCAGAAGCGAGTCGACCGTCGAAAGGGAAAGTTTATACCGTTTATACCGTTGTTGGCGAGTGATTTCTCGAATAGACCATACAAAAGTCATCTTTTCATCTGGCAGAGCAGCGCATAATATGCGTATGTGCGCTTACACGTGTGTGCTTAGTGTTACGTGTTGTTTTAA
This sequence comes from Volucella bombylans, assembly GCA_949129095.1. Lineage (NCBI taxonomy): Eukaryota > Metazoa > Arthropoda > Insecta > Diptera > Syrphidae > Volucella > Volucella bombylans. Next base: position 203,634,995 of record OX422141.1, read on the forward strand.
GAATGCCTCCGAATGAAGGTGTCCGGTGGAGTTCCGTATCTTATTGTAATCAGATGCTAGGCCTGGTGCTAGTATCTAAACTTTTAACGGTTGCTGTTGCGGGCCATATAATCCAAAAGTCGTTATCCACGAGTCCGTCCAATTTGTATGCAACAGAATTAAAAAGTCATTCAGTGTATTCGGTATCCGAACCATTTCCCGTGGTGAATTTCGGATTGACTAACGAATTTCCGAATGGTTGGTAGCTAAGATTTTTGAATTTTCAAATTCCAACTGAATGTTTGTTGATTATTTAAAAAAAAAAATTGTACAATACATATTTGGTTTTGCAGGGTTTTATGGAAAAAATTTTTTAAAGATTAGATTAGCATATAATTCGCATTCGATTCACGAAATGTACCTGTAATATATGTTTGTGAGAATGCCACTGACGGGTGAATGATTCGGTTCATGGCTTATACGATATTATCGCTTAATTTCTTATTTTTGATAGATCGCACGCCAAGTTGTCATCACGCCAGCTTTATGTGTGAACTTCATTTTTATGAAAGTAGTAATTGTTCATTTTATTTTTCGTGTATAATTATTTAAAGCCCCTTCTTAGGCGCAAAGTAAAGTAAGTGTGGGGAAATGGTCTGTTAAGCAAAATGACGGTATTTCTGCAAAGTGTTGCTTTATCGACGGTATTGTTGGCGATGTAAAATCATTAATAATTTTGCTCATTTCATATTACGACCGCGTTGATAATTTTGCTCCGCCATCTTAACAAAATACAAATGCTTCTATCTTTACCCTTAATTCACAGAGAGTTGATATGGTAGAATAACAATCGTTTATAGATTTGTTGTCCAATGCAATGGGCATCTCAACATGTACTCGTACATGTACATTGTAGTAGGTCGTTTGTGTACCCTTAAAGTGATGAATTTTCGGCTGAAGCGGCTGTCGGTTGATGGCAACCACCACCGCCAAGGTAAGATGTATCGTGTGTATGTCTGACAAAAACAAAAAAAAAACTTAATTCCCTAACATTCATGGATATTCAAGGCCATTGCTCTACGTCAATCCATTAATGCCAAACAGGACTTGTGTTGGAGCCACAAATTCTTTCCTTGGCATGAGTCGAGGCCGATCAAAAACCTCTTGCTGGTCTTAAGATATCAGCACCCAGTACTTATTGTAACCCTACATCGGGTCGAAACTAACTGGAAAACTTTTCTTGCGACTTGAGGTTTACAACACAGCCACCATGGCGCTCGAACTAAGGGGCCTACATCTGAAGTGCAGGGGGCTCTTGACTCCCACGATATCGTGATTTAAGTCCGAGTATGGACGACCGGTGGTGCTGCTACCTACGGGTCCTATGACCGGCAGCTTGTAGCTGGACAAATCGTAACAACCTTCAGAGGCGTCAAGTTCAGAAAACCGTTACAAAAAGACCAGTAATTTGCACTGCCTGCCTTGATAATTGGACCCACGCCAGGGTGAGACACGAGCCTCTTAACTCTACTATTAGCAGTTATTGCCTTGCCAGGTCTCCTATTCTTCACTGATGTTCGCGTAAGCCCCGGCAGGAGCCATACCTGGTAATTTATTTTCCGCTAAGGAATTTCAGTCGTGGCATTTGTAACGTCTACGTAGGATTTTTATGTCGGCGCAATATTGAGAATACTATCTGGGGTGGATTTTCCGGCTGCCTTAAGTCATTGTTAATGCTGTTTGTTCAATTTTAGGAGACCGTGTCAACAGCTTCATTTCGGTTTTACTTATTTTATGTTGGCTTCGAAAACATCTGCTTTTTTAAGTCGAGTTTTTAAGCTCGATTTCATTTTGATTTATCTAATTAATCTAACTAATGTTTTCCTATGAAATAAAACTTGATTTTTATTTTATTAACAACACTAGCTTACAAGTTTACACGAAAAATGTATATTTGCAGAGAGGTGATTTTTCTTATGGATTTTCTATCGGTAAGTTCGAAAACCAAGGTTAAAACTTTTTCTATGGAATAGTTTTTCAGAAAGTGTGTTTTTTTTGTTACATTTTTCAAATTCTTTTTGCCTTAAAAGTCATATCTCGAGCTAGGAAAAATTCAGGAAGTGTTGGATCTCGATTTGTTTACTCAATCGTTAATAACTTTGTCATTTTTCGCTTGATTTTCTTCTAGTTTATCAAATGACCTACACAACTTCTCTTGCACATTTTGATAAAATTGTACGTCACATTTTCAAACATTTTCGGCTCTATTTCATAGATAAAAGCACGGATGTTGGCTTTGAGTGCTTCAACTAGCTAAGCTTGTCCTTTACACAGCCCTGAAGAAAGCAGTCAACGGGATAAATTGCATGTTACCGGCGGCCAATCACAATTTCGAAAAGTGACTCAGGAATGGACTTGCTACGTACTCGTATAGTATAATATGTGGGGCACATCGCAGTCTTTTTGGAAATATACATCACATACATCCATAGGTACATTTAAGTTCGTGCCATAAGAGTTGATTGATTATATTGATCACGAGAATAGCCACATGTAATTCATTTTTGAAAAAATGAGGTGAAGTTCTCAAAAACCGCACCAAACAGTGGAATGTTGTGGATAGAGGGGCTTCTCAGCCATCATTGTTTGATTTCCTTTCTTTTTTTTGCTCAAATGTACTTGTTTACAGAGTTTTGAAGCGAATTTTCACATTTCAACACGTTGTTCAAGCATATATCATTCCATTTTTACTATATACAGGGTATTCCATTAAGAGCTGTACTTTTTTTTTTAATGTAAACTCACCCTTAATCATGTGTTTTTTGGTGGACTGTCATTACTTATTTTCCTTGTCATTGTTTATCATTTGGTCATGGTTCAGTATTAGAATGAGCAAAGTTTACAAATTATTAAAAAAATTTGCCAAAATTCAAAGTCGGTGTCCTCAAGTTTAAGAGCGCTAACGCCAATTTTCGATCATTACTCGTATAATCGCGCCACCCAACTCATAATTAAGTGCAAAATTTCGAGTCTACATCTTGGCTGCTTAATGTTCCGGCGCCAGTAAGAGAAAGAAATGCAAAGGGTGCTGGAAATGTTGAGGTCATAAGTGCCGCCCCACCCCATCTGCAGCCGCCTCTTCTTACGACTTTCATAAAGCGAATTTCCGCAAAATTAACGCATATCTTAGTAAATGTTCTTTTGATTTCGCCAATATGCCCCTAAAAAGTGCTCTCTCTATTTTCTACAGAGAATTATTCAATTCTATTTCTCTCTATGTCCACTTTTCGCTCAATAAAACCCCTTCTACGAGTCTACCGTGGTATAATCGTAAACTTCGCTCTTTTCGTAACAAGAGAAACAAATTATGGGCAGTTTTCCTCCGATCCAAATCTTTAGCTGACTATTCAAACTATCTCGGGTCATACCTTCAATTCGATCAGCTTTATAACGTTCTCTATCAGTGACACCTGGATAGTGTGCAATCAAGGCTTATGAACGATCCTAAGTCTTTCTACAAATTCGTTAACTAACTGACGGTTATCCCTCTCATACGAAAACATATCATCAACCGATCCGCATACCATAGCCAACTTTTTTGCTGCTTTCTTTAAGCAATCTTTTGCCGATAATGCCTTCGTACCGGATACCTCTTATTTCAAATACCTTCTTAACTTCCGCATTGGCACCTCTATTTCTCAAAGTTTTGATCATACAGTGATTGAAAATAAATTAAGACAACTTAATGATGAATACTTACCCGGCCCAGATGGCCTTCCATCCATATTTCTTCAAAAGTGTTCCTCAACTCTTTCTCGCCCTCGTGCAAACCTCTTCCGATTATCGATCTCTCAAGGTGAATTTCCACAGATATGGAAGTCTTATTTCATAACACCGATACACAAAAAGGGATTAAGGAGCGAATTACCGTCCTATACTCGTAGCTAAACTTTCCCATATACCCAAACTCCTCGAAAGCATTTTGTATGAACGTATGGCTTCCAGTGCAAATCTTTTATTTCCCCCAATCAACACGGCTTTCTTAAGGGTAGATCAACTACCACTAACCTCGTAGAATTCGTGTCCTTTGTTCTCTCAGCCTTAGAATGTGGTAAAATAGTTGACGTTATAACAACTGATTTCAGTAAGGCTTTTGACAAGATATCTCATCAACTAATCCTGTTCAAATTGTCCGTCCTGTGCTTTAAACCCATTTTGCTTAAATGGATATCTTCTTAACTGGATAACTGTTTCTATAGTGTTCGTTTCAGGTCTGTCCGATCGGCCCCTTTCTTGGCCACTTCTGGTGTTCCTCAAGGTAGTCACCTAGGTCCACTCCTCTTCAACCTAACTATTAACGATCTTGAAAGGGTCATTCTCCACTCAACACTTTCTGTCTATGCTGACGATACCAAATTTTGTAAACCCGTCTCCTCACAACACGACTCCAGGCTCCTTCAAATAGATCTAAATAGTTTTTCCACCTGGTGCATCAAGAACTGCTTAGAACTCAATGTCACCAAATGTCAATTGTTTACCTCTTCACGTAAGTGCAACAAGTCTACTTCTCGAATTTACGTTCTCCACGGTCAACCTATATCCCTCGTTGAGTCTATCCACGACCTTGGCATATTATGCGACAGGGAGCTTAATTACCGCCCGCATATTGATGAGATAATTACTAAAGCAAACTCATTACTTGGCTTCGTTAAAAGATGGTCCAAAGAATTCTGCAACCCGTACGTGACTAGATCGTTCGTCCCCTTCTCGAGTACGCTAGCCAAACTTTTAACGAGTACATATATCTCGTATTGAGAGGATCCATCGTCGTTTTCTTCGATTTGTTCTTCGAGGTCTACCTTGAAATGATCCTCTAATCTTACCTCCCTACCGAGACCGTCTCAAACTCATTAACCTGAATAAGGGACGCAGCAGATATTCTCTTCATTCACCAACTCCTCTCAGGCTCCGTCGATTGTCTCTTTGCAACTCCATTTTCTTTAACACTAACCCTCGTAATCTACGTTGCCCCCGTTTCTTTTATCTACCTATCCACCGCACCACATACGGCTCTAACGAACCAATCTCCCGTATGCTGCGTAAGGTAAACTCCAACCTTTTCGTTTTCGATTTTAATCGCAACACTCTCTCCCTCAAATTCGATCTCCTTCACCATCCTTAGCTTTTAGCCCTAGTAATAAGTTCTACTAATATATATTATTAGTTTAAGTTACAGTTTGTAAGCTTGTATTAAGCAAAATAAATGGGGGCATAAGCCCCCGCCAAAAAAAAAACAGCAACCCGAGCCAATCCATTCCACGCCGTTCGCAGGAATTGGACGTCGCTCAAATAACATTGCATCTTGGCTACACCTGTATAAGATCGAATCGACTCAAGAACTAAAGCCAGATGACTATTTGAAGCGTGGAACTTTCTCAAATTAGTCTGTGGAAATGGTTACAACCTATTCGGAATTTCATCGCAAAATCATCTTCAGCGATGAAGCTCATTTCTGGCTAAATGGCTTTGTCTAGAAACAAAATATGTCACTACATCCACAGAAATTGACTGTTTGGTGTGGTTTTCATGGCGGCGGTCATTGAGCCGTCTTTTCTCGTTGGTGATAATGGCCGCGACATTAGAGTTCATGAAAATTCCGTTCAAGAGATTATTAGTACCCCTAATATGTTTGCACACAGCCCGGGCGAACGTTGGAACGTTGTTTTTGGCCGCAATGGCGTGCACTCTAGATAGGTGAGATATTGCGTGCACTTACCACACAGCAGGCCAAACAATAGAGCTATGAAGTCAAAGTTTGGTGCTATCTCAAGAAATAGACTAGCCAAATGGCCGCCACTTCTGGACTTTTTTCTTTGGGGCTACGTCAAGTAAATGGTTTATACCAGTAAACTAGAGACGTTAGACATTAGACGCTGATGGTTTGAGACATTAGATTGTGGAAGAGTTGTAGAAAATTTCTTTAACGAATCGATCGTTGAAAGCGCGTTTGTGGTGGACATATGAATGAAGTCGAGCTCCATTCATAATGATATGCGATGTACTTCAATGGAAAATAAATGCTCTTTTGATACTTCAAATAGTTTGTGTTTTATTAGAAAACAAAAATGTATAGTCCTTAATGGAATAGGACTATACATACTATACATAGCATAGCAAAATATTTTTTACATTTCAAAAAATCACAGGACATTTGCTGGGAAAATAGCGGCAAATTCTTCTGCGCAGAGGTACGAAAAAAGACTCGGACACTCTATTATTGCCTCGAATTCTGGCCTAAATAAAAAAAATTAAAACGCTAGAACATTCAGGTCTTCCGCAAACTTCACGACTCTAATGGTTTTTGAATAGGATATTCTTCACTATGTTCGACAGGCTGTAAAGCTGATGGTAAACTTTGATATTGCACAGTATGCTTGGACTTCGGACCTAGCGTACAGGGCGCTAGTAAGACAAAAGTAAAAATTTGTGCCATGGTCTTTCGGTTCTCTCCATAGGCCATATGACGTTTTGTACCTTTCAACCAACTTTTTAACAATGTTATACAAGTTTTACAATACATGTGAGGAGCCCATGATTTATCTTGATCTCCTACTTTAACACCAAAATAAAGTTCGTAAGCTTTTCGGACAAGTTGGGTGAAATTACGTTTTTGGGATTTAAAAGTTAATTCCCCACACACATAACAAAAATTGTTGACGTTATTCACACACTTCCTAGGCATTGTACTTACTTGTTAACGCACGGTAATTATCAAAATGAAACGACTGCCCTGTGTGGAGTACAAAACTAGAGTGAGTGTTTATTTAATTTGATAGACTTCATTTGGAACACAGTAATATAAAATGGTCGGAAAAAGTATTTTGACAAAAAAAAATCGCACATTTTTCTTTATATCTTTCTTTATTATTACTGAAAAAATCTAAAAAAAAATTCATGATACGTAATAACATAATAATGAGCTTTAACAAAAATATACTTTAAGTTAATTCAAAGTAATAGTATTAAAATTAAAAATTATAATTCAAAAATGAATGGGGAAAAAAGTATTTTGACAAAATATTATTTATCCGAAAAAAAGAACTGGTAACAAAAATTTATAAAACTAAAGGCATAACTGAATGGGAAATGAACCCGCCGATGATACTGATGACTTCCTGTAATCGGCTTGGTATTGAGTTCAACAAATTTTGGAGGGTTTGCAAAGAAATTTCATTTAAAAGGCCTTCGACGTCAGCGATTGTCTCCTCGCGCGTTCTTGTCAAACATGGACTTCTGTTTCTCTTTACATAAGCCCACATATTCTCAATTATATTTAAATCGGGGCTTTGAGGTGGCCAGTCCAATATATTTACTTCCACATCCGTTCGGAAATTGGTAATCTTCTTGGCTTTGTGACATGGAGCATTATCTTGTTGCAAAATAAATGACTGTCCAATCAATTTGTCACCTGAAGTAAACGCGTTATGGATATTATTTAAAATGTGAAAATATTGATCCTTGTTCATCGTTCCCTCGATTGGTACCAAGTCTCCGATGCCATTAAAGGAAACACATCCCCAAATCATTACGCTGCCACCTCCATGGTGTTCTCGTTCACATACAGGTGCCACTTTTTATTGCAATTTCCTAGGAATTCTGCAGAAAATTTCCTTTTTTGATGCATGGTACTGAAAAGAGCTTTCATCAGTCCACAATACTTGCTGTCAAAATGATGAAGGCTTTTGTGCAAATTTTTCTACAAATTCCAGACGTTTCAGCTTATTTTTCTATGAAATTTGGGGTATTGGTCTGGCTACATAAGTGGCAAAACCTTCCTCTTTTAAACGATTTCTTACCGTTTTTTCACAAACTTGAATATTATGCTGATCACTCAATTCAATTGCTGCAGCTTTTGGAGTTTTTAGCACATTATCTTTAAATTTTCCCACAATTAAACGGTCCTCTCTTTTGGTTGTCTTGCGTGGTCTGCCTCAACGTGGCAAGTTACTTGTGGATTTATTTTTCTTTTGCTTATTTATTTGAAATCGCTGAACTTATTCCCTGTAAATATAGAAACTCCTACTCCTTTCCAAGGTGATTCAAGTACTCTGATTGATCAATTTTTTTTAAGTGATGTTAGTAAGATCCTACTTTATAGTCAGCTTCAAGCTTCTGGCTTCTCGAGACATGATCTCATTTATTTAACCTTCGATTTTAAAAACAGGCCAAAAGAGATCAAATTCCAGTTTCGTGACTTTAAGAACGCGAACTACAGTGAGTTACTGTATGACATTCAGTGTACTGATTGGAATAGTCTGAGGTGCATGTAGTCTGTTAGCGATAAAGTTGTGTTGTTTCAAGAGCAGATCAGATACATTTTTAATAAACATATCCCACTAAAAACAAAAGTTATCCGTAGAACATCGCCACCCTGGCTTTGCAGCGAAATTAAGAAGCTGATTCTGCAACGTAATACAGCCTATAGTCTTTGGAGACGATATAGAGTCGAACCGCTTTATCGGGAGTACTGCCGTTTGCGGAACAAAGTGGTGCTAGACATAAGGTCCGCAAAGACGCTTTACTATGAAAATAGGTTAAGCCATAGTTGTTCGTCGAAAAATAAATGGAAAGCTGTTAAGGAACTTGGAGTTGGAAAAGAGATTCCAAAAATAGACGATAACATTGACTGTGAACTCTTAAACGCTAAATTCGTCACAAAACCATCCTCTTTCACAAATGAAAACGTGTGTAATACTTTTGATCCTTCAAACAACTCCGTCTCCAATGATTCGTTCGGTTTCATATGTATTAGTGATCAAGAGGTTGGCGAAGCGGTTCTATCAATAAAGTCAAACGCAACCGGAATCGACGGTGTTGATCCCAGGTTCGTAAAACTTCTCCTTCCTTACATTCTTCCTTCCATTACCCATATTTTCAACAGTATAATAACAGCTTCCGATTATCCACGTGAATGGAAGAGGGCAAAAGTTATCCCAATCCCTAAAAAAGGAAATGACGACTATAGACCCATAGCGATTCTCCCGTTTTTAAGTAAAGTCTTTGAAAAAGTAATTTTGAAACAAATGCAGGCATATTTGTCTATAAATAAGCTAGTAAGCAGTTGTCAGTCCAGTTTTCGTCCCAAACACAGCTGCAAAACAGCATTACTGTCAGTAGTCGATGACATTAGGAAGTCGTTGGACAAAAAATATGTTACTTTTCTAATTCTGTTAGACTTTTCAAAAGCGTCTGACACTGTTAACCATGTTCTTCTTTGCCAAAAACTTCAGACCATGTACAATTTCTCCAAAGAATCGGCAAAGCTTATTTATTCCTACCTAGTAGATAGGCAGCAATGTGTTGTGGTCAACAATAAAACTTCGAGCTTTCTGAGGGTATCGAGCGGAGTTCCTCAAGGATCAATACTTGGACCTGTTCTTTTTTCTATGTACATCAATGACTTGTCACAAATTGTCCAACGGTGTTTGATCCACATGTATGCCGATGATGTCCAATTGGCTTTGAGTGGAAATATCAATGCCTTAGATCAAGTCGCTGCTTCGATAAATGAAGAATTGGACAATATTTTTCACTGGGCTCAACGTAACTTTCTGTGTTTGAATCTGGCAAAGTCGAGATTCATAGGAAAACACAGAACCTGCCTACCATCCCGCCGATAAAACTTGGTGAAGAAATCGTCCCCTTTGTTCATACTGTAAGAAATCTCGGACTTATTTTTAATGACTCCCTAACATGGACTGACCATATAAACACTACTATTGGCAAGGTTTATGGAGGCCTTCGTATACTTTGGTCAACGCAGATGTTTTTACCTACAGCTATTAGAACTATGCTGGCGAAAACGATCATAGGGGAAAGTCATGTACCATGGAACGATTGTACCTCGGAACGATTGCTGTTTTTTTAATTTTTATCTTATTCTAAGAAAAAGGTTCCACAACGTCTGAATGGCATTTATGTTGCAGCTTGTTTCGGTCTGTCATCATACTCGGTTAGCGACGGACGTGCAAAAAAACAAGAAAATCCGGTTTTCGCACACTAAAAGTTTTTTTTCAACCATTTTTGGGAAACGTGTAGTACAGCTGAGAGCAGCTGGAATCGAATTATTGCGCTTTTAGTGAATAAGGCATAGTATTGTGTTGGTGAATAAGAAACGGTAAGCCCGATTCAGTGCGAATTTAAAAGATTAAAGTGATTAAAGAAGAAATATCGATGTTTTGTACCTTGGAACGGCACTTGACCGTTCCAAGGTACAATCACATTACTAAAAACAAAATGAGATTTTATTTCGCCATGACTCATCTACGTTTTTTTTTTCATTGCCGCAGTCTGAATATGCCTCGCAGCAAGGAAGGTGTTAAAAGAACTCCTTTGGATGAAAATGCCTTACAGGAAGCTATCAACGATTTTCTCTACAATAAGGAAACAATCGGCAGAGCTGCAAAATACCACGGTATTTCCAAAACAACTTTGTTTCGTCATCTTCAAATGCATCGGAAATCTGGCGATGCAACGTTCAAATACCATTCAGAAATTGCACACAAAAAAGTGCTTAATGATGAAGAAGAACTTGCCTTGGTTGAATACCTTACCACAGCAGCAAAGCTGCAGTATGGATTATCGAAAATTGATACAACCAAATTGGCCTTTAGTTTTGCAAAAGCAAATGGAAAAATTCTTCCGGAGGCGTGGATAAAGAACGAAGCAGCTGGCAAAGAGTGGATGATTGGCTTTCTTAAACGGCACCAAACTTTATCACTCAGAAAGCCAGAGTCGACCAGTCTTTCCAGATCAACCAGTTTTAACCACTGCAAAGTGGGACAATTTTTTACCAATTTGGAAGATTGTTATTCCCGTTTTAAATTTTACCCAAGTAGAATTTACAATCTTGACGAAACTGGAAATTCAACGGTTCACGTCCCACCGAAAGTTTTAGCTGCCAAAGGTGAAAAACAAATAGGAAGCATGACCTCGGGAGAAAGAGGAATAAATGTCACTATGGTCGCGGCTATTAATGCAATAGGAAATCATGTTCCGCCGATGTTGATATTCCCCAGAGTTCATTTCAAGGAACATATGCTTAAGGGTGCTCCAGCAGGGTGTATTGGTGGTGCTAATCCTTCCGGCTGGTCAAACGAGCAACTGTTTATTGAGTTCTTCGTACATTTTATAGCACATTCAAAGCCAACACCAGATGAAAAAGTTTTGCTTATATTGGACAACCATGATAGCCACATATCTCTGCAGGCCATTGATCTCGCCAGAAAACATGGAGTAGTTCTTTTGACTCTGCCGCCGCATACTTCCCACAAAATGCAGCCTCTGGATAGAACGGTATTTGGACCGTATAAAACTTACTACAACAAAGCCGCAAGTGAATGGATGCTGAACAACCCAGGAAAACCAATGTCAATTTACAATGTAGCACAAATTGTCGGCCAGGCTTATCCGAAAGCATTCAATCAGCAAAACATCGTTAAAGGATTTGAAGTAACAGGAATATATCCCTTCAATCACGATATTTTCAACGAAGATGAATTCCTTAGTAGCTTCGTAACGGATCGACCATGTCCTGAAAAACCAGCTGCTATGCCCACCGAAAATGCAAATGACCTTATAATTGCAGATGAACAAAGACCAGGAACATCCACAGCGACCTCTGCAGTATTGGTTCCTTCGATAAATTTCGTATCACCAGAGCAAATAAGGCCATTTCCAAAAGCTGCACCAAGAAAGGATCCTATTGCACGTGGAAGAAAGAGGGGAAGAACTAGGATTCTTACGGACACTCCTGAGAAGGAAGAAATTGCTACAGGAAGCTGGAAAGTCAAGACCACTAAAAAGCCAAATTCAGCGAAGAAAAAAGTTTTGAACGAGTCCTCAGACGATGATGAAACTTTTGAGCTGCCGGTGATTCCACGAATTCTTAAATTCGGACATGCGAAAGCAAACACCACGCCAATAGAAAATAGGAGCGACGAGGACTTCAGCGGTGATGATGAAATGACCATCGAAGAAATTTTCCAGTTAGCAAGAGGCAAGAAGGTTTAAGAACGAAATTTTCTTGTGTAAGTCAACCTAAATTTCTACAATTTATTTTTACTAATTTTTTATTTTTTGTTGTTTTGTTTTTAACTTAATTTTAAATAATAAAGCTGGAGTTATGTTTGTTTTCTAAAGATCTGAGACTTTTATCTCAACCGTACCAAGGTACACACCCCCTTGTTCCAAGGTACACTACCTAAGTGTACCTTGGAACGATGGCAAACTTAATTAATTTTAATGTTTTACTTAAAAACTATGCACTTCAACAATAAGTTCAAACCTTTTTTAGGGAGATAATATGTTTTTGTTGCTGCGTGAATTCTTTTTTTTAGCACAGGTTAAGAAGTAAAAGAGAAAAATGCTAGATTATTGAAATCGTTCCGAGGTACACGACCTTCCCCTAGTGCCAATTTTACTGTATGGGTGTGAGGTCTTTGGCAAAGTTGACTCAATTTCTAATAGGAAGCTTAATGTTGTATACAACAATATTGCTCGGTATATATATGGCCTCCGAAATTATGATCACGTGTCCGTTTACTCAAAGTCTATTGTCGGCTGCTCGTTCGATAACCTGCTAGCGCTTTAATCCTTATCATGCCTGCATGACATCATACAGACACATCAACCTGAGTATCTCTATAGCAGATTAGTTTTTCCCCGGTCGCAAAGGACTCTGACCTTAATGCAAACTCCACATTCTTGCCTAACATCGGAGCGGCAATTCTTCGTTCATGCCACTCGCCTATGGAACTCCCTGCCCCGTGAACTAAGAGGAGTCAGAAACACAAAAAGATTTAGGAATCTACTTTTGAGGTACTTAGCCAGTGAGTATAATTAGCATATTCAATTAGCAATAAATTAAAATTGTTAGTTATTTATTTATTATTTGTTTTTAGTTTCAATTAAATTCTTTTTTCTTTGTTATTCAAATATGTATTTTTTGTTGTTCAACCATTTGTTGTTCTTATTTTTATTTTATTATGTTCAATTTGTACACTTAATTTTAAGGCTTTCACTATCTTATAAGATTTATCTTACTGTGATAAGCAATTTCAAATAAATCAATAAATACAAATACAAATACAAATAATACACAGTTTTACGAGGCACTTTGTATAGCTTGCTTAAGTATTCCACTGAAATACCCGCATCATACTTGATCACCATCTCATTTCTTGTAGCCTGGCTTATTTCCGACGTTTTCCCCATATTTACCAATTAAATGTTAGTGAGTGTTATTAAAATTAATAAATTATATTAAAAAAAAAGACTTTGTAATTAACAGGGCCCAACTATCATTGCACGCGAAAGGAAAAAAAACTGAAAAGAATATAATGTCAAAATACTTTTTTTCCAGTTAGTTTCAGTTCAGTTCTTACATTGCAGCTGACAGTGAAATGAATGCGTGATGTAGCCATCGTTACTGAAGAAAAGTTTAAAGTTAATAAAGTATCCTTCCACAGTAATACCTTCTCAGCTTGCCTAGGTGTATTAGTATGCCAGAACAATAATCGGGCCACGAAACGAATACTTCTTGGAAGTATTTACATTCCATCAGCGGCAGGTCAGTCTCTTTCGAGCGAGTTAGATAGGCTACTCGGCATTGCAAGCTCATATGACGCAGTGATATTAGGGGGTGATTTTAATGCTCGACATCCTGACTGGGGTGATGTTGTGACTAATCCTAATGGTAACGTAATACAAAGGTGGTTTTATAACGGATCATATCTTACCCTAGACATAATTTCGCCGAACAGTCCAACTTTTCCTAGATCTTCGTCCGTATTGGACTTTTTCTTGCTGTCAAGTTCATTAAACACAGGAAATAACACTCTTTGTAAAACATTTCCCTTCGTTTCTGACCATTTTGGTGTAGAAATTAATATAAAAATTTTCAATGTTTTCCCTGTTCTAGTACCTCCTACCACTTACACTTGTTTTCAAAATACGAACTGGGATCATTTTAGAATAGAACTACACAGTAGCCTTTCCAGAATGAAAGTAAGTACAAATATTTCCAATACTGAAATTGACGATCTTGTTCAAGAGGTAAGCAATAAAATAAATTCAAGTGTAGAAAACCATTCCGTTACTAAAATCGGTAAAAACTTAAAATACAAAAACATTTCACTTTTGACTAAAAATCTTATGAAAATTCAAAGCATTTGGCTTAGAAAACTTAAAAGAATTTTGCATAGACATTTAAACAGGGTTAACACGGAATATAAAGAGTTGCACTCTAGGATACAGACATGGCTAATGATTTTAGGTCACGTTTAAGAAAAATAAGACCTTCTCCCCAAGCTTTTAAGGAAATCGACAGAATAACGGGCAGAAAATATTTTGGTACGAATATAGCCAAGAATACCTTGATTTTTAATGGAGAAGAACTGTCAGATAATGAAGACAAACTAATTGCATTTAAGACGGTGTATTCCGACCTGTACTCAGAAAAAATACCACAGTTTGACACAAACTTAACAAACCATGTTAATCTCAGAGTCAACGAGTTTAAGAGCAGGCATACAAATACACACTTAACCAATTTTCTTCCATCTAACACTACCTTAAATAACTTACCTCTACCTTTTACTTCTCCAGAGAAAATTAATGCTCATAGAATGATCATAAACAACAAAAAATCGGACGGTGTAGATAAGATTTCAAACTACGAGTATGTTTTGCGGAAATGTCCTCACACCCTTGATGTAGCCCTTTCGTGCATTTTCAACCAATGCATAAATAATGGGTACTTTCCCTCAACGTGGAAAAAATCTAAGCTTATTCCTATAGCAAAGAAGAAAAGTGGAAAAGAAATCATCGACTTTCGCCCTATATCATTGCAATCTAAAGTTGGAAAGCTTTTTGAAAGAGTTTTGGCTGATCACCTAAACAGTTTCTGTGAAGAAAAAAATATTGTTCCAAATAACCAATTCGGTTTCAGGAAAAATCATTCAACCGAGCACTCATTGCTAGTGCTAAACGATCGAATCATTCAAAACCTTAGGAATAGAAAGTGCTCTGTTGTTCTTGACTTAGATCTGCAGGCCGATTTTGATTCCATTTGGCACAACGGACTTATCTTCAAACTGATAACGCTGGATTTTTCTGAAGTGTTCATTCGGATGATCATCAGCTTTCTGAGCTCTAGGACAGCAGCAATCTCTATTGCTTCTGAATACTCTGAAGAGTTTCCAGTACTTATGGGAGTGGCTCAGGGATCATTACTTGGTCCAAAACTCTTCAACATATATCTTTACGATTTCCCTTTAAATATCCAAGTAGATGAGACTGAAGCCTTTTTATATGCGGACGATACTAAGATATTAGCAAGTGCAATAAGACCCCACGATGCACTTAACAAATTGAAAGAATGTGTGCCCTCATTAACATCTTATTTCAACTCTTGGGGATTAGTATTAAACGCAGGAAAGAGTAGTATGACATGTTTCAGAAACGTTTATGGAAAAGGGCACCGTAAGGCAGTCAAGGAGATAGACCAAGAGCCCGCAGCAATTTTTAGGTGTGAGAGGTAACCAAAAAATAAAGAGATGAGTTGAAAGCTGATGTAAGCATTATGTTAAAAACAAAAGTCTTGCAGGACACGGTCGCGGCTTTAGTGAGTAATAGTGTGCTGAAAACTCATTTTTTTCCAAAATTGAGATAATTGATATAACCAGTGAATGTTAATTTCATTGTATAGTGTATTTTTATTTGATCACAGAAATGTTGGTCCAAGACGTTTCGAGTGTGGCAACGCTGTTGCCAGATCGTTTTAAAATTTAAAAAAAAATGTTTTCTTAATATATGACATAACCAAGTATTAATCGATACTAAAGGTAGGAAAGCAATGCCTCATAAAAGATATGAAGGTCCAAGACCATTTGAACGTGGCATACACTCTGCCAGACTGTTTCGAAATTCTCAAAATATCAATTTTCGAAATAATTGTTATAACCAAAATTGGAGTATACCATAACATTAATAATACTCTCCTGATTACAAATTGGTGGGTCCAAGACCATTTGAACGTGGCATCCGCTCTCCCAGACTGTTTCGAAATTCTTAAAATATCAATTTTTGAAATAATTGTTATAACCAAAATCAGAGTATACCATAACATTAATAATACTCCCCCGATTACAAATTGGTGGGTCCAAGACCATTTGAACGTGGATTACGCTCTCCCAGATCATTTTAAGATTCTGAAAAAATTGGTTTTCGAAATACGTACAACCAATCTTTATATTATCATTTTTGAAATAACGCGACCATATTACCAAACAAAAAATACACCAAAATATAGGCTAACGACACCTAAATGCGTATCTGTAAGTCAAAGATGATTCGGACCGGCTTTCCCAACAACAGACCAGCCTAAAAGTTTTCAACCAAAAAAAAAAAGAACTATTTGTTATCTACAATATGAAAAGTCCGTATAATAGGAAACACTAAATAATTGGGAAAATGGGCTGCTCACAGAAACTTTATCCAAACCGGAAGGAAATGTAACTCTATCAAAACCGAGGCAGCGATGGGAGGGTTGTATTAAAATGCATATTTATGACTACAATCGAAGACAAATATCAGCTACGGCGAATTGTATTACTATGTTCACTCGCTTACGTGATAGCAGCTGGTAATGAGCTTGCTTTGGTCGGGTTACCTGGGAAGTGATTCTCAAAACAAAGACAGTCCTGCTTTAGACTCAGTAGACCATATTTACCGTCAGATCTTCTAAGTGTTTGCCTCTTTTGCGAAGTCTGACGAGCCAACTGGCTTTATCGAGTATTTCGATCTCGTCGCAAAAGTCGGAATAGCAATTCTAAGATGCGGATAAGGACCTCGATTTAGTGATCTCGATAAAAGCTTTGTGTACGCCCATAGCAACCAGTCCTTGTTTGCCCGATTCTCCCCGTGAGAGAAGATTTTCGACTTTTAACGCGTGTGGGTATGATAAAATACTCGTTGTGTCAGCAGAATACGTACTGAATCACTTCATCTTTTCCGAGGAAGGTAGACCGTAATTTTAAGCAAATTTCCGAAAAGTGATTGATTGGATATAGTCCGTAAGTTGGGTTGCTTACACAGTTTGATCCGGGAATGATTTTAGTCAGTTTAGAAAATAATATTGAACCTCTTTGCGTATATATGGTTAAATTATTGAAAAACAAATTACAATCTACCTCCAATCACCCCAACCCAATTATAAAAAGTATATGGGACAGAAACATCAACGAAAGTGTGCTAGATAACAATTTTTACCTTTCCCCTATTAATATATTGAATTTAAGATCACAATCATTACTTGAACCATCGTCCAGCTCCAACTTAAAACTTCCATTTTATGAAAAGGCAAATTTACCTGTTCTCAGAGGATAACGATTTTAAATTGTCTAATTTAATGAATTTAAACCAAAAGTTAACCAAATGTATGACATCTTGTATCCAAAAATACAACATAGACTTTTGTTTTCCATTAGTAATCGAATTGATATCTCAGCTTATTCATAACAATACATTCTTCTTGTTATTATATAAACATAATTATATATCTAACTAAGTAGACATGATTATTACATGCTGATGCTTATTCAATCATTATTGTATCTTATCTTAAATAAGATGTAGCTTTTATTTATTTAGTTTGTAAGTAAGTAGTTCTAGTCATAAATTTAATTTCGGCCACCAGAGCCATAAAGCGAACATGTTTCGGGAGCAAACACATGCAAAAATAAAGAATTAATAAAAAAATTAGTTAAAATAAAAACTGTACGTATATATGTTTCGTTATAAACATTTATTGTATCTAAAAACTTAGTTTAACCAGATATAACTATTGAAGTCGGTTACCATAAATTTAAAAAAAAAATGTATTCATAAATTATCAAGTGTATTAATGTCTCAATAAAAACAAAATGAATGATGAATGAATGCGTGAGAAAAATAAAGAAAATATTTTGCGCTCTTACAGTTAAAATTATATATTTTGTTTTGCTCATCAACAGAGACCCGTTAGTTCTCCCAGTCTATCAAAACAAGCGAGATAACATTGCACACAGTTTTGTCAAAATACTTCTTCCGACCATTGTACATGATAAGCATTTGGTATATGTAACGTATTTGGTAACGTAACGTAGCATAGTAAGAATTAATCTCAAAAAATATCAAAAACAAATTACACGTTTTATGCTTTCTGCGTTTGTCGTACTCAGGGTTGGGTAAGGCCACTCGTTGAGCGCCTTGTCTCAACGTCACCAGCAAGGTCTGCATCGCTATAACAAGTAATGATTATTCTTTTTTTTTTTTAATATACCAAATAGCCTAGTTCCCTTCACGTATCTTACAACTCGTTTCACTGCGGCAATATCCTGAGTAGTTGGTTTGTCCAAATGCCCCAAGAGCATATGAAATATCTGGCCTGCTTCCTAAATATATAAGGCTGCTTACAGACTCTCGGTATGGAAAATCTCAAACCTCTTCATTTGAATTTTTTAGGTCTTTGTAAGAAATGCTATCACCTGGTGTAGTAACAGGATTAGCATCATTCATTTTGAACTTCGCCAGGATTCTATCAGGATAGAAGATTGATGAAGAAAAATCGATCCATTTGTCTGCCGCTCTATCTGCAATCCCAAGAAACAACGCGCCTCGTAAACCTTTTTAAGTAATCTACTAGTTCGTTAATGTGCACTTCGTTTCCTGCAATGAAACCGTCATCGGTGTAAATTATGTTTTTCCCGACAAAAACGCGTGGATCAGCTTCTGTAGCCTTAAGTTGAAACGAACAGAGAAAATTCGGAAATTTTATGTTCCAACATCTGGAACCATGTTTTAAGCCAAAAAGGTTTTTTTCCTTAACTTACACACACGACCACTTTTATCTTCAAATCCACTCGGTTGTCGCATGGAAACGTCATCCAGCAAATCGCCATTAAGACATGCGATTTTAATATCGAATTGCTTCAAAGACATATTTTTACTAGCCGCAATAGTAAGAATTGCTCTAATTGAAGCCCATCGGGCCACCCACCGATTATCAATCAGTTTTTTTTCTTTTTTGAAGATTAACCAATTTCCAGGTATTGTTTGTATTGAGTGCCCTGATTTCTTCCTCCATTGCTACTCGCCACTTTGCCTTGTCTTTGGATTCAAGAGCTTCCTCATAACTTCGTAGTTTACACATTGAAGCCACAAATGCTCCTGTTTCTAAGATAGATACTAGCGAATTCCTTTTTTCATTTTGAGGGCTTCTTAAATAAATAAATCTTCTACATCCAGTAAGGTATCTTCTATCTTAGGATGCGATTCAGTTGTGAGATGCTTTCCTTCCTCGTCATTTGGTTCCATGTACTCTGGATGCTTACTGACTTCATGCACATTTCACCGTTCCTGAAATGGGCATATTTTGAAAGACTTCATCACGATTTACCTCAATTTTATTGCTCGCCGGAAAATAAACACTGTATCCTTTAGTATTTTCGGGGTATCCGACTTGTTTTGCCTTTGGATCCTATTTCTGGCATTTTTGCGAAAGAATATGAGCGAAGCGTTCAGTCCCGAATACCATTCTATTCTTAAAGCATATCGTTTGATCACTCCCAACCCACAAATTCATTGGACTTTTACCATGAATGTCCGTTGGTCCTTCTGCCTATAATCGCCACCACAATAGTTCACATTTCCCCCTCCACCCTACCGTTCTGCTGCGGAGAATAAGGTACAGTCTTGACATTGCTTATAAACAGTTTAACACATTCGACTACCTCGCTTTGTTCCTTTAGAAAATACACAGTTCTGTATCTGGAGAGATCGTCCTTAAATAAAACGAAGTATATATTTAGGAAGTATTTTGGGCCACACAAATCAGTATGAATTACTTCACCTACCGCACATGCTCCACTGCAACTTTTTTCAAAAGGAAATCGATGCAAATTCCCTAGTGCACATGCATCGCAAAAGGGGTTATCTGCAAAAGCTGACATTTGTTTTTGTTAGACACCATTTTTAAATTTGTATCCACTATCGCATTTGACGAAAATAAATTTAAGTGAATATCAGGAACATACATAACATTTGAGAGAAATTTCGGCAGGTGCCAGGTGCTACCGTTGAACGAAAGTATGTTAATTTTTCCTCTACCAAAAGCACTGATGGTTTCTTCGTTTTCCAAGCGAACAAATTGCGGATTTTCAAACGGCACATAATCCACTAACCAATCCATACGAAATGTCATGTGGTCGTTTGCTCCAGAATCGAAAAACCATTCGTTAGATTTATTTTCAGTTGAAGCTGTGCATGTACACGCGACCCCAATCCCGACTATCATATCGTGGACCATAACCGTGCGTTACCCCCAATAAACTCGGTCAACGTCTCTAAAAACAAAAATAAAAAAAATAAAAATCCCGACTTTCGTCGCCTGTGTGAAAAACTGAACCCTAAACTCGGTCAACGTCGCTTATTCATACTCATTAACTCTGTCCTACGCCAACATAAACATGCCAAATCAGTGCGAAAACTCCCAATGTGCTTTCACGAATGATTTAAATGCTGACTTGGTGATTTGCAGAGGGTTATGTGCAAGATCGTTTCACGCTCTCTGTGTAGGCCTGAGCAGAAGACTTATCCTCTGTCTTAGAGATTATAAAAACAATTTTTTTTTTACTGTGAAAGGCATATCTTTGCTCCCTACGCTCTGATCTTGATATTTTTTTCCAAGCTCCGTCCAAAAGAACAACACCTTCTCCTAACAGAAGTGATCCACGGCTTACAACAATGATGTGTAAAATTACTGTCTCGTTTATTACTAAGCAGCATTGTTGATGAAACCAGGATCACTTTCGGTAAGATTGAGGAATTTACTTTACACATCCAGCCTCAATCAGGCATGGCCTACAACACTTCACTACTTGCTGAGATGCTTGAAAACGCCATCCTAACACATTCCTCTCCATTGCATACGCCTCCTGAGTTGAAGTTACACCCATACCTCCGATTCTTACTGCATATCACGCACTACCAGCATCTCAAGCACCTCCAGCATCTCCTGAACCTTCATGAATAGTCGAGTTAAAAAGCTAAGTGAGTCAAATACGGAGGAAACAACCACCTTCTCTATTAAAGTTGCATCCGCACATGCAAACCCGACTTGGCTTATCTATTACTTTAAGCTGCATTTTAAAATTAATGTCAGAAACTGTAAACAAAAGTCGGCCGTTAAACTCTCAAAGTTTAAGCTACTCAATGTTGATATTCCTTCAAAATATGAACGGCTTTTCCAGAACTCTACATCCAAATTATTAAAACAGAAATTAATTATTAAGAAAGAAATTAACAATGATTCCTCATTCCTCAACCGTAAAAAGGTAATCAAGTAAAAGCCTACAACGTACAAGATGAACGCAAAAGAGATTAATTTCAAGGCTAAATCTAAGACTAGTGTTAAGCCAACCATAAAGCTTCACAACCAAACCAGCATACATAATTCTGACCCAAATTGGAGCCTTAAAGTAGGAACATTCCCCTGCTTTTCCCAAGCGATACGTTCCACATCTCCTTTCCCTTCCTCCAATAATTCTAAACTAAATATTCCATCACACAAACGGCTGATTCCACTAACTCGGCTTCTAATAAGTCCACCTACCCTACTTTCGTTTATTCGCACACCCTCAATCCGTCCCCTCCGTCTAAATCAGATACAAACCCTACAACTTTTATAGGCCCTATGCTCCCACCGAAAGTCAAGATAACCAAGCAACTCGCCGCTTCGGATGATAATGACCGTTACATTCAATCCCGGCTTAGAAATCGTAGAATTTACGAAAACGTAAACATGATAAGCCTGATTCTATTTGCATTGATGGCACAACCAAAACAAATATTATGGTTTCCATTCAGCAAGAAGGACTTCCTACAAACCCAACAGACCTACGTCAGATTTTCGTACGGTTTCAAGAAGCCTTTAATATCACGCTTACCGACGTTGCAAACGACGACCTCTCCTCTTATGCCACCCACGTCAGCTCAAAGCGACTCTGGCACCTTCAAAGAACGCGTTCTAGTTTTAAGAACTATTTTCGCTCCTAATCCACCTCTGCCTGTATTTGCACTCCTTGATTTCCTCAGAATTTACTACAGCATTTACAGCCGCGGAGTACTTTTGGCTGTACCTACTCGCATTAATTCTAAATTATCTAAGCAACTATCTACAGTTTGCTTTGAATTTGTCTATCTTTGTCAGCTATCAACTAGCTATTGACGAATTCGATGCCCTGTCTGCCAAAGCTGACGCAAATGACACTGTTGTTGTTATGGGTGACTTTAACTTACCACGACTCAAATGGATACGCACTGATGATTCACACTACACCGCCAACAATGCAAGTTCGGAGAAAGAAATTCTTTTTATTGACTGTCTCGTGGACTCCGGACTTTTTCAGTTAAGTGGCATAACCTACTATCTCGGTAGACAACTCGATCTTATATTCTCCACTGACGTAGATAACAGCATAGTCTCAGCCTGCAAGCACCTCCTTACCTCTCTAAATTCTCACCTTCCGCCTCTTTCTATGACGTTTTCGTACAACGTTTCAAAACCTTTTTGCTTTGAACAAGCCTACAGCTTTAATTTTCGAAGAGCCAACTAAATTAAACAATCTTCTTTGTAAAGCTAATTTCAATTTTCTCTTCAACTCTAGTATTCCCGTTGATGATGCACTTACGTCTTTTTACATCTTCGATTGCTTTTCAGAGTCTGTTCCTTTTCTACGGCAAAAAAATCCTTCGTTATCCCCACCTTGGTATAACAATACGAAATAAAAGAAATAAACTTTGGCATGTCTATCTTCGTACACCTTCTGAAGCGGATTTTAATAAATACCACCTTGCTTATACCCAATTTTCAGATCTATGTAAATCACTGTATTCCAATTATTTAAGCCGCATTCACATAGTCTTATTTCTGATCCCAAATGCTTTTCCAGTTTATCAACTCTAAAAGAAAGTCGGACAGTTATGCCTCCACCCTGAAGTTCAACAATTCATCGTCTGATGATCTGCAAAGAATAGCAAACTTATTTGCCGAATTTTTTAGCCAATCGTTTGCTTGCCACATCCAAAACCCGATGAAAAGATAGATAATCTAAAAGTGAATGTTCCGCAGGACCTGATGGTGTACCATAGATCTAAAAAAAGTGCGCCACCCACTGGTAAAACCTCTCACTGCTTTGCTCGGACTTTCCTTATCTCAATGCGCCTTTCCCCATTCCTGGAAAAACTCATATATAATCCCTCTGCATATAAAAGGCCACAAAGATGAAATCTCAAATTACAGATCTATTGCGAAGCTCTCCACAATACCCAAGCTCTTTGAGAGCATTATTTATGGTGCTATGCCTTTTTATTGTAAACCAGTGATTTCAAGAAACCAATTACCACTAATCTCATTGAATTTGTATCAAGTACTCTATGTGCATTAGAAGATGGCAAAGAAGTAGATGTATAGGGTTTTCCAATAAGGACTTGACAACTTTTTTTTTAAATAAAACGATAATCGATTATAGCGTGTGCTGTTTGGCTTGTGGCATCATCCTGTTGAAACCACATGTCGTCCAAGTAAATATCTTCCAATTCGGGACAAGAATGTGTATTTTCACCCGACCAATAACGCATATTTTGCTTATTGACGAACCCATTGAGCCAAAAATGATTTTGCGATGAAATTCATCATCTTGGCGCATCTTCTCCAGAACCCAATCGGAGAACGTACGTCGCTTCAAATGGTCCATCGGCTTCAATTCGTGAGTCATCTTGATCTTGTATGGGTGTAAACCAAGATCCTTACACAAAATACGCCATAATGTAGTCTGAGCGATGCCCAATTCTTGAGAACGCCGTGGAATTGACTGATTTAGATCATTTGCGACGGACGCCTGAACGGCAGCGACATTTTCGACACTTCGACCAACCCGTTGTCTCACTGACACGGCAACATTACACAACGAATATGTAGACTCAAATTTTTGCACTAAACTTGTTATTGCCTGTCTACTAGGGCGAGAATTGCAACCGAAAATTGGAGTTAACGCTCTTAAAGTTGCAGTTACCGACTCCGAAATTCGGTAGAACATTTTTATAATTTGCAGACGTTGCTCGTTCGTGTACCTTCCCATGATGAAAATGTTGAGTTTACTGAATAAATTGGCAGTGACAGTTTGATGATTAGTGAAAGAGTGCGTTCACAAATGAAATTCAAAGTTGTCAAGTCTCTATTGGAAAACCCTTTATAAGTATAGTATTTACGTTCAATGCTTGTATTAACTATTAAGCACAATAAAGTTGTCCGGGTTCCCCCGGGCCTAAATTATGCATTGAATTGATTCCTATGCAGTAAAGAAGTGGTTATATCCTATTGGCAAAGTCATAAGAACTTTTGTAATTAGCATTGTTGCCTATATCTACTCATCCCATTCTTTTATTTGGTCTGCAATGGATGTGTACCTTACCTTCCAGACATGGCTATTTCTAATGCTTGGTGATTGCAATTATTGATAAGCAAGAACGAAGAGGTGACATACATGGATCAATTATCGTTCAGACGTACCATAACACGAACGTACCTACGACCGATAAAATCCGAGTGTCGACCTTCATCTCCCACTCAATTTTTGCGCTTAAACGTAAACATAACGGTCACAATCTGAAGCGAATCGAACAACTATTGCGATGTGTTGTTTGCCACAACCGCGTCCGCTGAAATTGCGTGTTTTGTTTGCAAATGACTAATCTGCCACTGTCTAATGACGTTGTCTAATAAATAGCAGGGGCAGAGCAAAGTACTGGTCTTACCGTAACGGTTTTCAGATGACGCCACAGAAGGTTGCTGCGATTTGACCATTTACAAGCTGTCGGTCATAGGTCCTGTTGGTGGCAGGACTGCCGGTAGTTCCTACCGGGACTCATATGACTGTACCATGGGAGTCAGGATCTCAGGACTCCCTTGTGGGAGCGTAATTGTGGCTGTGGTTTAAACCCAAAGTCACGGAAAGTATCTTCCTTTTGGTTTGACCCAACATAAAGTTGCAATAAGTACTCAATGGTGTGACCCTAAGAACAGTAAGAGGTTTTAGGTTGGCCTTGGCTCATACCAAGGGTGCAACTTTTGGCTCCCACACAGTCCCGAATTGGTATCAACGGATTGTCGGAGAGTATGGGCATCCCGTAAACTTAAGTCTACACAACAGGTGTTTACGTTAAAAACTATGCACCCGGACGAGAACACTCTTATAATTATGAAATCGAAAATATCTTTTTCATTTTCTCTTTATAAACTTTTTATTTCATCCGTTGAGTAATAATTATTAAATAAATATTTCCACCAGCAGTTTTATTTTGGGTGTTAATGGGTTGAATTTGAGACTCTCATATTTTTAATCATTATTATTTTGTTGCTATTTTCCTTTAGAAACTTCTTTGCTTTGGAATACCAGGTAAAAATCATTTCCTTTACTGACAATGCTTTTTCTTTACGTGTATTTTTCACAATTTGGGAATACGATTGGTTATTCACAGCTGGGGTGTTTGTTTTAGCAGCAATTGGTATTTTGTCTACTTCAGTGTTTTCAACATTTACTTGTTGGTTGTTTTTATTGCTGAGTGGGTTGTGTTGGTGGTTCGATGTTCTTTTGCTACCGAACAGCCTCTGTAATTAGCTGGGTGGTTTCCATGACAGTTGATACATTTCGCTTTCTCAGCCTTTTTTAGTAAACAGCTATTTGTGGGATGTTTTCCTTAATATTTAATGCGTGTAAAATCGCTTTTACAGTGGATTTGCTATGCCCGAAGGCTTGGCATCGTTTGCTTCTACGAAAAGTCTCAATCTTAAAAACAATACCCATTATTGATCTAATAGCGTACACCTTTCCGATAACTTTTTGATTGTGAAATGAGAGCACAAAAAGAGTTTATTTTCTATTTCTTGTTCGTGGTTCCCCATCATTTACTTTTGTTTTTGGCTTCCAAAATGTTGAATTTTTTATTAGTTCAGCAGTAATATCATGTTCATCCCATTACATATAAGTGCCATTGCAACTTCATGTTCATCAGTAGTTTCTCTATAAGCGTCAGTGTCATCGATATTTATTTTCCAATTATTGTTTCAGGACTTTCATCGCCCTTGCGTTTTTTCTTTGGCCTTATGATTTTCTTCTGATGTCCTCTCATCTGTGAGGTCCTTTTTTTCATCTTACAGTCCAACAGGGCAATTTGTATATCTAGGTTTTTTTATATGCTTTTTCTAGGAGGAGCTTGCCATTTTAAGTTCGCGTGAGTGAACTCCTTCTCCGACCTCCGAGAAGGCTGGATTTTCCAGTTTACATGGTCTGCCAAAAGGGGTATTTATAATCACCGATTTGTCCATTCAATAGATCCTACGCACATACCCCATACCATACTCTTTGCAATTCCTGCGAAGTTTTCGTATCCGCTTTTGTTGATTTTAGTTGCCTCATATGACAGGCATGCCTACCTCAGGTATATCCTGGCCCCTCCCCCCGAAGGGCTAAAATAAATAAAGTGATAAAATTATTTCTGTGAGTTAGCAAGTATTTCGTATAAATTGGTTTGTAAACGAGTGATTTAAATGATGTGAACCGTATAAATATATGATGAAATCCAAGATAAAAGCATGCCTATAGTGGAGGGTTCCTCCCCCACGTCACGGCAGCAGCGATGATTTCGTTTCTTCGGAAGCAGATGCTGAGATACAAGTAGGTTAGGGGCATGGTAATATATGAATAATATATTTTACATAAAACACTTATATTTCTCTGACAATAAGTCAGATTCTATCCTCTGAGAAAGAACATCCAAAATCGATCGATTTCTAATTAAAGAACAATGAAGTGGACTCGGAAAGGATATCTAACGTAGACGTCAAGCAAACATCATAAAAGTATTCGTTTTGTACATAAATGATGAAAAGATTGATTTTATACAGAACAAATGCGTAGAAAATTTAAAAGAGGCCAGTCAAAATCTTAAGTCTAACAAAATTCATTGATGGGAAAATGTCGACAGAGTTGGAATGAGATATTGCAGTTAATGCGCGTGTGCTCACCAGACTGTTTACAATGCTGGTATTTGGTTGAAACACAACTCAAAAATCTAAACCTCTCAATTCAAAATCGAGCCATTATTACAAAAATATTCGAAATTACAGCTAAATTCAGCCCTATGGCTTAACAAATTATTACCTATGTACTGTAGAACATTTCAATTGGCCTTCTCTTCTTCCTTCTCTGCGATTGACTTATTAGACAGGCTGGATCTCTTTTCGTAAAATATGGCGAACATATGTTGAACCAAGGGATGATGGTTACCGCTGACAACTTTATATTTAATAATGTAACCAGAACACAAACTTATGTTGAACAAAGCACAGAAATAGAAAAATCAAGGAAGTTACCATTTACAGCCTTCGAAAAGACCAGGTACGATTAAAATAGCATGATAAGCGCGCCAGGCTCTTAATTCCAATTGCTGAGGATCTGTAATGAGGGTTGTGGTCAACTACAATAATTCTTAATAGGTATAGATGTTGTTGACCAATTTGGCACACTGAAAGCCTTAGTTTGGTTGAAGAAAATACGGGCGTCATATTCGACTATCCTCAAAATACAAGAAGGAATTCTCTGCCATTATCTTCAATGTTCCCATATGCAACTGCATGTTACCAAACAATCCTCATGAAAGGCATCACACTCATACTTTCTTATGGAAAATTTATCAGGAAGTGATAACACAAGGGAAAGTACAAGCTATGTAGTTCTATGCTTCTATATGCTTCTTCTCGTACAACGTAAAAAATAAAAAAAACTTAAATATACATGTTTTATTAAAAAAGTTTCGGGACTGATTTGTACCGCACCCTTAATATTCGGTTATTCGCAGCACCCTCGTCACATTTCTCTGAATAGCTGAATAAAACGCTCGCCTTTCATAGTAGTCTGCAGCTTAGGATATAAAAAAAGTCGGCAAGGGCCATATCCGGAGGATTAGATATGTGCTGTCTAAAATATAGATTTCAACTATAAAATTTCTTTTTTCTCTGGAGAACATTATTATTATACATACTCGTATGCTTGCTACCGGCATAGTTTCATAGTTTGGTCGTAAATGCCAGCTTAAAATTAATGACTAGAACTAAATACTAATACTAGCTTAAATCTGTGTTGAATGAGGGATGTGTATGTTTTATATGCTGATAAAATTCGATTATATTTATATTTATTTGTAAATTGGAAGCATACACTTTAAGATTAAATAATTATCTTATATGTTAGTGACGCCTAGAATTAATTAAAATATTAAACACTACTGAATAAACGTAAAGCAAATATATCAATAAGAAAACTAAAAACTAAGTATTCTTGTGAAATTAAGTGAACTAGGATAAAACAAAACCAAAACCAAGAACATCTCCATTAAATTAAATTTAATAGATATAAAAAAAAGAAAAGAGAGAAAAAAAAAGAATAGAAAATAAACAAGACTTTAAGCTAAATTGGGTTGTTGACAAAAAAGGACTTAAGTTTAACACGAAAACGTCTAGTGCCGCCGTGCTCTCTAACATGCCTAGGTAAAGAATTCCACAGGCGGACGACGTGAACGAGGAACTGGCGCTCAGAAGATAGGCAAGTAAATCTGGGGGGAATAAGTTGGAGAGTTCGGTTTGGGGTGCAAGGGCGCAGTATGTTGAAGAGATAAGAGGGCTGATGAGTTTGAATGACATTGGATAGCAGTATAAGAGTTCGATAGCGAAAAAGATGGTCAAGTGACATGTTGTATAGAGATTTGGAAAACAAGGATATTCTGTCAAAACGTTTAAGGTTAAAAACATAGCGGGCAGTATTGTTAAACGCAACATTCAGCTTTCTCCGGCACGCAGAATCACAGTTGGAAAATATTTCGCAGCCATAACTAAGTATAGGAAATACTAAGGTTTTGGCTAGCAAAAAACGCGTTTTTAAGAGGACATAGTAATGGGACATCCAGAGCTGTCGCAGTATGCCATATACCTTACCAACTGTTGCATTGATATGGGTCTTCCATGTCAGGGTTCTGTTGAACACGATTCCTAAGTTTTTAACAGTTTCAACATATTCAATTTCAAGGCCATTAAGCACAATATCGGGAAAGTAAGTAATATCCAGTAATGTTTTGCTTATAACAATGCATTTGGTTTTTAAGGGATTGAGAAAAAGGCCATTGTTTTTTGCCCAGTTGGATATATTTTCTAAATCAGAATTAATTGCGCTCGAACAGTCTTCGATCATACCTAGTTGGCAACTACGGTAGAGTTGAACATCATCGGCATACATATGGATGGAAGAAGAAACAATAGAAGGAAGCTCATTTATATATAGGGAAAATAGAAGCGGTCCAAGAATAGAGCCCTGTGGGACACCTTTATTATTTAGAATAAAGTCAGATGTCTGAGGTTCGACTATGACAGCCTGTTTTCTCAGTTTCAGGTACGAGGAGATGAGTGATACAGATGAACTAGAGAAGCGGAAAAAAGTTTTCAATTTATGGCACAGTTGTGCATGATCAACGTTGTCGAACGCCTTCGAAAAATCGAGGAGCACCAAAAACGTCGCTTCATTAAAATCTAACTTCTCTCTAATATAATTCACAATTTTAATGGTTGCAGTGATACAGCTATGGTGTTTCCTAAAACCGGACTGTAAAGGAGAGAGCAAGTTATACTTTTGGATGTGAGAGCTCATTTGTCTTTGTAGTACTCGCTCGAATACTTTTGACAAATAGGGTAGAATTGAAATGGGACGAAAGTCGTTACTGTTAGGCTTTTTTTGGATAGGGATAATTTTTGACATTTTCCATTGTGTGGGATAGCAACCGGTCGTTAAAATAGAATTAAAGGAATAAACTAAGTAGGGAAGAATAACTGGCAGGATGATTTTTATGAATTTGGGATGGATGTCGTCAAAACCAACGGCATTAGATTTGACTGATAACAGACGTGAAACTAATTCGACATCATCGATGCAGGCGAACTCTAAGCTACCTACTTCATGTGAAATTGACGATGTAGGACGTTCAACATTTAAGGATGGGAGGGGAAGATTAACAAAAGCGTTAAGCTCGTTTACGTTAAAATTAACATCGCCGTCTTCTTTGTTTTTGCCAATACCAATTGCACGGAGATTATTCCAAAGCTGTTTTCCTCTAATCTGTGTATTTAGTTTGTTTTTGTAGAGCTCTTTTTTTGCCGCTTTAATTTTTCCTACTACACGATTGCGCAGGGAACGATACATCTGGAGATGGATGTCTAACCTGTAACGCTTCCATGCATCATACCATCGATTACGTTGCTTGATTAGGTCCCTAATTTCACCAGTAAACCAAGCATTTTGCCCATGCCTTATTTGTTTTATTTTCAGTGGAACGTGGTTATAAAATAATTGACGAAAATTATTGCAGAGATAGTCCACTTGGTCACTAGAAGAAGGCATGTAAAATATTCGATTCCACTCAATGAGTGCGGCATCTACCTCCAGCTGATTTAAGTTAATGCTTCTGAAGTCGCGGTATTCATATACTAGATCTGAGGGCGTAAAGTTAAAATTAAAAGTTAAGTACAGTAGGTCATGTTTTGAAAAACCGGGTGCTGACAGCTGGTCGTAAAGGAGAATGTCGCTTACATCAGTGACAAAGAAAACATCAAGGAGGGTACTACCTTCTTCAGTGAAGTGAGTAGCATGAGTAGTGTTAGCCGGAAATAAGTTAAAGGATCTCATGCCCTCAATCACAATATGCTCAGCAAAAAGGTTGCTATTTAGGTCACCAGCAATGATAATTTTTGGATAAGCTATCGAGATAGATTCCAAAAGACCAAAAATAGGAAGGGATCGGTATATTTACTCGTATTTGGTCTGTAAATAGACCCAATTAAAAGGGCGCCCGAAGGAGACTTCAGTTCAACGAAAACATAGTCAATCTCACTTCCGAGGTCAGACTTACATTTGAGGTGACTATTTAAGCCGCTTCTTACGTATATTGCAGCACCACCACCTATTCTATCTATCCTATCCCCACGAAAAAGCCTGTACCCATTAACTTTATAAACCTTATCTTTGCAATAATTTGTAAACAATGATTCGCTAACGCAAACAACATCAATATTGGAACCTTCGAACAGATCTCTAAACTCATCCAATTTTGGAAAGAGGCTCTGCGCATTAATATGGCATATCCTCAAACCAGTTTTCTGCTCGCAAAGAATATTCAACATTGAGCGACAGATCCCTCCACTCTCATCACTAATGGAATTCGTGGAATTCATGCCACTAGTTGTTGCAAGCATTGTTGTACTCGTATAATAACAAAAATAGAGGAAACGGCACATTAAAAGCAGGCGGCACCCTATTGGTCGTGATAAACTTGTTAGTACTCATTATAGACGAATTAAGGCAAAAATGGAGATGTTTTGTTTGGATGAATAATGAAAAACTTAAAAATAATTTAAAAAAAAGCAGAAATGAAGAAAAAAAATTAAGTTAGCAGTTTAATTTCAAAATTAAGAAAATTAACAAGATTAAGGAAAATAATATAAAAGAAGAAGAAAGAAGAAAAAAAAAAACAGTTTAAGAGATACTGGTGTTATTGTTGATTGTGGTTGTTATTTTCTTGGGGGCTGGCAATGTCGTAAAGTTTGGCGATGTTTTCGATGACAGATGGTTCATCATGTAGATGATTTTTTACATACACATTACCGCGTTTTGTAAACACAGTCTGCAGAAGTTTTTGTTTTTTGAGTGTTAGTGCCGCATGTAATATGCTATTGTTTGATTTAGATAGACACTCACGGAGGTAAATATTAGAATCCGAACTTAATCCGATGTCATGTAAATTAAGTTGTTTTTTGTTTTCCTTACGATATTTCGCTGGCGGAAGTTAGAACATAGTTCCTGTCGTACGCTGATCGGAATTTAACAATTATTGTGGTCGAATTGCGCGTGCGGAAAATATCGTTTATTTGTGGCGGTTTGATTTGAATAACATGGCACAAATGGTTAAAGTAAGATTTTAAATTTTCGTTCGGAGTGTGCCAAATAGCACTGCATCACGGGAGACGCTTCTGTTTTCGGTTGCGTTTTATTTCATTGAGTTGCGACTTGAGTTCAGAAATTTCATGCTGTATATTTTTTTTTTCATTTTTAAGATCTGACAACGAATTATTAATGAGAACAACTTCGGCTTTAATTGTTTCGATGTCACTTTTCAACGCCGAGTTAGATGTTTCAAGTTGCGAAACCCGCGAGCTAATATTAATTATGTCTTTTCTAAATTCAGCAAACTGTGCTTCAATTTGGAAGTATGTATGTCATTATTTTCTTTAATTTTCGTGGAAATGAGGGAAATAATAAGTTCACTTTGATTTTTTAATTTTTCATCCATTTTTTCCCACAGGTTGGCATCGATGTCTGACATTTTTTTTGGGATTTGTTGCGGTTTGTCGAGGGAGGCGCGAGGAGAGTTGGTGGGTATATCAGACTTGGGATTTGTTCTACCTCGTTTGGAGTTAGACATGTTTGATATGGCTTGAGATATAGGAACAAGTCAAATAAAACTAGCACGAGCTCTTTCAACATGCAATTTATTTTAGTTATTTATCCTCTCAAGTTGAGCAGTGATGCTTTCTCATAAAAAGGTAATCTTAACCTTGTGTTAGGCTCTAATTCGAACCGCGATCTTGTTTCCGTCAGATTTTTTTTTTTATAATTTACGCGCGCCTAAGGGGTTAGATACCCTTTTACTGTTGCCATGGCGCGGGCGGAAAAGTAGAAAGGAGGAGAAGGGAAAATTGTTTTGTAGTGGTTTGAAACTCAGGTGTGTTTGGTTTCGGTATTTGCTTTCCAGGGGGGGGGGGGGGGGGGGGGGGGGGGAGTCCGAATAGGACGGAGAGTTTTTTCTTCACTCAGAGTGGAAGGTTATAATTCACAGTAATTATTTGTGCTTGAAACTCTACAACAGCGAAATCTACGTGTCAGTGTTATGCTGGCTGAGTTCCAATTACACAACTGAAAAACTTGAAAGACTTGTTCATAGGCAGGATTCGAACCTAGACCCCTCCGAGTGAGAAGCGATTGCTAGTACCACTACACCACGGTCACCCCCTAGATTGAAGGGGGATAGGTAATAGCGATCGTATACACTTTCATTTGCGTTAGCATTCCACAAGGCTTTGATGAGCGGATTAGGGTGAGTCATAAGTGGTGCTATTTGAGTCATTCGGCACCGTAGGTGATAAAGATGTAGATAATATGTTGTGATTGGTCTAACTAAGGTTTTATATACATAGTAGCATTTTAGTATTTTGTAATAGATGTTTTGATGAAAGCAACTGCTTTAATATGGACGTATGTAGCTGCCTTTGTCGTGCTCAGAACTTTTCTTGCGTGTTCGTTAAATTCAAATCTATTGTTTAGATGAATGCCCAAGTACTTCGTTTCTGTTTTAAGAGGTATTCGACTGTCAAGAATATGTAATCTTCGTCTTTCACTGCTAACCTTTGTCCTTTTCCATTAGCATTTCTGAAGCAAGTCAGTCCATATTTCTACTTAGACCCCAATAACTAAGTTAGGAAACTAAAGCAGGTATATGTAGTTTCTAACTTTATTTAGAGCGAAATGAGGTCTTACTCGTACATCACAAGCTAGGATAATGGTGTCATCAATATACAAAATAGCTCCTGGCTCGTTCGCACTATCGTTGAAAGGAAAATCTTGAAGGAATATATTGAACAGCTTAGGTCCAAGTATACTTTCAATTTTCAATTTAAGTGGAGGCCAACGCCCCCATTTATTCGGCTTTATTCAAGCTATAACTTAAAAATTAAACTTATGCCCATATACTGGCATACCTCTGTGAAACCTCATATGTCACAACAACCTCACAAGAGCGTGGTGAGTCACAATTTGTGAGGTTTTCGTATTCTAACCAAAACCTCACAAGTTGTGAGCATCACAAGAACTGTCAAAATTGTGATGTTCGATTGAGCAGCTCACAAGTCGATCACAAGAGAAAAATAAACGATAACGTTTTGTTAAATTTGAAAAACAAATGGAGGAAGAAGTTTTGATCTTGCAAACAAAAAAGACGAAAACTAAAAAAATATATTTATGTACTTCTTGTTGGACAGTATACAAATGTAGTAAATATTTCAATTCTTTTAGATTACAATGCTTTCTAATTAAATGACACCTGATTCATCAAATTTTTCCGTATTCCGAAGACATTGTGTAGGGATATCATAGAAGAGTTGCATATTGACGATGACCAATCAAGTAGTTTCACTTTCATATTCGAGTAATTTCATTGCTAAAAATCCAATATACATGTAGTTTCTATACCTTTCCTTATAACAGTTCCTTTCAGTATTGAATTCTCGGAAATGGCTCCTAACAAATATGCATAGGAAATAATTATACCATTGCATTAAGTCAATCTTCTGTTTCTCGGTGTGTGCAATACATTTGCAAACTAATACTGCGGGTCAAGAGAAATGTGATACAATTTCCTGCAACAAATGAAGATATGCAAAAAAATAGTTATATGTTACAATAATGGAAATGCATTATTCACTTCTTTTTTTTTAGGTTTTACCAAAAGTTTCACACTAAAAGAACAATTGGAGCGATCGATTGTCCCACATAGTAATTTTTTGATATGACAATGAATTCACCACACCGTGGTAACTATTCTTGTGTGTTGTCCAGAATACCAAACAGCTGATCGCTCACAAGAAGCATTACAATTTTCGCATCACTGACATTCGTGAGTTGTGACCACAACACAATCAGAATATGTAGGGGCATTAAACTAAAACTTAAAACTAAGGTCGGTTGGAGTGGTGAAGAAGAACGCATTTGTGGTAGGAAGTGGTGCGGTGGAAGTCAAAGACTGTAGGATTTGAGTTGATTTTTCATAGCATACGGGAGATTGGTTCGTTCGCGCCATAGGAGGTGTGGTGGGTTGGTAGATAGAAGAGTCGAGGGGTACGTAGATTACGAGCGCTAGTTTTGAGGAAAATAGAGTTGTGAAGGGACGCGCATTCAACGCGACCTGAAAGGAGTCGACGAATTAAGAGAAAGTCGGCTTCATCTCAGCGATCCTCAAAGGTGTTTAAATTGATAGCATTGAGACGGTTTTGATAGGGGGGCAGATTAAAAGGACCGTCCCAGGGCATACTTCGAAGAGCTAATCGAAGAAAACGGCGCTGAATGCCTTCAATTCTCGAGATATGAACACGATGATATGGGGACCATACTCGACTGGCGTACTCTAGGAGGGGGCTAACAAAGGTAATATAGAGAGACCTGGTCACGTATGGGTTGGTGAATTCTTTGGACCACCGTTTTACAAAACCTAGTGCAGAGTTGGCTTTGAGGATTATCTCATCCATATGTAAACGGAAGTTGAGCTCGCTTTCACACAAAATGCCGAGGTCACGAAGAGATTGTACGGGGAAAAAGGTTGGTTATGGAGAAGATAGAGTCGGGGAGGAGATTGGTTCCGCTTATGTGAGAAGGTGATGGATTGGCATTTGGCGATATTAAGTTCCAAAGAATTTTTGAGCCCCCAGAGCGAAAAGCTATCAAGGTCTTGTTGAAGGAGGAAAGAGTCATAGGGAGAGGAAATGGTTTTGAAAAATTTGGTATGGTCGGCGTAAAGGGAGACAGACGAGTGTTTGATGATCATATCGAGATCATTTATGGTTAATATAAAAAGAAGGGGACCGAGATGGCTGCCTTGTGGAACTCCAGAAGTGGCCAAAAATGGAGCGGAGTGGGCTGACCTAAAACGAACACTGTAAAAACGGTTTTCGAGGTAAGAGGATATCCATTTTAACAGTATGGGTTCAAAGCCGAGGGCAGACAATTTAAAGATGATTAACCGATGAGCGATTTTATCGAAGGCTTTGCTAAAATCGGTTGCAACTACATCGACTCCATTGCCATTCTCTAGAGCAGAGAGGGCAAATGATACGAATTCAACGAGATTTGTGGTGGTTGACCTACCCTTTAGGAAGCCATGTTGTCTAGGAGAAATAAATGATTTGCATTGGAAGGTTAGATCTTCATACAAAATACTTTCGAAAAGTTTGGGTATATGGGAGAGTTTAGCGATAAGACGATAGTTGGTTATTTCATTCTTTGATCCTTTCTTGTGGATCGGGGTTATGAAGGAGGTTTTCCAAGCCTGAGGAAATTCTCCTTGTGAAATGGATAGACGAAAGAGGTTAGAATGGGCAAGAGAAAGAGAGGAAGAACATTATTTAAGAATTCATCATTGAGTTGGTGTAATTTATATTCGATATAATACGGGTCCAAAATGTGAGAGAGAAGTGGGCCATTGGAGAAGTTCAGTAGGTAACTAAAATAGGACGGATCTGGTAAAGGGAAAAAGAATTAAATATTTCTTTAGAAAAAATGGATAAAGCGTCATTTATACTTAGGTTTTGAAAGTTAAAGAGGGATCTACTGAGATATATCCTTGGGAAACGCCCGAAAGAACAGACAATTTGTCAGATACTTCTAAACCAATTGATATGCAGGCGCTTCTTGAACTTAGAAAGCTAGGAACCATTCGAGTGATAGGAAGAGGAAAGTTACGGTTAAGTGACTTAAAAATCATTCCTGTATCTCAAAGCTGCCTGTAATTCTATGTCCAATGCAACAATAAATTTTTTTTCCACAGGTCGTGCACTATCTTGTTGTATAGAACCAAAAAGGCATGTTCCGTCTAATGCCCCTTTCTGGGTAACCAATAATGCCAAATGCTCAGGAGCATTTTCGTAACAATACATTACAGTACTATTTTTATGTGATATATGATCCAATCTCCGCAATCCGAACACTTATCTAATCAGGTCATTGAAGTCAACGCCCAATTTATGAAAAGTATGTGAATCTAGTTTGCAGTTTATTTTTTTAATTTTTTTAAATAGCACGCGCTCAAGGCGTTAAGTTGCCGTTGAAATGTTTACACACAGCGCGGGCGTAGGAAAATTAGGGAGAAAAGAAAGACAGGTACCGATGTACGTTGGTTTTAAATGTCTGAATGTTATAATTACTAGTAAATAGAGAGCTCGGCAGGGCATTCCATAAGCGAGTTGTTCGGCTTAGGAACGAATCACGATATTTCAGAGTACATACGAAATTGGGCTTGAGGTTATACTGATGAGTATTCATAGCGAGACGTGTTCTGCGGTTGAAGGTTGAAGGGGCGGAGTGCTACTGGTGATTTATGTGGAGCACTTATGGTGGAAATAGCGATAAAATAAAGTGAGACACGAGACATTCCGCCGGTGTTCGAGGGTGTCCATTAACTGGGTGATATTGGCATCACCTATGATTTTGAAAATCCTATCTAGCAGGTGCAGAGAAGTTTTAGGAGCACCTGACCAGATGTGGGTTTTGTACTCCAATTTTGGGAGGATGAATGCCTTATATATTGAGGCCAGATCAGAGGAAGTGAAGTATTTCTTACATCGTTTGAGGAAACCTAAACATTTCGCAGCATTTTTCACGACACCCAATATGTGGTCATTCCAACGTAGGTTGTCATTGACACACAGGTCATGAGATAGGTTGTCATGAGAATGGAAAGTTTTTTGGTTTTAGCGATGCAAGTACCATTCAAGGATAATAGCTGGGTGGTTAAATTTCGGTTTAATGACAGCAGGCAGCATTGTGTTTTGGAAGCACTAAGTTCAATTGGTCATGCTATTAATATCGGAATTTTATGAACTTAACATACGGCGCCGTTCTCATTCTACCGCCGAAGAGCAGGGACGTGGAGATTACCAACAGGGAAGTACTAGTCGTGGTCGCCACGTCAGACCATATGTAGATCGAATTGCGAATCGGATGTGAGGTCTTAGATCCAAGCAAAATGAATAAAAGAACCTTATTCGGATTTTGAAAAGACTTTTTGCGAAAAGATCGAAACTGTCTGTGAAGCCAGTATGCTGGTAAAATACCTTAAAAGAGGAAGATCAACTAGGATGGAATCACTCAGAAAATCTAATGGTACATATACTGAGTTCAAAGCAGAGACTCTTCGTCTCATGCTTAAGGCTAACTTAATCTAATTAGAACCAGCTCACAACTAGCTCCTATTAACGAAGCTACTAGTGAGCTGAATAGCACAGCACACCGTAGCTGATATATCTCCCCGGTTGTGATGACCGATGAGGCCCTTAAACATGCTGTTGTTTCTTTTGTCACCCGGCGCCGACTACATATTCCCTGTTATGTTGCTAAATGGTGTAGTCATTTATTTAAAAGTGTTGCGTTGTTTTTCGACACGAGTGTAAGCTTCATATGGTTGACAGTTTTTCCTTGAGTATATCTGTACTGTTACCATCCGATCGTGTGATCTACTCGAAACGGCTTTATTCCCATACATTTACCACATAAAAACCACGTATTGTATGATAGACAGAGTGCAGTTCTTGTAATAAAGGCGACCCATACGCATCACGAGTCTTTTTTCTTTCTTCATAAAACCCCCCCCACAATGGTATAGACCAGCTACTGGTAAGTATGAAGAGAATTTTCACTGCTTGCCTAGCCCTACACACTTACTGAAACCCTGGTGAATAGTGAGAGTAGCCTTTACAGCGAAAATCGGACCTTAAAGCCTGACTTTCTTCACGTTAAAGAGCATGGAGATAGTGGTCGAGATCCATGTGCACAAAACTGCTTTGCGAAGGCATCCTCTGTCTGAGATGCAACTTGGTTACCAACGCAGAACATCTTGCGAAAGTGCACGTCAAGTTGTTCTTCTATGTCTGTTTCTGTTTTACAAAATCGATATAATCAAAACTCTGCTGTCTTAAAGGGAGGCAACAAAAAAGTACAATATATAAAACCGAGTTCTTTGTAAGACGTCTTTATTTATGATATACAAATAATACACAAGTACAAGGGATAACTAATTAAAAAATGTATTTGAATCCTTTTTTATAGGGGCATTACGTAAACGCCGTAGCGTCTTCCACGTACGGTGGAATCCTAATGAGAAGTTCATTGTTGAAAGTAAAGAAAAACCGGCTGTCAATCGCACCAAATTATCACCTCATCCACGTTTCGCTCTTTCTAAAAATACTAAACTAACCTTAGATCCAAAACTATTTCTGTGTCATGATAAATACTCAGAGAAATGTCACAACAAAACTATGGCTTTTCGGACCAGGATCGTGCGAACTTTGGAAAAATCAATGAGCGAATCACTTAACGAAACCAACTACTACAACGTTGACTATAAACCAATGTTCGGAACTAGTTTCGAAGAGCAGTATTATCCATCAAGTTGCTTGGTATTAGAAGCCGGTGTACGAGTCTTAAGACGAAGAGACCCTCCATTCAACAAACTGGAATTTGGTAAGTTATTTCCAAAGAAAAAGATCTTCCGCGAGGTGAAAAACATCAAAACCTGTGCAATAGTATCTAGTTCAGGATCAATGGCAGGTTCTAAACTTGGAAGATTTATTGGTATGTACAAGGGTGTGATGCATATTCTGATATGGCTTATGTAAAATGTATTCCTTCTCACAGATAGCCACGACATTGTTATGAGGTTTAATCACGCTCCTACTAGAGGTTATGAAGTTGATGTCGGCAGTAAAACAACTATCCGTGTTGTAAACTCTCAAGTGACAATAATTTTAACTTTGCTTTTAAAACGTAAGAAAAAAACGTATTTTGCATTAAATTCTAGGTTGTTACGAAGCCTGAGTTCAATTTCACCAGATCCAGGATATTTCAAAATGTAACTATTGCTGCATGGGACCCTGGCAAATACAATGGAACCCTAGGAGATTGGCTCACGAATGCCGACTATGACTTGTTTACGAATTATGAAATCTATCGTCGGCGTTATCCAAAATCGAGGGCTTACCTTATCGATCCGCATTCTATCTGGCGCCTGTGGCAAGGACTTCAAACATTTTCAGGGAAGCCGATTCGTAAAAATCCACCAAGTTCAGGATTTATTGGTAAGTACTCGTTTGTAATTGGGCTGGTTGTGGTGGCCATGTAAAGTAATGGCTAGGATCATCGACTGGTATGAAAAATAAATTTTTTTCTAATGTAACCAAACCTTGTGCCAGGAAATCTTTCCCTCTGGCCTTATTCTGTGCATAAAATGGCAATAGCGATTAGGTCGGCATCAAATTGTTGCACTAGCTACAATCGACTATCAGCTCTATTAGTTTATACATTTAGTTTACATGATTTAATATACTAGACTATATTTTCTGTTGAAATATCACGAAGTATTTAAATATATGGAGTAATGTTTGTTTATAGGAATTTGTTCAATTGACCTCTTGTTGAGCAGTTAGCTAAGCCAAGAAGATGGTTGATTTCATATGGTGAGTTTCAGAGAGTGCAGGTCGGAGCGTTTTCCCTTTTTAAAAGGTGCTGGTGGGTCATGCTTGTGTGACCTAGTCTCAAACGGATACAAGGAGATATGGATGATATTGTTACCATTTTGTAGTTTGGTGTGGTTCTATTTGTGTTCAGTATGGAGTAGTGATGTCTATATGATGTCCAGTCGTTGTTTTTTTTTATCTTGCTCACAATGTCTTTAGATATATCCAACTTATTGAGGTAGTTGAAGAGAACGAGAGGGTTATTTCTGGCGTGGTTAGCTGCGGCGTGGGAAAGCCTTTCATGCCGTTTGTGTCGGTTAAACAAAAGAAATACGGTGTTTATCAATGAATTCTCTGATAACCTCCTTTTCTTCTGTGATGAGTGCAAGTGTATCTCACTCTCGCATGTTCTTTTGGCAATAAAATGCCTAAGCGATTCCAATAACTCCTACCAAGACGCACTCGCGATAAAGATCACGGACAAAATTTCGGTCATCGAAAGCAGTGTTAAAAGTGTTAAAGAGTTACGGAACTCAGTGCAGACCTCAGCCAAACTAATAAGATCCAAAGTAAAGCATATGGATAAACAAATTGCTGGTCTAATCGAGTTAAACTCCGGGAGATCCAGGAATGAAGAAACTCCCTTACGTCACCTGGATAAAGTGTTAAGTACATCAAAACCATCTGTTCTACGCAAGTTATATCCAACCAAAAAACTTGCGAGTTGATAAGCTCTCTGCGTGACGACATTGACATTCATTTCCAGTCCTCGTCATGCAAACAACCATCTCCTAAAGAATCCGATCCTATGCTCGAAGTTATCTTCGACAAAGTGAACGATGTCAGTGATGAACTTACTGCGACTCAATCCCTCGTATGCGATATTGAACATCACATCGCAACAATAAACAGCAAAATCGTTGACCCACCAAACTTCCCGCAGCCTTACCAGAATGTTCCCTATAATACTTCGCTAATGGCTGAATTAATGGAACCTGAAGTGGATTCACATCACCCCCACATACAAGTCATCTGCGGACGGTTCAACCTACTGATTCTTGCGAAGTTTCTTCCAACTTGATAATAAAGACCACATCTATGTCAATACCTCGAATCGCTGCCCCACGGAGGCTTATCAATCACTTCAACTCAAGACACCTTCCGAATGGCAGCGTAGACTTGATAAGCTTGCTTTGAAAAATCAATTGGTCACTACGCTTCTTATCAAAGGCGCCCCCACGAAACGCTGATGCTGATTGGATATCGAATTTCCTCGTAAAGAAATATGGCATCACCATTAGCCACTGATACCTTAACAATGCGCAAGTCAACCTTATAAACCACCCTAAGTCACTTTTCCAATTTATTAACTACAAAAAAAAGTCCAATGGTTACCCTCCTTCCCTCTCTTTCAACAACAGATCATCAATCGATCCAATCACCATTTCCAACCTATTTGCCATCGTTTTTGAACAATCCTTCACCAACGACTCCTTTGTACCAGATCCATCCTATTTTAGTTACCTACTGAACTTCTCCAATGGCCCACTTCTCTCTCATATTTTGGACCCGTTTTATATCGAATATAAATTACACCAACTCAATGACGAATTCACACCCGGCCCAGATGGCCTCACTGTTAAAATGGATATCCTCTTACCTCGAAAACCGTGTTTACAGTGTTCGTTTTAGGTCAGCCCACTCCGCTCCATTTTTGGCCACCATAAGGCAGCCTTATCGGTCCCTTTCTTTTTATATTAACCATAAATGATCTCGATATGATAACACTCGTCTGTCTCCCTTTACGCTGACGATACCAAATTTTTCAAAACCATTTCCCCTCCCCATGACTCTTTCCTCCTTCAACAAGATCTTGATAGTTTTTCGATCTAGTGCCTCAAAAATTTTTTGGAATTTAACATCGCCAAATGCCAATCCATCACCTTCTCACATAAGCGGAACCAATCTCCTCCCCGACTCTATCTTCTTCATAACCAACCTATCTCCTCCGTACAATCTCTTCGTGACCTTGGCATTTTGTGTGATAGCGAGCTCAACTTCCGTTTACATATGAATGAGATAATGCTCAAAGCCAACTCTGCACTAGGTTTTGTAAAACGGTGGTCCAAAGAATTCACGAACCCATACGTGACCAGGTCTCTCTATATTACCTTTGTTAGCCCCCTCCTAGAGTACGCCAGTCGAGTATGGTCCCCATATCATCGTGTTCATATCTCGAGAATTGAAGGCATTCAGCGCCGTTTTCTTCGATTTGCTCTTTGAGGTATGCCCTGGGACGATCCTTTTATTCTGCCCCCTATCAAAACCGTCTCAACCTTATCAACTTAAACACCCTTGAAGATCGCAGAGATGCAGCAGACTTTCTCTTCATTCATCGACTCCTATCAGGTCACGTTGAATGCGCGTCCCTTCACAACTCCATTTTCCTCAACACTAAACCTCGTAATCTACGTACCCCTCGACATCTATCTACCAACGCACCACACCTCCTATGGCGCGAACGAACCAATCTCCCGTATGCTACGTCAAATCAACTCAAACCCTACCGTCTTTGACTTCCACCGCACCACTCCCTACCTCAAATCCGTTCTCCTTCACCAATCCAACCAACCTTAGTTTTAGGTTTTAGTTTAAGTTTAATTTGTAAGTTATAGCTTGTATTAAGCCGAATAAATGGGGCGTTCGCCCCCACCAAAATTAAATTAAAATTAAAATTATAAGAAAATCTCTAATTTTGTCGATTACTCGTAGATTAGTTCTGTGGTTGGGGTTCATTATAGCTTTTAATACGGAGAGGCTATCTGAGCATATTAAAAATCTTCCTTTTTTTTTGAGATGTAAGCTGCTGTTTCTAGTATGGCTACTGTTTCGGCTGTGAAGATGGTGGAAGGATGCCTTTTTTTGAATGAGGTTCCCGTTTTCATTTGTGAAGGCAAAAGAGGATCCAGATGTTGTAAAGATGAGATCCCAACCATTGCTTTTAGCTTCTGAGGAGACATCAAGAAAGAGTTTTTGAAATAGCCTATCTGGAGTTGAAGCTTTGTAATATGAAGTGAGAGTCATATTCAAAGAGCCATCTTTGATAGACCATGAGGGGAATTTGGGTTTATATTGGTTTTGTCTGCTGGTGGTAATTTGCAACTGTTTTGCTGAGCGTAGAGAGCGTGCAATACCTGAGTCAGTTCGTCTGGGGTTGTTTTGTTTTACCAGTGATGCAGTGATTCGACTTAGGTCATCAAAAGCAATTATAAATAAGACAACTGACAAAGGAGAGCTTTGTGGAATACCGTTGTAAAGTGGGACTGTTGAGGAGAAATAGTTATTGCTCCTTACACTTATTTCCCTATTCGTTAGGAAGGATTTAATGACATAGAACATTTTAGGTCCAATATTACAAGATGACAACTTATTGAGGAGTAAATGAATCCCGATTTTATCGAAGGCTTTTTCAAAGTCTAAAGAGAGAATGGAGATGTGGTTACGACTAGATAGAGCCTTGGAGATGTATTGATCGAGTTGTAATAAAGCATCACTACATCCTTTGTTAGGTCTAAGTCCGACTTGATTAGGGCTTATCAGATTATTTTTCTCGATAAACCAAAGTAAACGTTTGGCGACAAT
Source organism: Volucella bombylans (assembly GCA_949129095.1). Taxonomy (NCBI): domain Eukaryota; kingdom Metazoa; phylum Arthropoda; class Insecta; order Diptera; family Syrphidae; genus Volucella; species Volucella bombylans. The sequence goes on from OX422141.1 coordinate 203,679,147, forward strand.
TTTTTCTAGGACTTTGGATAAGCAGGGGATAAGGGATATATGACGAAAAGAGTTTGAGTTTTTGTTGGGTTTTTGAATTGGTAAGACAGTTGCAATTTCCCATTGTTGAGGGATGATGAGGGACGATTCATATTCTAAAATTGTGATAGGTTTTTCAATGAGTTGCGATGTAGCGGTTGTACAAATGGGGTTAACTGTCAAAGACAGGGAGGCTGCTTTGTTCCTATTGAAGTCTATTGGAAAGTCTGCATCCTTTGAGTTATTGGACCAGAAGGAGGCGAAATGATTACAGATGGCTACTGGGTTGATCAGCAGCCCTAGGGGAGTTTCGAGAGAGGTAATTGAAATGGGAGAAAAGTCTCCAGTTAGGTGTCGTATTTTATTCCAAATATATTTTACAGAGGAGTTGGGAGAGAGTGTAGAAGTAAGTTACTGTAGAGATTGCATTTTACAGAGTTTTAGTTCTCTACGAAATATGGCATTTGCCTTTTTATATGCTCTCCGATTATTTGTGTTGGGATATCTTTTAAATTTTTGCCAGGCTGTCATTTTTTCCTTCCTTAACGAGTTGAGGTTGCTATTCCACCATGGAACCGAGCGCTTTCTTGTAGCGGATGGGTTGTTTTGCGGGATTGTGGTGTTTGCTGCCGAGCGGATCGCTTTCAAGAGTGTGGCGGCCTCTGTGTTAATATTGGGAGAAGAGTATGGCCTTGTTGAAGCAAGGCCATTTAGCTTGGTCGGTTTTATACTTTACGATTCTCGGAGCTACAGCTTGCATTGTGCCAATATTAATAGATGTGATAATAGGAAAATGGTCGCTGTTCCAAAGATCATTACAATTTTCCCAAGATAGTTTTGAAAACAATTCTGGGGAGCAAAGAGTGATATCGACATTCGCAAGCGTATTTTTTGGGTGGGGGAACCGTCATTCAAAACCATCAAGTAAGATTTAAGAATTAGGTTTTCCCAGATATCACCTCTAGTGTTCGCCCAGAAGATGCTCCAAGCAAAGACATCTCCACTGTAGTATGGACTTGATTAAGGACATTTGTTATATCGGCATATAAGCATATAATGGTGAGTATGGGAGATAATTGAATTTCGAATGCCAGTGATAAGATGTTAGAAGAATTGGTATAGAGGGCTTAATTAGTACACCAATGCCTTGTTTGGCTGTGTTTATGTGAGGAAAATTGGAAAAGTGTGGTTTGTATGATTTATGTACACTTGGAGTGAGGTTAAATGGGCAATGGGTTTCTTGAATACATATCAGAGATGGATCTTGTTCCTTTATTAGGACTTTTAATTCATTCAAGTTATTTGAGTAACCCTTCATACTCCATTGTAGAATTTTAAAAGTTTTGGGTACTTGTTGTGTTTTGGATTGAGGTTTTATTGGTTGCAACCTGTTTCGGGTAGCCCGAGGTGGAGAGTGTTTGTTTAGTTGAGTGATTTCGCTGATCGCAGGCCGGGCTGCTAGGGTTCTTGCTAGAACTCAAGCAACTCGACCCCCGATCAGCAGAATCTATGTTTTTGTTTAATTCTTTAGAATTAGGAGGAGTCATTGTCATCATCATTCAATTCCATGTAATACTATATTGTTTGGAATTGATAAGTGATTGAGTGACTGCAGAAATATGCGAAATATTAGCCTGTATGGAGGGTTTATTAGTGTGTGTGTGTGTGCTAGTTTGAGCGGAGATTTGTTTTGTGTGAGGGAGATTGATTCGAGCACTAGTGGAGAGTTTGATGGTGATGATGGTCGTGAAGAGAGGGAGTGAGACAGTTTTGCGGTTTTGCCAGTTCAGTGTTGTTTGCAGCTCTCGGAAGAGGGATTCCCCTAGCATCGCTTAGTTGTGTGACCCAGCAGCTGAGAGTTGCGGTAGCGCATTGGGTTTGGGAAATATTCCTGAACCTTGCAGTAATACCTTGGTGTCGCATTTCAGCTACAATTTCCTCTTCGGGCACATTAATGAGGTAGGGGGCGTATACTGCCCCTTTGGATGAATTAAGGTTAGTGTGCAAACTCACGGAGATTTGGCAGATGTTAGAAAGTGTTTTTTTTTTCGATAGGAAAAGCTCTGCAATTTTTTACGAATTGACCAAGGTTAAAAGATTGCCGTCCCGGAGCTGTGTAATCAGTTCATATGATGTGCTTTCACTGTCAATAGCGGTAAAAAACAAGAGCGATTTGCAGATTTAATCGATGAATATTAATCGATGTTGTCAGCTCTTTTCTAATATTACGTTTATTGTTGCATTCGACAAGACCTTTTTGAGGGTAATGGAAAACATCCGAAGCGAACTCTTTTGACTACGAAAAAGTCTATCATTCTCCGACCATTCAGACTCGGCAAAAAATCGTAAGTCTGCTGTCGCTATGCTCAAAACAACAGGGCAAACAACACAGTGAGTGGCTCGGTCTACATAATTGTCGTCCAATGCTCCGTAGAGTAGACTAGAATTGACTCGGGGGAGTTTGTGTAGAGCGTGATGTTGATCTTTCGGGTTGACCTTCCTATATCCGACCCAATTATTGTAACACCTATACCAGCGCACGGTCTCGTATACCGAAAGTTTGAAACACTATTTCTTATTCTTTTACTATAAAAAGCTACATAGGTATTCTTTTTTCTTAAATCTAAGGCATGTAATGAAACAATCAATATAATTTACTGACTTTATTATTAATTATTTTACTGACTATCAGGCTATTACAAAACAGCCTTTATTTTTCATATTTTTATCTTAGGCACTACAAAAACAGAGATACGACAATATTTTCTTAAAACAAAATAAATATAAACTTCTGAATAACAAAAACCACTTATAAGAGTGCATACACATTGCAGTTTTACTTAGATATGAGCTTCGATATAACCATCAGGGCATACCATGACAGCGTGTTCCAAACAAAATAATTTTTTGCAAGTAGCACAGTTGTAACACTACTTGATGTTGCCATAGTTTCCGACCCCGACTTGATTATGCATTATGACCAGATTTTCGGACCCGCGTTCTCTCATCATGATATGATCTTTCTGACAGTGGATATATTTCCATCACTTGAAACTAATATTCTCGAATTAATTTAGAAAACCTCTTTAATAACGCCTGGCTTTGAATTGGTCTCTAATTTATAATTCAAATAATGCCAATTATCAAGTAGATTTTTTAACAAAGATATTAAATTCCTTCTAAATAAACATGTGCAATAAAAAAGCACCAAAATAAAATCATAATGGTTCACACAGGAAGTATGTGACTTAAGCGCAGCTCGGAACTTACTCTATGCTAGATGGAGGTGTTACAAATGCTTGGAAATTTATAGGGAATTTACGTACACCTAATTCTGTAACCCGTCTTATTAGAAAAAACCAAATCGCTTTATATAAAAATAAATTTGAATCATGTTCCTCTAGTTCTGACTTTTGGAAGAGTATTCGTCAGTTAGGACTGAATTCACAAAAAACATCGGTTCCCAACAGTGTGGATATAGAAGAATTAAATGTTAACCTTTTGTCTGTTTGCAAAGAGTCAAATAATCTAAGTTCCCCGGTTTTGAATAGCAGTGCACCCTATTCCGAATCAACGACGAAACGACGATAGGTAATATTATATTAAGTGTTAAGTCAAAGAACCGTAGGTTCGGATAACATTGCCCCTAAATTTGTAAAAATTCTACTTCCTGTTATTTTGCACCAAATCACCCACATTTTAAATACAATTTTAACAAATCCAGTTTTTCCGGATAACTGAAAAACTACGAAGGTTGTACCCCTTCCAAAAGCACCAAACGGAGCTTCCGTAAAATACCGGCCTATTGTGATGTTACCGTTTTTAAGTAAAATCTTTGAAATTATAGTAAGTGGTCAAATAAAAAAATACCTAAGCGCTAAGAATATGATATCAAAACACCAGTCTGGCTTTCGTGAAAATTATAGCTGTACCTCAGCCCTCTTAAAAATCAGTGAAGATTTACGTGCCGGTTGTGACAATGGTATGCTGGGATTAATTGTTTTTTTTAGATTTCTCGAAGGCTTTTGATTGCGTTAATCATGTGCTCTTACTAAAAAAACTGAAACATCAATTCCTGTTTGATGACACTTTTTGTAAGTTGTTGTCTTCATATCTTTTCAAGAGGTCTCAGTACGTCTGTTACAGGAATGAGCACTCATCTTGCCTGCCAGTCCCCGCATGTGTACCACAGGGATCTGTTTTAGGACCCCTCCCGTTCACTTGTTTCATAAATGACATAACACAATGTTTTCACGTTTGCATTTACCATATATACGCAGACGATATACAAATATATACGCTCTTTCCGAAAGGAAACCAACACCAAGCGCTTGACATTCTAAACCAAAAATTAAATGAAATCCAGAAGTGGTCATCAGATAACGGTCTAAAACTTAATCCAAATAAAACAAAGGCACTGATTATAAATGGAGGACGAAGTACAAATATTTTCGCACCACTGAGTCTTAATGCCTCCCCTATAATTCATACTGGTGAAAAATTGGTAGAGCAAGCAAAAAACAAAAGAAATCTGTTAATCCAGAATTAAGAACAGAAAAATTAGAATAGAAATAAAGAAAAAATATTTACATAGATACATAATTATTCGTCGCTACTTGATAACAAGAGCAATTGTTTGCGACGATCTGGACTAAAGTCGGTATCATCACTGGAGATATCCATCAAATTATCCAATGGTGAGTTTCGTCCGGTAATAGAGTTTTGAACTGTCGGACTACTTTCCGAAAGGTCTTGCTCCGTCGACTTTTTTATTAAAAAATCTTTTATAGAAAGTTGAACTTTTGGTTTTTTAAGTTCTTTATACAACACTTTATACCCAGCAATACAATTATTAATATCTCGTTCGAATTTCAGGGCACGTTCCATATTTGGATCATTTTTTAAGAAATGATTCACCATACTTTTACCAAATGTTAGACCGTCATCAATTAAACTAGCAGTTAGTTGACATATTTCGGTCTCCTCGTCATTATCGCTATTATGGTTCTCAGTTTTGCCGTCATCTGTTATTAATTCAATCAGACAATCATCATCTAGAGGTTTATCTATCATTAATTCGTCGACATCTTCAATTTGTAGTTCCTCAAATCCTTCTCCTCCGATTTCGTGTGCCAAGGCTATAATTTCAGAAGTCGCCATCGATGCTTGGGGCACTGAGGTACCACTCTTGACGCATTCTGGCCAAAGTGCTTTCCAGCAGGAATTTAATGTTGATACCCTTAACTTTTCTTTGGCCATTGCAGCATATGTAATGCAATCCAAAATAGAATATATTTTCTATGCATCAACGATCGTAAGGTTGTCCTTCTCTACTGCATCTAAAATATGTTGGAATGCTCGTTGAATATAATAAAGCTTAAATGTAGCAATTATACCCTGATCTAATGGTTGAATCAAGGAAGTGGTATTAGGTGGCAAAAATATTACTTGAACATTTGGATGCTCTAAAACGGGATGACTTGGCGCATTATCTATGAGCAAAAGCACTTTAAAATCAAGACATTGCTGTTCCATATATATTTTAACTTCAGGAACAAGGCATTCTTCAAACCATTCCCTAAATAGACCTGCTGTCATCCAGGCCTTTTTATTCGCCCTCCAATGAACCGGCAACTCTTGAATGTTTTTTCCTTTCAAAGCACGTGGCCTTAATGATCGGTTAATTAAAAGGGGCTTTAAAATTTTGTCACCAGAAGCGTTGCTACACAATAAAAATGTTACCCGATCTTCCCACTAGCAATTTTTTCGGATTTTGCTATAAAAGTTCTGGAAGGCATTTTTTTCCAGAACAAACCCGTTTCATCGGCATTGAAAATTTGGTCGGGGACATAGCCCCCATCTTCAATTATTTTGGCTAGTTCTGCTGGAAAGGTTTTAGCTGCCTTTTCATCTGCTGATGCGATTTCTCCTTTAATTTTTAAATTATGAAATGCGTTTCTTTTAAGAAATCCTGTTAGCCATCCATCATTAGCAGAAAATTCCTTTCTCTTATCTTGACGACTTGTTGATGGCTCCGATATCTGTAGTTGCTTATAAATTCGTAGTGACTTCTGCTTTATAATATTTCCATCTACAGGTACTCTTTTTTGCAATAAATCCTCAATCCAAAACACTACACATTTTTCCATTTTTACTAAAACTTCATCTCTAATACATGACGATGTTTTGGAACTATGTTTTGATCAACTGATGACAGATTTCCGTATTTCATTCTCATTTTTCTTAATGGTCCTGATAGTAGCTTCATTTATGCCAAAATCCTTTCCCACAGATGTTGAACCTTCACCTCTTGCCAGACAGTCCAAGATTTTTAATTTTACTTCCAAAGAAATGGCTTGCCTTGTTTGATTTGATGCTATGTTTGATCCCCGGCACCGATATACGGCGATGCCCCGAACCAAACGATAACAAGTTCTCTGGGATCCCGCTATCCCAGCTGTGGGTTCTACCAGGTAGCGCGTTAACGGCAGCTAAACCTGGGCGAAATGAAAAAAAAAAATGGGCGCCACGTGATTTTTTTGTTGGAATCACGAAACCCTTTAAAAAAAGAAAAGAAGAAGAAAAAAAACTTCCCCGAAAAAGAAAAACCGAACAGAAAAACAATAAGCAACCGAGATGAAAAAAAAAACCAAAATTCCACCACGTTATAAAGGCCCCGTTGGGGCTTGACGATTTATTTACTCTTAATTAGTTTAGCGGTACACTCGTCAATAGAGTGACCCGCTATTTCCACCGTCCCGAAACAACAAAAACGTATTCTAACGGGTCGCGTGTCCCGTCTTTTCTCGGGAATTTCCGCACGCGCGGCCCACCGGAGTCTCAATTTGCCAAATAAAAAAAACGAATTTATTATTATTATTTTTTTTCCCTTTTTTCCTAATTTTTTTTTTTTCTGCACTACACTTCACTACACTATACTTCTCTTTACTCTCCTCCTAGCGGTGCTGCGCCCCTTCCTGGCACAGTTCTCACTCCTTCCGTCCCGTTATTCCCGCTGTCTAATCCTCGTATCCTTTCCTTTCTCCTTTTTCCCCTTTGCCGTAATTCTCCTTTTTCCTTGTTTTACTTATTTCCTTTTTTTTTTTTTTTTTTTTTTTATTTAAACGCGACTCTACTTTACTTTTTACAAAAAAAAAGAAAATCTACTCTCTATACAATTGCTTTTCGCAATTGGCAAACTGAAAATCAAAAAAACTCTACTTTTCGCAACAAAAAAAAATTCGCACAAAATGAAAATAAAAACTGAGGCTGACCCTCTCGGTAGGCTGGTCGTCAGCAAAGTGTCTGCCAGATCTTCTACGATCCACAGCTCCCGCCAGACACACACACACACACATTCACACGCACATTCTCTCTAGCATCCATTCAGCCGTAGTGGACCCAACGACGGGATTTCTAGCTATCACACTAGCAAGCTTTGCTAGTGTGTGCCCCCGTGTCCGACTAGGCCTCTCACACATACAATTTTCCACATTCATACTAAACTCCTCAGTCTCGGAGTTCGCTCCCACTTCCAGTAATGACTGGGAACTCCACTGAGCGAGTTTGTGGAAGCTGTGGATCCTAGCTATTGCCTACTCTTAGGTTCTACAAAAAAGAAATTGCGAAAAGCAGAGTTTCTTCCATTTCTGATACCCGGGCATTTTTCCCCAATCGGATTACACTAATAAAATTTTTGTTAGAATTAAACGATCGCGAAGGAGAAAGGAAATGCGACGGAATCGTAGCTGGAGTGTCGGGACGAAAGGAAAAGAATATAGATACAATCCAGAAGGGATTGTATCTCGATCCAACCATCCGTTGGATCGCCGCCCCTCACGAAAGAAAAGTATAGTGCATGTGAAAATACTTCTCATATTTTTAACCGCGGATCCCTAACTACTCCGGTGGATCGGCGTTCAGATTTGGGGGGGTGGGGACTGACAAATAGCGTGTCACTCCTTACAATTATTTATTTATTTTTTTGTCATTGGGCCCTTCTGCCCTCTGGCCACTCTGCCAGTTTGTACTTTTTTGTTTCCTTTTGCCATTCTTAGTCGTTATTTGTTGTTGGTTGGTGTTCTTTGTTTATGTTTTCCTGGTCCCTCGGTGGAGGCGGTCTTATTACTTGGCCGTCCGCCTACACGCCTCTGCTGCTCCTTCGGTGCTCCATCGGTGGGGTGCTGGCTTAAAAAGGGGTCTTCATCCCTTCACCCATCGAACCTAGCTTTTAAAGCTGGTACGTCGTTGGGGTGTTCCCGATTATACTGGCCGTCCGCCCGCACACCACTGTTGCTCCTTCGTTGCTCCCTCGTTGGGGTGTTACTATAAAAGAGATCGTCGTCTCTTCACCCATCGTTCACTTGGGTTGGTGCTAACTCCAGCTAGCTGCATCCACATCGGTTGTGTGATGTGATGCCTGTATCCGCACCCACATCGGTAGCAAATATGGGGTGTTCCTTCAGCCTCCTGTTGTTGGCTTTCGTTGGGGTGTTTGTTCCAGGGATCGTCTTCCCCCACCCGTCATCATCGTGTTGGGGTGTCTGGATTAAAAGGACCGTCCGTCCCCACCCGTCGGCGACTTTCAGACGTCCTGTCTGATGCTGCCCGTTGCGAGTCTCCCGTCTATCTATGGGCTCCGACAACGGTGTTCCTGGTGGACCTCCTGTCGCACCCTGGGGTTCTTCTCGTGAACCTATGTGGGTTGTTTTCCGAGGTCTGGAGTTGGTGGGCCTCTGGCTGATGGGACCATGGCTGCCCTCCACCTCCGCCAGAGCTGGGTGTTCCCACTCAAAGAAAAGAGGGACCGAAGGGACTTGCAAGGGAAAACGAGAGCCAAACTTGTTGCGGGAAAATTTACCGCAACAGAATCTTTGAAATTTTTGACATTTTATTAACTGTAGTAAGGGCAAAAATTTTATTTTTAAAGCTTAACTAAAAATTTATAGATAAAATACCTTTTTTCACTTATGAAGTTCAGAAATGTTCAAATCTAATTGATAGCACGAACAATTGATAAAATATTGCGAGCTAATAAACTTTAAACACTTTAATTAACAAATATTTTATGTAAATATCATGCGAACAAAATGTGTAGGTAAGAGTTATCGAATAAGGGGATTTCCCCAGTTACTACTATGTATGTTCATTTCAGCAATGGTGCCAAGTGTTGTAAAAACAAACATAATTACAAAACAGTGATTTTGAAACCGTACTAGATAAAACAATTTTTACAAAAAAAAATTTTTTCAACCGTGTAACTTCAAATCCGTGTAAAAAGAGAGTTGGGTGTAGGTGTGAAATATTTGCAAACATGGGTCAGGAGTCCGCCAGAAAGTTTCCTGCGCGAGATACTTTTTTAATATCAAAAGACACGAGCACATTTCCGACTATACCAAACAAATTGCCGGCAGTTCTCTGATTGCTCTTATGAAATATCGAACCATTCCGTTTTTTCATAAAATGTTAACCAAGAAAGTACCAGAATATTTACTTGAGATATATTCCGACAATCAAAGAACTTTGCAACTGATAGCACCTAGGTGCAAGTATTTAAACACGTCTCGACAATTTTTCGTACATGGGATTCAGCTATGGAATCGGTTGCCCTTAAGGATAAAACGTATGAGAAACACAAATAGTTTAGATAAAGAAATATTTAAATATTGTTCCGAAAATTTTTAGTGAATTTCCTCTTGTATCCCTAAACTTCATTCTCCTTTTTATCCTCTATTTTCTCTTTTCTTCTTCAACTATTCTTTCTTTTTACTTATTTTTAATTATTTTCTATTTACAATAATTATTTTATTTATATTGCATTGTTAAAATATTGAAATTCTGTTAAGCTTATTCAATTCTCAAGAGATGTAATATTCTTATGTGAACAATTGAATTTAAATAAATTAAATTAGTAAATTGGTAAATTGGTAACGTGTTTTGCATTTTTTTGTTTTATTGAGCAATATCCGCAGCGACTAATGGTATTATTATTAGATATTGTTGAAGACTCATGACCTTCCAACTGACACACCTCGGCGAGTCTTAGCTTTATGGTTTTCGGCAAGAATGTGTTGGCAGCTCATCGTCTGAGTTCCAAATGACTTAGATCATATGATAAACTTTCAAGAAAGATCCTCCGGTTAATTTTTTTGTTAAGATTGCTTGCTCTAGTATATGTATGTGTATTTATACCTGCAACATTCATCAAGCTATGAAAAAACAACCATTGTTCACCAGCTTGTGCCTCGAGCAACGTTATAGCATCAAAGTTACCTTTGGCTATACAAGGCGTCTCAAAAGAAAGTTCACACTTAAAAATTGTTTTTCATTTAAAAATTGAAAAAAGTTTATTGAAAAAGTTTATTATATATTAGAATACAGTGTTTGGGAATTAATTTTTTAAAAATGACATCGTCCAAATGTAAACCGTTGCGTTCACGGCATTAATTTAATCGAGCACTAAAATTGCCTCTGACGGCTCGGCAGGTATTCTCCGTGGCCCATACGGTCACTTTAGGCAAATGTAGGGGTTTCTGATGTTTTTGTTTTGGATTGGTTGCACTCCAGTAGCGGCAATTTTGCTTGTTAACGTGTCCATTAAGATGAAAATGGGCTTCATCTGAAAACAAGATGTTGGTAAACGTCGGAAAACTCTCAATCATCTGGTTTACGAAGTCAAGCCTCTAACCAGCATCTTGAGGCTTTAATTCTTGCACCAACTGAATTTTGTAGGGGTGAAGTTTTAAATCTTTATGCAAAATGTGCAATAATGACGATCTGTGCACGTTTAAGGCCACAGCACGCTTCCGAATTGAAGAGTTCGGATCGTCTCGAATAGACTGGGTGACACTGTCTACGTTTTCGACGGTTCTTGAAGATCTTGGACGCCCGGATTTTGGTTTTTCCAGTGTTGAGCCGGTCTTTTCAAACTTCTTCACCCATTTTGCAATGATTCGAGTGCTTGGCGCATAATTTAAGTGACGAATATGTCGAATGTTGCAGAATTTTCTTCGCGTTACAGTCGCCGAATTACCGTTTTTATAAAACTCGCGTACGCACAACGCACGGTCCGCTCTCGAGAATCGCTCCATAGCGACTAAATTCCCAAGAGCCAGGCTACCGATTGACATACACCCCGCGCCCCTCGAAATAGCTGAGTTCACACAATAACCAAAACAAATGTGAACTTTCTTTTGAGACACCTTGTATTATAGTCCACTGCAATACCCTTGGTCCGCAAATAAACTGGATTTTTCCGCTCGGCGAATTGTCCCTATCACAGTCAACTTGTGTTTTGACTCAAGTTTATCCAACAATGGAATACTAGTGTAGAAATTATCACAAGTGATGTTATTGCCAGTATTGTAAGTACCTTCACTGAGTCGCACAACCAGTGCCATAGCCGAATTGCGACGTCTCTATCGTAGTTGAGTCGCCTATCCGAAGCTGTTTGAGCGACGTGGAAGATTAGCGGCACCGTCAATCTGTCCTGGATCAGACCTTTGCTATCCAGATAGAGGAACGCTTCTGAAGGAATAAAGCCGTCATAGCGAACTCTCTCGTGATACATATAATTGGGGTAGAAAGCCCCGGAGATCAGGTTGTTCGATGAGGTCATTGCTCTAGCAATGTGCCTTCGAGTCAACTTAACGACAAAATCGTCCACTCTTATTAGGTTCACTCTATTGTACAAGACCTCATTGGGATAGAATTGTATGTACTGAGACTCTGGTGTTCTGCATAAGCGAAGACAAGTCCTAAGACAAGCCCTCTCAAACACTCGAATTTTTTCCAATAAACTTGCCCTCACGTTGAACCACACGGGATATCCAAATACAAGCATGGGCCTGATAAGGGCCATGTAGCAGATTACCCTCGCATCGAGTTGGCTGTTAAAGAACAGTCTCTTTGTAAGGGCAAAAGCACCTTTGGCTTTGGCCAGAGCAACATCTATGTGTTTGTTAAAATACAGAAATTGATCTAGCCAGATCCCAAGGTATCTGACTACATTTCGACAAGCGAGTGGCCGCCCGTGTTGCCCCACGATCGAGAACTTTCGCCAATTCTTTCTGGTATCCCTAGAGGCCCCACACAAAGGCGTCCTAAACAGAATTGTTTCCGACTTCTGAAAATTGATTTTCAACTTCCAGACATCGCAAAATCGTCTTATCTTATAGAAGTCACTCTGCAAGAGAGTATTAATGACCTTGATTTGTTGACCTGTTCTGTATGCGATTAAGTCGCTATGGCATGGTGAAGTGTATCTATCAGATCACTTGTGTAAATGCTGAATAGGATCGGCGAATTGACCGCACCTTGTTGCAGACCGTTTTTAATCTTAAATGTTCCAGCAGAAGTCACATCGCCATTGTTCACTATGAACTGTCTACTGGAGAGCATATCACAAGGAATATACCACAGCGGTTTACTAATGCCCAACCTATCCAGCTTGAAAAAGAGGCCTTCTCCAAATCAATCAATCGAAACCAGTTTCGACACATGTCGGAACTATATGTTTGTCCTCAACCCACTTAATCAGGACTCTATTGATCACCATTTCGAACACCTTACTGATGTTTGGAGGAAGACTGATCGAGCGGAGATTCGCCGGATTGGAATTATCTTTATCGCTTTTAGGGATTGTCAGCATTGTAGGGGCAGTCGGGTTGCTTCCCTACGTAAGTTTCCATAAACAAATTTGGCCAATTCGTAAATTGTTATTAAATAATTATTAGGTTTCTGAAAGCCTCCAATTTTCGCATCAATTGTGACAAACTGGGGCAGACTGTAATATTTTTTGAATGCTGCCACAATTTTATCAAACATTTCTCTAATAGGAGTTAGTTTATCAAGAGCAGCTCTTTTATTTGCGCATCTTTTTTGTCAAATCTGAGACAACGCATCAATAAATAGAATCTGTTCCAACTCATAGTCAATCGAAATATTTCCGGAGACGAGCCATCTATTTTGAATAAATCTTTAGAAGTGCTTCGATTTCTATCTAATCTGTGTCGGCATTTCTCTTTCTCTTGTGAAATTAGATTTTATTCTATTTACTTGTTCATTCGTGTACTTTGTAATCCGATTTATAATAATTTAAAATTGCTGGCTTCTGTGCTTCTAGCACGTCTAGTATGTCCATTCTTTCCGATGTACAACTTTCGGGTACTTTCACGATCTTCTAACTCACTCACCTCTTCATAGTTATCTTCTTGCTCAGTGTTGTATGTTTCTAATTGGACATTGACAAAATCTTCCACCTCGCTGTCATTTTCCTCTTCATAGCTAGAAACCGAATTTTCTTCGTCCAAAACAATCTGATTCGATCTTTATCTATCTTGATATGAAATAAAGTAATAAATTGGGCAAAATGCATACATATTCACACATAGCAAATAACGCAAAAAAATACTAATGCACAATCAATAAAATAAATTTTATACTTACACAAACAGTTGCACTTATACCCGCGTCGTTCTCACGGACGATTGGCGCCAGGTTCGATCACACGTGCGTATCCTCGAATGCGCAGTGTGCACTATATTGAAGCTAGCAACAAATCCGGCAGCTAGCATTTCTGAGAAATAAAATAAATACGAATAAGTGTTCCGTCGGTCCCACAGACCAATGCGCGGGTATAGGAAGGTTAAGGACTTTCAATTCAATTGTTTTCAAAAAAAAAAAAGCGGCGATACTCGTAGTTTGCTAGGGTAGGTTTTCATCAGATTTCCGTTAAAATGTTATTTGTACGACTGCCATTTACTTTGAGAGAACTCGTTGATATCTGAGGAACTCCTTACCAAGTTATAGCTTGCGACAGTAATATTTTACATCGAACAATGTGTAGCTTAGCTTTGCCGACAGAATGTGTTTTATGCCCATTTACTTCCTGACTTATTGAGGGTACAGCACTAAGTTGAAGATGTTTCGTTTTCTGCAGTCTGTGGATGTCTGGAATAATTCTGCGGGGCAGTTTTCATACGAATGCTGTTTTAAATTCTGATACTAACAGCATCACAAATTGGATAAGCATAAATACAATAAAATAGAATTTTTTAAAGCGGACTTTTTGATTCATGAATATCACTCACTTCGTCAAAATCTTAAATCAGAGTGTGTCTCACAACGTACGCAAGACTGATTTGTTGCCAAAATTGGAGTGAAATGTTTGAAATTTCTCGAGCGATATATTTCTTTCCAATCATATTCGATTTTCACCCACATCAAATTGGGATACAATGCCCACATGATGGCAAGATGCCCACCCCCAAGATCGGATTCCGAGCGATAAATCTTTATAGATAATACCACTATAACTCAGTCAATTAACACCTACCATCTCCGACAAAATGTTTCTTGCCATTTCGAAAGTATTCCGCTCATTTAAGCCTTCAGCCGTAGCACTCATATCGCTGTGAATTTATAATACAGTCCTAGACCTCGACCAATAAGGTGGATCTCTAACTGGTTGCCTCCACTAGCGCATACCGATTTAGCACTAGTCTCCATACACTCTACATGACCTAGACATCTTAATTACTATACGTGAAGCCTTCTGACAAAATCCATGTCGGTCTGCAGCCAGTTTTGTTCCTCGTTGTAACCTTCCTTCTGCAATAAGTCAACGCACATGGGACCGAAAATCACACTAGGAGAGCTTTCCGCTTCTGTTTGCGTCATGTAATATGAAAGAGATGATGAGGTCTTGTATAGGGTCCTCCTTCTTACTCAAGATAGAGTTTTTCTTATTAGTTGTCTTCTTAACCCATAGAAACAGTGTCTGGTTAAGATCTATTCTTATCTTGACCTCCGCGCTCACTATAGTTCGTTGATTGTTGCTTGTGCGTTCTGTCAAAAGTATCAGTGTTTATCTTCGTTTTCAATAGAATATATTTTTTTTATCTGCCTCGACACTCCCAAATGCGCCTCTGACATCCCACTGGTTTTTCTCGATTATGTCAATTCAGTTTGCATGTGCAGTTCATCGGACATGCGTTACCTGACCAAATTTTACAGATGAGCTGGTGCATGCTCCTATGAGTAAATCAATGCAAATCATCACCTTTATCTCTAAAAAGTTCGACGACTATGCCATCGGCTCCTGCGAATTTGTCTTATCTGAGTTTGTATATTCCTATATGCACTTCGGTTTGGTCAGGTTGACGGTAGTTTTCAACGTCTTCGGCGAGTCGTGCCTGACAGCAGTATTGGCGTTGTGTTCACCGCTTAACGGTCTACAAAAGTGGCTTTCCCAAATTATCAGCACCAACTGCGTCTCTACTAACAAGTGACCAGAGGGCAATGATAGTTTTCCAATTGTTATTAGTAGTAGTAATTACATTTATTTGACATTGATTAACATATCTTTTATATAATTCGTTTGGAACTGAGCTTACACAGAGATACGATAACAGATTATCTTACTACTGAGAAATGCATTAAATATAAATTGAGCGTTTATGAATGTGAAGCTTTCAAACGAAAACAATGAGAAAAACCTTCATTTAAATTAAAACAAAAAAAAACAAAAAAACTTGAAAGTATTGTATGGTAAATAAGTAAAAAGAATTAATAAATAAATAAACAATTGACCAGAAATTGGTATTCAATTAAATAGGCAGTAATAATAAATAAATAATTGGATGCAAATAAAGAGTACATTTAGATAAAGACCTAATCAAATAAATAAACAAACAAATAAATAAATAAATAAATAAGTAAATAAATAAACAAACAAATAAATAGATAAACAAATAAATATATAAATAAATAGTTAAATAAGACTTATAGATATGTATTTATGTATATAAATGAATAAGCAAAACGAGAAAAGGCATTCATTCAGCATCAAACATTAACATTATTTACTAGACCTGTTATAAGGGGATTATCTGAATATAGGCACTTTGTATAGAATTTTTCATTTCTAATTTCAATCTTCCTTTTTATTTCTAAGACCCCAGCTTGTTCATGTAGTACCATCGTAGAAAACAGCAATGGGAGGTTGAGCATCATTTTCAATACCTTATTCTGAGCAACTTGGAGTTTTTTTATGTGGGATTTGGCACAAGTACCCCATACAGGGCATGCGTAGAGTATTATGATGGGTTGGAAGATAACCTTATATAAGAGCATTTTGTTGCTTTTGCTTAGTAACGATTTGCGGTTTATAAGGGGATAGAGCATTTTTATAGCTAAACTAACTTTGCTCAGAGTGCTTCTGACATGTTCACCATAGGTCAGTCTCTGGTCTAAGTATACACCTAGATACTTGACAGAAGAAACCCACGGGATATCACAATTTCTTATCCTTAGCTGGCCATTGGGTAAAAAACAAGCTTTTCTTTTTCGTGTGAAAAAGATAGCTTGCGTTTTATTCCCATTTATATTAATCTTCCATTCAGATAAATATTCCATCGAGATGTCAAGAGCAGCTTGAAGATGATTCAATATGGCAGAACCCAGATCGTTTGAGCTATAAATAGCGGTATCATCCGCAAACATAACAATCTCACAGTGAGGAATATTGGGTAAGTCCGCAACAAATAAAATGTAGAGAATGGGAGACAGTACAGATCCTTGTGGAACGCCAGAATGAATTGTCTTAGTTGTTGAATGACTTTTATTGAGGAACACTTTGAAATTTCTATTGTCTAGAAAGCTTTTTAGCAACTGAATAAGATAAATCGGACAACCGAAGTTCAAGAGCTTACATAAAAGTCCATTGTGCCATATTGAGTCGAATGCTTTTTCCACGTCGAGAAGGATCAAGCCTGTGGATTGCTGGTTGAGAAAACGTTGTTTTATATGTTTACATATACGAAGTACTTGATGCGATGTACTATGTCCTTGACGAAAACCGAATTGCTGATTGGGTAACACATCGGCACCTGCAGCAAAATTTAGTAATTTTTCCTTAATGATTTTTTCAAAAATCTTACTTAAGCCACTTAACAGACTTATTGGGCGATAGCTACAAACATCATTTAGGGGTTTCCCAGGCTTGTGGATTGGGATAATTTTGGATATTTTCCACTTAGTTGGAAAATATTTCAATTTGAAGCATGAATTGATTATGAGGAACAGGAAATCAATACCTAGTGACGAAAGTTGCTTAAGAACAATGTTCCTGACGCCATCAATCCCTGGGGACTTTCGATTTCGAAGCTCCTTCAGATAAAATTGAATATCTTCGGAGTTTATGAAGCATCTAACAGGTACATGATCTATGCTTGTTTCGATTACATGTAGAGCGGCTTGTACTTGAGGGTCCATACGACTGGGGGTTGACAATAAGGGATTGTTAAAACTGTAAAAGAATCTTTCAGCAAAAAATTCGCACTTTTCTTCATCAGATACATAAACTGATGATGGAGTTTGAATATGGGGAATGAATTTATTTTTGTTCTTTAATAGTTTCGTTACATTCCAAAGGGGCTTACTGTTTTTATCAAGTGTACAGAGCCGTTCATTCCAAGATAAATTTCTGAATTTAGTTATTTCTGCTTCTATTAGGTGTTTCAGGAAATTCGCACGTGCACGAAAAATATCAAGTCTATAGCGCTGCCATTTCCTCCTAAAATAATTTCTTTCTTTGATTAAGTTAAGTATGTATCGTGGAAGTAAGGTAGTTCGCACTGGTATGGTTTTTTTAGGTACAGCTTCCGCTGTGCTTTCCATTATGGAAAGTGTAAGCTTTTTTATGTTTTTATCTATTTGTTGAGTGTTATTTATTTCATCTAGACAAAGAGAAATATTTTCAAGGCGGGAATTGAGGTCTCGCCGAAACTTCTTCCAGTTGGCTTTCTTAAAATTTAAATAGTATTCGTCTTCAATAACACCCTGAAAATGGATCTGAAATCTAATTGAAAGGTGATCAGAACTAAACGCATTAATAGTTATTGGCTGAGTAACTATTCTATCAGAGTTTGTTATTACTAAATCCAACACGGATGGAGATCCTCTATTACCTGGAGGGAAATATGTGGGACTGTTCGGATATAGTACTCTTACGGGGTATCTCATGCAAAGTTCATTCAGCGCTTGACCCCACTTATTTGCTCTTAAACAACCCCAATAACGATGCCTGCAATTAAGATCTCCTCCAATCACAAATTTATCGCCAATCGAAATTAATTTTCTCAAATCGTTTTTAAAGTTTTCATTTCCTAGTGCTCTTTTTCCTGGAAAACAAACAGAGTAAATTTTTATTGTCCAATTATTAGCTGCCTTGAGTTCTACACCAATTGCTTCAATAACACTGGTATTAACACGAGGTAGCAAATTATGTGCTAGTACTTTTTTATTGATAATGGCAACTCCACCTCCCCGCCTATTAATACGATCTAGTCTACGACAAGTGTAATTTATATGGGTAAATGGTATACTAGAATTTAGACCAGTTTCACATACAAGACAGATGTCAACATTGTTAACACATTGCAATGAACTGAAAAAACAAAAATTACAACACTTTACACACGATTCCAAAAAGGAAAGAGCGTTCGAGGTTGTTCTGTTCGGACTCGACGAATATGATACATCTCTTCTTAAAAGTGAACTACTCAAACTAGGTTTGCAATGTAAAGATATTAAACTAATAAAGAAAAGCTATTTCCAATTGTTATGTTTCAGCAGCTCTTAAAGCTACCAATGACATCTAGCTGTCAAAATATTCAGTAAGGGTTGCCATTTCATCATACATCGTTTTACGTTTGCCGAACGTACGGAATTTATTTAAAAATATTATCGGAATTCTGGCTCAGTTGTAAATACGCAAGGTGGTCGAAGATCTGTATTTTGGCCAAAAATTATCTTCTCGGACGAGGCCCATTTTTTCGTTGTTAGACCGAACACAATTCACAAGCATCAATGCATCCACAATGATTGACTTCTTGGTGCGGTTTATAGCATGGCGACATCATTGGACCTTATTTCTTTCGAAATGAGGAAGGAGACACCGTCACTGTCAATGATCTCAGGTATAGAGCGATCTTAACCGACTTTCTGTGGTCAGGGCTCGACAATATCGGTATATCTGAGCAGTGATTCCAACAAGATGGCGCTACATACCACACAAGCGATGCAACGCTCGAAGTTGTTGAAGGAGAAGGCGACTGGGTCATCTCACGGCGAGCGTTCATCAATTGGCTGCCATTATCATGTGATTTTACACCACTCGATTAATTTCTCTGGGGCTACGTCGAGTTCTTAGTCTACGCTAACAAGCCAATCACTTTGGTTGAGCTCTCGGCCAACATCCGACACGCTATTGCCTGAATAGCGCCGCACATATGGGGTCGACAGCTTGAAGCACTGCCAGCGAAGCCCAGGCGCCCATTTGAATGATGTGCTATCCCACACATAATGGCATGAACGTAGCTTCAAAATAAATCAGAACCAAATTTACATCTCACACCGTTGCTGTTTTATTTAATTTTTTTTTTCCTATAGTTCTTATCTGGTCACCACTTACTACAATATGCTCTATTGTTAGTCCTTATACCCGTAGGTATCGGCTCGGGTTCTATTGCCCTGACACGTCCTTTTTACCTTGTTGTAAAATTTCCGAATCTCATTCCTGCTATAGAATCATTCGATCTCCCCGACATCGCAGTTCCCGCATTCCGTGTCTTTCCTTCTGAGAAGTTGGTGTTCGGCTTATCTCTTCTGCTGTTTATGTACTTCGTACGAGTACCAGAAATATGAATGTGCAAAATTAATAATTTTAGGAACTCGTGGTTGAATGTTCTTTGCTATCGCAAAATTCGTAGATTTCATTTATTCACACATTTAAGCTTTGGATATGTTTTTATGTTGTCACGACTGACTGCAATTGCGATCGTCATCGCAATGGGGGACAATTTGGGGACTCCGGTTACCATCGTCAGAATAGTTTTTTTTTTTTATCAATCGGAAATCATTTTAGCGGCAGAAATGTTATTTTGAGGCATTAGGCATTTGTAGACATACTCGTAAGTAGAGATCTCCACGCTTCCTCTTTTTCCTTGATTTTCGTCCCAAAGATAACAGTGTCCTTCTCCATTACCTGTTGTGTAAATTATCAAGTTATAAACTGCCAATATTCGTAAATAAAATATTTGGCCACAAGGTTCCATCGACGTATTTAGTACTGCCTGTAAATCAAAAATGAGAGCCAGCACTGTACGATCACTTTTTTGTGCTCATTGCGCAACTGACGGGCTAAGGTTCTTCCAGACATTTCTCCTGGCTGTCTGTTTGTAATAGTTTTTCGTTATCCGCTAGTGAATTAAAAATCAAACATTTCTTGCACTGATCATTTTTTGCTCTGTACCTTGACAAAGAAGCTGGAGTCCATCCTTTTTTTCACATTTACGTGTAAGTTTATATTCTCGATATGTAAGGGAAGTGAGCTTCAAGATATTTCTTTTGTGATCTTGCCCTTCAATAATATGGCTCCACAGCGGGATAGCTGAAAATGTGCTGATGGGTAAATTACTATCGCTTTACCACAGATTTTGTTATGAGGAATATGGTGACCAAGATTGTCACGATCAGCAAGGCCGTGATGGGATGTAGTTTTTAGTTTCTTACCATCACATCCAATACAAAAGAAAACCCATGACACACATTAACCTTATTATTCTTATTACCAGAAGCAGTGAAACTGTATGATAAGTAAAACTTCTCCTGCTCCTCTCTAAATTTCATTTTGTTCTCTTTTTATCGGTCTTCTCTACATGATGGGAAATGTATTGCCTTTGTCGAACATAAGAATCCATTGACCTAAACGTGTTGTAGATCAACACACGTTCTTCTTCACTTACGTTAGTACAGCACTTCTAGTTACGATTATTCTTGCAAGGAGCTGGTATAAGCGAGCATACTCTTTACCCCTAAGGTTTTTGCTTATTCAGACGGTTTTTTTTTCTGTAAGACGTGGATCTCCTTTTCATACGCTGGGTATGAGTTTGTCTTGTGCACTTGTACTTGCTGTGCATTAATACGCTCTTCGTCACTACTAAATGCCTCATATTGTTCTGAATGGACATATTTTTCTGAGAATATTTCAAAATTTTGCTCAGCATCTTCTTCAAGGGTAGAAACACTTTCTGTTGTAGCATCATTGTCACCTAGATGAACAGAGATTCTGTCCACGTCCACTTGATCATTTCGATCGTTGTCGCTAATTGTACCCCCAATACCTTCGAAATGATTGTGTCGAAACAAAATATGATAGTTACCCAAACAAAAAGTAATTCAAAATATTTCTAAACACCATCAATAGGATATCTATGTTCAAAATATTCCACGTCTGTCTTTTCGTAGAAGTGCTGACTTTTTGAGGCAATGAAATCTTCAAATGCTTTTATGACCTCTGCTCGTTACCGGAAGACCTTCTGCCGGCAAAATGAATCGAGATTGCGGAAAAGATGGTAATCCGTTGGGAAAATATCAAGAGGATGTGGATGTGGAAGAATTTCAAATGCCAACTGCAACAGTTTTTGTACCGTTACTTGTGAGGTATGTGGTTCGGACCGTGCCTATTGACCAACGCATGTTGCTTTTCAGCCAATTTGAGATGGAATACGTCGATTTCCTCAAAATATTTGACTGCATTTATCGTTTCCCCTGGTCACATGTGATTATACGGTTCAAAAACGGTGCATTTCGGTTTAGACTCAACGCCGAATGGTGCGTTCGTTCACCGCTATATTCTCAAATGTGTTACTTATGTTTTTGGCTGCCAGAGACGTATTATGTCCCAGTTTGAACTCGTAAAGGAAAAGAGTACGAATTTGAACCCTCGACAGCATGATATAAAAATTCCTAGAAAAAAATAACTGTACTTGCAACGTAGCCTAAAAGTCGCACACATCAAACACAAATGCCACTTTACCTTATTAAAAAAAAAAATACTGTGTTGTACAGATGTTCACCCGACAGCTTCTAATTGAGGACTTGAAGTGAAAATCTGACATTTTATGTGGTACAACCTAATATTTTCGTTACTAAAAAGCTTTGCTTATGATCTCCACTCACTGGACTGCCTCTAGGTTGTCCAGGTGAAGCAATCCTTTTTATTTGATAACAGTAAAGAAAATAACAAAAGAAGCACCACTGACTGTAAATATAATAATTACAATAATAACAAATGCAAACACGTGAGCATGAGACTGGAGTTTTACCCTGTCGGACCTTTTGTAGCTAAGAGCACATGCTAGATCCACGATCCACGGCACGTTCATAGCACGTTTGGAGCCAGATTGATGAACGTACCACATTCGTGTTTCTAGTTCTACCAAATAAGAATAGTTTTACATTCACCTAACTGGCGTTGTACAATATACATTTTATGCACATTCACAGTTCACATACAGCATAGAGTACAGAAAGATTCATCAAACCATCTATTAAACTCAAAAAACAAAAAAATTTCACATTCCTCGTTCTGGCAACGATACGTTTCAATAGCAGCTCTCAACTCAGCCCTCGTCTTCGTGTGTAGAGTAACATGCTGTTACGGCGGCATTTTTAATGGCGACTGGCCATCCATATTGAAGCTTATTAGACATGATTATAATACAGTCTGACGGGGATGCGGTCGGCAAGGCAATCTGTTGCCAGTGTAACCGTCCGACGTCAAGCCTTCTTACAGTATTTTCCCTGCGCTATGCTCCCTTTAATATACGCCTTCGTACTAGGTAGTGTTTCGGATCAATTTCCGGCTATGCAGGCTGGACGTATAATATCTGAGACGCATATTACACCCAATCATGTCAAAAAGATATGTACCCACCCGTTGCCGTTAGTTTTGGTTTACGGTTGGTACCGTACCTCACTTGGTTTGTCGCCCCCGCGCCAAAGTTCACTCCGACTGTTCACCAGTGTCCAACTATAGAGTCTTAGCAAAGATTGATACGCGCTTATCGTTAGTCCTATTAGCTATCCACTAGTCACCGCGAGGAGGTGATGATACTCACTATCGCTATGAATCCTCATCCAAAAAGGTTTTTTTTTTTGCTTTATTTGATTGCCAGTGGTTAAATTGTCACATTGCGGAAATTTTGCAATAAATTGGCGCCCAACGTGGGGACTACAGGGTCGCAAAATGCTTTGAGTGTAACCGGTAAAGGGTTATACGATTCACAAACCCAACGGAAGGAATCTTGCGCAATCACGTGGATGACAAATGTGTAGTTATATCCCACCAAGGGGAAGATTGCATAAACATGAAAACAACAAGGGGTACTAATGCATCTTATTTTCCTTCCAACTTTCGGTCGCTCCTATCTTAACACCAGTGTTAGTGAGGGGGTTATACTTCCCGTCACAGTCGCTGTGATTTTGTTCGATGTTTCATTGGAGTCTCATTTCTTCCTTTTTTGGCTTTCACACAGAACCGTCTCAGACACACATGCATTCATACGCGGTCCAATGTTTCAGCTTCCAGAGCTCTGACAGCTTCTCCCTGTGGAAAGCCCCAATCACACTAATTGATGGTTTTTCGTGTTTGCCATGTTCGATCTGCCTGTCGAGCGATTGCTTGGATCCATATTACGTTCTCGGCCCCGATACATTTTTGGGGGACAATTAATGAAAAATCAAATAGTGGCCGCCAAGTAGAGAGGAAACCTTTCCTGAGAATAAATTTTTGAGGCCCGTAGGTCTCATTCCAGATATGGAGAATCGTGAGCTTTCTTTACAAATATTATTCCAATTTGGGGGTTTTGAAGCAAACAATATAGAATTTAAGGTGGACTTTCGGCCATTGCCGAGGTTGTCAACTTCGCGGGGCTTCAAGGATATTAAGGTGCAGACTGTCCGTCCGCTGGAGTCTGCAGGCCGCCCGCCTGGATCTATTCGGTGGTACCTATTTGGTCATCTCTGAAGGTAGTAGGTAGAGAGAGGCATTCCACTTGTACCGCGGTATCCAGAATATTACCGGAAGAAAATAACGAGGACAACACAACAAGCCAGGAGGACAGAGGAATGAAACCGACAACAACAGAAACCAAAGGGAATATAGGATTTTTAGGGGCTTGATTTGCAGGCAATAACTGGAATTGCAAGTATGATAAACTAGCAACCATTTAAAACAAGCGTACATAGGAATTTCCTTTCACCTATGTACACTGTATGCAAGCAATTTAAAGTGGTTCATAATCCATTGAGAATGCTAATTATAGTTTCCTTCATATCAGTCGAGTGATATTCAAAGCACTATTTGCCTTCCAAATGTTTCAGTAAGTGAAAAACCAACATTTTACTTTGGTTTTTGCAAATTCATTAGAACTTTAATTGAAATATTATTTTTAGACACCAACACTAAATTGTATTTGTTGTTTTAAAGGTCTTGCACTCTTGCTGCCGCACTGTCCGTACATCGACTTTATTGAATACATACCATCAACCAGGTTAAATGGTCGCTGTCACTATTACAGTAAAGAGGTATGTAAACTCCATTCAATATGTTACATCCTTTCATAGACAAACTGCAATAAAAACATCTTTCTTCCAGATGAATTCAGCATGTACATTTGGCGCATGGCATCCCTTAGCCGCTGAAAAACTTATGGCCCTGGACATGAACATCGCCGATGATTTATCTGTCTTTCAATTCGGAATTCTTCGCATACGTCGGCCAGACAAACTTCTGTGTGGTTTTAACTTCCTTGGATTCTAAACTTCTCACAAACATCTTTAAAAAATCAACAAAACTCATTAACATACATATATGTATTAACTGTAAAACGCAATCACTTACTCGTAGATACAAGTATTCAAACAAATCGAATAAAATTTTAAACGGACTTAAAAATACAAAAATTCAAAAAAAAAAAAAAATTAAACAGACTCAGAGCGAGTATGAGTTTAGTGTGTACTCGTATATAGTATAAGGCCCCCTCCAATTTGATGAATCAACATTTGCAAGTTATTCGTGCTCGTATGCCTAGAATTTAGCTGGAAATTTTCGTACTTACAATTTTTCAGTTTTCTTTGAAAACAGGGAATACGAGTACAATGTACAATGCATGAATCTTCTGTCACAGCACCTGCCATTAGTTGTCAATTTTGATGGTTTTGCGACAGTAATAAAAACTTACAAAGGAGTTACGACTATGCGATTGCCTTTCATATGATTTATCGGCACCGGAGTACGAGTATGATATATGTAAAATGCCATAAAATTCATCCACAAATAAAAACGGCGGAAAAAAAACAAACTAAAACACTTTTGAGAGCAGATACTCTCTGATGAGTTGTTAATTTCATTGTCATTCAGCACACTCCAACTGATTAGTCATTTAATGTATTCTCCCTGAAATAACAGTAAACTGATTTTTAATTTTATTTGTTGGTAATAATTGTTTTGTGTGTGTTTTGTTGTTTTTTTTTTTTTTTTAGTTCTTTCCCGTCTGCGGTTAGGGGTCTTACTTATATGGCGGCATACTCGAAGCATACTCCTTCCTATGAATTATTACTCGCAAACGATAGTCATGAAAGCCGGCAATCATGCCCGCATTCAAGACGCATCTTTACCGTTGACTAGTGACTAGACCATTTGGCATTCCAACTGAATTTATGTCCAACGCAATTTCTTGGGAGAAGAAACCAATCGAACGGCGTCAGATGTCACATTAATTGGAATCGACATCGTGAATTTCCATAAATAGGGAAATAACAACGGCGAGCAGTAAGGCAAGCTAATAAATTGGAAAGTGATGTCAATCAGCAATTAATTTGGATACTGTTCTGGAAAAAGTGCGTGCCTTGAATACGATTGTAAGAGAATGTAAACACTCGGGACATTGAATGCAATGTCTTCTTATCCCACCCACATACTCGTGCCTACATATACGTGTATCTATCTCTATGAATTTTTACATAACGTGCGGGCAAAAAATATGCAAGAAAATCTAAATGCGCATTAACACCTTTAGCTTAACGTAGGATACTACGCATATAATTGAAGAATATCACCCGTCAATCATTTTCAAGGCTCTAATCTGACAGGAGCAGATTCAAGTAATGGGGAGAGTACGATTACTTTGGTGCCAAAAATTGATAGCGAAAAGCGATAGCGATAGGCCAAAAACAAGCACTTTTTACTATAGCTGACGGGGGGTCTATCTCGCCCCGTTTAGTAGGTAGGGGCAATTTTATTAAAAAATGACTTAAAAAGGAAAAAAAATTATTAAAAAAACAACGGCAATATTTACAATAAAGTACTGTACCAGTTTCGAAAGTCAGAAACCTATTCTTCAACCCCAATTTCCAGCTATATTATTTGTATCAATAGTTTTTAATAAATTCGCATGCAAACCCAAAATTTTGATAAAAAAAAATTAAAAAATTAAGTTTGAACCAATTTTTTTCAAAATTATGAAATGATGTGCTAAATTGGATTCCTGTGGTCGATGCCTATATCAATTTTGAATTGAACACAAAAAACCGAATGGATTTATGTCGTCTAGTTTTTGAGAAAATTGAAAATTACTATTTATGTTTTTTTTTTGGCATTTACATGGTCTTCCCTTCTTCGTCTTCTTTTCCTTTTACTAGCCCTTTTTTCGCTACACGAACTTATGCATAACGAGTTTCCCATTTTTACTGCATCGCTACTGCTCCGCTTATGGGGTTGGCTAATGTCGCAGATCGCAGAACGCGTCTGCATACAGCTCGGTCCTGTATCGCTTCGGCGGTTAGCCCCAGGCGTTGTTGTGCATTTGCCATCTGAGCAATACAGGAATTCTTTTTCCTAACTAGTTTTCTTTTAGTAGGAGCGACCGTAGTTGATATTGCCTTCTTAACGGGATTTTCCGGATTTAACGGGATTTTGAACGTGGCAACACCAGCTAATTCTATCCGACTCAAGTTGTTCGATTACCGAATTCTTTATGTGTAGACTTCCTCTAATGTGCGTAGATCTAATGCAGTCGCGTTTCGTAACTCCAGTCGACATCCTTAACATTTTCATATCTGCTGCCGTCATTTTATTTTTAAACGCTTCGTACATTGTCCAGCACTGCGAACCATATGTAAGAGCTGGCTGAACCACCGTGGTGTAAAGTTTTCCATTCAATTTAAGTGGAAATTTTCGGTCACAGAAGATTCCCGAATTTTCTCGCCATTTCATCCACCCCACGCTTACTCTGTGCCTTACGTCGTCGTCACATTTCGCTTCTACGTTAACGATTGATCCTAAATACTTGAACCTAGTGGTTTTTGGAAGAACTATTCCGTCCAACATTATATCTGGAATAGGTCGCAGTGCTGGACAATGTACGAAGCGTTTAAAAAAGGTTTCTTGCACTCCGTATGGGTTTCGATGGAGATCTATGGTATGTAGAATGGACTGTAAAAAATATCTGTAAAAAATAAAAACACGACCGTTTGATCCTTAAACTTGAATTGCCGCTTTATTTCTTCTGTAATAAAATTACATGCATTTAACCTTTAGATGTAAAGTCACAGCTGTCAAAATTGCTTGAGTGGGGCGTTGTTGTATAGGCGGTGTTGACCAGGTGCATATGCATGGCAATGTTCGCACATGCATCCTATGTTGTGGTGACGACGCAATACTACGACATTATCGCTTAGAATAACTGCGTCGTCGGCGAAGAGAATCGATGTTACATTTGCTTCGTGCATGCAATCTTTCAAAAGATAGTCTAGTACCACGTTAAAGAGGAAAGGGCTAAGAACGCTTCCTTGAAGCACTCCGACATTTACCGGAAATTCTCTCGTAAGTCCGGCGGTACATTTAACAGCAGTTTTGACGTGTCCATACATGTCTTGTATCATTCGTATATACGTTTCCGGTACCTTTTGAGACCTCAACGCGGTACATATGAGATCTCTAGGCACACGACCGAATGCCTTTTCTAGATCACTAAATACCATGTGCAGATCTTTTGACGTATCCCGATGTTTTTCCATTAATATTCGCAAGCTTTGGATTGCGTCCACCGTCGATCTTCCTTCCATGAATGCACACTGGCTATCGTCGAGCTTTATGATTTTGCGAAGACGTTCGTTTAAAACTCTTTCAGCGATTTTCATCGTGTGTGACATCAGCTTGATTGAACGGTAGTTGTTGCATTCTCGCGTGTCGCCTTTGCCTTTGTATAACGGAACCAAAAAGCTACTTCTCCATTGATTGGGCATAGTTTGTCCGCATTTTATTTTACGAGTATTCAAGAGTTTCGACAGCCATTCACTGCCGGTACATTCCATCTTCGACCAAAACTCTGATGAGATGTTGTCTGGTCCCGCCGCTTTCCCGAGTTTCATTTTTCCGATAGCTATACTTATTTCTTCTGCTGCAACTTCTTCTTCGAATGGATCAGCTGCAGGGACGCGATCACGTGGAAACTGTTTGTTAAGTAGGTCCTTACAGTATTCAAGCCACCTATCACAGATGTCCTTTTCGTTTGTTAGTAAGTGCCTGTAGGAGTCTTTGATGTAGTTTGGCGATGGTATTTCCATCGCATTTTTTCGCCTTTGCGCAGCGAGTTTAAAAATATTTGGCACTTTACTATTGTACGACGTTTGAACTTCTTGAATAGCTTGTCTTCTATCTGCCGATCGTGAGGATATTTGTTCCAAGTCGTGGTAAAGGTTTTCCACTGCTGCCGCTCGGGTTTGGGCCAGGACTCTATTCAGGTTCAAGTCGAGACTTTTCGATATCGTTGCTCCGATCATATTTTGTCCACGCTTTAAATGCTTGCTTCTTGTCGGTCACAACTCGTTTAGTTTCGTCATTCCACCACCATGTTTCTTTCTCGATGTGATGATGTCCTGTTATCGTTCCTAGGAGAGACTTTGCGTGTGTCATGCATGCCTCGTGCATGCTGTTCCACATTTCTTGCGGGCTAAGTGAGTCTGCGATAACGTACTTCTTTAGCGCGTGCAATAAATCTTGTGCCTCGTTCTTTCGATAAGTTATACCACCGGATTTTAGGCTTTCTAATAGGCTCTCGTGTTTTTGGTGGTTCCGCTGTGAAGAATTCTGTAATGAGCAGCCGGTGTTGGGTAACTAGCGATTCTCCAAGCAGTCCTTGACACTATTTGCATTTTGTGGCCTCCGCTGCTATAGGTGATAAGATGTCGTTGATGTTTTATAAACGTCGTATTTAAAACAGTGAGACCGTGGGCTTTACATGCTGCAAGGATGTCTTCACCAGCAGAATTTCTGGTTCCAAAGCCTTTACCTCCGTGGCAGTCCTCATAATCCACGTTTGATTCTCCAACGTGGCCGTTTAAATCTCCGCCTACGAAAAGCATCTCCTCGATGGGTATACTCAGAAGTAAATTACTGAAATCTGACCAAAATTGATCCTTTTCCGATTGATCGCAACCGTTTTGCGGGGCGTAAGCCCTAACAATGTTCCACATTTCATTGTTTATAATGAGTTTTACACTCATCAAGCGGTCGCTTATTTTTGAAATACCAACGATATTATTAAGAAGATTTGCCGCGACAATAACACCGACACCGTTTCGTCCTTTGACCGTTCCATGGTAGAACATCTTAAATGACTTAGTTTTTAAATCAAGAAAACGCGCTTTATTTCCGGTATTACACCACTTCGTTTCCTGAACGCACATGACATGTAGAATTCTGCGACTCATTATTGCTTCCATCTCCAAGCTTTTTGAGGTCATCGATCCGACGTTCCAACTTGCAAACCGAAGTTTAGTAAAATTTAGAAACTTCATTTTGCCCGCCCCCGGAATCCGTCGGGCTCTGAAACAAGCATTTCTGCTTGCCCTGGGATCACCCGAATGCGTGGCAAGCGGGGTAGTGCTACAACTTGCGATCATTTCCAGGAAGTTTTTTGTACTTTCGTACGAGATTGATTGATTGACACACGTATGCTCAATTGAAGTTAGTTGACTTTGCTTTTATCCCACCGGTAGTCGCCAGACGTGGGAACCCACTGATTGCATACGAACTTGTGGGAAAGTTTTAAAGGTGTTAAAGTGTCACAGGCTCATTTTTGGTGTTATAGTTGCCTGTATATGATTGATTCCTCATTTTAGTCGCCTTTTACGACAAGCAGGGAAGAACTGCAGCACTATTCTTTATCTGGTGCTGCACGGATGTTACATGGTCTTCGCTTGAGATAAGTAAATTAATATAATAAATTAAACGTCTGGCAGGCGCCTATTTCAATAGTTTTCTTAATTAAGAGTACACGGGTGATCCGCTTCGCGGGATTAAGGCATTTCAACTCTCTTTCCGCAGGCGGCGGATAGCCCCAGAGAGATGTGCGATTAGCCAAAGCAGATGGATGGAAAAACTTATTGGCAACAATCAACCCGTCAATGGAAGCCAAAACTTTATGGAGTAAGATAAAGGCGGTCAACGGAAATAACTCAAGAAAAGGTATCAGTGCGATAATATATAACTCCACCCCTGTTTTAGACCCATATGAAATAGCAGAACTCTTTGCGAAAAAATGGGCTGGGTACAGCTCTGATAATAGCTTTTCAGAACATGTTCTGAGACAAAAAAAAAAACAGTTTTCAAAGGGCAGCTCTAGACGGCGAAGACTATGAGCATGACCAAATCTTCCACCCGATTACATTCAACGAGTTGATGAAATCTCTTGGCAAAACAAAAGGTACAGCTCCCGGCTCGGACAAAATTACTTACAAAATGCTTAAACACCTAGGAGCGGAAGTAATACTCAGGTTAGTAAGACTGTTCAATCAAATTTTGGAAAATGGCATTTACCCACATGAGTGGAAAAAAAAGTCATTTAATTCCGATTCCCAAACCGAACGCGAACCAGAGCTCTTTAGACAGCTATCGTCCAATATCTCTCCTTTCAGTACTGTCCAAATTATTCGAGATAATAATAGGGAACAGGCTAAAATGGACACAGGAAAAGCATCTCAACAGTGGTCAACATGGCTTTAGACCAGGAAGAGGAACCCACACTTTGCTACACATCCTAGATCACGAAATGCACGCAGAGTTAGCTCTACTTCACCACTCTGTTCTTTTGTCTATGGACTTGGAGAAAACATTTGAAAGGGTAACTAACTATGGAGTAATCAACCAGTTAAGAAAGTGGGGAATCAGCAAACAGATACCTATTATGTCAAATAGAACAGTCATTGTGAAAATAAATGGACATCTTTCAAGTCCCACTGTCATTCAAAATGGAATACCACAAGGGTCACCAATATCTACCGTGTTATATAACGCCTATGTTAATCCGCTTCTTAAAATACTTCAATCAGAACTAGTACAAACTAAAATCTTGCTAACCTATGCCGACAATATTTTTGTCTTGGCATCAGGCAAACCAGAAGAAGTAAGCGATAAGACTATATAAAACGACCAAAATGTGCAAATAAAAATGAATGCTCTGTTAAGAACTGCATTAGGTGCATTACATTCAACGCCTATCGAAGCCTTACTGGCAGCTAACATCCTAAGCTTTAAAGATATGAAAGTTGTAAGCCAAAATAAGCTTCTGTCTAAAAGTATTACGAACGTAGAACATGCTCTGCACGATATTTACAAATCGGGTTGGACTCAATCTGAAACCTCAAAAAACAAAATTGCTATCTTCAGTTCTATTCGTAATGTCAAACCTTCAAAGGTATCGATTCGGGAATCCCCCTCCCCCTTGGCTGTTTCCTGGATGCTTCAAACGAAACTTCCAAAGAAAGCACTTCAAACGAAGTATTTAGGAAAAATTTTGCTGAAATATTAGAAACTGGCAATTTCGAATGTGTTCTCTACACAGACGCATCCTGCAAGGATGGAGTTACCGGTTACTGTGTCTATAGACTTGACAGCTCTAACAATAGAGTAATATTACAACAACTTAGCACTCCTGATGAAAATTCGTACACTGGAGAAGTAATGGCACTTGCTGAAGTATTTAAATATGCTATAACTTCATCTGTCAAAACAGCTATCTGTAGTGACTCCTTAAGTGCGATTCTTGCTATAGAAAACAATATAGGCAATGTACCAATCATGCAAGCCCTAGGAGCCAATCTCTACTCAGAATGTCCACGCATTCACCCAATATGATCTCACAAGGACATGTTGGCATACCAGGCAAGGAAAAGGCAGACGCTGGTGAACGCGATGCAATTAAAATGCCTGTGGAATTCAAGACACCACCATTTACAAAATCTGTTTGGATTAAATCCTTAAGGCTTTTACAAGAGTACACAAACTTGATCTATCACCTGTTACTTATAACGAAGAGCTAAGCCGATCGCAAGCAGTACAGATCTCCAGAATAAGACTAGGACATCCGATGTATAACAAATCGCACCTTTTTAACAGAGAAGAACCACCATCATGCACCACGTGCAGCGAATCAGTTAATCATGTCTTACAAGGCTGCAAAATAACAGGAACACTTCGAGGGAAATGTTCCTAGTCTCCAAACATTATTAGATCCATCACTAGCCCCCGGAAAATCAAAATTATTCCCTCTATTAGCAAAACATAAATTTAAAATTTAAATTTATATGTACGACTAGATATTTAAGATATAAGACTCAGAATGAATAAGTATCTGTAACCGCCACATGGGCATAGTACCCCGGCGTGATAACCCGCACTTTACAAATTTATTTGTATTGTATCCCCTGAAAATAAAATAAAATAAGGCCGCAGGCTCGGACGGATTGCCGTCAGAGCTCTTCAAAGCTGGTGGCGAGGTTTTGGTAAGTAGCATGCATCAGATTATCTGCAAAGTATGTGAAGATGAAAGCATGCCCGACAACTGGACTATCAGCACTTCAGGAAAGACGATCCAATGTCTTGTAAAAACTAACGAGGCATATCCCTGCTCAACGCAACCCACAAGATCCTATACAGCGTAATGTGTGAACAACTAAAGCCTCAACACTCGTCGACATCTACCAGTGTGGCTTCCGGCCCGGCAAATCGACGATAGACCAAATCTTCACACTGCGGCAAATCCTGGAAAAGATCAACGAGTTCCAAGTCGAGACTCACTACCTATTCATCGACTTCAAAGTCGCATACGACAGCATTCATCGCATTGAATTATATAACGCGATTGCCGAATTCGGGATCCCGGGAAAACTAATCCGGTTGTGCAGCTTGGAAACAAAACCTCCGAATTATTCCAAACATGCACCGAATCCTGGCAAGGAGACGTGCTGTCGTGTGATTTCTTTAATCTTGTGCTGGAGCAGATTGTACGAAAGGCCGCCGTAAACATAGAAGGCATTATAAAGGATTCGCCATCTAACGTTGTTTTTCTCAACTAGTGCTTATTTCGTGAATGGTAACACTCAGCTCATGTCTGATGTGACAAATAATTAGTTTTATCCTTCCGCTGAACGAATATGGTTGTGTATACGCTTGAAAGAACGCTGGGAAATATTGCGACATTACTTTGAATATCATGGTAATGTTGCAGAGTGTGTGCGAAAATTGCGTACGGATTTTGGAAGAAGAGAAGCACCGTCAGTATGTTCGTTATCTTGTGAAAAAAGTGAAAGAAACTGGCATCCTCATCGATAATCCAAAGGGTGAAAAGCCAAAAACAGTGCGTACACCCGTGAATATTGCTGCTGTGGCAGAAAGTGTGCGTGAAGCGCCATCAACATCAATTCACCGTCGTTCTCAAAAATTGAACATTTCGGAGACATCATTGAGACGAATTTTGCATAAAGACCTTGGTATGATGCCATACAAAGTCCAATTGGTTCAGGAGTTGAAGCCAACTGACCATCCAATGCGTTTTCGCTTCGCTAAGTGGGCCTGCGATCGACTTAGAGAAGATGCCGATTTTGCCAAAAAAATCATCTTTTCAGATGAAGCTCATTTTGATCTTGGCGGGTATGTAAACAAGCAAAATTGTCGCATTTGGGGCACAGAAAGCCCGCACGCATACATTGAAAAGCCGATACACCCAAAATGAGTCACTGTTTGGTGTGGATATTGGTCCAGAGGCATATTTGGGCCACTTTTCTTCGAAAATGAGCAAGGAGTGGCCGTTACAGTCAATGGCGATCGTTATCGGGCCAAGTTGAACGAATTTTTGTTCACAAAAATTGAAGAGGAGGATATTGGCAACATTTGGTTTCAACAGGACTGCGCTACGTACCACACAGCCGAAGCAACACTCGATGTTTTGCGCCCTGTTTTTGAAGATCGCATTATCAACCGCAGAGCTGATGTCGTTTGGCCACCTCGGAGCCACACCGTTGGACTAATATTTGTGGGGTGCCGTAAAAGATAAGTGTTACGTCGACAAGCCAGAGACAATTGACGCTTTAAAGGACAATATTCGTGAAGCCATTGGTGAAATACAGCTGCGCACAATCGATAATGAGCTTAAAAATTGGACCGATCGTGTAGACTACTGCATGGCCAGCCGAGGCAGCCATTTGAATGAACTTTCCATTATTAACCGGAATGATAAAACTAATTATCTGTCAAATCAGACATGAGCTATATGTTACCATTCACGAAATAAGCACTAGTTGAAAAAAAAAAACGTTAGATGGCGGACCCTTTATTTAGCAAATTCATTAAGCTGCTAGGCTATGCAGAGGATACCGACATCATCGCCCCTTGACAGCGTTCCATTATTGAGGTTTTTACTGCTATAGAAGAACAACCCAAACGAGTTTGTCTCATGATGAATGGGGATAAAACAAAGTGCATGCCGTCGATCAAAAACCGATCCGTCGAACACCGTCTAGGACAGAACCTAACAATCGACAGCTATAATTTTGAGGTAGTGAAGGAGTTTATCTGTCTTGGGTCAAACATAAACTCTACAAATGACACCCGTGTGTCATGCTCCAGCTAAGAGAATCTTCGAATCCAAGCCACCTAGTTCACGAAGAAAAGGATGACCGAACCTGCGGGTCAAGCTCAGACCCTCCAAATGTCGCTGGCCGGATAAGTAAGTATGTAGGTCATTTCACAAGCAGCTACTGGAAACATTGCATTAGTACTTTGAGCTACAGGAGAAAGTAGCCCATCTATCTTCTTCTATTTATTTTTCGTAATTCCATTTCTTGGATGGCAGTGATATCCGATTTGAAGAGGCCTTAAGTCTTCACCAATTGTTCTGGTGCAGATGGTCTATTGAGGGCCCTGACTAGGCAACAGCAAGATCATTTATATCCGAGGTTTTCTTTCATTTCACAAAATGTACTCTCATCACATCATCAAATGTCCCGACCTAGAGGACCAGATCCATGAAGGAACAGGGCCATTAGCTTACTTCAAGAGAATGAATGCTGCTGTTACGGGTATTTGACTTGGAATTCGTCCATATCCATCTCTATACGAATACGTCGAGTTTGTTCAAAATAGGTTTCAGTCGATTCACAGGTGAATCGACCTCTGATATTCCCAATGACTCCATCCAACGTATTCTTCCACTAAATAAGTCGTAATGTGCCCCGACCTTCTGCACAATAATCCACCCACTCCACAGTGATTCAGCCGTAGGTCAGGTTCAGTACTAGAAAATTTTTTTTTAATTTTTTGTGTTTTACTTTTGCAGGTACAACCATTACGTGTTCTTTTACCCGAATCCTTGTTTTAAATACGTGGATAGCTTCAAAAAATAAAGAAAATTAAGCAGAAAGGTTTCGGGAAGTGTATGGATCCCTTGCGAATTCTTTACCGGATGACAAAAATATCCAGACTGATTGCTTGAGAAATCTCCCTTTGAATCTCTGTAAACTGTTTGCCGCATATTGGAAACAATTTAGGAGATCACAAGCTAAGCTAGTGGCCAAATACGAAAGCTGGTTAAATGAGACCGAAGTTTGCATACTTAAAGTATCTCTTCAATCTACAAGTGGAACGCGATACAGAAAGGAGTTTGGAGACTGCAGCAAGAAGTCCAAACGTCGCAGACTAGCAGTTTTATCACAGATGGACGGTTCCGCTGTAACTACTCTACTTAGCGGTTCAAATCAATCAGAAAGTTATTTGAAATTTAGCACGGATGAAGTTGCTTCATTTATTAATGAAGCTAAGCTTACTAAAAACCAATATTTATTATTAAGGGAAGTGATTCATTCTAAAATACCAAATGTTTTCGGTCCTATCATAAAGTGGTGGAAGCCAAAAAACGTTGCTATCCAACTGATATTCGCGTGACAGAATCTTCTACTGAAATCAATTTGCAATCATTTTTAGACCATACGTCAAGTCGCATTGTTGAATCTCGAAAAGCTGTGTTTGAAAGTCTTCACGAACCTAAGGATGACTTAGTTTTAATTGGTAACTGGGGTTTTGATGGCAGCACAGGCCATGTTATTATTATTATTATTATTATTAGCCCGGGTCTACCCCGGACAACTTTATTAAGCTTATTAACAAGCAAAACTTAAAGCTAGACTTAAAAACTAACAAAGATATATTTAACCTAATGGGGCGAGGAGAAATGGTGGACGGGAGAGATGTTAAGGAAGTGTCATATTGAGCAGCCCTTTTTTTATTTCTTGTTTGCTGCTATTTAGGTCAAAGACTTCGGCGTAGTTGTTCGTTATACGCAACATTCTAGATATGGGTTCAAAGTGACAATAGTTGGTGCTGTGAGTTCGGATCAGGAAGAGTGGGACAGATCTTAGATTACGGGGATTGGGAGTGAATGCAATATTTTGCGTTATTGTCCAGCAGTCGATATTTCCAGTCAGTAACTGGTGGATAAAAAGTACATCAGCGACTTCACGACGTTTTTTTAGGGTATGCATGCTAATTAGTTTTAGCCTATTTTCATTGGGGGGTAATCCATATGGATCGGCCCAAGGTAGACCACGAAGTGCAAAACGGATAAACCTGCGTTGGACTGCTTCTATTCTTTAAATGTGGGTTAGTTTATAGGGTGACCAAACTTGGTTACAATATTCCAGAAGAGGTCTTACAAAAGTAAGACAGGGACTTTCTAACGTAAGGGTTGGAAAATTCTTTTGACCAGCGTTTGATAAAGCCGAGTGCAGAGTTAGCTTTATTTATAATGCTGTCGAATGAGTTGAAATTCAATTCTCTATCACAAATTGTAGTGGAAGGAATAGGCTCATCGCAGATGAAGTAGTTTCTTGGAGGGGGAGGTAGACGTTTTGGGAGGGAGGAAAGTTTTGCTTGCACCATACCGAAAACTTATTCAAGTCATCTTGCAGGCAAAGGGAGTCAGAAGGCAATGAGATGACTTTGGAAATTCTCATGTCATCAGCCAAAATAGAAAGATTGGAATTCGTTAGAATGAGACTTACGAGTATATTATTAATTGAGAGGATAAAGATGATTGGACCAAGGTGACTACCCTGAGGGACACCAGATGTTGCTTTAATGGGTTCGGATATTGAAGATCTGAAGATGACCCTGTATTCTCGGTCTTCTAAATAGGATTTGGTCCATGCCACAAAATGAGGGGAAAAGCCAAGTTTT
Organism: Volucella bombylans; assembly: GCA_949129095.1. NCBI lineage: Eukaryota > Metazoa > Arthropoda > Insecta > Diptera > Syrphidae > Volucella > Volucella bombylans. The sequence continues at coordinate 203,716,582 of OX422141.1, forward strand.
TTTTAGTTTAAAGATGATAAGTTGGTGAGAAATTTTATCGAATGCCTTGCTGAAATCTGTGGAAATTGAATCGACTTCGTCACCGTCTTCTAAAGCATGAAGCGTCCTAGAGACGAACTCTGTTAGGTTAGTGGTCGTTGATTTACCTTTCATGAAGCCGTGCTGATTTGTGCAGATAGTTGGCCTACAATACGGAAGCAGTTGTTGATAGACTATGCTTTCAAAAAGTTTGGGTATGCAAGAGGGTTTTGCTATGGGCCTATAATTATCGACTTCGGCCTTACTTCCTTTTTTATGAATAGGGATGATGTAAGATTCCTCCCATAGGAAAGGGAAAGTATCAGTTGAGATAGACAAGTTAAATAAGGCAGCAAGAGGAGGACCGAGATGGGTAACACACTCTTTTATTACAATAGCCGGAAGGCCATCAGGGCCGGACGAGAAATCATCTTTAAGTTTGGTAATGTTTTCAGATACCAAAGCTGTTGTTATATTTAGTGAAATGGATGACGTCTCAGGATAGTTTCTCATACAGCTGTTTTCTTAGAAAAGGATTTGTTAAAATGAGAGGCAAAGAAATTTTCAATGGTTTTTGGGTCGGCAGAAGATTCACTAAAAAATTTAAGAGTAGATGGGTAGCCGTCTGACTTTCTTTTGGTATTAATAAACTGGTAGAAGCGTTTAGAATCCGAGACTAAGCTAAATTGCATGCCGTAGAGGTACTCAAGGTAAAGAGACTCACAAAATTCAGAAAAACGATTACCAATCGATAATTACTGTAGTCGGAATCAGATCGAGTTCTTAAGAATTTGTGCCATAACTTGTTTCTGTTATTACGGAGAGAGCGCAACTCCTTGTTGTACCAGGGATGAGCTGATATGCAGTCCTTTCGGAACCGATTGGGCAAAGCAGGAGAAAATTAACGAATAGAACGTTGATAGGGCAAGATCCATGTTAGTTGTCTCAGCAATAAAGTCAAGGTTTTTAAGTTTGTTAAAGTCGGTTCTTCGGAAGTCAAATGAAAATGAATTTTCTGAATCGACACATGTGTTGCGATTTTCATATGAGTATATAATTGACAAGGGGGGATGAAGGCCGTCTAGGGTAGAAAGAAGATGATCACTCCTATAAACGACACTGTTATCTGAATCGGATGTGAAGACAAGGTCGGGTTGTCTGTTCATGTATTAGGTACTCCACTAATCTGATAAAGACTTGAGTTGGTTAGGCAGTCCACCATCAATATTTCGATTTCAGAGGTCGAATTAAGGGAGACAAAATGAGACGAATCATCGGAAGGCTCCCATCTAAGGTGAGGGAGGTTGAAATCTCCTACTAGAACAATGCAATCTTCAGGTTGTGCATCATCAGTCAAAAAATCAACTGCGTGAACTACAGGTTGATAAGACTCAATTGGTTGAGATGGGTGAATGTAGCAACAAAGTACGTAAAGACGGCGTTTGGGGAACGTAATGTTGACACATACTAACTCAAAGTTGTCTGTGTGGGGAATATCGACAGGAGTTGCGTGAAAGCAATTCCGAATTGCTAATAAAACACCTCGGCCATAAGGATTATCAGCTCTTTCAAATCCATCTTTTCGAAAAACGTTGAAATTTTGAGGGAACAGCTCATGGTTTTTAATGTCTGGAATTAGATTTGTTTCAGTAAGAGCAATTAGGTCATAGAGAAACTTTTGAGAATTGAGATATACCGAGGAGATTTTAGAGCGCAAACCTCTTACATTTTGGTAGTAAATGGACAGGCATTGTGGACCGGAGGATACAGAATTCAGTTTGTTCGGAACTATAATAGTTTTTAAAATTTGAACGAGTTCTTTGCAAATGGGAAAGACGTTTGGAGCTGACATGCGCAGACAGCGTAGAGAGATCATTATGAACTTCGTCGGAAGCGATGTCGAAACTCTCATGGTAGCGAACGAAAATTTGCATTAATTCCGCTGGCTTAATAGGAAGACCTTCTCGTTGAATCGAAATCATAATGTTGGTTTTGGTTATGCCATCAATGCAAACGGAATTGTGAATATAAGCAGAAATTTTCTGATTCAACTATCGAAGATTCGAGTTTATTTGTCACATCTTATGTACCTCTTCAACTTGTATATAAACCAAATACCTGTGATCTACTAGGTGGTGCAGACCAATTCACTTTCAAATTACAAAAGAAAATTTCAAAAGCCAAATTAACCAATTAGTCCCTACTTCAGTGCTTATTGATGGGCCACGAAATTAAAATCACCCATTCCTTACAATTGACGATGGTAGATGGTAAAGTTTGTTCTGCACTTAGCGACTTATCTACGAGTAGATGTTACATTTGTGGTGCAACACCAAAAGAGATGAACGATTTAAATATATGCTTAAAAGAGGTCCCTGATACTAGTAAATTTGAGTTTGGCTTATCTCCTCTACATTCATACATTAGATTTTTCGAGTATTTTATTCACGTTTCTTATCGAATTAATACTAAAAAGTGGCAATCGCGTTCTGCAGAAGATAAAGCTAGTCTTGCTGAGAGAAAAGAGCTAGTTCAACGGCAGTTTAGGGAAAAATTATATTTAATTGTAGACAAACTTCGAAGTGGAGGAAGTGACACATCCAATGATGGAAACACAGCACGTACGAGGGGCGTTCAATATATTCTCGGTATCGATATGAAGGAAAATGCGAATTCAATTTAAATTGTTTTTATTTTTCAATATAATCTCTCCTAACATCAATGCATTTGTTACATCTTGAGATAAGCTTTTTTAAACCCTCAAAAAAATTAATTTCCTCTTTCTCTGCAAAATACCCATTTATTGCCGACTTGAGTTCTTCATCATCCGAAAATCGTTTTCCACGAAGACATTTTTTCAAATCCGGAAACAGGAAATAATCACTAGAGGCAAGTTCTGGACTATAGGGTGGGTGTTGGATTTCTTCGAAACCACAATCTCGCGCAGCAGCCTTGGAAACTCGAGCCGTGTGAACAGGAGCGTTGTCATGAAGAAGCAACACACCCACTGCGAGTTTACCCCGTCTTTTCTTTTTAATTTCCTCCCGCAAATTATGCAAAGTGGAAGCGTAGGATGTGGCGTTGATGGTTTCACCTTTTTTTTTGTACTCAATGAGCAAGATTCCCAAAGTCCCAAAAAACTGTGGCCATGAGCTTCCCGGCAGACGGAGTGACTTTGAACTTCTTTATGCCACTGCATGGACTCTTGTTTGCTATCAGGGTCATAGTGGTGGACCCATGTTTCGTCCCCAGTAACAATTCGATCCACAACACCGTCCGCGTTCTCACTACACATCTCCAAAAGCTCTCTAGAGCATGCGATTCTCACTTTTTTCTGAGGTGCTGTGAGCATTCGTGGCACCCACCTTGCACTGACCTTTGAAAGGTTAAGATGATCATGAAGAATGGTGTGAATGGTACCAATTGAAAGCTTGGTGATCTCTGCCATCATTTTCACCTTTATTCGGGTATCCTCAAGAACAAGACTTCTTTTATGATTTCTCCCGTACAAGCAGTATCCGGGGCGCCGGAGCGGGGGTCGTCTTCAATGCTCTCTCTGCCTCTCTTGAACTCACTTGACCACTTTTGCACAGTTGATAATGAAGCTGCGGAACCCTGTTAAACAGCCACCATCTCCTCATGAATAGTTTTTTGACTTTTTCCTTGCTTAGTGAGAAATTTAATTACAGCGCGATGCTCAATTTTCACCATCATCGTCTCAGTTGCCATTATGATTCTGTTTAACTAGAGATAAAACGCGAATTAATAATCACAGTTATATGAAATTTTACACGAATGCAGTAAAATAATAGTATTACTTGATAAATAAGTCAATTTATATATACAACCACAACTTCACCCCGATACCGAGAATATGTTGAACGCCCCTTGTACATTTTTCCATAACTCTGATATTTCATCTGAAATAACAGGTATTAGAAAAGATCTTATTGACAGATGTAGTCACCCTCTGCAGAGCCTTTCTTCTGGTTATAAAATAAATTCATCAAATCTTAAGAGTTATGCTTTTGATAATGCCAAGATGCTTGTGGAGGAATACCCTTGGTATAACTTACCTTCATCAATACCTAAAGTATTGATATTGAAGTTTATTATCTATTGGTGAATTATCTGAGGAGGCCGCTGAGTCTTGTAATAAATTAGTCAAACAATTCAGACGCGATAATACTAGGAAATATTCCCGAGATGTTACTAACATGGATCTCTTGCACAGGCTTCGTCTTAATTCAGATCCACTTATTTCTAGTTGAAGAAAGTTGCAGTATAAAAAGAAGTCTGCATTAGTAAAAGAAGTGTTGGATTTATTAAGTTTACATTTTTAATACTATGTAAATAGCACTTGTTTCGTGTAAAATACTACGTTTTGATAAGATAAACAAAACTAATTTTATTGTTATTATAACCCGCGAGATTATCTTTATTATATATGATGAATATTTTATGCATGTTAAAAAAAATAGCTTGTTTTCCTTGTTCTAACCCTCTAGTAATCATAACAACCATTTTCCAGGCCAAAATGATATGATTTCATTGTAAATCTGCCAAAAAGACCCTATGACCGCCCTTCTTTGGAATCTGAAACACTGCGCATTGGTTTCGAAATACAATAGCCCAATACTATTGGTACCCAAAAATCCACTCCCAGGCACAACTCAAAAACGATGGAGATTAGTAATAGATTACAGGGGAATTAACAAAAAACTAATTGCTTACAAATTCCCTCTACCAAGAATAGACGATATTCTCGACCAGCTAGGTACAGCTAAATGTTTTTCATGTCTAGATTTAACATCAGGATTTCATTAAATAGAACTAGAACAGCAATCTCGTGACATAACATCATTCACAGCAGACGGAGGCACATACCGTTTCAAGAGGTTACCTTACGGTCTAAAGATAGCTCCTAATTCATTTCAGAGAATGATGACACTAGCATGGACGATTTGGTTGTACTAGAATGTTCGGAGAAACATATGATGCGAAATCTATGGGACGTCTTCTCAGTTTGTCGGAAAGACAATCTCAAATTTCAGTGAAGAAGTCACTTACCTTGGTCACAAATGCACCAGTAAAGGCATTTTACCCGACCCAAATAAATTTGAAATAATTCAACAATATCCCGTCCCTAAAAATGCTGACGAAACAAAACAATTTGTAGCTTTTTGTAACTAAAGGGTTTTCCAATAGGGACTTGACAACTTTGAATTTAATTTGTGAACGCACTTTTTCGCTAGTCATAAAACTGTCACTGTCAAGTCAAAGTAAAGTACACGAACGAGCAACGTCTGCAAATTATAAAAATTCTCTACCGAAATTCGGAGTCAGTGACTGCAACTTTAAGAGCGTTAACTCCAATTTTCGGTTGCAATTCTCGCCCTAGTAGACAGGCAATAACAAGTTTAGTGCAAAAATTTGAGTCTACATATTCGTTGTGTGATGTTGCCGTGTCAGTGAGACAATGGGTTGGTCGAAGTGTCGAAATTATCGCTGCCGTTCAGGCGTCCGTAGCTAACGATCCAAATCAAGAATTGGGCGTCGCTCAGACCACATAATGGCGTGTTTTGCGTAAGGATCTTGGTTTACACCCACACAAGATCAAGCTGACTCAAGAATTGAAGCCTATGGACCATTTGAAGCGACGTACGTTCTCCGATTGGGTTCTGGAGAAGATGCGCCAAGATGATGAATTCCATCGCAAAACCATCTTCAGTGACGAAGCTCATTTTTAGCTCAATGGGTTCGTCAATAAGCAAAATATTCGTTATTGGTCGGGTGAAAATCCGCATGTGCTTCATGAATTACCACTTCATCCACAAAAAATAACTGTTTGGTGCGGTTTGCATGCCGGCGGCGTTATTGGGCCATATTTTTTCGTCGACGATAATGATCGTCATGTTACTGTGAATGGTCAGCGTTATCGCGCCATGATCACCGATTATTTTTGGCCCGAATTGGAATATATGGACTTGGACGACATGTGATTTCGACAGGATGATGCCACAAGCCACACAGCACATGCTGCAATCGATTTATTGAAGAGTAAGTATAGTGAACGTGTTATCTCAAGAAATGGGCCGGCCGATTGGCCGCCTCGTTCGTGCGATTTAACGCCGCTTGACTATTTTCTGTGGGGCTACGTTAAGTCGACGCCGAATACGAAATAGCGGCCATTTCGAAATGTGTGGCCGAGTCGTTGAAAATTGGGTCCAACGAATCGACCGTTGCAAACTTGCCCGCGGTGGCCATATGAACGAAGTCGAGTTTCATTCATAAATATTTTTATTGTACTTCAAGCCGATAATAAAGTTTTTGAAATATCTCAAATGGTTTGCGTTTTATTTAAAAAACAAGTTGGCAAGTCCTTATTGGAAAACCCTATACATACTCGTACCTGTCATAGTGAGACACTTGTGTAGGGATTAAAGGGTGAATAACCAAAACTATTTCGTTGTATCGAAATCGGTGCGATCTTTCGTCAGAAGTTCCCTCTTATTGTGCGGATATTTGCAATACTTTGTACTAGATTAAAGTACTACCTAAGTTTGTTTTGTTTTTCTTATCTGTATTTTGCAAAAAATAAGAATAAAACAACTTTTGCTGTTTTTTATTGTTTTCTAATGCACAAGCATAAATGACTCAAAAACCAACTATGGCAACTAAATATTCACCAACTTTTTTTGCAGATTCAACTTTTACGAGTACAATCTTTCGAACATATTGTCCACTGAAAACCAAAACAAATCTAAACATACGATCACCTGTTATCCTTGAAGGTCAGTGAACCATGCTCCACGACTCACGTTTTCTGTCAATCAATGGGAATAATTATTATTGACTGATTGTTTCCTTCAACACCTTTCACTAGAGGTTCTTCACACTGATAACTGCCATCACCTGGCGCTATCGAAACAAATAAGATACCTCACAAATACGTCTCTACGATTTGTCAAGAATATCCTTTTGTTTTTCTGCCCTTCTGGTAGCACCGCTCTCTTGTCAAAACATTTTCATTAGTCCAACAAAATTACAGAAACCGTCGCGGAGAAGGCGACGGCGACGGCGGCGGTCAGCGTTTAAAATTCTGAGAACTTTCTGCATTGTGCCGCCATCGCCGGCGCCGCGTGCCTGAAATCTTTAAACGCTTTTCACTCTTCTGACTGATATTGATTCATGGCGTTCACTTTCATGGAATTGCAGACTTTTTAGAGGGGTAAGCGGTGACTTAATTAAAAGAGTAATGAGTTTCACTGGAATACTTGCGCCTTTGTTGGTACGTACTCGTACTCGTGGTTATTTTAGGTGTCTCGCTGTATTGTGAGAATGATTCAAACATGGATGATCGCACGAAACCGAAAGGACTTCAGTTCAATTCAGTTATGAGTGTAAAGAGATTACTATAAAACTAACGAAAAATTTATGGATGAATCGTAAAACACATCAGGTGCAGTCGATTAACTGCAAATGATGAGGCGATGTCAGGAATTTTTATTGTTTGGAACAGACAAAAATGTAATTAATCTTTTATTTTATTGTTGGGGGCTATTTTTTGGGTGTAATTTTCGCAAGAACATTTAACAGTTCATTCGTGTCGTCCCATACTTAATGAGAACCTTAAAATACAAATCGACAGGTAAATAAAGCGCAAAATATTTGAGAATTGAATGTTGACTTCCATTCCGATCAGTCTTGACTGAACAATTTGTTTAATTATTGATTTCAGTCGAAGATGCGTTAATTTATCATGTTTAAGTGAGGAAAGACTGCAATTAAATCAATCGAACCGCACATCATTTTTTTTAGCGATTAGAATGTGTAATTGCTGTGTCCAATGTGGTTAATTTGAAAGGTTAGTATCTCTTATGAAAGTTCGAATGCTACCTCCTTTATTTGTCACAATTTATGTGAATTTCTCTTATGATGCTGACAGTGTACTATTTGTTAATGAATTTTTGACTTGTTCTTAGATAGGTATGACTGGGCTAAACAATTTAAAAGCTACCATTAAATTTTTTTTTTTTTTTTTGTCGGAACAGAACTCAGACAAAGGACTATAGTTTATCCAAGAATAAATGTCAGTACAGGGAAGATAGGACATTTGCCTCTTAGTCTGGTTGCAATAAATGCATAAATGTGTCCGCCCTTTAACCCTTTCGAACCGAAAATGCCCCGAAAGAAATCCGAATTTGTTGTCTAGGAAATATTAAATGTAAGGGAAAAATAAAATTTTTCATCGTTCGTTTTTTTTTCCACTAGGGGCGCTGTAATCGCTTGCGATATATGATCCCATTCGTTTTTTTTTTTTTGTAAATTGGGATGTATTGTCCCAACCGTATCTAAGGAGTGAAACAACTAAAGCACAATGGAACATCACAAGCCGTGCAAGTAAATAGTGTTCTTTTATCATTTTTTCCGACTTTCTTGTCCTTGTAGCACTTTACACATCTCCTGCGTGTTTTACCTTCTATGGGCATATGATCGCCTAAAACTCTATACTGTACAGTGCTACGCTTCTGATATCGCCCGGTTTTCTTCTTTTTCGGTGTTTTAGTTTTCTGTAGACCATCGTTTATCATTTGCTCTGCCAACGTTGACACATAATCAATGTAAGGTAACTTCGGTAAGTGATGAGTTTCTTTATAAATAATCCATGCGTTTACGCAAGTTGATTGAACTAATTTATAAAAAACTTTCTTCCACCATTTGCCGGACTTTCGATTTATGTCATAGAGTTGTGCCATTTGGTCGGATAAGTCTACCCCACCCATAAATTTGTTGTAAAAAATAATAGATTCTGGACAGTTAGTTTCTACCTTCTCACCATTCTTTTGTTTGCGTCGAATAGTTCCTAACTTAGATCCGTGGCAGTTACTCATTACAATTACCAATTTTGTATCTTGCGCATGATGTTCCAATCTGGTTCGTATAAATAAAACTCTCTCCTCTCGTCAACTTAGTCGGGCAGGATGGAACTTGTTTTCGGTTCGATATAATGGTGCCAACAGCAGGAAATGATAAAGTGTTAAAAAGATGAACTGAAGAAAAGAAGCGATCAAAGCAAAGACAAACATTTGGACTTTTGATAGTTTTTGCCAAATTCAATACAACCCGTTCTCCCAACGTACCTCCCAGCATTTGTGACTCTTTTCCACAGTAAATATTAAAATCGTAAATGTATCCTGTATTTGAATCCGATCGTTCCCAAATCTTTATCCCCCTTTTTATAGGTTTCAATGGAAGATATTGTTTCAGGGTAGATCTACCCTTGAACTTGACCATGGATTCATCTAACGCCTGGAAAGAACTATCTTCTCTGCTTTGATTGAATGTCTTTTTTAGGCAACTGGCAACTTCTTCAATATAATAGGCCTTAGAACACTCAGTTGGCTTATTGGGGTTGTTGAAATACAATATCGAGTGCAACATAAGAAATCTATCACGAGATATGCTATTTCTGATCAGTAAGTTACCAACCGATTTCTTTTTGGACCAATACCATTGGCATTTTCGGCAACCGATTATACGAAGTTATGAGCATTATGCCCAACACCACAAGAACTTCGTGTTGATCTGTTTGCACTACATCACGCACTGTTTTTCGGAACTTATCCTCTTGGGAGCTTTTGAGGATTTGAATTCTTTCGTTTGTACATTGGCTTATCCATACAAGAAGGCTGCGTGGAAATAATTTCAAAAACGTATCCAATACGCTCGAACCCCTATCCACATTACACAGCACAGAGGGAATAGTTTCAGGTGGAACAATCATTCTTGGAACTGTGGTACCGACAGACCAAATATTTTCTGTTTCCGCTGTGAGCGGCCCAATATCTTCTGTGGTTTCACTACCGATAATCTCGTCATTTTGTGATTGTTCTATTTGTTCTGTCAAATTGACACTTTCTTCCATATCCGCATCTACTTGGTCTTCATCATCTTCAGAGCTCGAATAATTTGACTGAGATTCTTCCACTTCGTACTCCGAACCACCATCCTCGAAATCGTCTGACTCGTCTGAGGTTGCATATAGGACGTCCTCTATTTCTCTTAATCTCAAACCTCGACTGGAAGACATACTTTCCTACATAAAAAAAACTTATCGTGTAGCAAAAAAAAAGTACATTGCATACTGCAGGGACATATAATCCCAACAGAAGAAACTACTGGGATATATTGTCCCAAAAAATTAAAATGCACAAAAATAACAATTAATATTAATTTTTTAGTATCAATATAAGTCAATATTTATTTATAATAAGTTACTTGTTATTAAAATGTACAAAAAAGTGTAAATTATAAAACTTACATCAAGTTATAGCCAAAAAACAATGAATTTACACACCAATTATGGAGACATGTGCTTTTAAATCACAATTACCAAGAACTGACGTTTGAAAACACCGCATAGGTAACGGGATATTAAAGTTTCAGTCAAAAACACCGAAAAAAACCAACTTTAGTAATTTCCTTACTAAATTGTCCCAGTAGGATTTTTAAATTTTTTTTGGGATGTATTTTCCCAATCGGTTCGAAAGGGTTAAAGCTCTCATAGGGTTGAGTATTTCGCTTAGGGTTACCATCTCCCCATTTAAAATAAACAAATAAAAATATTGCTGAACGATATAAATTTCATTTATCTTTTTCCTCGCCATCCCATATAATTTCCATTTTGCTAGAAAATTCAATTCCACTCTCCAGTCATCAATGGTTGAAACTTTGCTATTCAAGTATCGAAATCTTCTGCTCTTCGAGTATCGACATCTTCTGCTCTCTTAATCTAGATGTCGCTGCTCACATTTAAGTGGTTATCACAATATGATCACTAATTGCACAGTCAATGAATTCTAGTTTCGAAACACCGCGAAAATAATCCTTTTTTTCTTAAACACAACATTAACACCGACCCAACAGAGTAATTTGAACCACTATTATTTAACACAATATCACTAAAACGCACATAGTCCAACAATAATATGGTCACTTATTGCACTGCTTTGTTGCAATGCATTAAAATAGCGCGCGAATAAAATTTAAAATACAAAGTCGAAAAAAATGGTTTGACTACATTTTAACGGTTTCTCAAAAAGAGGAGAAAAAAACGCAAATGACAACACCACCACACAAATTCATTTTTGTGTTCTCATAAGCTTCAAATCAAATATGCTTTGTAACAATAACACTGAAAAATCAGTAACGATGTGCTAACATTTGAGAATGGTAACACTGCTTTGATGATTACAACAACAATTGTACACAAAGTTCAGTGGCTGCCTTTGTGTTTCAGTGGTAATGTGCCATTGAGTCCACCTACAGGCACCACTGTTAGAAAAAAAGCTTTCCCATAAGCCCTGTACTGACATGTTTTGTTGGATAAGGTATAGTCCGTTGTATAAATTGATATTAACAGGCATTACATATTTTGTTATATACATAGATGCAAGTAGAAGCATCCCGATAAGGACTAACTCTTTAAGAAAGCAAACACTCCATCTGGTTGGATCATAAACCACTACCTACCTTCAAGTTTGCACACCGAGTTGTTTTAGAGGTCCTCATTCAGTTGCACTCTACCTTAAATACCGATCTTCTTTGCTGCGTCTATCTACTGAGTCAGAGTCAACAATTTGTAAGCAACAAATAATAAGCCATCAGAGATGCAGCCTGAGATGTGCTGGGTTTCACTCGGCCACCATAACGAAAACACGGTTTCTAGGCGACTAGAGGGCGCGGTCGAGGAAATCCAGGAATGAAACTCGAAAGTTTTACCAAAAGGTAAAAAAAACATGCCACGGATACAAACCCCGAACCGAAGCTTGTAGAGACGAACAAGAGAATATCGTGATAGAGTCGCAGTCGATGCTGACGATTTGGAAAGAGCATTTTAGTAGACAGTGTGGCAGCAAAAACGAAGCAAATACCATTGTCAGGCAGAATAAACCTCTCAATCTGGACGTTGTAGACCCGGGTAAAGTGCAACAAAGCTGCTGACTGCCCGACAGCCGAGCTAGCCAAAGTGCCATTACTTGATAAAGAGCATACACCAATTCATCTGTAAAATATCCCCGATGAATGGCACTTCAGCATTGTTTGTCCGATCCTCAAGAACGGAGACCCTCTAAACTATGCCAACTACAGTGGCATCAGTATTCTTAACATCGCCTACGCCCTACTAGATCCTATCTGACGTATTAGTTGAACGCCTAAACCCGTTCGTCAACAACCTGACTATTCCATATCAATATGGCTTTAGGCCAGAAAAGTCCACCATCGACCAAATATTCACATTACTGAAGATGTTGGAAAAGACGTCGATTGGTTTTGGCATCCATGAAAAACTCATCCGCTTGCGCAGAAAGGCGATGGAAAGTGCACGCTGCTCCATCAAGATAGGTAAGGAACTCACCGAGGCCTTTGATGTCAAAAAAGGATGTAGACTCTTGCAAATCGCTGCTCCTTTGGGCTAAGAGGGCAATTGACTTGCAAAGCCTTCTCTCGAACAAATAACAAAAGTGACCCTATGTAATCCTTGTGAAGTCAGAACTGATATAGCCAATACACGCGGACTAAAATCGTTTGTAAATACAGGCCAGCTGTCTTGGCACTTAGTGATAGACGGGTAGATAACCTTCTTCTGAAGAGGTGTTCTTCAACGGTGGCAAAACCACTGCGTAAGCGTTTTAATCAATCCTACTCCTAACTAGAAAACGCAAATATTCTTCTGTCTCCTCATACAAACGTCAATTCATTAATTACTTGAAACACGAAAACTTCTTTATGATCGACAATACGATTTCCGTAGCAACAGGTAGACTGGTGATTTGATGACATGTTTCATCGAAAAGTGGAACCAAAGCGTACATAAGTCTGGCGAAAGCAAGATAGTTGCACTTGATATTTCTAAGGCATTCGACAGAGTTTGGCATCAGGCTCTTTTGTCGAAAATGCATACATTTAGGATTGATGCTCTGATTTTCAATTACGAGTACCTTTCGGAATGTTTATTTCAGGTTATCTTGGATGGCTTCGAGTTCGATATCGACAAATTAAATGCTGGCGTGCGCCAAGGGTCCGTTTTGTCTCCGATACTCTTTTTGATTTTCATCAATGATCTCTTGTCTCCTGGTTCTAATCCAATATATTCCTTTGCTGACGACAGTACTCTCTGCTTTCATATTCATTCCCGCCCTTCTCTTCGGCTGTAGAACGGAAACATCATAAACAATTTCGAAACCATCCACAGAGTGGGATTTAATACTTCCAAAACACAATGCTGTCGATAAAGTAAAATTACTCCCAGCCATTATCCATGAATGGTACTTGGCTCGTCGCAACCGAAAAACGTTCCATTCTCGGTATATGTATCAATGACAACTTACGTTGGAATAACCACATATTCGACTGCGCCAAAAATGTTGTTAAATTTCTAGCTCTCCTCATGTAAGAAATGTTTTACCTCCTCTCATCTGAGCTCCATATACATATGCATATATACAAGTCATTCATCCACCTAAAATTAGAGTACAATGCCTGCATCTGGTCAGGTGCTCGACCTCTTTAGTTCTTTACACTTGCTAGATAAGGTTCAACATCGCCCTCATAGGTGGCGACAGTATTGCACAGTCAATTGACCCGCTTGAATATCAACATAATGCCTGTTACCTCACCTTGTTCTCTCGCTATTTTTTCCACCAATGCTCCACCGAAATTGCCTGTAGCTTTCTGACCTTTAAAATCTTCAACCGTAACGCCCATACCATAAAGAACTTCTCTTCCACGATAGCCAAGAATACTTTCAATCCCTTAAATTACAGGGCCCCTGGTGTTGACTTGGGGGTTTCTTACATTCTTTTTGAGAAAAATATTCAGAAAATATCGACGTGAAAACGTTAAAATAGTGTGCTGATATACGAGTACCATAATATCAAAAGGATGTCAATCAAAATCAAATTGAATGCCATCATGTGGCCTCCCATTGTTCCGATTTGAGTTCTGTTTTTTTTTGTTAAGTTGGCGAATCTGTTGTTGATATTCCCTCTAAATCTTAGAGTCACAGCTTGATATTTGGCAAAGTTATGTACCCAAGAGTACATCTATATCTGTGTGTGTTGGCGATTTTTTACAATTTTAGAAATGGATTTAAAGTTGCAACAACAAACTTGTATTAAATTTTGCGTAAAAAACGGATTTAATGTTGCGCGAACGTTAGAAATGTTGGAAAAGTGTTTCGGCAACGATTCTCTAAAAAAACAGTCGTTTACCAGTGGCACGAGCTATTCAAAAATGGTCGTGAGTCAATCGAAGATGCTGAACGCAGTCGCAGACCATCGACATCGAAAACCGACGAAAACGAAGTAAAAATGAAGTAAAAGAAATGATGGTCAATAACCGCAAATTAACCATCAGAGAGATAGCGGAGGACTTGAACATTGCCTATGGATCCGTCCAAGACATTTTGGTTAATGATTTGGGTTTCCGTCATATAGCAGCAAATTTGATGCCGAAAGACCTCAATTTCATGCAAAAAAAAGGCCGTGTTGACGTCGCAAAAGAGTTGATTTGCGAGGCTGAATTCGATCCCACATTCATCAAAAGGATCATTATTGGAGACGAGACGTAGGTTTATGAGTACGACACGCAATCCAGACATCAGGCAAGTGAATGGCGTTCACCAAATGAGCCGAGACCAAAAAAAACACGTCGTTTTCAGTCAAAAAAGGAGGCAATGCTCACGGTTTTCATGGATTACAACGGTGTAGTGCATCATGAATTTTTGCCAGAAGGCCAGACAGTAAACAAAGAGTATTATTTGGGTGTTATGAGACGTTTGCGTGAAGAAATTCGCCGAAAGAGACCAGAATTGTGTGCAGAAAACTCGTGGATTTTGCACCATGATAACGCACCGTCGCACAGTGTCATCATTATTCGTAATTTTTTGACGAAAAATGCAACAAATACCATCCAACAGGCACAGAATTCATCTGATTTGGCAACCTGTGTTTTATTTCTGTTCAATCGAGCTAAAAAACCACTACGGGGAACGCGTTTCAGCAGCCGAGAGGAAGTAATGGAAAAATCGCAGAAAGCACTGATGGACATACCGAAAACCGATTATAAAAAATGTTTCGAGGATTGGATCAAGCGCTGGCATAAGTGTGTTGCAGTCGATGGGGATTACTTTGAAGGGGACAATACAGATTTAGATTAGTAAACTTTTCTGAATAAATTCCGGGAACTTTTTGAGGTGGTATGCCGAAGAAAATGCTTCTCTGATCTATGAATTCTTTTTAAAAACTTTAAAACGCCAAATTAACATCTAGAGGGTTTCCATCATAGTAAATCTGTATTTAAACTTAAACCATGGATAAATAACTCAATTCTTAAACTAATTAAACTGAAGCATAAGTTGCAGTAAAACTTGCAAACACCCACTAAATCTTGCTTTAAAAACTCGTTACACCCATTTGTGTCAAAAAATTAAAAAAGGCACTTGGAAAACAAATTAAGAGACTCACAAGGGAACCTTAAAAAAGAATGGGAAGTTGTAAACTGCATAATTAATCGGAAAGCTAAAAACCATAATATATCCATTACACTTAAAGATGATAACGTTAACGTAACGAAACAAACGAATTAAATGAATACTTTGACTCAGTAGGACAGAAGTTTTCTTCTTGTGACTACCCAATATTTTGCAGTTTTTGTTCAGCGACACACCTCCTAGACAGCACAGTTTCCAGAAACAGTTTCGTTTTCTCACCCATTTCAGGTTTTGAACTACTAAAAACTATCAATTCTCTCAAAAACTGAAATTCCATCGGGGCGACGACGATGGAATTTTTAATTCTATCTTAAGAAGAATCGCTTTAAACGTGGTAGATACAATATTTTGGCTAATCTCTTCAATTTAAGCATTTTCACGGGAACCTTTCCTGAATTGTTAAAACGAGCCAATGTGATTCCAATATTCAAAAAGGGCAGGTAGATAGATATGTAGGTAAGAGTGGCTGTTGGAAATACCAACCCACTTAGGCCTATTGGCCCATTGTGATGCCACGTGGATCTATGATCCTCTTACTAATGGAACCTGTTTAAGCTTATGATAAAGCGTAGGAGACTATTATCATCTATATTATCTAGATCGTTTAGGTCGTTGTAGAAGAAAGCTCCCAGATGAAGCCTTGTTCTCTGGGGAGAGCTGGAAATGTACAGAGTAGGTGGAGGATTGTCTCCTCCTCTTTCTCGTCCATGCAGCTTCTACAGAAGTCGTTTGTAAAAGCGTCAAACCTTCTTGAGTGCTTGCCTATGAGGCATGGTCCAGTGATGACACTTATTATGGCGCTGAGATGTTTCCTATTTAAAAGGATCTGACATTTAGATCGATTCAGATCCAGCTTTGGCCAGATCTGTTTGGTCGATAGACAAGTTTGCCCCACAGTCCACCTAAGGTATGTTCTTTTATTGGCATTCAGCTTTAATGCTAGTCCGTCACTCCACCTAGACTCCTGTCTCTTCTTCTCGTGGATCTATTGGTTGTCCCCTCCGACAAGCATAAAAGCAGAAACACAGAGTTCAAGAACCCACCAATTTTTCCCGCTAATATACTTCTCCAAGGAGACAACGGACATAAAATGAACAGGTGGGGTAAAAAGCGGATCGGGCAGGAGAGACCGTGATGGAGCTGAGATGCCTTCTAATGTTAAGGAACCTACCCGATAGGAGAGATCACACAACACGATGGCAAGAGCCAACGACTTTGTGAATGGCTCTTGTTCACTAAAACGTAGGACGCTGGTCTCGCGATTCCTCCAAATGGTTACTTGAACAGACCGTCCGTTCTACCTGCTGTGGTTGATCTTTCAAGATGCTAAGAGAGTGCACCAATGGCTGATGGACCCATGGCTCCCCACCACCCTACTAGGATTTTGAAGAACCAACGGAAAAGAATGTGGATGAGTGGGGCCGAGAGAGTAGGACTTGTTGTCCGCAACACTTTCATCGGACATACTTTCGTTCGACCATATTTTACAGATGATGAAGAGCTCGGCAGTCAAGCCGTCCACTCCAGCAGCTTTGCGGGAATTAAGCTTAGATATGCCTATCTTCACTTCATCCAGGTCGGGTGGACGGAATTCTTTATCTACATCGTCCTGCTTGAAAGGTTCATTCTACCTGACAGCGGTGTTTGGTTCGTTACCGCCGTTATATAGTGTACAGATATGCTCTTTCCAAATCCTCAGAACCGACTGCGATTCTACTGCGGTTTGGGGTTTGTGTCCGTGGCTTGTTTTTTTTCACCTTTTGTATATCATTCACCTTCCGAATTTCACTCCTGACGTAGCATCCCTCAATTTCCTCGACCACGAGCCTCTTTTTTCTCCTGAGAAGCCCATGTTTGTCTTTCATCTTCTGCTTGTGAGCAGCTCTAGTTCTTCTACGCAGCGCCGCTTTGTGTGCCTCTTGCTTAGCTGCATATGCCGTTATAGGAGGTGGTGTCGTACAAGCTTTATTTTGCATTAGTACTACCAAAGATACCCTCTCTTCCTAGCTTTGCACTAAAATCGCCGAGAATAATTTTAACGTTATAGCTGGGGTATTGCTCGTAGGTCTTGTCCCAGAGCTCATAAAAGCTATCTTTGGTGTCGTCATCTTTCTCCTCTATGAGAGCGTGCGCGCATATAAGGCTAATGTTGGATAATTTAGCCTTAATACGGATCGTTACGAGGCGCTCGTTAACATAGCGGAAACTCAAGATTTCTTGCCCAAGTCTGCCATTAACGAAATATCCGCCTCCAAATAGACGCAGTTTTTCATCCTCTTTTTGTCCGGCCTATCCCGTCGCATTTCTTCGATGGTAGTAACATCTGCTTTACGGCAGCCTACGGCCTCCACTAGTTACTCGGCTGCACGTGGCCTATTAAGAGACCTAACATTCCATGCGCAGATCCGAAGTTCGTTGTCTTTATTTCGTTTGCAGGTGTTGTCAACAGTAGATCCTCCGTATCTGAGACTTGTTGCTACTTCGTAAATGTGGGTTTTTTTTCGTTGCCGGGCAGCACAACCCCTAACGTGGAGGGTCTGCTGGATCGAGGGATCGGTTAGACCGAAGCCAGAAACCCATACGGGGATGTAAACGCTGCCGCTGGTTCATAAGGGGGTCATCCGCCACCATCTCTTTTCCAAGACGCAGACTTAGTCTCGGAAATCCCTACTGGCCAGAGCTCCAAATACTTCGGAGTAGCCCGAATAAGGTCTCATTTGTTTTATTCCGAAATTTTACTGCACCGCTGATTCCATCAGGTGAATTCATCTGCTGTCAGATTTATGGTGCTGCGCTTATAATTTTGGCAAGTCGAGTTCGGATGGACATCGACCAGTATACGATGGTAACCACTTGGAGGTAAAATAAGCATAATTTATATGTAGGGACAGCTATCAGTGCTTACCCTATTTCTACTGTCCTTGACCAGGCATACTCGCCCCTCTTCTATGCATTCCGGCGATTGAATCTCTAGTCACTGCTTCGATTGTGCACTTCTTTGATTGCTTATCGAGTGTATAGGTTGTGAGGACACAATGATTCTCTCTCTACTGTGCGTGCTTTGGCCACAGTTTACTTTACCTCTTTGTTCGTAATATTACCTAAGACGAGCCTTATAGGCGTTTCCTTGTTGTTAGACCATTTTTGTCTCATTGTTCCATAACCACATATATTTTTTTTATGTCCAGCAGGTCTTTTCAAACATTTTTCATCGGAGTTATTCCACATATTTTTGGCTTAGTTCTTATCCGTGATTTATGTCATTTTGGATTCAATTACACAAATTTATCACTCTTTCCTTATTTAGGTCGTGTAGGTTCACTTTCCTGAATGCGTGACTGTTATGTCATGTTAAATCCATATTTTGAACATTCAGTACATTCTCAGTCACTCCCTCCCTCAATGGAACAATGCCTATGCATAGAAGCCAATTTTCTTAAGAAGATTACTAATACTTAGCAAGCGGTAGAAGTTTAAATAAAAATCACATTCGTTGGAGGATACCTGGTATCCGAATCAACAGGATGTTGCTTAAGCAAGCAATTAAAATTTCTACAACCTTCCCTTCGATCCACACCTTAATAAGAAGCCGTGGTTTATCAAAAAGGCCTACGTATAGGGCCATTTTCAAAGAAAAGCATGACCAACAAGTTTAAAATTATGAACTCAATCTGCTGGTATCACATTTGCGAACTCAAAGAGATTTCAGTCCCTTCGTTACCATCTTTACAACTTTCTTATAAAAGTGCTAGCCCTAAATCACAGCACATCCTCATTCTCATGTCAATATTGAAAGACACATTAAACGACCGTAAGATAGCAGAATAGCAGAGGAAGCGACTACACTTTATGTACATATTTACTTACGTGCTCAGTACGAAGTGCTGTAGTTCTGCTTGCTGCTTAGCACTAGTTATCAACTACTAAGATTTCATTTATTTTATTCATATTTTGTTATCTTCTGTCATCCTTGTCAGTAAGCCACACGAGCTTTTTTTTAAAAAAAATATTCAACAGTACGAGTTGCCAGTAATGCGTAGCAACAAAATGCGAGAGCAAATATTCCGGAAACAGTAAGTCAAGCAGCCGCACTCTCAATTACGATCATAGGTAACTCAAACCTAAAGGTTTTGCTGTGAAACCACTTAAAAGTGATTCACTGGCCGACTGAATTCTTAATAAGGCTAAACATCATATTTTAGTCCACTAGAATTCGTGATCAGAATTTAGAAACCAACAAGCTGTGGTCATTGGTTTGGACTTAGATCCAGTAATCTTGAAGTTTGCTTGATGTGCCTGTCTTCTCCGTCTCAGAATTTCAAAAATTAATTAATCAATTGCCGAAATGTTATAGAGCGTCTGATGATCGGATGATCATGCCCATGACTCACTGACATTAGGCAGAAACAAATGATTTTACTCGAATCGGTGGGTAATACGAATACACACGAATACGAGTACTACGAACACTTGCTGTTTTGGGTGGTGATTTGTTTTCCTTTTGACCACAAATGCATTGTCATGCAGTTCTGAACAGTTCGAATAACTCAGTCGACGACGACTGAATTCAGCCAAAAGAATTGACTGTCCATTACGGTTGAGGGGGCTTGGAAGTTTTTTGGCAGTGCGATGTGATTGGAATAAGCAATGCTGTTTGTTAATATTTGATTTGCATTAAAATTCCTCGACAAAACTTCCTCATTCCTTAGCGAAAGGTTGTTGATCGGCGGTCCGAGTTATGCATTGATCCTTAAACAGGCACATGTCATGTACCCTCGGGCGATTTTATACCCTTTTTTTGGTGGAATTGAGTGAATTTCATGTGTCAAGTTGGATTTGGCTGCTTCGTTATCAAGGCAGAAAACATTTTGAGAATATTGATTAATTGGACACGATATTTTCGTTTACGTTACTCGTTTATGGGTAAAAAGTTACTCAATGAAAAGGATTTTGCATAACTCTTATGCACTATTATGCAACGTAATTGTCATCGGAATGATCAGATCCGTATAGGTGCCCGTTGTGTTGTTGCATATTCAGATATTGGCGTTCACAAAAATTGTTATATGCATAATGGCATACTCGTATTTGGTCAACAATTTCTTCTTCATTTTCCGTAATTACTAAGCGATTATTTATTGCTTCCTCTATTCTGCTAGAGCAAAACTGTGCAGCTATTGTAAGTATGTGACATCTTTAAAAAGCTTCGGAATGGAAAATCGATCGAAACCATTCAATCTGATGGACGTACGAGAAAAACAACAGTGCGAACCGATCGGAAAATTAAAAAAAAATTCCTTAACGATCTTTGTTTGTCTTCAAAAAAGATGGTTTGATTTGAGTTGGCCCGCAACTACGTGGAAAACTATAATTTTTAGCGACGAGAGTATGTTCAACTGTATTATTTCCGATGGAAATATTAATACTAGACAAAAGAAGGGAGCATGTCTTCAGCCACGACATTGCCGCCCAGCGGTTAAGCATGGTGGAAGCTCGGTTATGGTGTGGGCATGTTTTTTTGGCAAGGGATGTGGTCAGTTATATGAAATAAGTGGTATTATGGATCGTTTTCTGCATAGGGATATACTAAAACCCGTAATGTTGAAACCAAAAAACTTTCCATTCTCGGTATGAGGGTCAGTGACAACTTACGATGGAATGACAACATATTCACCCAGCTCTAGAACTGCCTCTATCAGCGCTTTCTCGACACAGAGAAAACCAACCTTATCAACGATCCTAAGACATTTTATCAATTCGTCAACTACAAAAAAAAAAATCAGACGGTAATCCCCCCTCTCTCTCGTTCGATAATATATCATCGACCGACCCACATATTATTGCCAACTATTTTGCATATATTTCAAGTACCCAATTTCTTCACTGGCCCCTCTCTCTCTGTCAACCTTTTGATCCAATCTCTATGATGAATTTGCATCCGGTCCAGAAGGGCTCCCAGCAATATTTCTCAAAAAGTGTGCCTCCAATCTTTCAAACCCACTTTCCTCCGTTTTTCATCTGTCCCTCACAAAAGCGGAATTCCCCCAAGTTTGGAAGACCTCTTACATAACACCGATTCACAAAAAGGGATCAAGAAATGAAGTAAATAACTACCGCCTGTTCGAAAGTTTTTTATATGAAGTTCTTTCTTTCTTTCTTTGCTTTCAGTGCAAGTCACTTATATCAAGCAGTCAGTACGAATTTCTAAAAGGTAAATCAACTACTACAAACTTAGTTGAATCCTTTGCGCTTTCAGCCATAGAAAATGGCAACGAAATTGACGTTATTGCTACAGATTTCGCTAAGGCCTTCGATAAAATATCACATCAACTGATCATTTTTAAATTGTCTTCCCTCGGTTTTCACCCCATATTGTTAAAATGGATATCTTCTTATCTGGAGAACCGTTACTATAGCGTTCGCTTTAGGTCAGCCTTCTCAACCCCGTTTTTAGAAACTTCCGGTGTCCCACAAGGCAGTCATCTAGGTCCCCTCTTTTTTATTTTAACTATAAACGATCTTTGGAAAATTATCAAACACTGCTCCGTATCCATTTACGAGGATGACACTAAGTTCTCCAAAACTATTTCTTCACTCCAAGACCCTATTCGCCTTCAAGAAGACCTCGTTAGTTTTTCTATTTGGTGTCTAAAAAATTGCTTTGAACTTAATGTCTCCAAATGCCAATCTATGACTTTGTCTCGTAAGTCCAATCAATCCCCCTCTCAACCTTATTTTCTGCATGAGCAACCTGTACCCCAGGTTCAATCCCTTCGCGAGTTTGGAATTTTATACGATAGAGAGTCAAACTTCCGTTCGCATATTGATGAGATAATCCTTAAAGCCAACTCATCGCTCGGTTTCATCAAAGGTTGGTGTAAAGAATTTTGCAACCCTTATGTGACAAGGTCACTTTACAATACCCTTGTCCGACCCCTACTGGAATATGCAAGCCAAGTATGGTCCACCTTTCAGCGAGTTCATATATCCCGAATCGAGATCGTTCCTGGACTACCCTAGAGTGACCCATTTATCATACCTCCCTATCGCGACCGCCTCAAACTTTTTCACCTGAATACCCTCGAAAAACGCAGAGACGTAGCTGACATTCTCTTCATTCATCGACTGCTCTCCGGTTCTGTGAACTGCACTTCCCTTTACAATTCTACGAGTATATCCTTCAACACTAACCCTTGTAATTTACGCTGTCCTCGTCTCTTCTATATCCCAACCCACCGCACCACTTATGGCTCTAACGAACCAATCTCCAGCATGCTCCGTCAGGTCAACTCAAACCTCCCCCTAATTTAATTAAAAAATATTCAATGTCGTCAAAAATGCTGCGAAATGTCTAGATTTCCTTAAGCAATGTAAGAAATATTTCACCTCCTCTGATCTGGCCTCAATATATAAGCATTCATCCTCCCAAAATTGGATTACAATGCCCACATCTGATCAGGTGCTTCTAAACCATCTCTGCGCCTGCTAGATAGCATTCAAAACCATACGATAAAACTCAGAGGTGATACCTATATCAGTCAGTCAATTGACACACTCGAACATGAAATTTTTGATCCAAAAAGATCCGGGCTTTTTCAAAACGGGCATATTTGCTCTAGTGGATCGTTGGAAAAAGGCCATGGATGTAAATGGTGATTATTTTAAGGAATAAACTTTGTTAATTTTTGAAATAGCGTTGTTTTACTTTCAGTGTTAAAATCAGCAATTTCATATGTAACGACCCAATAATTTACTTTATCTTTTAGAACCGGTGCACACGTGTGGGATTTTGCCGCTCGAAATAACATCTACTAGGTGGGGTGAAAAGTAACCTCCTTGGGAATGAAAAAATTTTTTTTTATTTCATTCAATATAGTCCCCTTTTGGCTTGATACATTTATTCCAACCATTTTCCAACTTCTTGATCCCGTCCGAAAAGTAATTTTCCAGAAGGTCTGCAAAATACTGAGTCGGTGATTTCCTCGCGTGAGCTGATTTTTTTATTGATGAGCCATCTTTTGAGGTTTAGGAAGAGATAATAGTCCGAGGTGGATGCGACAGCAATTGGAGCCGTAAGTCACTGATTTTAGCCGTGGTTGCGATGCTCTTGTGCGCCGGCACATTATCTTGCAAAAACAAAATTGTTTTCGCTTAATGTGAGGCCGTTTTGCACCGATTTCGGCCTTCAATCGTTCCAATAATACATAGTAATACCCGCTGTTGATGGTGTTTCCTTTTTCGAGGTAGTCCACGAAGAGTATGCCATGACAATCCCAGAAAACCGACGCCATAAGCTTTCCGACCCATCGAGGCTCCCTCGGCCGCTTCAGAGCACTCGTGCCGGCTTCAGTCCACTGCCGGGCACTCACTCTATTCTCTGGTGTGTAATAGTGGATCCAAGTTTCTTCAATAGTTAAGGTATTATAAAAAATTCTTTAATCACTTCCGAAAGAGTGCAACATGTTTTGATGAGTTTGCCGTAAGAGTTTCGACAAAAAATTAAATCTCTGTCCATAGCTCCGCTTAAAATGCTTGCTGTTGCTCTTAGGTAAGTGGTTTTGAAGTATTATTTAGTATTAGGTGCACAAATTGAATTTTTTGCCCAGGATATTTTATTTTTAAATTTTACATTCAATTTTTCCAGGCTCATGGGTTTTGGGTGTGATCAAATTGATCTACAATTGCCCTACAGAATCGGACACACAACAATAGGAAAAATATTAAGAAAAGTTTGCAATGATTATGAGAGGTTTTATGGCATCCCTGGTTACAAGCTAGTCCCGCACAATAGAATCACTGCAACTACTGGTGGTGGAATGACAATATATCACAAGCCTTATCTGAGTTGTAATATTTTGGGAAAGTCAGTGGGAAATGATACTGAATTTGTTTTAACCGAATTCTCAAAAAATAATGTTAAATGTTTGATAAGTGTAGTTCAACCTCTCACCGCATGCTATGAAAATATAATACTCTGTGGTGACTTTAACGCCGACTTGCTTAAAAATGATAGCAGATCTCGTGGGCTGCTAGAAAATGTTGCTACAATAGGGCTAATGGTCATTAACTCCTTTGCTACCCATTTCGGATCGGATTCTCCAAGGCGTCTTCTTGATTTCTTTGTTGTATCCGACCGCTCTAATGTTTTGCTGCAAGACCAATTGTCTTTTGAGGGAATGTCAGATCATGATATGCTCTTTTGTACATATGATATCGATTTTGCTTCCGAATTCCTGAGAGATTCTTTTGAATTTCGAGACTTTGCCTCCATTAATCTTAACAGCCTCCATTACTATGCTGGCATTCTCCCCTGGAGTTCTTGTTATCTCCTGGCGGACATTGATGGGAGTTGACTTTGTCCAAACATTGATAAATGAGCTCTTTAATACACTTGTTCCTCTCAGAAAAGTAACCATTCGCAACAAAAAATGCCCCTGGTTTGCAGCTCACCCCAATACGGAATAGAAGAAAGGTTTATGCAAAATGGAAAATTGAACCTACAAGACATAACAGAGAGGTTTTCTGTAGAGCCAGGAATTTTGCTTCCATGATGACAAAAAGAGCAAAAAAAAGATATTTCTTCTACAAAATTAGTGCCGACCAACCACCAAAAACACTTTGGAGAAACTTGAGCTCAATTGTCATAACCAAAAACCAAAATTCAACGAATATTCCAAACATCAATGACTTGAATAAAGCATTCCTATCTCGCCCCTGCAATAATACCTCTTTTCACCTGGACAAGAACCTTAGATCCCTGCATAATTTTGAGTTTAAAGTGGTCACCGAAAGCGAGGTGATTCTTGTATTTCGAAGCATTAAATCCAAAAAGTACACTTGCGTTTTGTGAAAATGTTACTGCCCTACATAATTAGTTGTCTCACCCATATTCCCAATTTTTGCATAGCTTCTTCAACTTTCCCTAATTTGTGGAAAAAAGCCAAG
Source organism: Volucella bombylans (assembly GCA_949129095.1). Taxonomy (NCBI): domain Eukaryota; kingdom Metazoa; phylum Arthropoda; class Insecta; order Diptera; family Syrphidae; genus Volucella; species Volucella bombylans. Next base: position 203,742,101 of record OX422141.1, read on the forward strand.
GTTGTTCCTGTTCCTAAAAAAGAAAACCCAAAATTGCCATCAGATTTCCGTCCTATAAGCATCTTACCTTGTGTGTCTAAGATTCTCGAAAAAATCCTTGCAAAACAAATAACATGTCATCTAAGTGGTTTCAATTTGCTGACGTCAGTGCAATCAAGCTATAATTAAAGTACTTGATAATATCAGATTAAACTTTGATAAAGACTATCTACCACTGCTTTGTTTACTCGATTTTTCAAAAGCTTTTGAATGTGTCAATCATGAAATTGTATGCACTAAATTAAGATTTTACTTTGGATTTCATGAACGTTCAGTTAAATTAATAAGGGACTATCTTATTAACCGTTCACAAAGGGTAGTAGCCAATGGAAAATATTCAACGCCGATCAATATAACCGCTGGTGTACCTAGGGCTCGATCCTCGGCCCTATTTTATTTTGCAAATTTATAAATAACCTACCACAAGTCTGCCAAAATGCTACGGTCTATCTTTATGCTGATGACGCATAAATTTATCTATCCCGCCCCATTGGGCTTGTGGAAGATCTTGTGGCTAGATTTAACTTAGATCTAGCCTCAATTGTTACTTGGTCACAGAATAATGGTTTATTATTAAATCCTGTCAAAAGTCAACTGGTACTTATATCAAAAAAAACTGTTTGTACTGAATGAATCAACAAGACTTACTTTCTCCAATACTGTGACTAATCTTGGCTACAAAATAAATAGTACACTTTCTGCTTCACACCACGTTAACGTCATTGTCTCCCGCATTTACTCAGGATTACGAAAACTCTGGATTTTTTCTTGCTTTACACCAAGAAGCACCAAGTTAGGATTGATCAAGACTCTATTTATTTCGATTTTTAACTACGCCATTCCTATCTTTTGTAAGCTTGATTCGATCTCTCAGCACAAACTACTCGTTGCCTTCAACGATATGGTAAGGTATACACATATATGGAATAAGAAGATACGAACACATATCCCACCTTCATAAGTTTGTGCTGGGTTGCACATTTCAAAATGATTGAGAATTACGGTGCTGTATCTTCTTGCACAAAATACTCGTAATCCGAACCAAATCACCAGCGTACTTATATCAAAAACTCCAGTTTGTTCAGTCACAGAGAACTTTAAACTTGTTAACACCAACATCTAACTACCTTAATACATCGCGTCTCTTTCTCGTTTACACCACCAGACTCTGGAACAATCTTCCTGCCACTATTAAGCAAATAATAGATGCAAAGCAATTTAAAAGTGCACTAATAGTAAAATAGTTATCTTAATCGATTTTCTTCAAAAAGGAAAAACCATTACAGGAGCATACTACGCATTATCATTACTTGCCAAGCTGAAGGCAGAAATTGCGGAAAAACGGCTACATTTGCAGAAAAAGATAATCCTGTTTCACCAACTCAACGCGCCGTCTTACACCTCAGTGGTTGCCATGACGAAATTAGGGTTTGAACTGCTTGACCATCCGCTTTATTCACCAGATCTAGCCCGAAGCGACTTCTTTTAGTTCTCTCATCTAAAAACTGCGCTCGGAGGACAGAGATTTTCGTCGAATGAGGAGGAAATTACCTTCGTGAACAATTATTTTGCAGAGAAAAACGCCAAGTACTATTTGGACGGGATAGAGAGATCGCTGAGAGAAGTGTGTAGAGTTACAAGGAGACTATGTAGAAAAATAAAACAAATTTTTGAAAAAAATGTTCGGTCGGAAACTTTTCAGACAACCCTCGTAGAAGCCGCAGTTCGCTTTCATTGATGTCAAAGTACATCTTACTATCTTAGAAGGATAGGGTTCGGTTTTGAGTGCTAATTTAAAAAAATTGTCTTTTATTGGAGCACTACTCGTATATAGTAAATTACCAAGTAGCTTTCAATTTTCTTATTTGCCAAATAAAATAAATTTGTCATATCCACATGCGAGTAAACGAGTATTGTTTGCATTGCTATCAAAAAAAAGCGCCATAATACTCGTACAACAAAATCTGCCAAAGTTACCGCGTTCAACCGATTTTCAGCGAATGCAACGGTTGAGCGGTGAAATAAAATGCAAACTCTTGAGAGATTCTTGGCAGTCACACTTGATGACACTGCACTTATGTATGTACATGTCCACACTGGTCAACCGTGATGACACGACAATGTAAACAGAAAACAATTTTCGTTACTCTCGTCGCGGTCGTCTTTACTTTATCCTCATTCTAGGATCTTCACCTTGCACTTGTGCGAATTTGTGAAGAGTGTTAACCTCCAGTATTCTTGTGTGCAGAGTGTCGCCCCATCGGGCGGTGGGAAGAGAGGGCTTTTCAATCGAGCGGCACAAGGCAGTCTCCATGAAAGTGAAGGTAATTGTAATTCACAGCACACATCCGAACGTTGTTGCGTGAAATCGATTGTTCCGAATTTTGCGATGCGGGCAACGAGGATGTGCCAAGAAGAATATTGTTCTCACATGGCTTGGCGACTTTACTCGGTTCTTGGTTGATGCCTTTTTATCGTTTTTTTTTTTCTTTACGTTGATTCTAAAGGCACTTAAAACTGTTATTCAGTACAGTTCATCTTTATGCAGGAGCCTAAAGACGATAGGCGGCTTCAAACTTAGGAAATGAAAATTTAAAAATTTATGCGATCGCACGAACGTATAAGTAAGTGCGAGTATGTGTGCTTGTAGCTTGTTTCATTTTAAAGGCTTCATGTCATCGTAGGTTACTCACTAAGTAATAAATCCAAATCAAAATACAATTGGAATATCACCAAAGCGGGAAAAATTAAGGACACATTTGATATCTGTTGGAATATCCCGCCAGCAGACCTGATTACATGCTGGGAGTGCCACAAAGTGACACAAAGTCTAACATATGATGAACTCGTACATAAAAGCAACTTTGCGCTGCGGCGATTAACGATATGATATTATGATCTATTGGGAGAGTGGCGGCGAATTTCGAAGTAAAGACAAAACGTTTCTGTTTCTCATATTTGATACTTAGGTGTATGAAGATTGCTTTCAATAGATTGGGCTGAGCCGGGTTTTTCTAAAAATCGCACATGCTCATGCATTATTGCGTTGCAAAAAAGTAAAGAATTTTTCCTAGTTCTTGGTTGGGGAGTGGCAATTTTGGATGAGTGTGGTGAATAATATAATTAAAAGAAAAGATCCTTTTCTTTTTGGATTTCCTATTAGCTTTTAGATTACCATTTCAAGTGGAAGAATATTTTCCATTATCTAAGATTCGACTTATGAAATATGTCCATCTAACCTGTAGAAATGATAATCTGGTTAGTACTTACTGCACTACTGATGAGAGATATATTTAATCCAAAATTTGATAGTGACGATTATTCACTAGACCAATCTGTGCAAGCACTTACATACATACGAGTATCTATATCAACTTTCTGTTGAAATGTTGTAGCTCACAAAAAGTAGTGACCCGAGTTTACTCTCTAGGTAGCCCTTAAGGCCTGGTCTAGAAGAAAAAGAGGTGCGTAGTTAAATCAGAATTTCATGCAGTCATTTTATATTGTGATCAGCATGTGGGATGGACCTGGGCCTCAACTAACGACCGTCTCCAGCCAGCTCGATGTTTGGCTTGCTACCTCCAATTTCGCACCCTAAGTTGTTTGAGGTTCCTTTCCATTTGCGTGTGACAACTGAGTCGCGGTCTTCCTCTTCTGCGCTATCCCTCGGGGACAGACTCTAACATTTTTCGGATTGGAGCATTGGTGTTCATCCGCTCCTACATGACCCACCCACCCCTCCTGGCTAAGTCGATGTCGCTTACGGGCTATAGTACAATACGTCGTAGTATGTACTCCTCAACTCACCATCTATGCAGACGGGACTGAATTTTCATCTCAAAGTAGCCAAGAGGAACCTCATCCATTTTTGATAAAGTCCATGCTTCTGTGGCATAGAGCAGGACTGGTATTATTAAGGTCTTATACAATTTTAATTTTGGTGGTGGCTAAGCCCCCATTTATTTTGCTATGACTTATACTAATAATAAAATGAGGTTTAGGTATTAGTCTTAAAGCTAAGGATGGTAATCCTTGGTAAGGAGATCGAATTTGAGGGAAAGTGTGCTGCGATTAAAATCGAAAACGGAAAGGTTGGAGTTCACCTTACGCAGCATACGCGAGATTGGTTCGTTAGAGCCGGATGTGGTACGGTGGATAGATAGATAAAAGAGACGGGGCAACGTAGATTACGAGGGTTAGTGTTAAAGAAAAAGGAGTTGCAAAGAGACGTGCAATCGACGGAGCCTGAGAGCAGTCGGTGAATGAAAAGAATGTCAGCTGCGTCCCTTCGTTCCTCAAGGGTATTCAGGTTAATGAGCTTGAGACGATCTCGATAGTGAGGTAAGGTTAGAGGATCATTCCAAGGTAGACCTCGAAGAGAGAATCAAAGAAAACGACGCTGGATCCTCTCAATACGAGATACATGAACTCGTTGAAAAGGACACCACGCTTTGTTAGCGTACTCGAGAAGGGGGCGAACGTAAATGTATAGTGATCTGGTCACATACTGGTTGAAGAATTCTTTGGGCCATCTTTTAACGAAGCCAAGTGATGAGTTTGATTTAGTAATTATCTCATCAATATGCGAGCGAAAATTGAGCTCCCTGTCGCATAATATGCCAAGGTCGTGAGTCAACGATATAGGTTGACCGTGGAGAACGTAAATTCGGGGAGTAGACTTGTTGCACTTACGTGAAAAGGTAATCAATTGACATTTGGTGACATTGAGTTCTAAGCAGTTCTTGATGCATCAGGTGGAAAAACTATTTAGATCTATTTGAAGGAGGCTGGAGTCGTGTTGCGAGGCTTTACAAAATTTGGTATCGTCGGCATAGATGGAAAGTGTTGAGTGGAGAATGACCCTTTCAAGATCGTTAATGGTTAGGATGAAGAGAAGTAGACCTAGGTGACTACCTTGAGGAACACCTGAAGTGGCCAAGAAAGGGGCCGATAGGACAGACCTGAAACGAACACTATAAAAACTATTATCCAGGTAAGAAGATATCCATTTAAGCAAAATGGGTTCAAAGCCCAGGGCGGACAATTTGAACAGGATCAGTTTGTGAGATGTCTTGTCGAAAGCCTTATTGAAATCAGTTGTTATAACGTCAACTTCTTTACCACTTTCTAAGGCTGAGAGAACAGAGGACACGAATTCTACGAGGTTAGTGGTAGTTGATCTACCCTTCAGAAAGCCGTGTTGATTGGGGGAAAAAAAATTTGCACTGGAAGCTTAAGGCTTCATACAAAATGCTTTCGAGGGGTTTGGGTATATGGGAAAGTTTAGCTACGAGTATAGGACGGTAATTAGTGATTTCGCTCTTTAATCCCATTTTGTGTATTGGTGTTATGAAAGAAGACTTCCATATCTGTGGAAATTCACCTTGAGAGATCGATAATCGGAAGAGGTTTGCACGGGGGCGGGAAAGAGTTGATGAACACTTTTTAAGAAATATGGATGGAAGGCCATCTGGGCCGGGTAAGTATTCATCATTAAGTTGTTGTAATTTATTTTTAATCACTGTATGATCAAAACTTTGAGAAATAGAGGTGCCAATGGTGAAGTTAAGTAGGTATTTGAAATAAGAGGGATCCGGTACGAAGAAATTATCGACAACAGATTGCTTAAAGAAAGCAGCAGAAAAGTTGGCTAAGGTATGCGGATCGGTTGATGATATGTTTTCGTATGAGAGGGATGGAGGATAACCGTCAGTTAGTTAACGAATTTGTAGAAAAACTTAGGATCGTTTGTAAGACTATCAAGGTATCGCTGATAGAGAAACTTATAGAGCTGGGCGAATTGAAGGTATGACCCGAGATAGTTTGAATAGTCAGCAAAAGAGTTGGATCGGAGGAAAACTGCCCACAATTTGTTTCTCTTGTTAAGTAAAGAGCAAAGTTTACGATTATAGCACGGGGGGCTCGTAGAAGGGGTCCTATTGCGCGAAAAGTGGACATAGAGAGAAATAGAATTGAATAATTCTCTGTAGAAAATAGAGAGAGCACTTTTTAGGGGCATATTGGCGAAATCAAAAGAACACTTACTAAGATATGCGTTAATTTTGCGGAAATTCGCTTTATGAAAGTCGTAAGAAGAGGCGGCTGCAGATGGGGTAGGGCGGAAAGGAGAGTAGTGGAAAGAAGAAGTGGTGGGTGAAAGTTGTCAATGGTCGATAGTGAAAAGGGACAGAGCGAGACAGAGGGGGTCAGTGGTGAAAATGAGGTCTAATTGCCTACCCATATAATTGGAGACCCCACGAACTTGGCATAAGCTAGAGTCTGTAAGCTTATCCACGAAGAAGCATTCTTTACTCGAGTTAGGGTTTGCGGTAAAAAAAAGATTCATCCTCTGATTGACTCCAGTGCAGTTGAGGTAGATTGAAATCGCCGAATACGATGATATCATCGAGAGGATCAAATAAGTTAATTATTTGATCAATTGCATCGATAGCTAGTTGGTAGCATTCGATTGGTTGGGCCGGTAGGATGTAAAAAACACATAAAATACATGGACCTGCAGGGGAGTTTTATCTTTATTGAAACGTAGTCAAGCTTAGAAGAAGTAGAAACAGCGATTGGTGAAGAGTTTAGGTCATTGCGGACGGCCAATAGGAAATAGGACACCTCGACAGAGAGCATCATCATTTGGATGGGTGAGATCGTCGTCTCGAAAAACATTGAAACTAGGGGGGAATAATTCCTGATTCTTTATATCGGGAATTAGATTAGTTTCGGTCAGAGCGTAGACCTCAAGTAGGAGAGCGTGAGACTGGCGCAAGACAGCACGGGTTTTAGATCGCAGTCCTCTTACGTTTTGATAATAGAAGGTAAGAGGAAGGTTATTTCGAGAGGGCGTAGGAGTGGATGGTCGAAACACTGGCAATGGTAGCATGTTAGGGACGAAAAAATTGTTCGTTGTCCGCTCTGCTCCGTTGGAGGTGTGAGATCCTTTTTGAGTGCACATAGTTACCGAAAGCAGCAAGGTCGTCTGAGACTTTTTGGGGAGACATATTAAAAATCTCGTGGAACTTGATATATAAGTTCCTCAGACTTGTAAGATCAGTAGGGAGACCTTCCTGCTGTATTGAGACCATGACGCTTGTTTTAGTTTTCCCCTCATAACAAACTGAGTCTGATTTGTCATGCAGATATGCTAGAAGGAGACGTATATTCTCGTACGTCTTTTTTCTCTAAGCCTAGAAAGTGCATAACGACATTCTGCAGTGCCAAAAGATTGTTGGGTTATTTTAACTGTGGGGGGCAGAAGGGGTCAAAAATGGGGCAGGTGGACGAAGATTTTGAAGGCGATGCAGGGGTGATTGAAGGGGCATTAGACACATGTTCAGGTGAGGGATTTATAATATGGGACCTAACGAAATTGGGATATTTAGCTCCGGTTTTAACGTCGAAATTAGGGAAAGAAGTGCTAATGGGGACACATGCAGAGGAGTCATTGTGAGCGGTTGGTGCTAATTTGAAAGAGACGCGTTGACGCGGGGGCTTGGGTGGAACGGAGGTTGCAGGCGCAATATAATTGGAAGACCGATGAAGTCGGTTCGGGATGTGAGTGCAAGGGCTGAAATTGGGGAATATATTAGTTTTAAATCTCCAAGTAGAGTCAGGTTTGGGACGGGTTTCGGTATTTTATTAGAATACGGTTTGGGACGGGAGTTGGAAGCGGGATTAGGTAACTTAGAATTAAGCTTCATTTTATCCTGTTTCTTGGTAGGTATTTCGATCCATTTACAGATGCGCATCTTTCCAACGTTGAAGGGTTTTTAAATAACAATTCGTATCTAGCAGGGAGGGCGAATTTAAAGTTTCGATTACCTTTGTGGTGAGATGGCAGGAACATTTTACATTTGCTGATGGTGATACCGTATTTGTCCGCGAAGATTTTCGCGATCCAAGAAATATCAGCGCTTACGGGGGTGCCTTTGATGAAAAATGTACTCATATCGGTTTCAATTTTATCCAGTCCACGCCTCCATCCGGAATGTGTCCATGTAGTACCAAAATGTTTGATTAGCTTACGTGGGGCGACGACGGGAGGAGTTGTCAGTAAAACAGTTTCGGTCTCCTGGATTGAAGGGGCAGCGGGAGAATTTGTAGATTTAATTAACCGTGGTGGACGAGGAGATGGTGGTAAAAGTGGGTCGACTTCGGCTTCAAGTAATTCAGCCAAAATTGATGTATTGTAGTGGACATTCTGATGGTGTTGTGTATGGATTGGTAAATCGTCAATTTTGCTGCTTACCGTTTCGATATGATTCTCAATATCGAAAATGGTTGATTGTGCGTCACCAACACCGTTGATTCTGTCAAAGATTACTTCGAGCATTGGATCAGGCTGCATTAGAGATGGTTGTTTCTTTGAGGTAGATTGAAATGACTGAAAATATAGGGTCACTTTGCTAGTCAATTGCCTTCTTAACCCAAAGAAGCAGCGATGGATTGACAGCGGAGCCCAGGTAGACGAGCTGTTTCACTTCCCCAAAGGTATATCTGTCGAGGGTGAGATATACGAATACTCGCAAAGTTGCTGCTAACATAGGCTGCTTTCTTCCGATTACGTCAATATAATTGGCGTATGCGAGTAGGTACTTGGAACGACTTTTGAAAGTTTGTGCCTGCTGCGTTGGCGAGTGTGTTTTCTAGTATTCTTTTAAGATTGATGCAAAGAAATCAAGCTTAGAAGAAATCAAAGAAAGAAAGCTTAGATATGACTATCTCCACTTCACCCAGGTCGAGTGAACGGAATTGTTGGTCTATTGTAAATCGTCCACGTTGAAAAATTCATTCCGCCTGATAGCGGTATTTGGTTCCGTTATACAGTCAACAGAAATGCTCTTTCCAAATCCTCAGCATCGATTGCACCTCTTGTACTAACACTGTTCGTCTCTACAGGTTTCGGTTCGGGGTTTGTGTCTGTGGCGTGTTTTTTTGTAACTTTTATTAAAATTGCTGAATTTTATTCCTGGAGTAGCATATCCCAATTTCCTCTACCGCGCGCTTCTCATGCTACTTCGTTTTCCTTCCTAGAAGCCGGTGTTCATCTCTCCTCTTCTGCTCTTAGAGCTCATGAGCAGCTATAGTCCTTCTATACAGCGCCGCTTTGTGCAAATCTTGCTTAGCTGCATGTGCCGTAATCGGAGGTGGTGTCGTGTAGGCTATACTTTTCGCCAGTACCACCAAATATGCCCTTTCTTCCTGGCTTTGCATTAAAATCGCTGAGAACAATAATGTCATAGCTGGGGCATTGCTAGTAAGTCTTGTCCAAGAGCTCGTAGAAGCCATCTTTCGTGTCGTCATCTTTCTCTTCTGTAGTGGCGTGCGTGCATATAAGGCTAATGTTGGCAAATTTAGCCTTAAGACGGATTGTTAGGAGGCGCTCATTAACATGACGGGTACTCAAAACTTCTTAACAACAAGTCTGTATCCAAATAGGCGCTGCTTTTGCCGTCGATTACTATCGACGTAGTAAATGTCGCAGTTTTTCATCCTCTTTTAGGCCGCCCCATCCCATCACATTTTATGGATTGCAGTAACATCTGCTTTGCAGCACTCAAAGACCTCCACTAGTTATTCGGCTGCACGTGGCCTATTAAGAGACCTAACATTCCACGTGCAGATCCGAAGTTCGTTGTCCTTATTTCATTTGTAGGTGTTGTCAACAGTGGATCCGTCCGTATCCGAGGCTTGTTGTTGCTTCGTAACTGTGGGTTTTTTTCCTTGTCCAACCTGGAGGGGCAATTCCATTAAAAATACCCCTATGATGACGAGTTGATTAGCTCGAAGCCAGAAGCCCGTTCAGAGATGTGTACTGCCGCAGTCCATTAAGTTCTCATCCGCCACCATCCCTTTTTCAAAACCCTTACTTTGTCTCGGAAATCCTTACCGGCCAGAGCTCCAAATATGTCGGAGTAAATCAGATAAGCTCTTATTGTTTCACCGTTGATTCCATCTCGGTAATTCATCCGCTGTTTCGTTTATAGTTTATCCTCGAAGGCCAGTTCAGAGCCCAAATCAAGGTATTAGGAGAGAGAGGTATAGCAGTCGTTGCTGAATGGGGCGAAAGCGTTGGGGTAAGTGTGTTGCAGGATAAGACTGTTTCAATGCAGCTTAAGGGCAAATTGAATACAAGAAGTCGGGCTTCTGCGATACATTTGAACGGCGTTAGCATTAGATGTGTGACTGAGATCACATATCTGGGCATAACGTTGGGTGAGCATATGAACTTCATGCCTCACCTGGTTCGAATCAGACAACGCATTCTGAGTGCTGTAGGCCATGTAAGGCGCATTTTGCGATCCGACTGTCCGTATCATATACGAGTACGATGGCCTTTTTGTTGCTTGTGCAACATATGGAGCATCGGTATGGTACGACAGGGTTATGACTGTGGATGGTCGAAAGCGGATCTTGTCTTGCCAAAGAGTCGCCTTGCTTGGGTGTTTGCCTGTGTGCCACACTGTCTCCACAGAGGCAATGCAGGTGTTGTTGGAAGTACCACCTCTGGATTTGAAAGCGATACGACGTGGTATTGCTTTCAAGATCAGAAAAGGTCTCCGTATAAATGGGCGAGATTGGGTTTCCCTGGAAGAAGTGGACGGCCTATCCCTGAAGCAGCGTAAAACCTTGCTATATGCATGTGGTCTATCTAAATGGCAATCTAGATGGGATTCTAGCGAAAACGGAAGGATTACTTACGACTTCCTAAAGGATGTGCTAATCATGAGAATATTTCCTGAATGGAGCTTTACCCTCAGCCTGGGCTTCTTGTTGACCGGGCATGGCTCTCTTAATACATTTTTGCACAAGAGAGGGCTTAGCGGAGTTACGAGCTGCTCATGTGGAGCCAACTATGAGGACTGACTTCATGTCCTACGTGAGTGTCCCAATTACTCCTACATTAGGCACTTGCAGGCTATGGGCATCATCTTTAATGGTGAGGCCTACGATATCAGTGCAGTTATCACTGATACCGTACGGTTCAAAAGAACCCGTAGTTCTACAAAAGAAGCGTTTAATAGAAGACGTAGTTGGCAGCTAGCGGGTAGAATTTAACGCAGAATTTTGTTAAAGGCTGCCAGTCCTGGGCAGTGAGGAGCCCAACTGGAAGCGACCATAAGGTTGCGAATCTCGACGGGAAGCTATATTCTGGTACGACGGGAGGTCAGAATTCCCCGGAACTATGGTGCCGGCCTGACCTAGGGGTTGACCTCCTTGTGGGAGTATCGTGGTGGCTGTAGGTTTGTACCAAAAAGAGTAGACCGAATGGAGCTTGGACATCTCACGGCTTATCATATGTTGTAGTGTGCTACGACCTGTGCTCAACCATGGGACTGCTATGGAACCATCTGGTTTGCTCGATGTGGAGTTGCATTTGCAAACGGGTGCCATAACCCACAGAATGGCTGAGGTATTAGATAGGCCTCGACCCTTCACCAAAGGGGAAGTTCGTGACTTACACACGACTTCGAATCTGGTACTGGTGGTAGTACTTGTACTACCCAAACGGCGCTTATAAATGCATTGTTTTGATATCTTGTGCGAGGACGCACCGTAGGCTTAAGCCTTCACGGCAAGTACATATGTAAAACACAAGAGACATCTGTCTCGTTTATAGTGATTTTGTTATTTGTTTGTTTGGTCAGCAATCGTACTTATAAGTTTGCAAGGCAAGCCCGGATGGACATCGACTAGTACCCGATGTTTAGAAACAACTACTGCACTGGATATCGCCAAGTTGACACCTCTCAGTACCTACACTATTTCTACAGCACCCAACCATCATTTTAAGTACTATCATATTACGTGCTGTACTAATCTGTCTTTTCGGGCTGACGGCAAATGCTAATTGAAGTTGTATTTACGGTACTACTAGTAAGTACTACTTCTACTACTACTACACACAGTTATTTGGGTTTCCACAATAAACAACATTTCAGGAAGTTGAGGATTGTTTCTTCCTTGAACAATGTCAGCCAAGATTGTCAAAATTCGCCTCCTTACGTTTACATTTTTCCATTCGTTCTTAAAAATGCCGGTCATCAAGGCGATTCATCGTTCCAAATAATTTCGGATGTCCACTCATAATAAACGTATAATTGTATCCAGTACAAGAAAATCCCCAACTTGACGTCATTTGCATATCTGAATCTGGGTCCTTCTCAGCAACGTGCGTATTTCGACTATTGTCTGGTTCACATACTCGTACATATATGATATGAATGACCAAAGATAAAAACACTTCCCAGAACGTTTACTCCCAGCATTATAGGCCGCATTATTTCCGGACACCCACGCTTAACCACAATACAATCATTCGTTCATCTGGGTCTTCCCGATGTGAATCAATTTTTTCTCAGATGCAGTCGCCAAAATTACACACTACGCACGCCGATAATGCATTTGCGGTAAATTTTTCGGTGATACTCGGTCCCTCTCATCGATCACTCGGATCGTAAGCCCTATGATTAATTGGGTCTTATTGATATTCAGTCCAAGTGTCAACCTAGGAACGGGGATTTTATATATGGACAAGAGGGCAAATCACCTATGAATATACACATATATACTCATACTCGTACACCCACGGCACTCAAAAGATACAGGGAACTCAGCTAACAATTTTCCCATTTTTATTCGAGCTAAAAATACACCTTTTTTTCGTACGAATACGCGGCTCCGGTTTTTTGATATTCTTTGGATTTTTCTTAATCGCTTGTCCCATCATGACGCATGCCGAGCAGACTGTCTGCCACACGTCTTAGGATGAGTCATTACTTGTTTACTTTTTCTTATTTTGGTTGGGAAGAAATGGAAGGAGGAAATGTTTATGTTCTACTGCAGAGGCAAGATGCCCTGATCCAGAATCTAGTCAGAAGTATGTTATATCAATATTTTGCAAAATTCTGAGAAGATGAGTGAATCGGCAGAGCTCTTAGAAATTCAGACGAATTTACGATTTGGTGTCATTTTCCAGAAAATGATGTTGTACGAAGGAATGGTGTACTATTGTTCGCATCAATATTTAATTAGCTCAATTGGCTCGAGATGTAAGCTGCGCTGCTCGTTAATTCTGATTTTCGACAGAAGTCTTTCTAGCTTATCCCATCTGTCAGATGTTCGTTTCCATATTCCTCTGCAACTAAGTGGATATGCAACGAATAATAAGATTCTGTCGAACAAGTTTTAATATGGCCTTCTGTCGCAGAGTGTGCAGTTTATTTTCTTGTTATTGGAGCTTGCAAGAAATATTTCAGAATAATTAGAAAGATTTCTTTTTCATTGTGATCTTTTAAAATATTATTGTAATAAGGCAATTGCATCCTACGATTCCCTCAGGACGGACAAAGTAGAGCCACAGAAATTTTGTGAATGAGAACCATGACATTTGGACAGAAACTACAAAACATAAGAACTAAGCTCTCGATAACCTGTTCAGAATGGATAAATCTAAAACAAGAGACAACAAAAAGGTGACCAGCAAACTTGCTTACTTATTTAAGTGGCGCTATAGTTCTCGGTAAACCTGGGCCTAAGTAACAGGTCTCTCCAAATAGTCCGGTCTTTATCTAACTGCCTCCAGTTGCTCACTGCATGTCGGTTGAAGTCCGCTTCTACTTGTGCACGCCGCCTAAAGTGAGGTCTTCCTCTACTGCGTTGTCCCTCCACGTTGGATCCAAAAACTTTGAGGGCCGAAGCATTGTTGCCCATTCGCTTTAGATTTCCTAGCAACTTCAAACGACTGATGCGCAGTTTCCTGGCTATCGATGTCGCTGTACATCTCGTATAGTTCGTCGTTGAATCTTCTCCTACAAAGCTCGCTGACGGATACAAGACCGAATACTTTTCGAAGGATTTTTCTCTCGAAACGACGGCTTCTCCCGCTTTCAATAGAGTTCATGCTTCAGCGCCATAAAGTAGGACCGGGATGATCAGAGTCGCCTTAATTTTTTGGCATAGGGCCGTACTACTCAATTGGCCTTTTAGCCCACAGAAATAGCCATTGGCAAAATACGATAATTCTGGGGTAGGATTTATAGCAGAGCCGAAGTAGACAAAGTCCTTTAATACCTCGCAATTGTAGCTGTCGATTGTGACGTTCTTCCCAATTCGTAGATATTGTGTGCATCTTCTTGTTGACATCATATACTTGGTTTTACCATCATTTACTGCTAAACTCATTTTGTCAGCCTCCGTTTCAATACTAGCGAACGCACCGGTAACAGCGCACTGAGTTCTCCCAATTATGTCGATATCATAGGTGTACGCTAGTAGTTGCACAGCCTTTTGAAAGATTGTACCTCCACTATTCACCTGTGAGTTTCGCACAATTCTTTAGAGTATGTTGTCAAAGAAGAAGCGCATCACCTTGCATAAAACCTTTTTGGCATCAAAGGTTTTAGTTAAGTCGTTAAGGACGAAGCAGCATGCGTTTTCAATCGTCATTCTGCCCAGAAGAAGGGGTTTGGTAGGTATGTGAACACAAGACATGGCTCGATATAATTCGTTTCTATAAATGCTGTAATGTGCGACCTTAAAATCGATGAAAAGTTGGTGGCTATTGATTTAGACTTCTTGAGTTTTTTATAGGATATGCTGGAGTGAGAAAATATTGTTGATTGTGGATGTTTGAAACCGCACTGATAAGGACCAATCAGGTTGTTGGCGAAGGGTTTCAGATGTTTGCAAGGATAAGATCTTGTATCCAATGTTGAGGAGACTTATGCCTCTATTGTTGGCGCAGTTGACGACGTCTCCTTTTTTGTGGATGGGGCATACGGTGGTGAGATTCCATTCCATGACCAGATCTGAGTGCATGCTCTCTACAAAGTCATTTCCAGCAGCTTTGAATATCTCAGCCGGTAAGAAGTCATGTCCGTCTGTTTTTTTTTATTTTAGCTTAGATATAGCTATCCTTACTTTATTCTGGTCAGCTAAAAGGTTTTCCCATATTCTCAGCTCCGACTGCGGCTCTACAACAAGGTTTCCTTCTTCATATCTGTTCTTGCTCTTGCCTTTTTACGTTCCTTTTACCTATTGGTAAAACTTCCGATATTCTTCCGTTGTTTGGGTTCACGGCCAGCTCTTGTCGTTCGCTGCAATGCCGCTGTGTAGGCTTCTTATTACTTCCCGGCATTCTTCAGCAAACCAGGGATTTATTTATGGTGGTTGGGTGAAACCCAGCACCGACAACCGACATGCAGTGAGCAACTGGTGCACTGGCAGCTTTACCACTGATCTTCGGTACTTGATGGTGGTGGCATAGGAGTTGTTGAGCGATTTCGCTATATGCGTTCGTCGAAGATTCTGGCGGTCTCTTGCGATTGAAGCTTTTCTACGTTTTACATTCTCACAGTTGTTCTTCTTTGTTGTGGTACTTGGGAAATTCGGATTTGCAATTTGGCAGCAACAAGGTGGTGAGTCAATGTTGGCTTCCCGGAAAGATATGGCAATAGGTTTTGATGACGATATCGCCATCGAAGTAGGATCGGCAACAAACGAAGTGATCTCTCGAGTCGAAACTAGGCTTGAGACAGCAAGCCTGAATTTAGTAATGCAATCAATACTTCATTTGTCATAATTGATAATAGACTTAGTTTTATGGCTCACCTAGACTATGTTGGGAAAAAAGCATCGATCCGATTCGCGCTGATGAGATTAATGCCAAATATCGGAGGCCCCAGATGAAGTCGCAGACTATTACTGTCCAAAGTAGTTAGCTCAGTTATACTGTACGCGTCGCCAATATGGGCGGGCGCACTGGCAATAAAAGAATCTAGCAGAAAGATATCGCGAATTTATAGACTGATCGCTTTAAGAACAATCTGCCAATTTCCGGATCGTTTCAAAGGAAGCGCCGGGCGTTCAAAGCAAATACGTTCTTGTCCACCCAACGGATCAATTGGCGAGATCCATAAGGAAGAAATTGACATCTCAGTATAAAAATGGCAGAAACGATGTGATAATACCAGTAAAGGAAGATGAACATACCAACTTATCCCCATCATAGAACATTGGGTGAAAAGCAGAGCTGAAGGACTAAACTTATCCGAGTACATCACACAGCTTCTAACCGGCCGCGGCGTGTTCAGAAAATATCTGCACAAGTTCGGACATGACTCCTCCGCAATCTATCTATCCTGTCCAAACCAGAGGGAGGAAGCACTGTCCACGCTTCAAAAGAACAGGCAGCATTTTTTAACATGGAAGCGTTATTATTAGTAAAATGATACCCTCAGAGGAGATATGAAGTGAAATTGGCTAGTTAGTGACGGCCATCCTAATTTAACTGAGAAGACTCGAGCTTCAAAGAAGGCAAACTGACGAAGAAATTTATATTGCCTAAGATAGCAGACGTAGGCAATGAAGAGATTATTAACCAACCCTGCAAAAAAGGCTGGTTCGCGGGGATAGAGGTCCATTCCCTCTCTCACGATGTACATATACAGATATAAACCCACACACCTGATTCAGACTTTTCCCGCACATACATGGTTATCCACACTGGATGACGTTTTTTTGATTAGAATTGTCGTGGTTTGTATAAAATGGAAATTAAATTGCC
This sequence comes from Volucella bombylans, assembly GCA_949129095.1. NCBI lineage: Eukaryota > Metazoa > Arthropoda > Insecta > Diptera > Syrphidae > Volucella > Volucella bombylans. The sequence goes on from OX422141.1 coordinate 203,758,716, forward strand.
ATTGATAACAATTCGCGCGTATTCAACATACAAGGTCACACGGATAAGGGCGATCAGTAGAAAACCGGTTTCGATTTTCCACTATCTGAAGGGTTTGAATCTAGGTTAGTTTTTCTATGGTAGGAGTTCCACATTGGCACCTTAACAGTGTGCGTACAAGGGAGTGTCAATAAGTCTATGAAAATTGAAATAGGGATCACTCTTCGTCCAACGTTTCCCCAATTGTTTGATGCCCTCCAAATGATGTGATTTCTCGAAGCTCTCAAAATAGGCGTTTACTTCAGCGATGACCTCTGCATTCGAGGTAAATCTCTTACCGCCAAGACATTTCTTCATGTTTGGAAACAGGAAATAGTTGCAAAGGGTTAAATCTGGAAGATATGCTGGATGAGGGAGCAATTCGTAACCTGCAATAATTCATTCAATTTTGGTATTGCAACATCGTTGTCCTGCTGGGAGAGAAATTTTTTCCTCGCCAAACGCGATAGTTTTTGCTTCAAATCGACGTCATATCGATCCAACAGCTTTACATAATAGGCGCCAATGTTCGTTTTACTCTTTTCAAGGTAACCAATTTGAATGAAATCTTGACCAACAGACGCACCTTGGCCTGCTTCCGCTTCCATTTACCAGGAGAAGCCCACTGTCTCGACTATTTCCTGCTCTCTAGTGTGTTGTGATGAATCCGTGTTTCGTCCAAGGTTAGGAAACTGCACAAAAACTCATTCCGATTGTGATTGAACATCACCAAACACTCACTTGAAGTTGTCCAATGATTGCATTTGCTGTCAATTGTAAGAAAACGCGGCACCCATCTGGCGCATAACTTTTTCATATTGAAATCACTGATCCATGTGATAATCATGTAGCCTCTTCAAGTTCGCCGACCGTTGCTTGCCGATCGTCCAATGTCATACTGTGGATTTTATTGACCTCAATTGGGCGATCTGAACCTTCAGTGTCACTTGTTCTGGCACAACCGGACCGAAATTGAGTAAACCAGTGGTAGATGCACGAAATGCATTTTTTTAAATTTTTACAAAAATTCTCGTAGGCGTCTATTTTCAAATGGCTGTCTGAAAACTTGGGTAAGTTCTTTTGAAAGATGCTTCTTGAAAAGAAAAATGTTGGATTGGAGCAAGCAACGGCATCTGTTTTAATTTCCAGTGACTTATTGGTTCACCGTTTCCCACATTGGTTACCTAGGTACCTAGGTATGGTAGTTCTTACCTTGCTCTATATATTATCTTACAGAACGTCTCAGCCCTAGGTAAAATGCTTCTTCAATCAGGTTGATCCATAGATAGTTGCCTCTAGTTACGAACACAGGATAAGTTATGGTCCTTTTCCACTGCGTGTTCCACCTTAAATAAGATCTTCCATGCGGAGATCAAGTTTGATCCGCTCTTGAGAGTATCCACACCTCTGCACCATATAACAGAATAACAATCATGACAGAGGCCGCTTTTACCAATTACTATTTCTTACTTCTGACAAGTCCCTAATAAAACTCTCTATAAGGCCATAATCTTTACCGCGAAGCCATATGTAGAGCTTATCAAAATTCGATAAAAATGTCCTTCTTTGAATCGGAGAAAAAATTATATACGAGTACATACATCGAAGATATTAGGTCCTGTTAGCATAAGAAAAATCAAAAAGGGAGGATGCAACAATAGGCCATACTGCACTGTAGGGTCATTGGGCAATCAGAAGAATCAGAGTTCATTGATTTAGTTCACTATGACATGGTGAGCAAATAAATATCATTGTTCAGGTCCCGAAAGTTATCAAATCCCTTCTAGAGATGCAACGATGTAAAAGCAGCGCACGCCTGACGTGCCACGCTGAAGTGTAAAGGTACCTAAGCCAACATGATGTGCGATTAAAGCAAAGTCACGCTAACTAAAGTGAGCTGTTGATTGAGATCTGTAGCAGATTGCAGCGTCACCTTATACTCGCAGATGCAAATGCTGAATTTTGCACTTTGATCGCCTCTGTACTTAACAATGTCTGTTACTTTGTATACGTTTGTAACACTTTTCGTTTCACTATGATGAATTTTTTTTAATGGACTTCGACTTCGCCTCTACAATTATAAGTAACTTTCCGAGCCCAGTGCATGATTCATGAATTTTAATCGATTTTTCTTCCTAATAATTGTATGAGTTCTGTCATGAAATTGGTGTAGATACTCGCACTTGTGGTTGCGTTATTGCGAATATCAACTGGACCTACTTTCGCATTAGTCATTTTCGGTTTTGAATTGATTAGAAACGATTCATTTCACCAAGTGTTGGCCATTCGTTGCTATGTATATCATATTTGACAGTTAAATTAGATTGTCAATGATGAAAGTATTAATCAGTTGTGGGAGTCAATGTTATGCTACACAATATGGTCTGTATCTCTATCCAGTAGAGTAGAGTAGGCTTGAGTAGAAATTATGAAAACCGCGAAAACACTGTGGAGAATGTGGGCAGGTTTTGTTAGTCATATTATTATGTTACCAATAGTGGATATTGTTTAAGTAATTTTATGAAAGGTGAATGCCATCAAGTTCATATAACATCACTCAGGAAGTGCGGTGGGATCGGCATGACAAAATGAAAATGAAAACTCTATGATATACTACAATGACTGCTAAAGCCCGGATACTTGGATGCGGATTTGTTGTTAGAACCAGACTAAAGCAAGAAGTATTGAGCTAACTGCTCAACGCAAACGCATTGTAACACTTGATATCAAGTCGTAACCATCAGACTGATATGCGCCTACGCGCTGACAGAACAAATAAAGGACTTTGTCCAAGTACGTTCCTACAAGCAATGCCCTAAGTACGACTTTTATTTAAGATGATTTTGACGCTAATTTGGAATCGGGAACCATGACCAACACAAGACCAAGTATGCAAATGGACTTAAGCTTACTGCTTTTGCTCTGGAACGGAGTATCACTGTAGCTACCCCACAGCAGCAAATGCAGCAAAACGACTGGTCTATAAAACAGCGGCACACAGAACAACGAGAATGAAAAAATGGAAGGTGCTGCTAAAGAAGCAACGCTGTGAAATGTTTAAAGGGAATCCTCACTTCTAGCTTGATACTGGCATACATACCGAAAGTCTGGCGATCAGTGAGCATAGTCTTTATACAGAAAATTGGAAGAGAGCTCGCGAAGAGCTTCAAACCTTCAGTCTGACTTCCTTCATGTTGATGAGCATGGAGAGAATAATCGAGATCTATGTGGGCGAAACTGCCTTGCGAATGCATCCTCCGCCTACGACGCAACACGCTTACCAACACGGAAGATCATGCATAAGGGACATTCGACAAGAAGAACTACTCCCTGGCCATTTACGTCGACATTGAGGGAACTTTCGACAACGCACATTTTGACGACATGTGTAGCCAGACAACATGGTGTGGACGAACCATTAGTTTTGTAATTGATTACGAATGCGGACTATGGCCAATATGTGATGTCGGGAATAAATAGAGGTTGCCCGCAAGACGGCATTCTGTGTCTACTGTTGTGGTGCATGTTGGTCGACTCTCTACTCAACGCGCTCAAAAGTTCTGATGCCCAAGCAAAAGCATGCGCGGATGATTTAGCTGTACTGTCTGTTGAGTCATGTCTAACGGCTCTCTGCTATAAAGCGCAGTCAACCCTAGGCGTGATCGACGATTCATGCACTAGAAATGTACTGCAATCAATCCCCTCAAAACTGAGGTTGTTCTCTTTACAAGAAGAGGGCAGCTCTCTGGTCTGACCCATCTAGTTCTTAAAGCTAAGTGTCATCCTGGATAACAAGCTTCTATAGAATAAACATGTTACGTTGAAAACTTTTAAGGAGCTAACATGGGGCCTGTTACCGAGAAGAGTTCTCTGGATCTACACTGCTATGATATCCTTGCTGATTTTACCAGACTCTAAAGAGCGACCTGCCTCAGCTGCATAGGGCCTTTCCTTAGCACACTGTAGACGCTGTGATGAATCTCCCTCCCCTTGACATTCATGTAATGGGCTGAAGTCTCAAAGCCATCTTTGGCGCTATTATGACCTTGTGCCCCGGCTGTGCTTTCACTCTGGTCTTATGGACATGACGTCTAATGCAATGACAGCAGAACTCCTTCAGCAGAATAAATACGAAATTGACTTTCCCTATGCCAAAGACTGATTTCGGCCAAAATCTGAGCCAGGAAAGGAATATAGTCAAGTCTTCACGGATGGCTCCAAATTCGATATAGGATGCGGCGCTAGTGTCGTTCTGGAGGACGATAACGTTAGATGTCATTCCTCGTTAGGAAAACTTGCGTCGGTCTTCCAAGGGGAGATATACATACGTAATCCCGATGGCAACGAACAATATTCTAAAAAACAAACGGATATAGGGGGGTCAAGCATTTGCATCTGTAGTGACAGCCAAACTGCGCTTAGAGTCCTGCTGAACCCTTTTACGAGTTAAAAGTTAGTTCGAGCATGCAAGACATCTGAATTCACTGAGGGTTGTCTGGGTTTCAGGTCACAAATGGATCACGTTAGGTGGCCGTGAGCCAGTTGGTAGTGTATTGGCTTCTTAATCGGACAGACAGTAAACAGTCTGCGTCGTGACGGCACTACATTTTTGCTAATCACTTAAATATGCTGGGCATAAGTGAATTTCGAGGAGGGATCTTGTCTAGTGGGGCTCCGCTGTTAGTTCATGATGACACCTTCTCAGAAAACAAACAAAAAGCAAATCGCATACTCTTTGATCTAAGAAGGCAATTCAGTAATAAGATCATAAAATTACTTTTATAAGACCCAAAACGGAGTCTCTGATGCTTGGGTGCTCTAAAACTAAGGTAGGCACTGACAGGTATCAACTTGCCAACTCCCAGTGTTGTTACTGTTTCTAAACACCATTTGTGCTTATTTTACCTCCAACCACCGGTTGCCACACTTACTCGTATTTCGTATAAGCGCGTGTGATGACCAGCAGACAAAAATAGCAGCACCATAAACGGGACATAGAGTCTGATTTTTAACGGAAACCACCTGTCATGAAGACTTATGTTTACGGGATACCCATACACCCACGGGGGCAAGGATACGTCTTGCCATCGCTCTGCCGCCTTCCTGAGATACCAAATCGGTACTGTGTTGCCGGCACAAGTTCCACACTTGGTATGAGTCGAGGCCGACCTAAAACCTAGGGTCGCAGCACCCAGTACTTATTGCAACTCTACATTGGATCAACCAAAGGAAAACCCTTCCCGCGATTTTGGGTTTAAACCACAGCCACCATGACGCTCCCACAAGGGGGCCTACCTCTTCGAGTCAGGCCCGGACCGTGATTCGGGGGGGCTCCTGAGTCCCATGGTACCGTGATTTAAGTCCTGGTAGGGAGTACCGGTGGTCCAGCCGCCAGCAAGACCTATGACCGGCAACTTGTGACAACCTTTGATAGCGTCATCTGAAAATGTTTACGATAAGACCAGTACTTTGCTCTGCCCCCGTTTATTATTAGACAACGTCATTGATGGGCGAAGTCTTGATAATTGGGCGGGGGCCTATCATAAACGGGACAGATGTCTCATGTTTTTAACGTAAATACCTGCCATGTGGGCTTAAATTTACGGGATGCCCATACATCCATGGGAGCAAGGATACGCCTTGCCATCGCTCACAATGATATTCATTTTTGATACCAATTCGGAACTGTGTTGCCGGCACAAGTTCCACCCTTGGTATGAGTCGAGGCCGACCTAAAACCTCTTACTGCTCTTAGGGTCGCAGCACCCAGCACTTATTGCAACTCCACATTGAGTCAACCAAGGAAAACCAAAGGAAAACCAAAGGAAAACCAAGGAAAACCAAAGGAAAACCAAGGAAAACCATAGGAAGACTCTTTCCCGCGATTTTGGGTTTAAACCACAGCCACCTTGACGCTCCCACAAGGGGGCCTACCTCTAACAAGTCAGGCCCGGACCGAGATCCGGGGGGCTCCTGACTCCCATGGTACCGTGATTTAAGTCCTGGTAGGGACTACCGGTGGTCCAGCCGCCAACAAGACCTATGACTGGCAGCTTGTGACTGATCAAATCGTAGCAACCTTCGGTAGCGTCATCTGAAGATGTTTACGATAAGACCAGTACTTTGCTCTGCCCCCGTTCATTATTAGACAACGTCATTAAAGGGCGAAGCCTTGATAATTGGGCGGGGGCCCACCATAAACGGGACAGCAAATGAATTCATGGTAAATTAAAATCCAGAAACAAAACAAATAACTCCCTTATCCGGGCTACTCTGACGTATTTCGAGTTCAGGCCGGTAAGGATTCTCGAGACTAAGTCAGGGTCTTTGAAAAGAGATGGTGACAGACAAACTGCAGGGTTCACATCCCCGAACGGGTTACTGGTTCCACTCTAATCGACAACTCGTTCTAGGCGTCTCTATAATGGAACTGGCCCTCCAGATTGAGGGTTCCGAGGCGGGTAACGGGCTGCATGACACCACCTCCGATAGCGGATTCAGGCAAATGTTTTTGAAGTGGGGAGAACCATTTTCGTAGATAGCTCACGGCTCCCGCATGTCGTTATTCATTAGTGGATATCTCCTGATATCTCCTGATCAACCGTCAACCAGATTGACCACATTGTGATCGATGCAAGGCACTCCTCCGGTATTAGGGATGTCCGATCCTTCCAACGGGACAAAACCTTGTTGTAACCACTGTATGGTTGCGCATATACCAAATTTATGAAAGACAAATAATACTGTGAGGAAATTTGACGTCGGATGACTACAATCGCAAGAGATTGCCAAATACTTTTCCGATCGAGTCTCTCTTACCCTCATGAAGCTCTACTCGAATGCCAGCAGCATCAATTATTGAAGACCAGTGGCAACATTGCCATAAAGCCATCACAGATGCCATCTCTGTTGTCCTGGGTTTTCACACCCCTGATTTGACGACCACATGCAGCTAATCAAGAGGCGTACAAAGTGGTGCTGCATTGAAGAACTAGAGCTGCTCACGAGCTCTACGAGCAGAAGAGGAGGGATCAATACCGGCTTCTCAGGAGAAAAATGCATGAGGAGGGCGCGGTCGAGGATATTGAGGACATTGACTCAGAAGTTTTACCAAAAAGTAAGAAAAACGTGTCACGGCCACAAACCCTGAACCGAAGCCTGTAGAGACGAACAAGGGGACATAGTAATGGAGTCCCAGTCGATTTTTTTAACATCATTCTTGAAAGAATAATGCAAAATTCACGCGTCAGCATAAGAGGTACAATCTATAAAAATTTCGCCCTATTACTCGCATAAGCGAATAATACTGACATAATCGGAAAAACGCAGCGTGATGTCAGTGGCGGTTTCGCGAATATTGAAGCGTAAGCGGTGAAGATGAGTTTAATGGTCAATGAGCGCAAGTACATGCTGTCAACAAGAAAGTACGCCCAATACCGACGAATGTCATCGTTGCTGCGAGATATAACTTTGAGAATGTGAAGAACTTTGTCTACCTGTTCTCCGCTATCAATTCAGACAACGACACCAGCACTGAGGTAACACGAAGAAAATACCTCTTTCCAGTCGCTGCTTTTTTGGGCTAAGAAGGTAATTAACTAGGAAAGCCCTCTCTCGACCCTATATAAGTCCTTAATAATCATAGTCCTGTCCTATGGCGCAAAGGAATTGACTTTATCGAAACTGGATGAGTGCCCCGTCTGCATAAACGGTCAGTGGAGGAGGAGATACAACCACGAACTGTACAGGCTATACAGTGAAATCAATAACTTAGGTGGCTGGGTCTTTTGTAAGGGGTGGACACCAAAGTCTTGGTCTAAAAACTCTTCGAATCTGCTACCGAAGGATAGCGCAGTAGAGGAAAACCGGTACTCAGTGGGACGCAAATGGAAAAGGACCTCAACCAACTGAGAATGCGAAATTGAAGGCAGATATCTAAAGATCGAGCTATATGAGATATTTTTATATAGCGTTGCCTTGAACACAAGATCTTTTTCTTATTTTCTTTCCATTTGGGTTAACGGGCTTATTGCTAAAGCCCTGAGAACTAGAGCAAATCAATAGTAAAGCTCCTGGGCGAAGGGTCGTCCATTCCTACCCGGAAGAACTATGTAGTAAAGAAAGACCTACTCTGAAGGCATTATCAGTCTTAAACTGGAAACTTGATCCATTATATGTATATCCTAGCCTACCGTAATATAAGAAATCATTCATTGCTCCATTCGTCTTTATAATGATCACTGTAAATTATTCTGTATACACTTGACACGAAATATTGGATTCCTTAACACATCTCGTGCCAAATAATGGAAAAAAAAGCTCTACACGTTCAGGGTCATCGCAAAAAGTGCTACTTAGGCAGACTTTACCAATCTCGATAAAATATCCAGAGTTGAATTATATTTATAACGTGAGTAGGTTAGCAACCTTATCTGACTTAAGGTGAGTGCACTTGGCTTGAGATCATATTTGGCTGGAAATACACAATTCACTTGAATGCCGGATGCATTTGGGCACTAAAGTAAGTTCTAGATTAAGAAGTAGATCCAGGAATACTTAATTCAAGTCATGAAATTCTCATTATGGTTAGACCCAGACACCAGAGTTTTCCCCATCGCAGATGGTATGCCGCCGGCATTTGAATTTTAAGATTTAACCTCAAGATCACAGAAATGACGACGGGCGAACAGATTTCTTAAAAATCATTAATCAGTGAGGTAGACTTATTACCTTGAGACTGATAAAAGTATTTTCTTCTACTGTTATTAAAGTACTGTGTCACTTACGTGACCTTTCGAAATTATCGTTCATCAGAAAGATTTAATGAATTGAAATTGATTCGAGCACATGTTGACAGTCTTCGGGCACTTGGCCTTAGCAAAACGTAAACAAGTGTTTTTTTTTTCAGCTAAGCAATTTCGATCAGAAAAATCCGTTTTTAACACATACAACACCGGATCACAATACGTTTTTAAAAAGGCGCAGTTTCCAAACTCAGCACACGGCCGCATAGTCGCATAAATCACAAACAGACACTAAGCTTTATCCGTTTCATGAATCTATTATTTCTTTCCGACATACGAATGTTCGGTCGCATTATAATCAAACACTTCGGTGTTGACGTTGATTTGACATTAGCCATGGAACAACCGTGTCAGTTGGCTTGACTCACCTGGTATTTGCTCCAAAGCCTAGGTCTGAGTATTCAAAAATGTGATCGTGAGTCTAGATCTCGCTGTTGGCAAGCGTTCAGTTTTCAATTTCACTGAAAAGGTTTTTCAGCAATTAGTATTCAAAGAGGTAAAAACTTTATCAACGTAATTGAGTTGTAAGTTTTCCAATACGAACGAAATTCTCCTTTTTCAATTGACTTGTCTGTAGCTGAAGGCAAGTGATTTGAGGAAGTAGTTTTTAATGAATGAGATTCACTGTAACATTGTGAGGTGCTTTCGAGGATGTTAGTTACAGATTTGAATTGAAGAAATGCAAGACCGGAACTTTTGAGTCGGAAATCGATATCGAAGTCGAAGTCGAAGCAATAAAACTATCTCAAGACGACACATTTGACATGGTGGATATAATTATTCAGCACACATTATGAAAATTTGAAGAGCTATACTCATTAACATCGGTTATTCCTTTTTACAAATTCCTACAAATGTATATCTGTTACCTGTTAGTCATATCCCCAGGGCGTCCAACCACTTTCCAATGAATTGAAATTATGGATCATTACCAAGCGAAATCAATCAATAAACCGATTAGATCGCCGATCATCATGAATGATGACATGCTCTTAATTGTTTAAGATGCAATTATGAATTACTCAGCAATTGGGGTTTCCTACGTCGCTTGGTAATTCGGTAAATTTTGTTTTTTGTATTTTTCAAAAACCAAGATGTACAAAATGATTGAAAACAGATGATAAACAAAAAAAAAATTAGAGAACGCAACTGACAGAACATACAAGGATCAAAGCGATTTTTTCAAATTCATTCATCAGTTCCGTGCTCTATTTAAGCCTCCGATTTAACAAGAGTTTTACGAAGAACTAGAGCGATTAAACGGACGTGGAGCATTTGACGATTAACCTGAACTGAAAATTCTTTCGAGAAAATAAAAAAGTTAGTCTCAGCAGAGCAAAGCAAATGATATTATAGAATGGTCTTTTGTAAAGATATGCACTTGACTCTGCCGAGGCTTCATTCCTTTTTCAACAATCCTTTGAAACCTGTATACATTTAGCTGTTTCCATTCGGTGAGATTCGGAAAATTGTTGACCTTTACCGGGAATCTCCGTACTCAAGGCATAATCCTGATCCAATTGTACAAAAATGGGGTTTGTCTTCATCCACTCAAGTGCTATTGGGATGCGAAGACCAGATTAGCTACTACAAGAGTACAATGATCCAAAATATGGTAGTCGTATCTGTCAGATTTTCAAAAAAGAAATTGACGTCAATGTGTTGGATTGGCGCTCTATAAATGTTAATCCGCTGAAAATTGTCTGAAGTTTTATTAAGTAGAGCTCTTTTGTCGAAAATGAGTGGTGCTTTTGGGATAGACGAATCTCGTTTTCAATTGACAAGAAATCATACAGGTGGTTTCAAATCTGATATACAATGCTGATATGCCCCAGGGTTCCCTTCTGTCTCCGATACTCTTTTTAATTTTCATCAACGATCTCTTATCTGCTACTTCCAATACAATATATTCCCTTGCTGGCGACAGAACTCTCTGCTTTTCGTGTATTTGTTCTCAGACTCACGGGAACTGCACCGTATGTTAAGTTCAATAAATTACGATATTAACAGCATAACCAACTATCAACAGAGTGGAATTTAATGCTTCCAAAACACAATGCTGTCTGTTGTCGTTAAATCAAAATATAAATAATCAGCCATTGAATGACACTTGCATCGTCGAAACCGAAAAACTTTCCATTCTCGGTATGTATGTAAATAGCAATCTACGAAGGAACGACCACATATTCGATGTCGTCAAAAATGCTGCGAAATGTCTAGGTTTCCTCAAGCGATGTAAGAAATACTTTACCCCCTCTGACCTGGCCACAATATATAAGGTATTCATCCTTTCAAAATTGGAATACACTGCCCACATCTGGTCGGGTGCTCACAAAACTTCTCTACACATAGGATTCAAAACCGTGCGTTAAAACTCATAGGTGATACTAATATCACTTAAATAATGGACACCCTCTAACACCGACTTAATGTCTTGTATCTCACTCTGTTTTATCGCTATTTCCAGCACTATTGTCCCATAGTCCGCTTTCATACGTCGCAAGTCTCGAAAGATTCAAATGAGTGCAAAAGAGAGAAATAATGAAACAAAAAATACCCAATTAACCAAATTCCCACTGCATGTGGGTAGCAATTTCATTGCAAGTTTTTGACATTTCTTTTTCTCCTTCTTCTTTCTTTTTCGCATTTGCTTCATTACTTCTTTCGCTGTGTTACGAGCACAACATTTCAGTATGGCGGATGAACTGAAATGGAACAAAGAATTAACAAGGGGGCTCATTTTCAATTATGAAAGACTGAGCGCCAAAGATTAAATGAAAGAGAACTGTCAAATAACATGCAAACTCAAAGAAGGGGAAAGTCTTCATGTAGAGTTGCGCGCATCACTGAATGACAATTCAAAAGAAAATAACCAGAACATGCGTATTACACACTTGCGACGTGTGAAAGCGGACATAAGGAATCGCCAGTAGCATTTCGCCCCTTCAAACTTTTAACCGTAACACCCGTCTCGCTACGAATGCTCATCAGTATACCCTCAAGCCCACATTTTGAGTGTATTTAAGTCCCTTGAGTAAATTATGAAAAAAAAAACTAAACAAAACACCCTTTATTATCACAGCAGGTAATATTTTTACAAATTTCAAAATATGGACGCAAACGATGTAAAACTATTGATATACTCGTACAATATAAAGATACAATATCAAGTGAAAGTGATAACAGACGCATTGAACAGGAGGATCGTTTATCATCGGAGAAAATGATATTAAACAATTAGATAGATAGATAAATAGATAAATATAGATAATTTTATTTCATATACGAGTAGTATTCAGAGTATAATCATGATGGGTCCGCCATCTAACGTTTTTTTTTTAACTAGCGCTTATTTCGTGAATGGTAACACATGGCTCATGTCTGATTTGACAGATAATTAGTTTTATCCTTCCGGTTAATAATGGAAAATAACTTCATTCAAATGGCTGCCGCGGCTGGCCATGCAGTAGCCTACACGATCGGTCCAATTTTTAAGCACATCATCGATTGTGTGCAGCTGTATTCCACCAATGGCTTCACGAATATTGTCCTTTAAAGCGTCAATTGTCTCTGGCTTGTCGGCGTAACACTTATCTCTTACGGCACCCCACAAATAATAGTCCATCTGTGTCAAATCGCAGCTCCGAGGTGGCCAAACGACATCAGCTCTGCGGCTGATAATGCGATCTTCAAAAACAGGGCGCAAAACATCGAGTGTAGCTTCGGCTGTGTGGCACGTAGCACCGTCCTGTTGAAACCAAATATTGCCAATATCCTCCTCTTCAATTTTTGTGAACAAAAATTCGTTCAACATGGCTCGATAACGATCGCCATTGACTGTAACGGCCACTCCTTGCTCATTTTCGAAGAAAAATGTCCCAATTATGCATCTGGACCAAAATCCGCACCAAAGAGTAACTCGTTTTGGGTGTATCGGCTTTTCAATGTATGCGTGCGGGTTTTCTGTGCCACAAATGCGACAATTTTGCTTGTTTACATACCCGCCAAGATCAAAATGAGCTTCATCTGAAAAGATGATTTTTTGGCAAAATCGGCATCTTCTCTAAGTCGATCGCAGGCCCACTTAGCGAAGCGAAAACGCATTGGATGGTCAGTTGGCTTCAACTATTGAACCAATTGGACTTTGTATGACGTCATACCAAGGTCTTTATGCAAAATTCGTCTCAATGATGTCTCCGAAATGTTCAATTGTTGAGAACGACGGTGAATTGATGTTGATTGCGCTTCACGCACACTTTCTGCCACAGCAGCAATATTCTCGGGTGTATGCACTGTTTTTGGCTTTTCACGCTTTGGTTTATCGATGAGGATGCCAGTTTCTTTCACTTTTTTCACAAGATAACGAACATACGGAGCTGACGCACGCTTCTCTTCAATTCAATTAAATTCATAAATTAAAAAAGTTTAAAGAAGACAAATGAATTTAAGTTAAAGTTAAATCAGAATGTCAAAAGTAACAGATTCTAAGCTAGCGCAGTTGTGATTCAGAAGCCAGTTTTGTAGACATTTTAAAAACATTCCAGGAAATTGCTATTGCCCGGATAGACTGTGGAAGTTTATTAAAGAGGCGGAATAGAAATTACGGTATGCAGTTGTACGAGCAAATTGAACAGGTAACAAGTACGAAAAATTACCTCGTAAATTGTAATTAGAAATTAATCTAAAATTTTGATTACCTGATTTCATAAAAAATGACTTCAATACTTTAAAACAATAGAGATGACGAACAGGAAGGGTTTTAAGATCACAGAACAAAGGAAAACTAGGGTATCTAACATGTTTTTGACATAACTTTCTTAGTATATGCTTCTGTAAAACTAACAGAGGTTGTATTTTGCTAAGATAAGTACCTCCCTAACAGGAAATTCCATATTGCAGCTTTGACTGAAAGATCCCACAGTAAATTTTCTTTAGAAGAATTGTGGAACAGACATATCGCAAATAATAAAAGTATCTCAATGTGGAACGGAAATATTTCCTCAGAGAATCCGTGTGATTCGAAAAGCTCATATTGGAATCGATAGTAAGACCTAGATACTCGTATATTCATCTACTTTCTCGATAAGAAAACACTTATCATTACAACTAAGAGTACTATAAAAAGTGAATTGCAATTGAAAAATTTGAATTTTCGACAGTCGGGTGCATGAAAGTGGACATCTGCTCCGAAACTGTGTACTGATGACAAAGTGAAATACATAATTGTTGTTTTGGAGCTAATTAGCAACTTGTGATTTTCAAAACCAGATTCTCAACAAATTCAATTCGCAATTTATGTCAGCAACGAGTTCCAAAGGGCTACTCTTACCATATGAAAAATCTATGTCATCCGCGAAGGCAGTTGGTAAGCCTTTAAAATGAAGTGCAAATAGTGAATTACTGTAGATGAGAAATAGAATCGGACCCAAGACCGAGCCTTGGGGAACGCCCAGGTTAAACAAATTTATTTCTCATCAATCTTCACACTTTGTCACCTATTTTTTAGGTAAGACTTTAACCAATCAAGCATAAAGCCACGAAATCCAGCTTTTTCCAGTTTACCCAACAAAATATCGTGATTGACCATGTCAAAAGCTGTGGTAATGTCAATGAACAAGCCAGCTGTACACCTTTTACCATCAAGATTATACATTGTTTGGACACAGAACTGCAGTAGAGCTCTTCAGTAGATTTTCCTTTCCGAAAGCCCAACTGTTTAGGAATAAAGTAATTATTGATATCTAAAAACTGTACTATTCTGTCTTTCATTAGTTTTTTAAAAACCTTACTTAGCACAGGGAGGAGAGAAATAGGCCTGCAGTTGCACAGTTCAGCTGCAGAACCTTTTTTGAACAAAGGTATAACATCGGCACGCTTGAGTTCATCAGGAAAAACCCCTGCAAAAACCCAGCCATTGAAGATGTTCTTTAAGACATCCACTATGAACCAAGCAATTTTTTTAAGAATCATACTTGAGATACCATCTGCGCCACTTGAATTAGTATTTTTTAAATGGCGAATAGCTTCGAATATTTCAAGCGATGTTATAGGTTTGTAACCAAAACTTTTTCTTTCAAACTGTTCAGCACACATACAGAGATCACAAGATGATGTTATTTAACAGGGTTGCAAACTACTGGCAATAGGATGTAGGTCTTTTTGTGGAAGAAGATTTATTTAGTAAACTATTCACTAATTTCCATTCATATCTGAGGTTTCCTCTGGCAAAATCAAAACAATTTCGGTAATAGGTATCACGACAAATTGGAATCTTCTTTTTCAGCTCAGCGCACAATTTAGTGTATTTACTTTTAAAATTAAAATTTTTTTTTGAGGTAAGAAAGAGCAACAATTATAAATATGCTTTTTAAGGCACTCAATAAATATTGCGTACGAATTCGAAACATCACTACATGAATAGACATCATCCCAAAACTCACAAAGTAGATTGTTTCTGAGTCTACTAAAGTTAATTTTCATAATATTGTTCAGTGGTTTTGAACAATTACTATTCTTCCTACAAAACGTTTCTAGGAGTCCTGTCATACAATGGTCTATGGTCATCAAATTAAGAACACGTTTCTCACATTTGCTAGATGAAGCACATTTGAATCGCCCATTAATGTGGTCCAAATAACTACCTGACGCAATCCTAGTAGGCTCATTAATAAAAGAATTAAGGCCATGCGCAGCTAATAAGGCTAAATATGTTGAGACAGTTTCATTACTATCTAAATTGTTAATGTTGAAATCCCCAATAACAATTAGATTTTTAGCTTTTACTTTAATTAAAGGATCAGAAAACTAAATTACTAAACTACTGCAATGAAGAAAGACCAGAATTGCATTGGCCAAGGCAATGTTTTAGCAAAACAAATCAACAAGTGTCTGGACGAAAGTGAGTTCCCTGTTCTATGCTTAAAATATTTGTAGGTACGTATACGTGTGTTCTGGGGCAAATACATTGCTGAAAATAATGACGACTTCTTCAGGAAAAATGTACGATTGTCTCGGGAACCTTTTGAGATACGAGTACTACGCCCGCCCTTGGAGGAAATTCAAAAGCGAGATACCAATTATAGGAAAAGTACAATATATCCCTTTGAAAACGAACTAAAATCGCTATATCGTATACGGAGTGGGACCCTTAGCAAAGTAGCAAATTATTGCGGGTGTATTTTAGAGTGGTCAGATCCTAAAAAAATTCTGTGAAGAAGTATGGAATGTGCCATACTTCTTCGATACATTCGACACTAATTTTTCTTAAATTATAGAATGTATCTACTAAATTTTATATTTCATCATTGCCTTTATAATAGGAAAACACTTTTCGTAATTCGCTGTTATTATTTATAATTTATCTATAATTCTAAATTTGTATATATTACCATCAGTATTATAGCATTACTAAAAGCTTTGAGTTAAATGGAATATGAAATAAATAAATAAAATAAAAAATTTCACTATATTGCTGGCTATAGTTGATTACAGGCAACAATTTTTATGTTTTCAGGAACTACAGGAACAGGCTGTTGCAACAATTTTAAGCATTCCTCCGTAAGGTGCATCGTTAAAACCCAAAATTAAAGACCATGTCCAGATTCTCCGATATTCTTATGAAACCGTATCGCTTGAATACTCGTGTAGCAGGATCTGTAGAGGCAAACAAATTCAACGATTGTCTGTCTAAATGTCGAAAGAACCGCTGAGCATGCACTTGGACATTTAAAGGCAAGTTTCATCCGAATCGGAAAGGGTCTACTCTAAAACAACTTCAATAATACCAACAAGATAATAAAATGTTATTCTGTACTACACAATTTTTTTAAGTTTCACATTAATATGCAGTGATTGCTACGGCAAAGTGAACTGCCAAATAGAGAACAACAAGAATCTTTCAAGCATATCAGCGACAGTAGTCCGACAGCTGTAAACATAAGAAGTGCTGTCACTAGATATTTACGTAAGAACACCTCATTGTTTTAAAACATACGAGTATTCACTTTTTAAGTATATTCAATACAATACAATATACCGGCGTGAAACTTATCGCATGAATGCACAAAGTCTCTAAGAATAGAATTGCGCTGGAAGAACCAGCTTTATCACTTTTTGGTTTATTTTTTGCACCGCTTCTAATAGTGATTTTATTAAATCATCGACTTTCTTCATTTCCATGCTAAGGCTAAGGCTCCTTTTTTTGAAGCTCTCGAAACGGATGGAGGATCATCTTCTGGTGGAACTATAGTCTTAGTTGTCAATTCGATTGATGCTGACGATTCACAATATCTCGGAGATGGACTAGGTGGTATTGCATCTGAAACAGATATTTAATAAAAAATAATACAAGAAATTCAAAATGTACATATGTACCTATGTTCTTCCTTACCGTGGTGCTGTGTTCCACTAAAATCTCCAGATTATGGATTTTAAATTTCACCAATAATAAATGCATCTTTTGGTATAAACGCCATCCGATGGACCGACAGCTAGCTTTTCTTTCCTGAAAATAAAATTAATAAATAAAAACAGAATTTCCTACAAAGGCGGAACTTACCTTACTGTTGTTGCAAGCAAAGCAAATGATAGATACAACGTATCAGGAAAATTAAGAAATACACGTACCTACTGAAAATAAAACAAAACTTAGTCACTCAATATTTTAAATTCATTTGAAGTTTAAAAAATTTTCACAGACTTCAAACGACGTTTGCTTATATAATAAAAATTTTTTGATTTGTCCTATTTCTCTTGACACGTCTTTCTCTATTTTATTCAACTACTGCCTGAATAATGGCTATTTCCCTTCAATTTGGAAAAAAGGGAAAATATTCCCAATAGCTAAGTCTAAGAGAGCAAGAGATATAAAAGACTTTCGACCAATATCCTTGCTGTCTAATATAGGAAAACTGTTCGAGAGGCAGCTAAGTATCATGTGCGAAGACTCCAACATCATTCCAAGTAACCAGTTTGGGTTCAAAAAGGGTCATTCAACAGAACATGCCTCACTGGTACTGCACAATAAAATTATTCAAAACTTAAGATCCAGGAGATGCACGGTAGGTCTTGATATAGATTTAGAGAAAGCTTTTGACTCTGTCTGGCACAAGTTAATTGGTCTAAATTTTCCTAAGTAGTTAATTTGTACCATTTCCAGCTTTATAAAAGATAGGCTCAGCTCTGTTATCATAGTTGATGAGCACTCAGACTATTTCTCAGTCCTTTCCGGTGTGGCTCAAGGATCCATCCTAGGACCAATCTTATTTAATATATATATCATAATCGGATGCGACGCTAACGCACATCATACGGTATGGGGCAGTACCGACATCATAGAGGTGAGTCACTTTTAGGCTATATTTTAAGTACTAACCTCTTAATTTGCAATATTGGCAATGAGCCCACTTTCATAACAAAAAACCGACAAGAAGTATTAGATATTACTCTTGTCTCCGACAGCATGACCCAAAGGCTAACAAACTGGATGGTATCGTCTGAACACTCCTTTTCAGACCATAGATACATCCAATTCAGTCTGAGTGATGCTCCCCCCCACCAACCAACTTTCCGAAACTACCGGAAAACTGATTGGACAAAATATAGAGGAATACTGTCAGAAACGATATCCTCTAAACTATCAAGTCCCCCGCGTGACACCAATGAGCTCGACATGAAAGTCAGGGAATTTACTCTGACTCTCAATAAGGCTATGGCCGCTTCCTGCTCTCTTATTCAACCAAGATGCAAGAAAAAGCCACATTGGTGGACATCGGCACTGGGACTGCTCAGAAACACCTGCAGAAAACTTTTCAACGCAGCAAAAAGCACAAGAAAAGTGACCGACTGGGACTCATATAAAGAATCCCTCAAATTATACAAAAAAGAACTGAGGAAGGCAAAGCGACAATCCTGGAGGTCATTCTGTGAGAAAATTACAGAAACCTCTGAGGCATTGCGGCTAAGAAAAATACTCTCCACAAATCCTATGATGCCCAGCTGTTTGAAAAAAACCGATGGCTCTTGGACAACCTCAAGTGATGAATCACTCAACCTGCTTCTGGACACCCATTTTCCAGGTAGCTCCCAACTCGCGGCCAGTAGCAGCCCAAACAAGCCTACTGCAACCGTGACCAAAATTCATGGTCTGATTACGAGAGACAAACTGCTCTGGGCGCTGCATAGCTTCAAACCATACAAGTCTGCTGGTCCGGACGGTATTATACCTGCCGAGCTACAGAGATCCTCAGATATTATTCTACCAGTGTTGGAAAATATTATGAGGAGCTGTGTAGAACTTATCCACATTCCACTGTTATGGAGAGAAGTCAATGTAGTATTCATTCCCAAAGCTGGAAAATGTTCTCATGTAGTCCCAAAGGACCTCAGACCTATAAGTCTATCATCATTCCTTCTGAAAACTTTAGAACGACTGATTGATATCCATATTCGAGCTAAAGTTGATCCAAAACTTCTGTCTACGGCTCAACATGCCTACTGCAAAGGAAAGTCGGTGGAAACGGCTTTGCACTCTCTGACTAGCCACATCGAACGATCCCTACAATATAAGGAGTACACAATGGTTGCTTTCCTAGACATAGAGGGCGCCTTTAACAGCGTCAACACATCCGCAATCACGACTGCGCTGTCAACTCTGCAGGTAGACGGCTCACTTGGGGAGCTGATTAATCTAATGCCAACAAGCAGGATAATCAACTCCAAACTGGGTTAGACTTCTGCTAAAAGATATGTCAGTAGGGGTACGCCGCAAGGCGGTGTCCTCTCTCCCCTTCTCTGGACCTTAGTAGTTAACGAACTACTGATATACCTGGAAGCGGGTGGTAGCAGAGTGATTGCCTATGCGGATGACCTTGCCATAGCCGTCTCAGGAAAACATCTCAATACCATTAAAGAACTCCTCCAAGTAAATCTCAATAGATTAAACCTCTGGGCAGATCGCTGCGGATTGGGAATAAACCCCCATAAAACTGATCTTGTCCTCTTTTCTAGGAAATATAAAATTCCAATCATAGACCCTCCTTCAATAAACGGTACCAGTTTAGTTTTCTCCGATACAGCAAAATATCTGGGTCTCATTTTTGACAGGAAACTAAACTGGAAACCTAACATTCAAGAAAGAGTCAATAAAGCTACAATAGCTTTATTCTCTTGCAAGATAGCCATTGGGAACAAATGGGGCCTTCAACCTCGCATAACCCACTGGCTATACATCTCGGTCATAAGACCGATGCTAACTTACGGGGTAGTTGTCTGGTGGACGGCCTTGGAAAATGCAGTCAACCGCATTAAATTAAGCAGAGTCCAAAGAACAGCATGTCTATGCACAAGTGGAGCCTTGCGGTCTACCCCCTCTGCGGCATTAGATATTCTACTTCACTTGACACCCCTCGACATTTTTAGCAAGCAAGTAGCTGCGACTGCAGCAATTCGCCTTAAAGCGACTAAACAGTGGACAAATAATTTATTTGACCACGCCAACATTCTTAATACATTAGGAATCCTTACAGAGAACACCGATTACACCATACCTGAACTTTGGTTTGACAAAAACTTCCATGTAAGCGTCCCCTCCAGATCATTTCGGGAGGAAGATGCTTTCATGGATAATATGTCAATCCATCTCCACACAGATGGATCTAAAACCGATAGCGGAGTTGGTGGCGGTGTTTTCTCAGATAAGCTAAATCTAAGCCTCTCTTTCCGTCTTCCAAATCACTGTAGCGTGTTCCAGGCGGAAATTTTGGCGATTAAAGAAGCTCTGTCCTGGCTGAAGAAAAACGTGATATCTGCAAAGGATATCCGTATATCTTCGGATAGTCAGGCCGCCATCAAGTCCCTGGACTCGGTGTCATTATATTCTAAAACCGCCCTTGAATGCCGATCATCTCTCATGGAGATGGCAGAGCAGTTCAACATTCACCTCTGTTGGGTGCCGGGCTACAGAGACATTCCAGGGAACTGCAGAGCCGATGAACTCGCCAAAATTGGAACCACTCTACCTATCCTACCGGACAAAGGTAGTATAGGTATACCAATCGCTACGTGCAAACTAACACTAAAGCTAGATGCCAATAAAAGAACGGACCTTAGGTGGACTGCTGGACAAACATGTCTAGCGACCAAACAGATCTGGCCAAGGCTGGATCTGAGTCGATCTAAGTGTCTGATCCTTTTAGATAGGAAACATCTCAGCGCCATAATAGGTGTCATTACTGGACACTGCCTCATAGGCAAGCACGCAAGAAGGCTTGGCGCTTTTACTTACGATTTCTGTAGAAGCTGCATGGACGAGGAAGAGGAGGAGACAATCCCCCACCTACTCTGCACATGCCCAGCTCTCTCCCAGAGAAGGAAGCTTCATCTAGGAGCTTTCTTCTACAACGACCTAAACGATCTAGAAAAAATAGACGTTAACAGTCTCCTACGCTTTATTATAAGCTCAAACTGGTTCCAGTAGTAAGAAGATCATACATCCACGTGGCATCACAATGGGCCAATAGGCCTAAGTGGGTTGGTATTTCCAACAGCCACTCTTACCTAACCTAACCTTCATGTCTTTCCTTTCCACTACCCATCGCAAGATGACCTTAGTGCTATTTTATACGAAGATGACAGTCTGATATTAGCAAGTGACAAAAGGCCAAATGTTGCGCTTAATAAGATTAAAGACAAACGACCGACTCTTATAGCATACTTCAAAAAGTGGAGACTAAAAATTAATACAGCTAAATTTGGCCTAACCTGCTTCAGAAATGCAAGCGGGAAAGGACATTATCTTGCAGTAAAAGAAAGTAAGACCTTGAAACTAGAGATCAATGGAAATAATATTCCACTACGAAATGAAGTCAAGCACCTCGGTATTGACTTCCATAAGAGACTCGGTTTCAACAAACATGCCCGCAGAGTATTAAATAAAGCCAAAATGGTCACAGCAATTCTTAAGTCACTGCTCAATTCTAAACAAGTTTCGCCGAATACCAAGATGCTATTGTATAAGACCAATAATAACATATGGATTTTGTACTTGGTTTACAATTTTACCTACGGTTGCCGAAGAGCTCCAGATTTTTGAGAGAAAAATTTTAAGATTCTGCTGCGGTAAATATAGAAGGCCAGATAAAAAATGGTTTTCTAATAAGACCCTGTATTCCGAAACGAACATTACACCCATAATGACATACCAAACCGAATTATTTATAAAAAAGCTAGAGCGTATACGTGATCATCCTAATCCAATGGTTAAATCTTTGTTGGACTCAAATATCAACGATAGTGTGGAGGAAAATTATTACCTATCCCCATTTAATCTATTGAACCCAAGATCCTTTCTTTTGCTGAGACCAAATGCGAACCGAAACCTTTCAGTTCCTTTTTATGAAAAAGCATCCCCTTTAAATCTACGCGGATAACTTTTCTTTGTTTTTGGCTAGCTCATAATCCTACTATTTTTTTATAATCACTATAGCTAGTGCTCTGTCCATATAGTATATATTAAGCGGATCAAAAGCCTAAGTGAATAGTTATAATATGATATGGTAACTATTGTTAAGAATTTTCAATACCTAGTCATTTGTTTTTTCTTTTTTTTAGTTTTTAGTTTTTAGTTTTTAAGTGCCATTTGAAGCAACGTTGATGTAATACGCCGGGAGCAAGCGTATACTTCAAAGCTATGTAAACTTATTTATAATTTCGATTTAATTGTTTATAAAACTATTATTTTACTTTTAAGCCAGACGCAAACTTAGTCTTAGCTCTTAAGAAACAAATATTGTACACACACAAATGTATTGATTGGAAAAAGTCTCAATAAAACATAATGTACTCGTAATGTAATGTAATGAGAGTTTAAGTGGGATTTATAGACGTCAAATCATACTGGGATTTAGTGAAGATTTACATATGTGGATGTAGCTAAATCCTTGCTAAATCCCGGATTTTGTTTTGGAGGAGACATACAGTGTTTTATTCGTGAGAGAAATTTATCTCAGTTACTTTCTTCGTCCAAAGAAATAGTTATTGGAAAGAATGATTTACGCTTGAACTCTGTGTTAATGCTGCTAAAAGGAGAGACTAGGTGGGCAAAGTCCATAAGCACGCAACAGCGATAGCTTGCTAATGTAGCTTGCATTTACAGCAATTTTCATTGATGTTGTATTAAAATTATAAAAATTAAATTAAACAAGTGTAAAGTCGGCCTAGAAGTGGTGGTTTAGTACCACCAAAATGTAATGCCATGAGAAACTATGCGAAAGAGGAAGTTATATACTCGTAAGTTTTCTATATATTTGATTCCTTCTGAATATAGTCAAAAAGGAGGACAGTCGTGTTTGAGAAAAGTAAAAGTTGTTAAAATATAATCTTAAAAAATAAATACAATCTTTTAGACTTACTACAATTCAGAAGTGAAATACGAACAAGAATTGTCCATAAATCAAGTGAAGTAAAATATTTTGACAATGGCTTACGTATAACGCCAAAGAATTGTTGAAGCTCTAACTGCCGCCAACGTAGAGCTCAACGAGGGAGCAACCGTGGAGGAGTTGCGACCACTTTATGACCAGGTAAACATCGATGGTGGCCAGGCCGCAGACGTGGAAACTGATGATTCCGGCGTGGATGCCAATAACCGCTGCCCAGAAGAGGGAGTATAACAGAGAACAACCGAAGCAGATATCGATGCTGAAATCGCCCAAGTGAAGAAAGAGATGTTGCTGTTGAAAACGTAAGGAATTGCAGTTGCTGAAAGAGGAACTTAATGTTGATGATGCAAAAAGGTTTGATTTCACTGCATTCGAGGCGATGGTGAGCAAATTTAACGGAGATGACACCTACCATGTGCGCAAATGGTTTTCACATGTTGCGGATGATTTCGAGGTGCTTGGTTGTGGTGAACGCGATAGGTTCATAAGTGTACGTCGTATGTTGATAGGCACATCGATGAGTTCAGCCGTGTCTACACGTTGAATGAGGTATACCAGTAGCTAAAATCGCAGACATTGAGGTTAACAGAGTCGGTAAAGAGGTACATAATAGATATGCAGGAAATCGCTTCACACGCCAGCATTCCCGAAGCCGATGTCATCGAGTGTATCATGTCATCTTGATGGGAGCCACTAATATTAAGCAGTTGAAGTCATTAATGGATAGATACGAAAAAAGACGTATCCGTAGCGTACCGCCCAAAGTTACCCCGAGTGTTATGCCCAGTGTTAAACCAAGGAGCAACACCGCTGTCACTGCTGCTAAAAGTTCCGATGTCAAGAGTTCCTATGCTGTTACTGAGCAAATACGCTGCTGTTGAGAATTGTCCATCAACACACTCACCCTGATGGCAACAACGCCCCTAACAACAACAATATTATCGAATATCAATGTAATGTAAAAAATGTAAAATGTCGAAACTAAGAAGTCAAATAAAATTCACTACACTTTAAAACGTTTGCAGAAAAAGATCGTTTTATTTTATACATCTCAACACTTAACATTTTGTGGTTTTTATTTTAAGTATTCAACACGTAACATTTGGTCCTTTCGAACCGTAGTAGTAAATCGGTTTTTGTATTAAAAGTGGAACAATTGCTTAACAATTAAAATTAATGTAAATTTCATGAGTTTAACAACACATCGAGGACTTAACATTTGGACATAATACAAAAGTGCAAATCGGTTTCCAGCGTCGATTAATTTAATTCAGTGTTTAATAAATTTGAAAAAAAAAAAAAAATTTCATTAAAACTACGCAATTTTTCCGTTTGGGGGAAGATCCTGATTCCGTTATGTCAGCGTACGGATTTCATACCCGTTGAAATCAACAGCAACAGTCACGGTACAAATACCGGTGTGTGTTTCATAGGCACCGCTTCATGCTACGGCTTTCCTATATACGGTACGCATATCCGTTGGCACCAACCGCAACAATTACGGGGCAAACACAGCTGTACTTTGCTGAGATTCAGACTTTCTTGAAATGAAAATCTACAATTAAGTCAGTTGTGGGAAGAGAAGTTAGGGATAAATAAGTCTTTGCCTGCTTACCAGGAATTTTCGGGGTTTCTTGAAGCAAGATTTAGAGCACTTGAAATTGTAGACGAGCAAAAGGGAAAAAGGGGAAGCAACCATAGGAGCTTAGAAACAAAGACCAGTTCTTTTCACGTTAGGCCAAAACAAAAGGAACAGTTTCGGTGTAAGGTCTGCAACAAATATCCACATTCCCTTCGTTCGTGTAATCGTTTTCTTAGGATGGATATAGGTTTGCGAAAAACAACTGTCGAGAGAATAGGGGTATGTGAAAATTGTCTCGCTTATAGCCACAGTACCCAGCATTGTCCAAGTGAAACGCGTTGTTATTTCTGCCAGCAGCCACACCATTCCTTGCTTCACTCCTCTGCACATTTGCCTAACACAAACTCACAAAACCCCCATTTACACACTCAACATACTCCACACAGTTAAAGTCCGCGTCAGGAGTATATGACTTAATAGATCCTGGTTTGGAAGCAACCTTTATTACAGAATCTGCCGTACAACTTTTAAGATTGAAAAGTCGTCGAACATTCGTTGAGGTGTCAGGGCTGGGGTTGGTCAGCAGCGGTTCATGTCACAATTATGTTGACATTGCGTTTGGGTCTCTACACTCGACTTTTGAGACAAACACACGCGCTTACATATATAAGTCGCTGACTGGCCTTCTTCCGGCCAACAAACTGACTTTCCAGCCGTGGAAGCACATAAAGGAGTTGGTATTAGCAGATCCCGCTTTCGATAAGCCAGCCCGAGTCGATATACTCTTAGGTAGTGATGTCTATACTGACTTTATCCTTCCAGATATAGTTCGAGGAGAAACATTTGCATCGCCTATCGCCCAAAAAACCCAACTTGGTTGGATATTAGTAGGAAAAGTTCCAACGAATCCTCCAAGAAAGGTCCAAAGCTTTCACCAATGTCCAAGCCTAGAAGAGTAATTAAGAAATTTTGGGAAATTGAAGAGACGCCATTCAAAACTGTGGAATTATCGAAAGAAGACAAGTCCTGTGAAGTGTACTACATGCAACACACTAAGCGACTGCCCGATGGGCGTTATGAGGTATCGCTTCCATTTAAGGAGGGAAGACAACCTGGGCTTGGATCCTCGAAAGGAGGGGCCTTGCGTAGGTTTCTTCAGTTGGAGAGAAGGTTTGAGCAGAACCCCACACTACACAATCAATATAGTAAATGTATTAAGGAATACTTACTTCTCAATCAAATGACAGAAGTTGATGTTGACAACGACGAAGTCCTTAAAACACCCTTTCATTATTTCGTACCCCACCATGCAGTTTTTAAAGATTCCAGCTCCACCAGTAAGCTACGAGTTGTCTTCGATGCTGCTGCAAAGACCTTGAGGTGGAGAACGAAATGTACCGGCAAATACGTGTAGCACATCGGGACTCATATTACCAGCTCATCTACTGGCGTGATACTCAAGAAGAACCAATCAAGGTATATCGACTGCTGACGGTGACTTTCGGTACAACATCAGCACCCTACCTCGCCATAAGGACCATCAACAAATTAACTGCTGAGGAAGAGCACAAATATCCTCTTGGAGCAAAAATGGTCCAACAAGATATGTATGTGGATGACTTTATAAGTGGGGCTGGTTCTATAGAAGAAGACTTGCGTAAACGGGAACAAATACAAGGTTTGCTTTCCTCGGCAGGATTCATCTTGAGAAAATGGACTAGCAATTCCGATGAAATTCTCCATCACATACCGGCAGATCAGCGTGAAGTCGACTTTTCTCTTCCCTTGGCTTCACCCGAACACATAAAGGCTTTAGGTGTTAAATGGTTTCCTCTAGAAGACTCATTCTCATTTCAAAACATTTGCTGCGACACATCCGAGATGACGAAAAGGTCCATTCTTTCAACAACTGCGAGATTGTATGACCCATTAGGATGGATCTCGCCCTGTGTCATAAAGGCCAAAATGATGATGCAGCAATTGTGGTGTCGAAAGTTAGACTGGGACAAACCAATTCCTCCAGAACTGCGCAAAGATTGGTCTATTTTACGCAGAGAGCTTCCATCACTTGAAAGGATACGAATTCCAAGATGGATTTACACACACGACACACAGCAGGACCTGGAAGTACATGGATTTAGTGACGCGTCTCAGCGAGCATACGGGGCTGCGGTATACTTACGAATTTTGGACTCTAAAGGTTAGATCCACGTACATCTGCTTATATCCAAAACTAAAGTCGCACCGTTGAAAACAGTTAGTCTGCCGCGTCTTGAGTTGTGCGGCGCAGTAATCCTGGCCACTCTCTTGGAGTATACATCCACTGTCCTTGGTTTTAGACATGTTCGTAGGTACGCCTGGGTGGATTCACCACCTCCATCCAAATGGACAACATTCGTCAGCAATCGGGTAGCAGAAATCCAGAAGCTAACAAACGATGATATCTGTAAACACGTCCCAACACAATTAAACCCAGCTGATCTGACATTACGTGGAGTTCTACCATCAGCTCTGGCACAAAACAAACTCTGGTGGAACGGTCCTGACTTCCTACATAATACCTGGAATTTTCATTGCCCTCATCAGCCCACTGAACTAAAAACTGAAATAGAAAAACGATCAATTCGTGCGCACTGTACATTTAGGGAAGAAAATACCATAAGTTTACTAATTAAAAGACATTCGATCTTGATAAGGCCCTTAAGAGTCATTGCCCTTTGCAATAGATATATATTTAATAGTAGACAGGTATGCAAATGTAGAAACTATGATGTACTTCCGCCATGCAACGTCTTCTCATGTGCATCACGCAATAATAGCTGAGTGAAATGATGTTTTGGGCATAGGTCAAGGAGGTTACTTTTCACCCCACCTAGTATTATTTAAGCTGATTCACTGTTGTAAATAAAGTCACTTGTCAAAAATCCTTTTGAAGTAACGCTTCTCTACTTCTTCTCTTTCTGCCTAAAACGCCGACGTTACTTTCAAGTCCTTTGCTCGTAGAATTCATGAAGCGCTCCAGTATTTTTTTGCAGCGCTGCTGCTTCGCCACTCTTCATCAAATCTCGTTGGGATGGCCAGGTGGTCTAAAAAATTAGGCTTACTGACAATGTCGCCACTGGTACTATGCACTGGCAACATAGAACTGCTCGAAGCGCTCTAATTTGAAACTACTGAAAGTTAAGTTTTCTCAAAACACTTTTCTGCTGTTTTGGCGACCGAGGCATACGATTTCGCACCTTGGCAGCAAGAAAGTGGTAGTACGAGTCGGCATTGGATCTTCGAGTTGTGGAAACATCGAAACGTCAATAACAATCAAATCCATCAGATTGAAAGTTGTTGGTCCTTTTCGTGTAATATAGCAATTCTCCGCGCTTTCAGACCTGGTGATAAGTTCAAAAAGAATTCCAATGACTTCTAACATTTTTATATTATGTATACTCCCGTTCTCCGGTAAGCGTGATATGTCTGGATAAAAATCCATAGACCCTATGTACATATTTGATACCAAGAAAAACTATTCTTTTCATTAAGTCACACTCTTGTGCAACACCCTATGAATTAAAGAACTAATGGACAAAATGTATTTGTATATGTCTGATAAGGTGTGGTAAAAATAGAACCGCAACTTCACCAAACCTTAAGTACCGTCAAGGGGAAAAAGATATTTTCAAAAGCAACAACACGAGGATAACCGCAAAGCCAGCGATTGTCTTTTTCCACCTTTTCACAGACGGATCGATATACGAGTATGCACATACGAGTAAATGTAAAACGACAAGGTGGCTAAAGGTATGCCAAATTTCCACCCCAAGTTAGCTTGTTGCCAATGCATTATATGGGGGCGCCCAAACAAATGCCACCCTCGGCCATAGTCAGTTCCTTTTCAAAGAATCCGACTGACCAATAATTTAACAACATAGTTCAGTCACTTTTCGACTTGTCGTGCGGTTAGATTGTTGGAATTGCAAACAGGATATTTTGTTTTATTTTTATTTTTTATTTATTTTTTGCAAGAGAGTTTAACTAGAGCTTAGTCATACCCCTTTATTGTGCCAATGTTATGTGAAGCTCAAAGTAGAGTAACTGTTGAGAAAGGTTAAGAATTGCGTATCCGTGCAAGTTATATTGTAATGCATATGAATGGAAGTATGTATGTACAGATGTAATAATATCAATAGTATGTAAAGTTAATGATTCAAAATTAGCTATTAATTAGCAGCGTGTGTATCTTTTGGATTTTCTCACTTGTGGTCATAGTGTTGTTGTTATTTATTACCAGAATGCGGTCAAATGTTTCCCTTGTGCGGTATGGAGCGCCTTGTTTCGTGTAACAGACCAGAGTCGGTGTGGTCGGTTGCGTGGTAATGACTTTTGTATTTAAGGTTCCGCATCGATTAATTATTGTGTGTAAGTACAAATATACTCGTACATATATCGAGTCGTGACCTGTTAATTAACTGACAGTGGCGACGTGGTGTATCTCACACGCAAGTTAACTGGACGTTATTGAAATTACCCCCGTGCTCATCTCCTACCGTCCAGCATTTTATTTCAGCATTTTCTTTTTTGGGAAAGAAATCAATACAAAGGCTTCAAACTGTACCTGACCAAGTATTCGCAGATTCTGAATTCATCATCAAAGCAGTTCATCGTTGATATGAAAATTATGCCGACAGAACAGAACTCTTAAACAATATTCAATGTAAAGTTCTACTGTTTTCTGTTTTCTGTTTTTCAATGGTGTTCCAACCTCTCTCTTTATCACCTCTTTCAATTTCCATCAATAATTCCTAAACGTAGCGCAATCACTGAATCAGAAAACTATGAAAAGATGTTTTGTTTTGCAACTTACTCGTACTTCCGTCTGAACCTTTTGTTTATTCATGTATGCCATTTATTATTTGTCACATCCTTTCGCAGTTTCTTTTATCGCAATTCAAATTTATTAAGGTTTTATCTTCCTTACTTTACAGCTCTGTACTTACTCATTACCGTTGTTGTTGTTGGTTGAAGTAATTGTTCTAAAAGCAATTGTTTTATTGGGAGTGGTGGTTATTATTTTCTTCTTGTGTCCATACATACATTTGTACATACTAATGCTAATTAAGCTGTGACTAAGAGATTTTTTAAACCATTCGTATGTTGTGCATGTTTGCTTTTGAAACACAAAATACAATTTTTTAGCGATAATTATTGTAGAAAGAAATCGTCGGTGATTTTATTTCCACCCCTCTAACAAACGAATCATTCCATTTAGAAATAAAATTATTTCATGTACGAGTACAATAAAAGGACGGCAGACCTAGTAAAGCAGTTCACACTAAGGTTTTTGGCATCTCACAATTTTCATACTCAAAGCAGAACAGAACGGATTTTAGAATCGTGGTCTCCTTTAGACTACAATATATCAACATCCTACTAAGCTCAAATTGAGGTTCGTAGTTATCGGAGTAACTTTTGCAAGAACTTGTAGATGCGTTGTGTATTGTATCTCAGAAGTATGACGTACAATATACTTAAGCTTTTGCATTCTATATAAAGGGTGTTTTTAAACTGGCAACACTGTTTCTACAGATTGTCAATTTGACAGTTGAAAGTTGATTTGTAGGTAGTACGCTTTGCCGTTTTACGATGAATAGACTAACGGCAAAAATATTCGTGCAAATTGCGCAAACTTATTTTGAGAACCATGGTTCAGCTTATCGTGCGCTACGTCTACTTTACGATCGATATAATCGTCCATCTGAGCAAGTTATTCGGAACACGATGAATCGTTTTCGTACCACGTACACTCTATATACTACGCATTCCCAAAGACGACAAACAGTGCGAACAGAAAAAGTTATTGCCGTTGTGGAGCGCACTGTTGAGGAGAATCCGAATGAGTCGATTCGCCATCGTGCACAGTAAACGTAAATTTTGTAGAAAGATCTTGACTTAAAAGCTTATGAGATCCAGCTTGTGCAAGAGTTGAAACCGAGTGACCATTATACTGGGCCGAAAACATGATTCAGCTTGATCCTTATTTTCAATGCAAAATTTTGTTCACCGATGAGGCCCATTTTTGGTTAAATGGATATGTACGAGTAAATAAGAAAAATTTGCCGAATTTGGAGTGGAGAAAACCTAGAAGCCTTTGTCGAGACACCCTTACAACCATTAAAACTCACTGTTTGGTGTGCTTTACATGCTTTATTTCTTTAAGGACGATGCCGGCCAGAATGCTACCGTCAATGGAGAGCGCTATAGAAATATGATTTCTAACATCTTCGTTCCATAGTTGAATGGCATTGAAGTGGCAGAGCTTTCGTTTCAATAAGACGGTGCAAAATGCCACACGGCGCGCTACACCATCACTTTATTGTGCGAATCATTTGCTGAGCGCGTACATATTTTCGCGTAATGGAAATTCGTGAGCTGGCCTCCATGATCCTGTGATCTCACTCTATTGTTTTTTTTTTAGGAGGAAGAAAAGAGAGGTACCGATGTACATTGTTTTTAAATGTTTGTAAGTTATAACGACCAGGAAATACAGAGATCGGCAGTTTATTCCATAAACGAGTTGTACGGCTTAGGAACGAATCACGATATTTTAGCGTACGACCGAAAATGGGCGTGAGGGTACACTGATGAGCATTTCGCAGCATTTTTGGTGACATCAAATATGTGGTCATTCCAATGCAAGTTGTCATTGACACACATACCGAGAATGGAAAGTTTTTCGGTTTCGACGATGCAAGTGTCATTCATAGATAATGGCTGGGTGTTTAAATTTCGCTTTAACGACAGCAGACAGCATTGTGTTTTGAAAGCATTAAATTCCAATCTATTGATAGTTCCCCAATTGGTTATGCTGTTGATATCGGAATTTAATGAGCTTAGCATACGCTGCCGTTCTCGTTCTACAGCCGAAGAGCAGGGCTGTGAGTCCGGAAATGGATATGAAAAGCAGAGAATACATTAGCAAAGGAATACATTGGATTAGAAGTAAAGGGTTTTCCAATAGGGACTTGACAACTTTGAATTTAATTTGTGAACGCACTCTTTCACTAATCATCAAACTGTCACTGTCAATTTATGCACTCAATTTATAAACTCAACATTTTCATCATGGTAAAGTACACGAACGAGCATCGTCTGCAAATTATAAAAATTATCTACCGAAATTCGGAGTCGGTGACTGCAACTTTAAGAGCGTTAACTCCAATTTTCGGTAGCAATTCTCGCCCTAGTAGACAGGCAATAACAAGTTTAGTGCAAAAATTTGAGTCTACATGTTCGTTGTGTGATGTTGCCGTGTCAGTGAGACAACGGGTTGGTCGAAGTGTCGAAAATATCGCTGCCGTTCAGGCGTCCGTAGCAAACGATCTAAATCAGTCAATTCCACGGCGTTCTCAAGAATTGGGCATCGCTCAGACCACATTATGGCGTATTTTGCTTAATTATCTTGGTTCACACCCATACAAGAGCAAGCTGACTCAAGAATTGAAGCCGATGGACCATTTGTAGCGACGTAAGTTCTCCGATTGGGTTCTGGAGAAGATGCGGTTTGCATGCTGGCGGCGTTATTGGTCGTCACGATGGTCATGTTACTGTGAATGGTCAGCGTTATCGCGCCATGATCATCGATTATTTTTGGACCGAATTGGAAGATATGGACTTGGATGACATGTGGTTTCAACAGGATGATACCACAAGCCACACAGCACACGCTGCAATCGATTTATTGAAGAGTAAGTATGATGAGCGTGTTATCTCAAGAAATGGGCCAGTCGATTAGCCGTCTCGTTCGTGCGATTTAACGCCGCTTGACTATTTTCTGTGGGGCTACGTTATTGGTTTATGCCAACACGCCAACGACGTTGGAAGAACTCAGAGCCAACATTGAACGCGAAATAGCGGCCGTTTCGGCCGAAATGTGTGGCCGAGTAGTTGAAAATTGGGTCCAACGAATCGACCGCTGCAAACGTGCCCACGGTGGCCATATGAACGAAGTCGAGTTTCATTCATAAATATTTTGATTGTACTTCAAGCCGATAATAAAGTTTTTGAAATATCATTGTCAAGTCCTTATTGGAAAACCCTATAGCAAACAAGAGATCATTAATGAAAATTAAAAGGAGTGTCGGAGACAGAACAGAGCCCTGGGGCATACCAGCATTTATTTTGTATATATCAGACTTGAAACCGTCCAAGACAACTTGAATTGAACGTTCCGAAAGGTAGTTTCTAATCCATTGAAGGAGGTAGTCGTCGATCCCAAATGCACGCATTTTCGACAAAAGAGCCTGATGCCAAACTTTGTCAAATGTCTTAGAAATATCAAGTGCAACTATCTTGCTTTCGCCAGATTGATGTACGCTTTGGTTCCACTTTTCGGTGAGACATGCCATCAAATCACCAGTGGACCTGTTGCTACGAAAACCGTACTGCCGGTCATCTAGAAGTTTTCGTGTTTCGAGATATTTCATGAGCTGACGATTTATCAGGCGTTTCCATGACCTTGGAAAGAAGGGACGTAAGTGCAATGGGTCTGTAGGAGGAGAAAGAAGATGATTCGCCTTTTTTGGGGACGGGCTGGACAAAAGCTGCTCGGGAAGTGTCCTGAAGAGTAGGATTGATGAAAAAGCTTACGCAGTGGTTTT
Source organism: Volucella bombylans (assembly GCA_949129095.1). NCBI lineage: Eukaryota > Metazoa > Arthropoda > Insecta > Diptera > Syrphidae > Volucella > Volucella bombylans. The sequence goes on from OX422141.1 coordinate 203,792,206, forward strand.
GCCAGCGTGGAAGGACATCTCTTCAAAAGAAGGGGAGATATACTATCTGGTCCAGCGGATTTATGCATGTTGAGATCTTTAAGTACTCTTGCTACTACACGAGTGCGAAAGTAGACTCGTCCCATTGAAGATTCGACGCACTCAAGTGTAGGTGAAGACAAAGCACAATCTGGGAGTATTGAGCTGGCCGCAAAATGTGCAGCAAGCAGATTGGTCTTGTCCAAAGAGCTGGCAGCTAGAATGTCATTGGAAATGAGCGTTGGGATGGATAATGAGCTGGAATTTCTAATGCTTTTGACGAATGGCCAACAATTTTTACTGCCTTTGGGACATTGCAGTATTTTATGCCTCAGTTTTTGGTCGTATTGGAACTTCATTACTTTCTTGGGGGGGGTATGTGAAGTCACTAGTCTATGCCGATGAACCAGAGACGTTGGGCGATTTGAAAGTCAACATTGCTGATGTCCAGTCCCAGTTGCTCGATGAAGTTGTCGAAAATTGGACTTCGGGATTACGTCTCATTCAATCCAGCCATGTCTCGCATATGACCAATGTCATATTTATGCAGCTTTTTGTTTTACAATTTACGCGCGCCTAAGGGGTTAGGATACCCTTTTACTGTTGCCTGGGAGCGGGCGGAAAGGTAGAAGGAGAAGAAAGGAAAATTGTTTTTGTAGTGGTTTGAAACTCGGGTGTATTTGGTTTCGATATTCGCTCTCCAGGGGTGGGAGTCCGAATAGGACGGAGAGTTATTTCTTCACTCAGAGTGGAAGGTTATAATTCTCGGTAATTATTTGTGCTTGAAACTCTACAACAGCCAAATCTACGTGTCAGTGTTATGCCTTCACACGCAGAATTTTTCTGTCTGAGTTCCAATTACACAAATGAAAAACTTGAAAGACTTGCCATGGGCACAATTCGAACCTTGACCCCTCCGAGTGAGAAGCGATTGCTAGTATTTTGTGTCATATTGAATTTCTATACCTCTAAAAAAAAGCACCCTTTATATTTAAATTTATATACGTTCGTACTTATACGAGAGATCACATGACAATAAATTATTTTCAACGAATTTGGTAATAATAATAAGTAAAACAGTTTTCATGTGCAAATTGTTATCTACATACGAGTGCATATGTATCTCCATATGGATAATCTATCTTAAACCGAGATTCGTCATTCTTTTGAAGAATTCTTATGATTGCAAAAATATGCTTTATTTTCGATCTGCTGGACTATCACCCCACATGGTATATGTCAACAAGTATAATGGAAATGACCTTCATACTTTTATACAGTAACGAGTATATGATCTAGGGATGCTACTCCCTACTTTCACGAAAATACGTCATTGCTGCTTTTACCAGTCTTTAAAGAACGCTCTGACTTAGCTACGTGGAAGTTTTACCCAGCTTTACGCACTGATGAATCTCCCTCCCTTGACATTAAAATCAAAGCCATCTTCCTTAGATTTCTCTCCTCGTTAGAAAAAAATATGCCTCTGTCTTCCAAACGGGTATATATGCAATCCTGATGGCAACAAACCATATTGCGAAGAATAGGTGGAGCGGGAGAAGAACTTGCATCTGTAGCGACACCCACGCCGCAGTCAAAGCCTTCTACGACTTCCAAGCTAGTTTGTAAATGCAAGACTTCATTGAAAGTGGTCGGAAGGCTAATTTCACTGAATCTTGTCTGTGTCACAGGTCCCTACGTTAGGTCTGCCTACGTCCTCGGTTAGGGCTTCCACTGACAGCTGTGTTACATATGAGCATAACTGCAGACAGCAGGACACTCCAGGTTACCGACACTTCTAAGGTCTTGATATTTGATTCGCAACCCGACATTTTCTAGCGCCTTTATCCAATTATGAAGAGATGACTGAAGGGCTGACACTTTCTTGCTTATAATTGCCCTTTCATCGTCAAAAGTAATGGAAGCCGAAACAGACTAGCCCATTTGCTGTTTCTATAGCAAATCCTAGACTACACTTAAAAGTAACGAACCTTGTGCACATCGGGCTGTCCGATTAATTTTGCTATACATTTCATTTTCTTTGTAACTCCGTCGTACAGCGGTGCGCAGAGATCAAATTTTATTAAATTACAAGAAAAAAATGTTGGAGAACAATTACGTTTTTAGGATTTATTTTAAATTGTCGATATGGCCGCCTTTAGTGCGAACTATGGCTTTGAGTTGGTTGACAAACGAGTTGCACTCTCCCTGTCTGCGGAATCTTTTTTGATTCTCGAAAAAGGGCTTACTTGAGCGCATCCACACTTTGATCAAGCTGATTTGCATCTGGTGGCTATGGAAGCCATTGTGCTGACGAAATGAAGCAAGGGACTTTGTTTATAACTACTCTTGTTTTACACGTGCCTTTCGTGCTGGTACCAAGTCTTATTGGAACATCCATTCTCACCAAAATTGTTGGTTTTCCGAAACCTCAAAGCACTTTCCAAAACACTTTCTCGGTAAACAGTCGCATTACCTTGACATCACGGTCCAAAAACACAAGCGTAGACGTCCATCGGCCGTCACAGCCCCCAAACCATGACAAACGGTGACGCCTGACTTTTGGTGGCCAATCAAAGGTTTAGATTTTCGTATGACCTTTCCGTTATATAAATACGATCATTTTGTTTGCTCACGAATTGGTCAATTGAGAAATTTTTCTCACCAGAGAACACGATATTTGGTAACTGGCCACGTTCATTGAAGGGAAGCATTCTCTTTGGAATGAAATCCTTTATTCCTCATCGGATGAAGAGTATCAAACCAAAAGAAAAGGCATGGTACGACTCGAGCTGTAAAGAGGCCGTCAGGGTTAGAGAAATGTTTTTTCGTTCCTACAAGACCAACCCGACAGAGGAAAACCGAAAAAGTTCAAACGAGCCAGAAATGACTGCAACGCCTTTCTTAAGCGTGTGAAATTCCTATACGACCAAAAACTGAGGCAAAAAATACTGCAATGTCTCAAAGGCAGTAACAATTTTTGGTCGTTCGTCAAAAACATTAGAAATTCCGCCTCATCCTCCATCCCAACGCTCATTTACAATGACATTCCAGCTGTCAGCTCTTTGGATAAGGATAATCTGCTTGCTGCACACTTTGCGGCCAGCTCAACACTCCCAGATTGTGCTTTGTCTCTGCCTACACTTGAGTGCGTCGAATCTTCAATGGGACGAATCTACTTTCGCACCCGTTTAGTAGCAAGAGTACTTAAAGATCTCAACATACATAAATCCGCTGATCCAGATGGTATATCTCCCCTTCTTCTGAAGAGGTGTTCTTCCTCGCTGGCAAAACCACTGCGTAAGCTTTTTCATCAATCCTACACTTTAGGACTCTTCCCGAGCAGATGGAAAACAGCATTTGTCCAGCCCGTTCCTAGAAAAGGAGAATCATCTTCTCTCTCCTCCTACAGACCCATTGCACTTACGTCGCTTCTTTCCAAGGTCATGGAAACGCTGATAAATCGTCAGCTCATGAAATATCTCGAAATACGAAAACTTCTCAATGACCTTCAGTACGGTTTTCGTAGCAACAGGTCCACTGGTGATTTGATGGCATGTCTCACCGAAAAGTGGAACCAAAGCGTACATCAATCTGGCGAAAGCAAGATAGTTGCACTTGATATTTCTAAGGCATTTAACAGAGTTTGGCATCAGGCTCTTTTGTCGAAAATGCGTGCATTTGGGATCGACGACTCTCTTCTTCAATGGATTAGAAATTACCTTTCGGAACGTTCAATTCAATTTGTCTTGGACGGTTTCAAGTCTGATATTCACAAAATAAATGCTGGTGTGCCCCAGGGCTCTGTTCTGTCACCGACACTCTTTTTAATTTTCATTAACGATCTCTTGTCTGCTACTTCTAATCCAATATGTTCCTTTGCTGATGACAGTACTCTCTGCTTTTCATATTCGTTCCCGGACGCACGGCCCTCCTCTTCGGCTGTAGTACGAGAACGGCAGCGTATGCTAAGCTCATTAAATTCCGATATCAACAGCATAACCAATTGGGGAACTATCAATAGAGTGGAATTTAATGCTTCCAAAACACAATGCTGTCTGCTGTCTTTAAAGCGAAATTTAAACACCCAGCCATTATCTATGAATGGCACTTGCATCGTCGAAACCGAAAAACTTTCCATTCTCGGTATGTGTGTCAATGACAACGTACGTTGGAATGACCACATATTTGATGTCGCCAAAAATGCTCCGAAATGTCTAGGTTTCCTCAAGCGATGTAAGAAATATTTTACCCCCTCTGATCTGGCCTCAATTTGGGCATTCATCCGCCCAAAATTGGAGTACAACTCCCACATCTGGTCAGGTGCTCCTAAAACATCTCTGCACCTGCTAGATAGGATTCAAAACCGTGCGATAAAACTTATTGACCATACTATTATCAGTCAATCAATGGACACCCTCGAACACCGACGAAATGTCTCGTGTCTCACTTTGTTTTATCGCTACTTCCACCACCAGTGCTCCACTGAAATCGCCAGTAGCATTCCGCCCATTCAAACTTTCAACCGTAACACCCGTCTCGCTATGAATGCTCATCAGTATACCCTCAAGCCCATTTTCGGACGTACTCTAAAATATCGTGATTCGTTCCTAAGCCGTACAACTCGCTTATGGAATGCCCTGCCGATCTCTGTATTTCCTGGTCGTTATAACTTGCAAACATTTAAAAACAATGTACATCGGTACCTCTCTTTTCTTCCTCCCTAAATTTCCTTTGCCCGCGCTGTGTACAATCACTTTAAGGGTACTCAAACCCCTTGAGAGCGCGCTCATTATAAAAAAAAAAAAAAAAAACGGGCTCCTTTGCTTAATCGAATCTCTCTTATTTTAGCATCGGTAAGATTGTGTCCTCTTTGGAAACTATTAGACTTTAGTTTGAGCTCATCTTACAATATCCGTTGCAGTGGTGTATTTAATATCTTTAACTCAGCAACCGTTTTCCTACCACTCAGTCGAGGATTTCATTCAGTTCGAGCTTCCACTTTTTGAACCACTTATGGCGCTTATCCAGTTTGTAGCATTTTGCTACACTGCCAATATTGTTGAATGATTCGAGACACGAAAGATTTATTGACATCAAGGTGTTGGCAGGCTCTAACGATAGCCACTTGCGACTTCCCACTCAAAGATAGCGCTATCACACTATTGCGTTTCAATTCTACTCGTATATATACCAATCGATATTCAGGTATGATATGTAGAGCGGTTCCAATTTTGGTGAGTTTGTCGGCCCTAGCGCAGAGACTTTGCGCTCCGTCACCAAGGTGAAAGTTGAACTGGTCTGCCATCTCCCAAAGAGATGATCGGCAATCAAGGGCGGTTTTACAACTTTGTGAGACTCACTCCATGGATTTGATAGCGCTATACCACCCGAAAAGATGCGGGTATCCCTTGCAAACATTACGTTTCAGCCTACGCGGGACTTCTTTAATCACCAAAATTTACTCTTAAAACAATCTACAGTGTCCACTGTGTTGTCACTTTAGTAGCTGCGTCAGCAGCTACTATCAAAACAGATATACAGTGCCGCGGAGGGAGTATTACGTAAGGCTCCGCTCATGCACAGACATTCTGTCCATTTGACTTTCCTTAGTTTGTTGCAATTGACTGCCTTGCCTTAGGCCCTCCACCAATCAACCGCCCCGGCGGTGAGTATCGGTCATATAACCGAGACGTATAGCCAGTGGTTAATGTGAGGTTGAAAGCCCCATTTGTTCCCTCTACCTTTCTTTCTCTTTTTTGAATATTAGGTTTCCAACTTATTTTCCAGTCAAAAATCAGACCCAGATACTTCTGGAAATACTGTACAGGAAAAGACTTAACTTGTACCGTTGATTAAGGGAGGATTTTTGATTAATTTTTATATTTCCTTCAAAAGAGGACAAGGCCAGTTTTATGTGGGTTTACTCCCAATTCACAATTATGTTAATATTTTGCAGTTAGAGTTCTTTAATGGTATTTAGATGCTTACCTGAGACGGATATTGCAACGTTGTCCACATAGACAACCACCCTCCCATCACTCGCTTCTAGGTATATCAGCAGTTCGTTGACCACAAAGTTCCAGAGAAGGGGTGCGAAGACCCCGGCTTTCGGCGTACTTAGCAGAAGCCCCTTCCTGCTGTTTAGCATAGGACTGATCAACTCTACCTTCAGGGTTGATAGCGCAGTCATGAATGTGACATATGACAAGGGAATGCGGATCATTTCTAAGCAGCTCCTTATGATATTCTCTAGCGTTGGAAGGATAATATTTGAGGAGCTTTGTAGCTTGACAGGATCGGCAGTATGATTTGAAGCTATGCAGCGTCCAGAGCAGCTGTAATCAGTCCGTAAATTTTAGTCGCTGCTATTGTAGTCCTGCTAAGGTTGTTACTTTCTGTGAATAGGGTGCCCAGTAGTAGGTTGAGTGAATCATTGATTGAGGTCGTCCAGAAGTCATTAATTTTTTCAAACAGCTAGTTATAGTAGGATATATAGAGAGGATTTTTCTTAGCTGCGATGCCTCAGAGGTTTCTGTTATTTTGTTACAGAATGTCCAGGATTATTACTTTGCCTTCCGCATCTCTTTTTTTTTGTATATTTCGAGGAATTCTTGTATGAGTCCCAGTCAGTCACCCATCTTTTGCTTATTGCTTGGTTGAAAAGTTTCCTGCAAAATTTTCTAAGCGATTCCAGTGCTGATGTCCATCAGTGCGTCTTTTTCTTTCCTCTAGATTGAATAAGAGGGCAAGACGCATCCATTGCTTAATATTGAAAGCCAGGGTAAAATGCTCGACTTCATGTCAAGCTAGTTGGTGTTACACGGGGGACTTTCAGATGGTATTTTTAAAAGTGTTCCTCTATATTTTGGCCAATGAGTTCTCCAATCGGGACATTCTATCAGAGTGAAACTGTCAGAGTGATCAAAGAGGCTTAGCTCTTAGCTCTTTCACAGATACGTCTACTCTCATGCATATGCACGTAATTTGTGGTAGTACTCTCTGCATTATCTTGCCTAGTTCATGACCAAAACCCACACAAACATAGACATAGTCGACTATTTACGAAAGAATTAGAAATCAATCTGCACCTTAAACTATACTTCACTACTTTTCATGCTATCATACGCCTGCTTTCCATACGAAGTTATATGAAATTGAGCGGCAATGCAGCCCGTAATCAGCAATTTCATTCAGCATATCATATTTGTTTTCAACTTGATACTTACGTAGGTACACTATCGCAAGTGTTATCTAAAAGACATAATTATGATCGCGGAAGGAAAGAGATTTAAAAGTTAATTTAGGGTCACAGCTTAACTCGAAGGCACACAGAAAGGATAATTATTTACATGGCATAGGATACACAGTCCAATTTTCATAAATTGTAATTCGTTATAGAGAAACATTTAAAAATTGTCTCGACCTAGCCCTTCATACACGTTTGCATTGCATTGCGTTTCACTGCTTTAAATGACATAATACAAATGCGTGTGACAGTTGAATAACAATGGAGTAGGTTTCAATCACAGTGACAGGTTTGGAATTTTTCCAATAAACTTGACAATGAAGTCTCCAACTTTGTTTGCATTGTCCTTTCTGAGTAATGAAAAAAGAGGAAAGAAAAAATAAATCGTATTATTTTCCGATTGTATTCGTACAAAACACTTAGATTCCGGATTATGACTTTTAGATTTTCTATATTTTTTTTTTTTGCTCGTTGTATGGCAATGTGCTATGTGTTATGTGCAACAATAGCGATAAATTATCGTTTGCAATCATCTAAACCGCAAAATTAGCATTCATAGTACGTGTGTGCTGCATAAAAAGCAATAACCCGCATCCACCACGTCCACGTTTCATGTCCTGACACAATAAAATTTACCCCAACAACACCTTACTCAGTTCTATTACTAAGCAAGCAGCATCTCACCTTCAAATAGATACTGAGTCTTAAGTATAAAAGTATTTGAATCTCTCTCTACCACGTTCAGTCTACCAATCGCGATCAGTGCGCAATTCAATACAGGAAAAAACCCACTCCAAAGTGACAAAAGTCCACCGAGCTATTTAGTCATACCACGCTTAAGAGCAAAGAGTGAAAGCTCTTTTTGAGTGAATTAGATCTAGCTATCACAAAAAAAAAAGAAAAAAGTATAAAGCGCATAGTAGAAGTGAAACACCAATTTACACCATTTACGTATACGAGTATATCAATAGCAACATTTCGGCATTTGTTGTTTATCATCTCCATGACTATGCACTTGTCCTGAATACCACATGCAGATAAAAGATAAACAGTACCAGCACCAGCAACAGTACCAGTACCAGTACCAGTGTCAGCAATAGTACGAATACGAGTACCAACACCATCAGCTCCAGTAAAGGCATCTTTGTCGATTGAGCTCCCGTGAATCATTTTTATTGCAAAGAATATCGCGCGCGCGGTGCAAACACTCGAACTCGACGAATACTCGTGCAATCGCGCAGACCAGACCAAAGCAGATATACGAGTTAGGTACTCGCACTTGTACCAATAGAATATCAAACTAACATACAACGCCATAACCACGAGAGAACGTTTCGTATTAGAATACGCGAGTATAGTACAGACGAGCCGCTGTACGTATAGACGTTGTTGCTCGAAATCAGTATACACTTAGTCGTGGTAGTGCCGTTGCTGTTTCGTTAGTCCTAAAGAAGTTAAATAAAGCACCCTCTTGGCAGCCACCGAAGTTTTGTTATTCGCGTGACTTCGACGAGAATAGTAGACACCGCCGACCGTCCGCACGACTACAATACTCGTACTCGGGAGAGAGTCTTTATCGAACCGCGAACACCAGCGGTTGTATGTTTGTTTTTATTTTCGGATTTTTATAATTTTCCTTTTCACCAATCAATTTAATGTTCTATTGAAGAGAAAATCGAAAATAATTCCAAGTGACAACGATAAATAAAAAAATCGTTTGCAAAACAAAAAGAAAAGGGATAGTGTCCCTTTGAGACTTGTCGTTCATAATTCGCCGCCACACTGCCATTTACGAAGATATTTTGCAATCCAAATAACCAAACACAAAACAACCAAAAACTCATTCTTTGTTGATAATTCTAATCAGTGAATAAAAAGCCATTAAGTGTGATAACAAACAGAAAGTATCTCTTGCATTAATATACGAATACCATACGAACACCTATACATATCAGATATTACGAGTATCTTTAACTCAAGGCAGGAAAAAAGTGATAAGTTTTTTTTTCGCTTGTTGCAAGTCTACGACTACGTAGTAAATTGAGCCGTTGAACCCTGTTTTTGTTGTGGAAATTATATAGATACAATTTGTGCAAACTACGAGATCGCAGAATCCAATTTGGCTAACCCAACAACTAAGGTCAATAAAGAAGAAAATTATTAAGTGCAATATCACGTACAGCAGTCAGTGCTTATAGATGCAGGTGAGTTGCAAGGACTGTCTTTGTATTTTTTTGTTTGTTTTCGTTCTTTTTTTTTATTATTCGATGATCTAAGCAACAAACACTTACTTATTTGTCAGTTACAAATTGAAGCCTCAGTGCCATTCGATTTAAGTATTCTAGACAAGTTAAGCACTCTTAAATGACGGCGCAGAAATATGATTTAATTGTTATTATTGTGTCACCCCGATGGTAAGCACATCAGTACGTGCGATTTTTCTAATCCTTCAATCATCAATTTTTGGGAAATCTGTGACGAAGGTGTTGCTCTTTGAATTTCAATTCAAGCTAATTTTCCTTCAATCGTTAATTGTTGGCTAAAGTGCAGCTTAAATTTAGATATGTTATCTTAAATAGTGGGCACTCAAGATAAAATACAGCCAATGGGTATTTCGTAACAAAGAGCTTAGCGAACATGCCAGAATAGTTTATGATGAAAAAAAAATACCATTTAGTTCTAGTAGATCCGTAGTGATTTCTTACTTTATTGCATGGCTTACAATCAGTAGATAAATGAAAAAAAAAAACTTCATTGCATAATAAACATTCCTTTTTAGTAAAATATTTTAAATAAGAAATTTTAAGCGCTTTTTTTGGTAATAAAAATGTCAACTTCTGTTGTAAGGGACATGCGGCTTATTCTGGCAAACAGCATCTTCACAGCTCCATCTCAATTATTCTTTTTTTTCAGTCGTGCGATTTTTTTTGGCTCAGTGCAAAATTTTATTATGAGCCAGTGACTTATGTTATCTTAAACAAAAACAAATTACTCGAAAGCGTTTTGAACTTGTTCTAGAAAGTTGGCATCAGTTCATGCATTTCAACGCTTAGAATTAATTTACCTGTTGGTGTATCATTGAAGTTTTATCTAGTTTAGCATCCAGCATCACAGCGACGACTACTACGCTATGGAAGCAACAAGCTCTAAATATTAAGAAGGGAGCTCGTAGGTCATTTTCATTCGTTCAGAAAACGATTAGACAGGTATCATGCTGGATGAGAAACAAGGACGGTGTCTACACCAGACATGCTGTTACAACAATTTTATGTAAGTTGTTGCAACTCTTAAAATTCAACAATTGGATCAGCGAAATGCACAAGCTTTAGGTGATAACTGATTAGGTGATCCGACCGAAAAGAACGGAGGAATGTTTTTAAGGTCCCAATTGCCGCAGAAGCAACGCAGGTGTGTGGAAGCAATAGTATTAGATATGTATACGAGTATTTTTAAGCGCTGCATATTTTAACAATTACTAAAAGAAGATGCTCTTGTGTAAGATTTTCAGCATTCTGGCAACGATGCCCTTGAACCCACTCACAACAAACTTTATATTGTTAAGTGGGTAGTACCACTTGAGCTCTAAGACGAATTAGACTTTATTAGAATAAATTTGAAGAATTGAAGAATTTTCATGTTGACGAATAGTTTACCTAATAACAGCAAAATTGTCGTTATTGCCGTATAGCACAGGAAACAATTTGAATGAAATTTAATTGAGTGATATTTTCTGGGACTTCGCTTGTCCCTTATTCTGCCTAGAATCAAATTTGACTAATTTGTAGATATAATCATGTTTACTATCTACTAGTGAATTTCATTATTATATTGTTCTAGTTTTATGTACAGGGTCATCTATTTTGTGGTTCCGAAAGTAAACTTAAATAGAAAACATTTTTGATTTAGATTACGATCAAATTTTTATTTCAATATATTGTTTGGATCTTGCCAATTTGAATGAAGTATAACATCATTCAAATGTTCTCTAAGGGAATTCTTGTAGGACCTGATTCTGACAAGGTACTTTTCGATGACTTTTCGACACATATCGGGCAATAGCTAGGCCATAACTTGACGAATATTCGTTTGTGGATTGTGTGCATAAACACGATCTTCACAAAAATAAATCCAGCGGTTACAAATCACACGATCTTGGTGGCCAGTTCACATCACCAAAACACGAAATAACTGCTTCAGGAAATTTTTCTTGCAATAAAGCCAAAACAGGTCGTTTTGTGTGATATGTGGCACCGTCTGGTTGAAACCACATCCATATCTTCAGTTAACATTTGACTATAGCGGTACACCTTCCTCATCTTCGAAGAAATATGGGCAAATGAAGGCCAATTGCACAGCATACAGTGACTATTTGTGTATGCAATGTTTTTTCGATACTTAAATGTGGACTCTCACTTCCCCATTGCTGAAGAAAATGTTGTGTGAAAATTGATCATCCATACGCTAATGTTCAAGCGCCCAATCAGAGTATGTTCTACGCAATCCGTGGTGAGCTGGATTCAATTAAACTTCATAAGGGGGTAGAATGCAAATCCAAATGCTGTCCTCGCTGTACAATCGATAGATTCGGATCTTCTCCAACCCTTTCACTACCATCAGCCATATTTTCTGTAGAGCGTGCCTTTCGATGATGAATAGGCCTTAAGACATCTGAGCCAGTCCCTTCGATTGTTTTTTCTACAATTTTGCCTATAGTACGCTCAGACGGACGATTACATCGACCATAATCTGCTCGTAATGCGCGAAGCGTACCTACTACTATTTTTGTAGTCAGTTTTCACAATTTTAACACGTTCCGCTATACTTAAACGATCCATATTGTAAAATGGCAAACCTTTAACTAAATATATACAGTCTCGGATGACAGTTTGACGTATGTGATTGACACAGGGATGTCAAATCCGCATTTGGATGACCTTATAGTAGAATGCGACTTTTTATATGGAAGTTGAGGAATTCAATTAAAAATCCCGTATGAAGTAGAATGAAATCTGTCTCACAAGGGCTTAACTCTTATATTATATGAACTGGTGAAGGTGCTGGAAAGAATATCTTGCTCGCAATTTCGGCCTATTTATTAAGAAAGAAATTGTACACCATCTCAGGAGAGATTTTTTCAATTACTCGTAATTCTTCCTCATGATAATTGCAAGAGTGAGCAGCTGTGTGTTTCCGGAGATTTTGGTGAAGAGGCAGCTGGACTGGAAAAAATGGTGCTTTGTTGCGAGCTACATACCTCCAAAGAGCCCGCTATGTGTGTACGTATATCATAAATCCTACATTGATTGCTTCACTAAACAACATCTTGTTGTTTTGGGCCATTCCAACTTTTGAAAAAACGATGTTTTAAATTACCATAGCATAACAAAAAATTAGTTAACTTAAAAAATCCTAAAAACAAAGGGTTTAAATTATTTAGAAGGTCAAAATCTGATTTAGACAAAAGACATTTTTGAGAATTGCGTCGCGAATTCTTTTATGTTAACATTGAGACATTTCAAAGAATCCCAAAGATTGCTGGACATTCTTAAACAGTTAACGCAAAATAAGTAACATTCTGCAAAGTATGGATTTTAAACCTAGCATTGATTCAACTTGTAAGCTCTTTGCAAACTTTTCTGAATCAATTTAAGTTGATCACTCTAATCTTTCTCTTTTTTCTGATATACGTGATTGTAACACATTTATTGAAGCACTCTACCTTTCGATGGACGATGTTTTCCAAGACAAACAGTTTTGACTCCTTCCAAAGTGCCAATTTACCCTTAACTCCTGACACATTTTTAGATAAATGATGGAACCCGACAAAAAGTTGAAAATTAAGTGGAATATCCAAATTTTTAGCTTTCCCGAATTTCGTAATCAAAGAACCAATAGCATTGCAGCAACATTGATTTGTATCGGGTAGATCTAAACTGACGAAATATCTTTTTGAATCAGGATATCAAGTTGATGTCATTTTTAGTAATTTCAAAAAAGCTTTTGACACAGTATGTCATAGTTTGGCATTTATTCGACAAACTCTTCAGTGGATCTCGAGTGACCATCGAAACAGAGAGCAGTATGTGAAAATTAGTTGTTTTCAATCTAGGCTCATTTAGGTTTTATCTGGTGTCCCACAAGGTAACCCCTTAAGGCCTTTACTATTTAATAGAATATTTTTATTAATGAGATCATAATGCTTGATATACATATGTATGCCGAAGAGCTTAAAACCTTTTTGCATGTTAAAAATATTGATGAATTGTGAAAGCCTCCAAAATGATTTAGACATAGTAGTAGTTGCCCTCCTTTTTGTGCAATTGTTTACAAAGGATTTGATGTTAAAAAATGTTGCGCCGGACTCTTTGTAGATATTGCAAAAGCCTTCGACATGGTTGACCACACCATTCTTTTGGAAAAATTGCATTCTGCGGATTGGTTTACATCTTATTTAAAAAACAGAACACAAAAGGTAAAACTCGGAAATAATTTAAGTAGTTCAAAGTCAATCAATATGGGTGCACCCCAAGAATTCGTTCTTGGCCCTATGTTGTTCCTAATGTATGTCAACTCGATTTTTGCAATCCCATTCATTGGTAATGTGAAGGCTTTTGTCGACGATATTGCATTTGCATATGGATCAACCAACCTTCTAAATCTAGTTGCTGAGATAAACCATACACAAGTTAGTAGTAAGCAATACGACTAAATTAATGTATTTCAGTTTAAAAGTGAAATATTCCTCAGGCTTTGACATTATATTTCATGCATCTACTTGTTGTAGACATAGCTTGCTAAACTCTGTTTTTGATGTGCAAAATTCCAATGTTCTATATGACAAAAGTATTAGCTGTAACTCGAATTGCTTCAAAATAGAATTAGTTGAGCACTATAAATATCTAGGTGTTATTATTGATCGAAATTTGAGTTGGAGCGAACACGTCTCAAATTTTAAAAAGTATCTGAAACCTTCTCTACGCATCTTTTACCATCTTAGGAATTACTGCTCTACACAGAGCATATATATAACAATTTATTTTGGGATTTTTCACTCCACACTCCAGTATGGAATAAGCGCATGGGGAGGTACATATCTCAATAAACTACAGCAGCTGACTGTCCTACAAAAGTCCTAATCTAACTTAGAAGAATCAATATCCTGCCTGTAAGACATTTATACTTATTTAAAGTACCTCAAAATATTCTTCATAAGAGGTGGCTATATGGCTATATCTGACCCCCATAATCTACGAAGCGACACTGGTACCGTCTTACATATTCCGCCTTTTCTCACAACTGAAGCTTTAGGAACTTTTTCTCAATTGTTTCCTGCAAGCTATTTAATAGTCTACCCGAAAATATACGAATTATTAGAACTGCGTCTGTATTTCTAAAAAAAAGTAAAATCGTGGCTTCTTGCGATTAATCACAATGAAATCGAAATTTTGTTACGCTTCACTATTTGAGTTCTTTCTTAATTTTTAACTTTTTTAACTTTTAATTTTATGAATTTATGTTAGCTCTTATTGTATATATTTTTTTGTAAATAATTGAATTTGTTAATGTATACACATACACAGAAATGCAGTGTAAATTTTGAAGTGGCATTTCTCTCTATTTTTTTGCACTAAATAAAAATGTCACTAACTATTCTCCAAATTAGGATACATATGCATAGTAAGAATTGTTAAGCAACTTAAGATAGATCACCGAATAGAGAATAAAGAATTAAAAAAAAACAAGTGTGAGGTTAACCGATTTACCTTGAACATAAGTAAGTGCACTTCTTTTTCTGAGTACCATACATCATTGCCTTTTATTAGCGACTATACATGTTAATTTCAAGTTTCAATCTCTAAGATCTACGAGTAAGTGTAATTTTTGATTCGGAACCTGCATTTTCGTTTCATATAGACTATGTTGTTGCTAAAGCAATCTCAAAGCTAATGCTAAAGCAAACATTTGCCCTTGAGCCTGTTTATATGTCTCTAGTTCCACGACTAGAAAGAGTACAAAATTTCTTAACAAAATTTGTTATACAAATTAAACAAAATAAAAATTTTAAATAAATTTGTTATATAGAACCCCGATGTAATCCCCTCTTATCAATCTAGGATGTGTCTAGATTGGACTAGATACCTAAGAAAAAAGGCGAAGAGTTCACTATTTGTTCGTGATGACTTTTCATATCGTCTTATATGTCCTGATACATTTCAAGAATTTCACTTGTATACGCCAGAAAGAACTTTTCGAACAAGAAATTTTTTATTGAACCCTTATGGTCTTTGCGAACCAATGACTAAATATATGAGAACTTCCAACGCCATTTGTTAAGAAACACATTGGATGCAATGAAAACCTTACCCAGCAATATAAAAAAGGGGACAAATGTCACGCGCTCACCCAGCTTAGCTATAACATCTTTTACCAAACATCAGCATAGCTGGGGACAACTATCGCTACTTTGCTGACTCACCGTAGCATTATGCATGTTCTGTTATTATTTTAGTGTTTAAGTAGATTAGGTTTAGGTAAACATTTATTTGTAATTAATTATAAGTGAAGGGTGGTCCATAATTATCTTAATATTTTTTATTATGATAGAAGGATCTATGACAGATACGTGTGAAACAAAATATCGGCCAAATGCTCGCCACGGCTTCGGTGGCATACCTCTATCCGATGGTCCATATTGTCAATGACTCTGAGACATAATTAAGGTTCAATGTCGTTAATGTGCCGAATTATCTCATCCTTTAGCTCTTGAATTGTTCTTGTTCTTGAAAGAAGTCCAACGGTGTCAAATCGCATGATCGTGGCGGCCAATTAACATCGCCACGACGTGAGATAACACGGCCATTAAATTTCTCGCACAAAAGGGCCATAGTATCGTTGGCTGTGTGGCAATTGGCACCATCCTGTTGGAAGCACATATCGTCCTGGTGAATATCCTTAATTACTGGCCACAAGAAGTCCGTTATCATCCTGCGATAGCGAACACCATTCATGGTAACTGCTTGGCCGACCTCATTTTCGAAGAAGTACGGCCCGATAACGCCGCCTGCCCATAAACCGCACCAAACAGTTTTTCTTTGTGGATGCATCGGCTTTTCAACAATCACTCATGGATTCTCATTTGCCCAAATGCGGCAATTCTGCTTGTTAACGAATACACTGAGGTGAAAGTGTGCCTCGTCGCTGAAGATGATTTTCTTTGTAAAGTCACCATTCACTTCTGTCTGTTCAGCCAACCATTCGGCGTATTGATGACGCTTGAAATGGTCAGTAGGCTTCAGCTCTTGAGTCAATAGAAACTTGTAAACGTGTAAATTCAAATCTTTATTCTAAATTCGCATCAGTGATGTTCGTGAGATGTTCAATTTTTGGGCACGACGACGAGTCGAGGTTGACGGCTCTTCTGCCACACTATCGCGAACAAAAGCAATGTTTTCCACAGAACGAACTGGGCGAGCATGCACAGGTATTTTCACATTTCCTACAGACCCAGTTTGCTCAAATTTACGGACAATTCTCCCGATTGTGGACACCCATTTTCGTAAAAGTCTTCAACAATCTTAACGCGCTGCTCAATTGTGTACCTCAGCATGGTTGAATTTGTCAAACTCCGAAACAAAGAAATGTCAAATTAAGTTGGGCAAAAACTTTGACGTTAAGGCATACGGTCCAACAATAAAATCATTCTTTCATTGATTGATCAAACGCAAGCGTGATTATTTTACATCGATTATTATTACCAGTGAACAAGTTCAAGGTAATAATACTAACTACTCATACAGCACTCAACACCATTTGTATGAAAATAGATTTATGTGATGATAGATCGAAATTAAAATAGTCATCATTGAATACCATATTTTGTATGTCCTGAAACACAATCATTGAATATTAATATACTTTCTGAAATTTGTTAGTGATAAGTTCGGCAGAATCTTCAGTGTACCGATAATGGCAACTACTACGTAGGGCCCACTTTTTTCTTTAAGACAGGGGTACTTGAACAAGGCAGTTTCTAACGTTCCTTGGAATTCTTCTAGATTGCCACAATGTAAATATTCGATCAAGCGCTACTTTTCGTGACCTAAGACTACGTTTATCAGTGTGGGCAATCAGATTGTTAACGCAACGATTTGATGGTTAAAAATATTTCCAAAAATAAATACAATTCTAACAGACTTTCATTTAACAAACCTCTGTTTTTTTCAATATCTATAGATCCAGCTAGGATCTTTACTTGAAAGAATATTTCGTGTAAGTAAACGAGTCTTTTAAATCAGTTCGAACTCTATAGTTCAATTCGACAGATGATGTTCTAGTTTTATTTTTGATCTTCGTAAATATTTACATATAAGGTGGGGTGAAAAGTAACCTCATTGACCGCCAGAATGCGCCGCTACTTCCAAAAAGGGTATGGTGAAGTCCGTTCATATTTAGGCAGACATGCCAAATTTCAGTGCGATACTGTCTTTAGGTTTGTTTTGACAGCTGATTGTTGTTGACGTGTTTGGCATCATGTTGAGTATGGACAAAAAAGATTTTCGTTCTCTCATAAAACATTATTTTTTGAGAGGCAAAACGGCGAAGAAAACAAAAGAAAAGTTGGATAAATATTATGGGGTTAATGCTCCGTCAGATTACAAAACGGCAACTCCATTACCGATCCAAGTCCGCAGCGGCAGGCCATCCGATGGGCAATGTCAAAAAAATACATGAAATGGTGTTGACCGGAAAGTGAAGGTGCGCGAGCTAACAGATATCACAAAAACTAGTACTGAGTGCACACGCCATATTTCGGGCAATGTTCTGCATATGATAAAGTTATCCTGCTGCTGGGTGCCACGCATGCTCACTCCTGACCAAAAACACGAACGCGAGAGCACTTCGAAAGAGTGTTTGGACTTGCTGATGCGGAATCGGGCGGACTTTTGGCGTCGATTGGTAACTGTTGATGAAACTTGGATCCACTAGTTCATACCAGAGAACAGAATGAGTGGCCGGCAATGGACTGAAGCCGGCACGATTGCTCCGAAGTTGCCGAGGGAGGCTCGATGGGTCGGAAAGGTTATGGCGTCGGTTTTCTGGGATTGTCATGGCAAACTCTTCGTGAAATACCTTGAAAAAGGAAGAACCATATACAGCGAGTATTACTGTGCATTATTGGAGCGATTGAAGGCCGAAATCGCTGCAAAACGGCCTCATATGAAGCACAAGAGCATCGCAACCACGGCTAAAATCAATGACTTACTGCTCAAATTGCTGTCGCATCCACCGTATTCACCCGATTTGGCTCCCTCGGATGGCTCATCAATAAAAAATTCAGTTCATGCGAGGAAATCATCGACGCCACGGAGGAGTATTTTGTAGACCTTCCGGAAAATTACTTTTCGGACGGGATCAAGAAGTTGGAAATTCGTTGGAATAAGTGTGTCAAGCTAAAAGGGGACTATATTGAATAAAATAAAAAAACATTTAAAAAAAAAATTTTTTTCATTCCCAAGGAGGTTACTTTTCATCCCGCCTAGTATGCAAGATTTCTAACTATTAATTTCTTCATTGCGCACTTTTAAGTCCCCATTTCTTACATATAGACAAGTTAATCCATCTCTATACAGATGGATCTAAAACCGATAGCGGAGTTGGTGGCGGTGTTTTCTCAGATAAGCTAAATTTAAGCCTCTCTTTCCGTCTTCCAAATCACTGTAGCGTGTTCCAGGCGGAAATTTTGGAGAAGAATAACGTGATATCTGCAAAGGATATCCGCATATCTTCGGATAGTCAGGCCGCCATCAAGTCCCTGGACTCGGTCTCATTATATTCTAAAACCGCCCTTGAATGCCGATCATCTCTCATGGAGATGGCAGAGCAGTTCAACATTCACCTTTGTTGGGTGCCGGGCCATAGAGACATTCCAGGGAACTTCAGAGCCGATAAACTCGCCAAAATTGGAACCACTCTACCTATTCTACCGGAAAAGGGTAGTATAGGTATATCAATCGCTACGTGCAAACTAACAGCTTCACCCAGTTTCTAGCTTCACCTAGGAGCTTTCTTCTACAGCGACCTAGCGACCTAGAAAACATAGACGTTAACAACGCTTTATTATAAGCTTAAACTGGTTCATTAGTAAGAATATCACGTGGCTTCACAATGGGCCAATAGGCCTAAGTGGGTTGATATTTCCAACAGCCACTCTTACCTAACCTAACCTGCATATAGAAAAGATTATATGTATATGTATGATACGTCACCAGAATAAAGATTTTTAATCTTATTTAATTTGCTAATTTTATTTAATTGTTTACTATGTTACATCTTCAAGGCCAGGACATGTTATTCTTGCTTTGCAGTATGGACTCAGACCATTTTATATCTTTTTGATATCTAAGGCAAATATTATACAAATGAATAACAGCACAACAAGTACTTATGTAACATAGTCGTTGAATCACTCGGGGAAAAATTAATTATAATATCTGAAATTTACCAAAAAATATTCAAATAAACCATGCTTCTCAGAACCTTACATTTGCCCTATCTTGAAACAAATCTCAATCCAAACTAAAATGCGAAAAACAAAAAACCAAAACTGATATCGGTAGAGAATTTTAAAAGTTACAACTTTTTTCTGCCGCCCAACTGGTTTAATATTTTTAAACATCATAATACGAGTGTACCCATGCCTACGTCAATGACGAATTTCACTAGGAATTTGCTTTTAAATACTGAGAAGCTCGTAGCGACTACAAACTAATCTGACCGTGACTATGCTAATTGTCAACTGTCGAATTTTATACGCAAAAACCAGTTTCTACGTTACGAGTACGAGTACACATAAATGTTTAAATATTTTTAAAGCCATAGAAAAATAATCCTAATTGGACATTTATCGAAATACCATATATTCATTCATCGCCCCATCGTGAATGAATTGTAATAACAAATAACTACAATACTTTCATCCAACCAC
The DNA here is from genome assembly GCA_949129095.1 of Volucella bombylans. Taxonomy (NCBI): domain Eukaryota; kingdom Metazoa; phylum Arthropoda; class Insecta; order Diptera; family Syrphidae; genus Volucella; species Volucella bombylans. The sequence continues at coordinate 203,812,455 of OX422141.1, forward strand.
ATTTTCGCAATATATGTTAAGTGTGTTTATAGATCAAAAGGTATTTTCCTATAAGACTGCCACAAATTTCTCAGAATCCATCAGTGATTCATTTAAATCGGATTAATTTGAATGCACTAACCGCCGGTTAGAGTCAAGATACATACGAGTATACAGAAACATGTTTATTTGAGATGAGTGTATCTTAAGTACCGGAAATTCGAAATTACAATGAAAGTGTATTTGATCATTTGTTTAGCAAGAATATATAAAAATAAATTTGATAGGTGAAATATTTAAAATGAGCAATAGATATGCTAAATACTTGTGTATATGCATATCCATTAAGGTTACCCACCTTTCTGTTTCTACAAACTCAGTCAGATCCCGGAGGTTGTCTGTGAAAAGGTTTGCCATGCAATGACTAATTCAGCTAGATAAAAACTATTTGGTCATGAATTATTATAAAATATATTTACAGCATTCATATATAGTGATGAATGTAATTGAACAGGCTTAAGGAGCTTTGTTCATTTCAGCCTTAAAATCAAAAAACGTTCGAGTACAAGAATATATTTTTAATGGTTATTCAATCCAATTATTATTTAATATTAAATGTTTTGAAGACGCCTTGTTTTTTTTTTAAATCAGCTGGTTGATGATATTGTTATGCGCACTGATAGATTACAATCAAAACTGGGTACAATGTGTTCGGAATGAATTCCATTGCTTATCATTTGATTGGGGATTTTTTAGAAGGCGCATATATGTCAGCTGTCTTTCTGGATCAAATCAACAAGCTTTATCGACTTGGAACAGTGTTTTGTTTATTGTCCGTTTTGTGAGATATGCGTATTCGTAAATCGAAAATTTGGTATTTTTCCACGAGAAAGTCCTCATTGAATCACTAGTTAAACTCTATAAAGGCTTTCCGGGTCATTAAATTACCATATTTTTGAATTACAGACAGTAGTGCCAAACAAGAGCCATTCTCGACATAATTTGCATAATAATGTCATATGTACATACATAGAGTCTTTGCGTCTTTGCACTTATCAAATGTTCGCTCTTATTTGGGCCAACATACTACGCTTGCTTGTTAATTTCATTCTGGTAGAAGTCGTGGTACAAACTTTTGAAGAGTTCTTCTTTTCATGGTTACCCTTGAGTTGGTACGAATAGTTCGCAAATTATAAAATACTGAAGAATGGTAACATTTGTAACATTTCTATTGAGCATCATTATCCTATATAGACGGGCGGGTACGTAAATCCTCGATATGCCCTTGCTCAGCTTCATTCATAAGACACGGCTCTATGCGGCATTGAAATCGGAAAAGAACGTAATGAGTATCCTATTGCTGTCAACAATTTCTAATTTTCGAAGTGTGCCCGAAAACTTAGGGTTGACGAGTTGATTATGTCACAAGCTACTTTGCACCGAATTTTGCATAAAGACTTGAGTAATTAAACCAAAAACTTGAGCCAATCAGCAGCGTGGTTACTTTTCCACTTTAGTAATGAAAATGCATGAAACCGATCAAAAATTTAACTGAAAAATCATTTTGAACAACGAGGCTGTTGAAAGTGTATATTGAAAACAGAATTGTCGCATTTTTTTATTTATAATAAGAGTGCACTCAAGGAGTTTGGAGTACCCTTAAAACGGCTTTAACAATCTAAGAATGATTACCGAGAAGCCTCTAACAAAAACACTACACTATGTGCTGTACTTTTCTATAGTTTTTGAGATGCCACCCCATTATTTCAATATTTCTTCGAAAATAAAGCGGGTGTGTTTGATATCGTAGTAAATAATCAATGAACTGGTATAGTCTGCACTTGAAGATATGGAAGTTTCATATACGGTGTTTGTTTCCAACAAGACGCCGCTACATGCCACTTACTTATTATCTTAGGTGGACCTGCAATTCGGGGTGAACCTGGGCCTCAACTAACAAATCTAGCCAGTTAGTCCGATCTATAGCTAACAGCCTCCAGCTGCGCACGCCAAGTCGGTTGAGGTCCCCTTCTACTACTGCGCGCCATATAATCTGAGGTCTTCCTCTACTGCGTCGTTTTCTGGGTTAGATTCGAAGACTCTGCTGGCCGGAGCATTCATGTCCATTTGCTCTACATGTGCTAGCCATATCAGGCGACTAATGCGCAGTTTTCTGACTTGGTCGATGTCACTGTACAGCTCGAATAGTTGGTATGGTTCGCCGTTGAATCTTCTCCTTCAAAGCCCATTAACACAAACGTAACCGAAAATTTTTCTCTTGAAACGACTGAGGTCTGGACGATAGGGTCCATGCTTCTGCGCCATAAAGTAAGACTGGGATGATCAAGGTCTTTTATAGAGTCTCCTTAGATACAGCATTACTACCCAATTACCTTGCTGGTTGCCCAATGAACCAGCGATTGGCAAGAGTGATTCTTCGTTTTATTTCTGCTGAGGTATTGTTGGCAGAATTCATAGTAAAGACAGGTAAACAAAGACCTTTACTACCTCAAAATGATAGCTATCGATTGTGACGTTCTGTCGAATTTGTTGATGTTGTGTGCCTCTTCTTGTTCAGCTTGTACAGCTAAATTCATTTTGGTAGCTTCTGTTTCAATACCAGCGAATGCTCGGGTAACAGCTTACTGAGTTCTCCCAATGATGTCGATATCAACGAGGTACGCTGGTATTTAGTTATACAGATTTTTGAAAGATTGTGCCTCCAATGTTCTCCTGTTATGATGTTAAAAAAGTCACATGACAGCGCGTCATGTCTAAAACCTTGTCTAAAACCTTTTTTGACATCAAAGGTCTCGGTCAACTCATTAGCGATCTTGAAGGGGCAGTAATCGTTATAAATCGTCATTCTGCACAGACAGACGAGTTTGGCAGAGATGTTAAAATTAGACATGACCGTATATAGCGTATAAATGCTGGCATATGCGGCACTAAAATCAATGAAAAGATGGTGGGTATCGATTTAGACTTCTTAAGTTTTTCCCAGGATCTGAGGGAGTGTGAAGATTTGTTCGGTTGTAGACTTTCCTGTTCGGAAACTGCCTTAATAAGGGCCAATCCGGTTGTTGGCAAATGGTTTCAGAGGTTCACACTATATGGCAGATAAGACCTTGTATCTGATGTCGAGAAGACTTATATCTCTAAAGTTGATGCAGTTGAGGGGATCTCCTTTTTTGCGGATGCGGCAAAAAGTGCTGAGATTCCATTCAACATGCTCTCCACAAAGTCATTCCCTGCAGCTTTGAGTATTGGTATCCTTACTTCGTGCTGGTTAGGCGGACGGAATTTTTGGCTATTATCGTCTAAGTTGAAGGGTCTATTCTGCCTGACAGCGGGATGTCGGGCTTCTTTGTCGTTATACAGTCTGCAGAAAAAGATTTTCCATATTCTTAGCACCGACTGTGACTCTACTACAAAGTTTCCCTTTTTCATCTCTACAATACAGACCTTCCTGACACGTTCTCTTTACCTGTTGGTAACAATTCCGTATGTTAATCCTGGAGTATAACATCTCAATATGTTCGATCACGCACTTCTCTTGTTATTTTTTCTTCTTCTGTAGAAGCCGATATTCTTCTTTAGTCCTTTGTTGCAGCTCCACTTTGTATGCTTCTTGTTTAAAGGCACATGCCGGCATTCTTCATCAAACCAGGGATTTCTCGATAGTGGTCGGGTGAAACCCAGCACAACAGTTGCGGTGTCTCTGGTGGCGCATTGGCAGCGTTTCCACTGGTCTTCGGTGCTTGATGCTGGTGGCATAGGAATTGTTGAGAGATTTCGGGACACGCGTTTGGCGAAGATTCTGGCGGTCTCCTGCAATTGCAGCTTCTCTAAGTTATATCTCCTCACAGCGAAAATGGAGTCAACATTTCAGTCCCTGTTAGCAACATAGTTCACATTTAGTGTTTTGCAAATTAAAATTGACTCACACACTTCAAAACTAGGAAAGACTGTCCTGTCAGAAGATTCTATGTGCATGCGGACATATTGAGGCGAAGCACGTTTGCATATGGACACATGAGAGTAGGAGTGCAATATTCGACTAACTAGAGATTGCCTACTAAATTTCTACAGAAATGATATGCGCGATACTAAAATCCCGAAAGTCCTTCCTATCTTTACCATATTTTGTCTCAGGTTTTTTACAGATCAAATTAAAACGGTTCAGTGAAATTTGTAACCCCAATAAAACTGGTATGTATACATATGTACTCGTATATAGGTAATCAATCGCAAAATTCCATTATAACGTGACCAACTTGTCATTCCACCTGAGTAAAAGGAAGTTGTAAAAATAAAAATAAATAATTCAAAATTTTGTATCAGTTTTAAGTCCTCCACTTCTTTCACTCGGCGAATAGTCATCAATATCACAAAGAAATGAAAAAAATAAATAAAATAAAAATACAACAAAAATGCTTTTTCTTGTGACAAACTCCACAATTCCAAGAATCGAGCGATTATTCATCCCCATTTCCAGCCAATAGTTCAACATATAAAGAAAGCGGTCTCCCCAAACGGCCCCATCCAAAGCTTGACATACAGTTCCGCACTCCACATAGAGAGAATAAGAGAAACACTCACAAGAAAAAAAAAAAATACAACAAACATTCCGACATAAACAAAATACCGAAAAAAAAAAATAAAAGAACTGGAAAAAATCTGCAATACAAAAGCCCGTTTGGATGAGCTATGAGATACTCTACTCGCACACTTAACATCGCTCGATCAGTTTATCTATCTCTCAGCTTGAAAGCGGGCGGAATCGAAAAATCAAAAAAAAAAGAAAAAAAAGGAAAATACAGAAAAAACGAAACAAAAACCTCATACATGACGGCATTTTCAGATATTCAGTTTCAGTATCTCGAATCCGAAGCTTTTATGCGTTTGACTGTAAGCTTTAATCGATCAGTTGCTAATTTAGTCGCCGACCGATCAGTTCTGTTTAGAGTTACTCGGTCCTCCTTCGCACGGGTTACGATTTAACAAACTACTGACATCGCGAAATTCATTAGACCCGCAAGTACGATTATATATTCAATATACTATAATATATATTATATATGTATATACAAATTTATTTTATTAAAGTACTTTGTGTTTATTTGATCGAAAAACTGACCGTGGCAAATAGACGAACGTAGAGTATCTTTGATATGTGGATACAAACGTAGATATGTATGTATATAATTTTTTTTATTTATTTTTTTTTTTTGAAAAAAACATGTGTACAGTGTATTAATTGTGTGATCAAATCGGTTTGTTTTTGTGTCGTATTCCCTAAGAAAGTTCGATGATCCGCCCAGGCATCGCTTGACAGTACAATAATTTATTTCTACTTACACCAGTGCTTTCTACTGAAATTGTACAGATCTCCTGCTTGGAATGATAGTCACGGAAGCATACAGATGATCTCGTACTATGATCGTTGAATTGACAAATTGTTTATAAACATCAAAGAGAGAGAAAGGAGTCACAGAGATTGCAGCAGCATAGAGAATCGGCATCAATTGTAAATAGCTTCCATAGTTTTTAAAAGGAAACCCACCATATTTGAGTAGACAGAAGTTCAATTTCTTTTTTAGCACTGCCTTATTTCATTGTAGTTCTTTGTGTCTGTGTCTGTTGATTTGTTGGGTGGCTTCCCTTTGTAATGTGATTTACAATAGTCATTGTCCTTTGCAGTGATTGCAATCGTTCTGCTAAGCAATTGGAAATCCATTAATTCTATTTATGTATGTTACATGTACATACGAGTACTCGTATATTTTTTTTCTGGTGAGATCATTCCATGTAGTGGAGTATCTATGTGACTTTATCTCTTGCTAGAAAGGTACTTGTGCAAATTACGTTAATCTATTTTATCAAAAGTCAATATACAAAGCCTTTCGTGTGAGTGATTAAATGATTACATAGTGACTTATACTATTTTTACCACCTGTTTTTTGTGTGCATACATTTTCAGTTTCATTTTGTGCAAACAGTTTATTTTTTGAATTTCCTCTCTTCAACAACAGTCATAACAAACAAATTAAGAGGCGATATATTGTAATTGGTTACATTTATAGGAACTTAAAAACGACACAGAGGCGCACGTCGGTCGTCCTGAGGCCATTCAATGTGCTGTGCATCGGGCTTAAGTTCTCTGTTCATTTATTGTAAATTTTACGATGTTCGCTTTCCGTTCTTGTCATATCATAATTTTGTTCACTTAATTGTTCGCCGTTCTTCTACGTAAAGTGTGTGTGTTTGGCATGTCAAGTAGCCCAAGTTCACTGATCTCTAACTATGTGTTTTTGATTTTTTTATATTTTTAATTTTGAACAGATTCTAAAAATAGTCTTCTTAAACTTCGAACTATTGGAATCTAGTTTAAATGTCATAAATGCATTTATTTTTATTTTTTTTTAATTTAGTTAGCATTCATATAGTTCAATACTTTTGTTTACCATTTTAAAATTTCCTCACCCTAATATTTGTTGAAAGACAAGGGCAAAACATTTCTAAATCACTTCTGAAGTATTTTATTTTGAGGTCTATATTTAAATGTAGTGCTTTGCCAATGAGCCAACAGAACAATAATTTTCATAATTAATCGAAATGAAATATAAAAAATACTTGAAAGGGGTAAAAATAAATATATTTATCACTAGAATCTCTTGACTGGACTCTATCATGACTATAACCTCAACGGATCGTTGGAAACAAATTTCAATTCAAATGACTGTGTACTCTAGTCTTCTCTGTGCATCACACTATTATACAATACAACGTTTGATTTAGGAGGAACCATCTCAGTGACCCGAAATATCCGTTTTAAACATGAGCTGCCGATGATTTTTCAAGCTTTGTGATTTTTTATTTTTATATTCAATTTTATATTCAATTTTCTAGTAAATTATATTAGGATATTTGTGTTTAGCGACAGAAATAATGAAGTAGCCAACCAAGAGCATCGTTTCAATATAGTCTGCTATTAAGCGACATAAAGATTGAAGCTGCTACGATATCATACAATATCGTACTTGTTCGAAATATACTGCTTCGACTCAATCGATTTATGTATTTAAATTTAAATGCTTAGTCTTTATTCTAATACTTCGAATTGAAGGTATTTAGTCAGTCGACTTAAGATGTAATAAAAGCTGAAAAAACCGAACGGTTTTATAAGGCTTTATCTTTACAATTTTATCTATTAGATCGGATGTCATATTCTATTTTGTCTGATCGGGAAGGGTTGTTAAATTGCAAAGTCCATATTGTGTTGCAAAAAGACTTGTCCAAGAAAATAAAATCTCTTATCATATCCACCGACTGACTGATTTTTCTCGAGTAAAAACTACTCTAGTAGCTGAATTCATTTCAAGCTTTTACTTGTGCTTAGAGAGATATTATGACCCAGATATGTACTTTCATTCATGGGAAATTGAAAACACATTCTCAATGAAATGGTAAAAAATTAGGGTAATTGACCCAAGATTTGCATTTCCAACACCGCCAAGCTTAACAAATGTAAATGTAGTTCGAGTGTCATTCAATCCTGTTACCGTGATTCACTCTCTGATTAATCATGACAAATCGATTCAGAAAACCTGCCTGTCTTCCTGAACATGCAAAACGTCGGAAATAAACAAATTAATTAAAATTATGTATTTGCAAAAAAGCATATAAAAACGGAAAGCAAAGGATTAAAATATTTAAAGTCTTATAAATGTCTAATTTAAGATATAGTATTTTTTGTATTTGCTTTAAAGAATAATCTTTCCTTACTTTTCTTAAAAATTAAATATAACTTTGCAGTCAACTTTATACAGCAAATAAATTCCAAGACAGAAAAACAACTCCATAGCACGCGTCTGTTCCATTATCAGTATGTAGGTAAAACTTGTTTTAGTATATTTTTGGTGGTGTTTCCCCCAGCGAATTATTGACAAAACAAAGCAAAATTTCATTGAGTAAAAGGAACAGAAAAAAAAAATTCCCCAATCAATATTTACATAAATACCCCAAAACATGGTTACCTTGTCGTAGGTTGGCCAACACCCGGAGATTTCAATTTTCCCCATAAATACCCATAATACCCACTTAGACGAAGGACCTTAGCTCATTTATTTTATGACACTTCAATTTACAAATTTATGACACGAAATGTGGCCAAAATGGTTACTCATTTAACCTACATACCGATGAAAATACTTGTGGAAGTGCCTAAAACATTGTATCATAAAGTATATAAATTAAATGCGGCTTATAACTGATAAGAATTGGAAGCCAATTTGACTTTTATTTTTTATTTTTAAATGAATGATTCAGATATTCAGACCATAGGCACATGTTCCTTAAGAAATTACAATAAAGATATCTCAATCCCAATACGTACTCGTACTCGTACTCGTACACCTTCAAAAAGTTTTAGAGATAAAAGCAATTTTGATAAGATTTTGAAGTGTATCTCACCAATAGAGGCACGTTACGAAAGTCTCTAAATTATTCAGGTGTACCCGTATGTTCCCTGTTTTGAATTGAATTTTTTTCCATTTAAAAAAAAAGAACATATTTTGCAACTTTTTTTTATCAACATTTTTTCCATATCTCTTGGGTAGATAACATGAGATATGTTTACGAAAATAATTGGTTTTAGCGCTTTTGTATTTGTACAAGTGGGATAAAACCACTACATATACATGTATGGACACCTATGAGTAATGTATCTGCCTGAACTTGACTTTTTTTAAAGGGTAACAAAAGTGACATACTCATAAGTTAAGTGGAGTTTCGAAATACTTATGGGCATGCATTACAAGTTATTACAGTATTTTGTTGGCCTATCCCTTTATCGATAACACTTGACCCTGGTGATTTTCCCCTCATATCTAATCAATGGCATATTTGTTGAAATACTATATATAGTATGATATTAGTGAGAAGGTCTTTCCCAAATATGGCTTGTCAATAAATATTTGTACAATGAAACCGCCCTTGTGGAAATATAACAACAAAAAAATTGTGCAAATCAACAGAATTGGTAAAGAGTAATGAGTTTGCATGCATGTTTCCAATTTTTCTTTTAGGCCATGGGCTTCAGCTCCCTCCAACTCGTTCCCAATTGCCGTGACTCCTCCTGAACAGTTCTGCGTCATGTATTTCTCAGCCGATTCAGTGACAATATCCTGTTCGGTTTCACCTTCAATAAAGACAATACTCCCAAGACAGTGGAATCTCTCTACTCTCTCTACAGGTTGTCGTGCAATGCACTTAAGTTATTATAATAAGTTAGTACCGAGGTTTATGATTTTGATTTTGTCAAAGTTCTTTAAACCCACGACATTTGCCACCCTCTCCAATCTTGCTGTTATTTGGCATATATCCATCGTTCTGTGAGAGAGTAAACAAACGTCGTCAGCGTAGTCTATATGTCCAACGAATTCCTCCGTTTCCAGTAGACAAGACTGCATCAAGGCACATCGCCAATCACCAATAAAAAAAGTATCGGAGATAGAAAGCAACCTCGGACCCCACTTTGGATCTCGAATTCCTCTGATAACTTTGACCTATTAGTTTGTCGGGTATACCCGCACTAAGCAATGCAAGCCAGGTACACTGCCTGTTAATACTGTCGAACGTCTTCTCAAGTGGTAGTGTATCGGTTTCTCAATCGGACGGTTCGGCGTTCAATCCCAACTGCGCCCGAAAGACATTTTTTTTTTTCAGGCAACTAAAATCTCTTGAGATGAGTGGTTGCCTAAAATGCAACGACAAGTCAATTTACACTAATAATTTAGTCTCCCCATTAAACATTGGATGGCACCCATGGAGCGTAATATCCACTGAGCCCAAACATCTTTCTCTCTCTCTCTATCCAATTTTCCAAAAAAGTTAACATGTTCTTCGGCATTTTAAGAATGCTATTCAACGCACTGTTCAATAATGATCCGCAGGGTGTTGATGTGGTCGACACAGGAGAATCCAGAGTGGAAACCTAGTTTTTCGGCATCGAGTGAATCTTCCAGATGTTGCTTTATTCGCTTAAGAACTATGTACCTTGGCAAATGCCTCTCCTGTTGTTTTTTTATAGAGATTAACCATCATTCCCGTCTTCCACTCATCGGGGAAACCTTCTAATTCCCAAACTCTCTCAACAAGAGGATATAAAAGCTGTGCTGATGTTGTTAAAGCGTCTCGCACAAGCTTTACGGGAATACAACCGAGTCCTTCAGACTTATTGTTTTTCAGCGCGTTGATTACGGTAGCAATTTCACCTTTACTTCGAATTGAGGTGCGAATTCGGGAAATTGTTGCTTCCATCGCTTGAGCTGATCCTCATCTGAAACGAGTACAGAACCACCTAGGCCTTTCACCGGATGAAGGCTACTGCGATGACAACGTCTCAGCTCTTTATTGATTCTATAATCGGTTCTACTATCACACCTGCTCGCTGCATCCTCTGCTTCTGTGATATAGTTATATTTGTCACATCGAATGCTACGCTGCATTTCTCTCATTTTCCTTCGATACAGGGTGACGTTCCTCCCTATAGCTGGGGTAACTACAATACGAATATTAGGTTAGGTTAGGTTAGGTTAAACAGAGGTGTGAGGGATATGCCATCACACAGACACTAGGCACCAAAACGGAATTTGTCTTCAAATGACAAAAACCTTAACAATCTCCCTGATGAAACGCCCAATTTTCTTTCAAATGCCAAGAAGGCCTTTGAAGTTCGTGCCGTCTATTTCCTCTAGGTTTTCGAAAAAGTATTTCCCTAAAAATTTTCTTCAACTACGCCATATTGCCTCGCAGTCACAAAGTATATGTTTTTGTCCTCAACAGCTTGCGGATCACCGCAGAATCTGCAGATATCCATATCTGACAGTTGGAATACAAGCATTAAGTAGCTTACATTCTTCAATCGCCTCCAAGTTTCCTGGATAAGCCGCATGATATGTCTTTTCTGCCATTTACGAACAATATTTTCCGCTCCAGATGTGAAAACTTTATTCACAGCGCTTCAGATTCTTAGAGGCGATACTGAGGTCGATATTATACCTAAGCATTCTGGTGATATCTTTGAACGGCGGATCTTTGAACAGCTGCAGTACGTAATTGGATAGTAGCTACCATTAGATGATTATCTCGTACCAACCCCATGTCAGCTCCTCGTCTGTTTCGGACGTCTAAATACTACTTCTGAAACGTCAACTGACCGCTAAATGATCTATTTCATTAAACGATGATTGACTGTCAGTTGATACTCAGCTGACTTTGTGGAAGGTTTTATGCTCAACCATAGTTCCTCCTATGACTAGGCGATTGTCCTCCATTACAATGACAATATCTCTGTTCGGCTTTGTGCTGAATTCGGTCCTTAGCTGATTGTAGAGGTTGTGGTTGTCATTAACAAACAAGGGATTCATTGGGGCGTAACCAAGTTATACGGAGGGAGCTCACGTTGTTCCAATTGGAGGAATCTGACATTTTGGGGCCCTTCTCCTCTCTAAGTCGAAGAGTGTCCTCACATTCCAGAAACCAATCTTAGTCGGGGTATAACAGCCAAAAGTCGTCATCATTCAATCATGATGTCGGTAATGTCGATTTCCGACGAAGGAGCTAACCCACATTACCTAAACTACAAACACTACTCCGCTCGCAATTGCTATTTTAACCTTATACATGATTTATGTAGGATTTATACATGCATTGTAGTTTCCCGGGGACCAAAATTGGGAGGTAAAGCAAGCACTACATCACGAACTTAGATGCTGTGCTACTGGCTCAAAACACTCAATAGTTTCCCGATCAATCGCAATGCATATGTCCAAATTTTTTGAAGCTACGAATACACTTGTTCAGTTCCAGGAGACTCTTATATAATTAAAAAACACTCTCAAACTGAGATTCTATTTTATTATATCGTAAAAAACAATGACAATGGTAGTCTAAGAGAAGTCGATTCCTGCATACGAGTAGATCTTAATAGACTAGTGTAAAGAGGACTACAAATTTTAAGTTGGAATTATAGTCCTTTGACTGACTTTTCTGTGAATTGATCCGTTACAGTAAATAAGGAAAGATTGCTGCTTGGATTTCAAATTCAAAAAAAGGAAGAACTTTCGATTTAAATTCAGACTTTCTTCGGATCGCATATTTTGTCATGGTCCATTTAGTAGTGAGCAAAATTTTTAAAATTTATTTAAGCTTTACACCTCTTTATTTCCCCCAGAAAGGGTTATAGGTTTGTTTTTTAGACAGCAATGAACGAGTTTTGTTGGTCCCCGAGTACTCACCTTGTTTAGCTACATGAGTCTATAGCTACTGATCTTCGATACTTGGCGAAGTCCAAATAGAAGAATTTACAAGGGGAAATATGTTGGAATAAATTGTTGGCGCAACCGACCAAAGTGAAACAAGGTCTATAAGTAGCTCACCTTGTTGTTTTGCGAGAATCTTTTTTAGGTGTTTCTTCTTTTCTTAAAACAAGAGTATTTTAATGAATATATGACAGCACATAAAACCGGTTAAAATATCTTGAAGAAGATTGGTTTTTGGCTAATACGTTATTTTTAATCACCTTGAGGCTATTAATGTTAGCGTAAATATGTTCTATTCTGGTTGTTATAGATATGTCATTGAAATTTGTCTGAAACAAATTCCAAATAAATACTTGGACCCCTTCAATTCTGCAAAATAATAAGATTTTCTTGGTGCATATATCATGATGATGATTTAATTGAATTCAATGACATACGAAATGTTCAAAAACGAGAATCAACGATTAGTCGAATTAAAACCCATTACGATGCCCAGTGAAATACATGCATTGAACACCTTGGCATGCCTACTAAGCCTTGTGTTGGTTAATTTCATAGACGTTCGAAACGTCTAGCTTAAACGTGTGAAAAAATTGTCCACAGATTTTTAGGTGGTCGATACTTTTATTATTGTCCAAGCTATTTCCAGCTATCTGGTAGTCTATTTCATAATTCTAAAAATTTCACCTTTTCTGAGCAAGGCTCCGGTCACAAAACATTGAAGATAGCATATTCTATTTTCTATCTATAAATATATACAATATGTATAAGAAAAAAAAAGCAAAATTCCAAAACCATAAAAGAATTCAAAGGTCGATTCTTGAGAATCTTTCAGTTCCGACAAAAAAAAATAATAGAGAGAATAATAATAAATTAACGTCACAACGTACATACGTACTCGTACATATAAATAGAAAAAGAAAATTCTTCATTTTAACATCATAAAACAATACATATTCGTATACTTGAATCCAACCGCAATCTAATTTTAACCCCGCCAAACACACATTACACAAAATAAGGTTATAAATCCAAGGTGGTTCCAGAGAATGCATCTAGCAACACTGTGTAGGCTCTTTGTTCCACCCCTTACAGGAAAATACCTCTAGCTAAACTGCCAAAGTGAGGTGAAATACCACAACCTGTTGGCATTTTCATTTTCAAACATTTACCTGGATATGACCCCAGCCCATGCAGCTACTCGTAGTCCAAGTCCGAGTAGTTATCAGAATAGTGGTGGCCTTTGGTAGCCTTTACAAGCGGCAATGCAGTTTGTTGCTTCTCCGGTTTCTATTTTCGAAATCAGGACACTAAATATCAAAGGAGGTGGAATCTATTTAAATGAATGTGCTAACTACAGGCAAATGTTTGCCCTTTAAGGGAGCAATGAGTTGAGGGAATGACAGTTGATATGTAGATAACATTTAAAAGAGTGATTTGTATTTGTTTCTGTTTTTTTGTTTGCTATTCGTGTAATATGGTATGTAATGAATATTATTGGTTTTTATTTTCAGATCTAATTTAGCAAGTAAAAAAACGGAATATTACTTATAAGGACTGAAAACTCGGATTAATTATATTAAATACAAAAAACAACAACAAAAAACAGCAACATGTATGACAAAGAGAATTTATGTAAAAGGAAACATCGGAGAAGTTTGACATCTCTTCAAATCTCCCGCCAAAATGTGTTCATTGGACTAGCTGCATTTTTAACAGCCCTAGCAGTTGTAGAGAGTTCACCAGTAGTACAAACCACATCACAAGCTGCGGTAAGTTTAATCTTAAATTATTGCTAATTTCCCTTCGTGTCGGTGAATGTCGTCTTAAATTGGCACCTACTCGCACGTCTAGAACCCGAGAATCACAAAACAAACATATGTAGCCCATGACAAATCATAATGCCGTTTCCGATTCATAAAATTTTTTTTATTTTATTTTCAAAGCAATTTAGAATAAATTCAGTTGTCGTTGCTGGCTCTCCACTCTACCATGAATACTTCCAGACCCAATGACTCATCTTTTCCCCCAATAATTACATACATATGTACCTCATGAGTCAGTTGAAAAAAAGTACATATTTACGTATACCGACGACGTTTTCGATCTCAAATACAAATTGATTTTAAACGAGCACCAGTATCTACATACAGCAAACTATAAAAAGTCCAACAAACAGTTGTTTCTGCAAGTTTTTTCAAACTTTATGAACTTCATCATGATTTATGATGTCCTCCATATTTGACTGTTCAGACAGTGCATAGGTTTAAGTCATCAAAAGACCAATATTTTTCAATTTAATGCGACACTATTCATGTATTGTTTTCAGTAAAAAAAAAAAAAAAAACTAAATGCTGGAAAATTGCCATTAAGTCATACGAGTATACTCGTACTCGTATCTTTTGTCACAACCATAACAAATGCGCTTTACATGTGTTAATTGCAAAATAATCAGAGATAAGGTGTTTGGGCGTAACATCAATTTTTTTTTTTTTTTGTTAAAATTTTTTTCTTAACTTGCATAACACACACTATTGTTTATTATTGATTTAAAGTGCATGCGTCGTACTCCATGCCACCAGACAGAAGTTGTGCCCATGACGATCCAACCATCCAGTGATCTAACGATGTGGAGTCTGAAAAATGAAATGTTTTAGTAATTTATTAGGCGACAACCGTGTCTGGGTGGTTATTTGTTCGTCTGCACTGCATAGCCATAATTTATCGGAGCTAGAGTGTACTCGTACGTTCGCTTTCATTTAAATTACGTAGATCAGTGGTTTTTCATTGTTGGGGGTTATAAGATCATTTTGAAGAAGAAGAACACCAGTAAATTATTAATTAACAGAAATAAACCTATTTATTTTGTCTGTTGGAGATCATTGGAAAGATTGAAACGTTCTTCAGAACAAAAGAAGCTATTCCAAAATATTGTGATCTATGATGGGGCATAGCCTAACAGCAATATCCAAGCCACTTGTAGATACAAATCAATTGAGAATTTGAAGGAAAGGAATTTCCGTCCGAAGAACATTTTCGTTTTTTTTCCATGTTAAACTCGATGACATAAAAATAAAAAGAGATGCACAAAATATATCTATATGCAGGGTATCTGAGTACGTATACGAGTACGTGTATAAGAGAAATTCAATGTAAATCAGAAAATACTGAAAGTGATCCTTAAACAATTAGAAGAAGGGGTAAAGATAGAATGTATGGATGAGAAATTAAGAAAGCGCAAATGGTAGAAGTAGCTTACTCATTCGACGAAAGGTTTAGAATATCATCTCGATCTTGACTTGTTTTTGGAATTTTCGGTGGTGGCGCAGCTAAATCGGCGATTGACGAAAATTCCATACGCTTCTTAGTTGGGGGTGCTAGTTCTGAGTAAAGCCGACTTAAATCTACTGGCGGAGTATTTGAAGGACGTCTTGAGGAGCTGCTTCCGTCAGATAGAGCCGGTGATGGAGTATTACTAGGCACGCTGGAAATGGCCAAATCCACAGCACTAAAGTTGTATTTTATGCCAGACTGAGAATTGCCACCTGAATTGTCGCGCCCACTCTTGGTTGGCGTTAGGCGTTCCTGAGCTGGAGACGCCGATGATTCACGAGCTCTTGATGAAGCTGATGAGGAGGACGTGGATTTCGGTGGTTTCATCATCATAGCATTGAGTGACTCTTGCTGAAGTTTCAGAAGAGCCGATGGCGACATGAATAGATTATTAGCGGCTAAGGTGGATTTCGAAAGCGGATCTGGAATTCCATATTTTCCATGGTGCTGTTGGAAGAATGCAGCATAATCTTGCATTTTTTCTTGTGCCAACTGATTGTAGTAAGCTGCTGGATATGTAGCAGCATTTTTTGATGAAGATGAAGCACTACTCGAGGAAGGTGCAGCGAAAAGAGCATTTAAATCAGCAGCTGCTTTATTTTGATGATACAGGAGTGCATTGAGGTCTGATTGGTTTTTCTCGGATTGAAGAAGTTGATTGAGCATATCATTCTGTTGATGAGCTTCTTGTTTCTTTTTGCTGCTGCTTGATGATGAATTAGAGGCACCACCTACACTACCCATACCACCGACACCAGCTAAAAGAGCTGTCAGTTCATGGTTAGCATTGGTTGGTTTACCTGAACCATACTGGTTGCTGGCATCAAATAGCTTCGAGTATGTCTGAAGCAGGGTAGTGTAATCTGGATGCGGTGATTGTTGCTGCGCCTGCTGAGCTTGTTGTTGTTGCTTCTTAGATGAGGAGGAAGAGGAAGTTGATGAGGATGATGCGGTTGCAGCTGAAAGGCCAGCCATCTGTTGTTGTAGGAATGCATTCAAATCGTTGCTTGTCTTAGCTTGCTGCATATAGGAATCATATCCAAGCAGTTTTGATGCTTGCAGTAAGTTATTATAATCAGCCGTTAAGGGTGTGCTTTGCTGTTTTTTTGAACTGCCACTACTAGTGGCACCGGTTAAGTAAGAAAAATCGGCGCCAAAACCTAGAGTCCCCAATGTTGTTGCGCCAAGTGCTTCGGCCTGCTGGAGCAAAAGTGCAGCATACTCCGGCGAACGCATAAGTTCACTCATTTTTAATGGATCATTCTTAATATCATCCAGTTCCTTCATCAGTTTAGTTTTGTACGAATTGCTTGCTGATGATTTTGATGATCGAGATTCAGTGCGCTCCTGTTTAGATATGGATTTCGAAGATGCAGTGGACGAGCATGTTGAAGACGATTGCTCGATTACAGGACGTGTTGGACCTGGTATGTTAAAACCTCCAGCACTGGTGTAGACGCTTGTGTCTAGTTTTGTAGGAGTGGAATGATCCAAGTTTGATTTATTTCCAACTTTTGCAGCTGCTGCTGCTAGTTGATTAAGAGATGAATTTCCGTAGTCCTTCGAATGTTGTCCTCTAAATAACGAGGCAATGTCTGTTTGCAGGAAATTCGGCGGTAGTTGTCCAGCCAACGAAGCTAAGCTAGCGGCCATCAAGTCATTAGCTGAAGCCCCCGAGGTGGCCAGCGGTGATGGTTGCGGTTCATACTTATTCGGTGTGATACTAGGCTGTTGCGCGAAATATCACTAACACTAAATTTGCCAGGACTAGGCGCTGGAGAATTGCGAGTGCGACTGGACGATGTGTCTGATTTGGCAGGAGAAGGGCTTGCACGCACTGGAATTTCAAATTTAGCAGGACTCGCACAGGACACTGTCACGAGGCGATGAAGTGGCGGTCGGCGTTGTGCTATTAGTTGACGATACAGGTGCTGGTACGAGCGGAGGAATTGGAGTTGTACTTGGAATCGGTATAGGTGGGTTAGGCGTAGCTAAAGGAGAGCACAGCCTTGTTGGGTTCATGTTCAGTCCAGATGGCAGGCACAGCTGTTCTTGCAAAGACATAACTTTAAGTTCTCCTGCAGAATTTTTATCTGCTTTCATTTCCGTTTCATCTTTGATTGTCTCAGCTTTAACTTGAACAGGTTCTGGTTTAACTTCTTCTTTTGAAATTTCCACTGTGGCGATTATTGGTAGAACAAACTCTTCTTCCTCATCACAACCCAATATGGCTCGTATGCAGTTCCATAATGTCTTTTCATTTGTACCCCTTGGAAATTTCGGATACAGTGAGTTCTTCAGCTTTTCAATGTAAGTAATGTTATCTTTAAAAATGGCACCAAACTTAACTACTTCATTGCGGAATCTCTGATAGTAATCGACACAAGCATGAATTTCATTACGAACTTCTTCGGGGAATTCCTTGTCTGGCAGAACTGAATATTACATTAGCATTGGCCGTCCGTATTCCATAGTTTATCGGTTTTCTGGTGGCGGAACAACCCAAATAGACTTTGAAACTGATTCTAGAGTAGGATTTTCATCGAAGTAAGGAGATATAATTAATCCAACGCATGGGGTGTATGTTACTTCAGAAAGCCCTCGCATTTTGATCTGATAATCCAGTTGTGAGTCGCAGTCTCGGAGTGTAGGTTCGGCTTGAAACTTTGGATGCGAATGATACCATCCAACAAGAATTAGGTGGTCTTTCATTATGCATTTTTGAATCTCACGCTCAATATCTGCTGCTTTTTGCCTATCAAAACGTGTGTTCTTGCAAGGATAAGCTTTCGTGATGGCCAAGGTGTGTGAGTTTACATCCCAGGTGCCTGCAAAATATCCACAAACCTCGTACATTGTCAGATGGCAATGGAAATCAGCGACAAACAATGCAGATGAATTTATTGTCAGCAGAAAAGGTTGCAACTTGTTAACCGCCGAAAAAGGCACAGCTTCGATCAGTGCGTTTGCATCATGCATTACGTTCCGATTACTGATGGTGTTGTGTTGAAACACAGTGCACTTGATAACTGGCTGGGGCGATTCATCATCGGGTGTCGAGTCCTTTTGCATGGCGCATTTACGCAACCATGCGGCCTTGTATGCGTCCAACTTCTTACCTTTGTACTTTACCGAGGCCCAACCGCAGCCATTTTATAATCAGATAGATATCAAGTTGCTCGTAATCAATAAGAGTGTCTGGTAAGTTTGAATAGATCCCAAACAACATCGGATTCTTTCGATGCAAAACGGTGTGAGTCAACTATATTTAACAATTAAAGAACAAACATTATTCAATATCCGATTGATATTCAATCAAATCAGGATGAATATCTCTTGTGTTTTCGGTAGGAAGAGTTTTGTAAAATATATAAAAAGATGGATCAATAAATGGCAACAAATCTTCAAGATCTTTTTTTCTTTTTTGAAGATATTTTCACCACTTCGTTGAGAATAGGAATATTGTTTATTCTAACAATTGAAAATCCCCGTTTTACTGTATTTAAAACTTTAAAAGGTTCTTGTGCATTTAAGGTTGTTTTTATTTCTCCACATAAAGTTGGTTTTTAAAAATAAAGAAAAAATTAAACAACTCGTTGCTTTTCATTTCAACTACATTAAATTTTCGCTTTGATCCAACTGTTCTAATTAAATTATACCAATCATGTGGATGGTCTATTGTAACGTCGGTCCTTTTTTTCTTTCGCTCTATGACAGCGTGATCTGAATCACATCCCAAATGCGTGAATTTTTGTTTTGGTCTGCACATGAATCACTATAAAATATTAATCGTTTTAATGCAGGATCATTTTGAATACCAGATATGTGCTTGAAAATACAAGACGCAATTTGATTTCCCCCTCGACCTGACATCGCCTTATGTCCAGAGTTTACTCTTATAAAAATAAATCGCATTTTTCAAATGTGGAGTGGGTAAACATTGTTTACGTATAGATTTTAATTGTAGGCTCATTAATTCCAAGTCTTTTGTCTAACCTTTTTGATTCATAAGCAAATTCCGCTTCTGCATGATGCTGAGCTTGACTATTTTCAAGGTCCTCTAAGATATCAATATTTTTTCCCTTTTTGGCAATATCTATTTTCATTTTTATTGTATCGCATGTTTTGCAGGTGTCTACTTTAGGTTGTTTGGGCTTAATATTTATGGGTAAAAAAAAAATAAAAACAATCAGGAAGACTGCAATTACTTTTGAAAACCTGGGAATATGTGGTAAGACCAACTGTTTGGAACTTGTACGTATCACAATACAATCTATACATTTGTGATATAGATAAACTGCAATGGGAATACTTGCAGCTCGTATCTCTTCTAGTGTAGTGGCTTTCGTAAGCAGGAAAGCTATTAATATGATATTTTATTCTTTCGACAATTTCCTCATTCAATTTATTGGATCCTCCTCCGGATTCTCGGTGATCAACAAAACTTGACATCGGTTGATCCAATTTTTTTTTTTTGCAATGACGCAAACATTTTTGACATGATTGAATACGCTCATCCCCATATTCTAAAAAATACTTTATGCTATACTTGCGGTTTCGAGGCTTATAACGATGTTTGTTTAAAGATTGTGTTTTTTCCCCTACTATGTCCATTAAATTGCTGACGAATAGTATTCTTTAATTATAAGTTCCTAATGACCAATAAGACTTGAAAATCTTTTCCTGTACAGTCTCAGGGAATTTGTCTTTACATTTATTCCGGCATAAGTTATTTAAAGATGTGAATTTCCGTGCTGGCACTAGACATCCTTTTGAATTTATATATGATTTTCCAATGTTGCGATTTTTTTTTTTTGCTTCTCGTCTGGAATATGAAGTTTGCAGTATTCGGTTGATGAATAGGATTGCAATATATTCCCTGCAATTTGTCTTCCCATATTTCTAATTTCTTCATTACTGAACGACGACTCCTCTGGCTCTTGGACTCCTCCGACTTGGAAATTCGGATCTTGGCATTTATTACCATTCTCTTCTTCATTTTTACTATTACTCTTATCTCCTGAAGAACACTGCGACATAACGCACAGAAAATGCACTTAAAAATTTATTTAATAATAGGACACGAACGACTTTACCCGATAACATTTCCAACTTAAATAACACTTTCTGATCGGTTCTTCATGGAACTTAAAAACCTAACTGTATTTAGCGTAGAAGTTGGTCACGCCACTTGCATGCAACAGTATCTTAGCTTAGATAACGTTCTTAGTTATGTTAAAGTTAATATACAAAAATAGCCTATGTCGAATAATGAGTGCACTTACAAGCGTTCTTATTTGTCAATATAAACTTAAGTTCAAATAAAATTTTAAAGTAAATCCCTGTTCCTCGGCACATGATAACGTTGTTAACCAACAATACTCATTTAACTCTAAATAAGCTTATATTCCAAGTATATATTTTTGTTATTATATCTCTTAAGTTCACTTAAGTGATTATTGCATGTGTTTTTTGCTGATTAACTAGATAAACGATCATGTTTTTTGTGGATTACTTAAAAAAAAAAAAAACAATTAGACTACCATATTTTGACCATATATGGAACTTTATCTGCCGAATAATGTAGCAGCCAAAACTCATTTTCATCTTAAATTGACTTAAGCGATTATCGTTTGTGGCCACAGAAATACTCGTATCACAAGCCTGAAACATATGCAGTGATGTGCAAAATATAGGGGCATCCATGAGAATTTTTGAAAATTTCGGTTTCTCTTATTTCTGCTGTGAAAAACTAAAGGGAAAGATTTCAATTCGTACCAGATACATGTCTGAATGCTAACTACAACAAAACAAAAAAAAATGTTATATCTAAAATAAGGGGTCCGCCATCTAACGTTTTTTTTTTCAACTAGTGCTTATTTCGTGAATGGTAACACTTAGCTCATGTCTGATTTGACAAATAATTAGTTTTATCCTTCCGCTGAACGAATATGGTTGTGTATATGCTTGAACAACGCTGGGAAATATTGCGAAATTACTTTGAAAATCATAGTAATGTTGCAGAATGTGTGCGAAAATTGCGTACGGATTTTGGAAGAAGAGAAACACCGTCAGCTCCGTATGTTCGTTATCTTGTGAAAAAAGTGAAAGAAACTGGCATTCTCATCGATAAACCAAAGCGTGAAAAGCCAAAAACAGTGCGTACACCCGAGAATATTGCTGCTGAAAAAGCCGATACACCCAAAACGAGTCACTGTTTGGTGCGGATTTTGGTCCAGAGCCATTTTTCTTCGAAAATGAGCAAGGAGTGGCCGTTACAGTCAATGGCGATCGTTATCGGGCCATGTTGAACGAATTTTTGTTCACAAAAATTGAAGAGGAGGATATTGGCAACATTTGGTTTCAACAGGACGGCGCTACGTGCCACACAGCCGAAGCTACACTCGATGTTTTGCACGCTGTTTCTGAAGATCGCATTATCAGCCGCAGAGCTGATGTCGTTTGGCCACCTCGGAACTGCGATTTGACACCGTTGGACTATTATTTGTGGGGTGCCGTAAGAGATAAGTGTTACGCCGACAAGCCAGAGACAATTGACGCTTTAAAGGACAATATTCGTGAAGCCATTGGTGAAATACAGCTGCACACAATCGATAATGTGCTTAAAAATTGGACCGATCGTTTCTGGCAAATATCTGGTGGAACAGCATCTCATAGTATTGACGAATGTTCTTAAATCTTTATTATTGGGGGCTTTTACGCCCCTTAATGTCAGTTTGCCCTCCCGGATTTAAGTCTGGAGATTGAGTAGGCCAGCTTAAAACATTAAAGTTGTTTTCCAAAAACCATTCTTTGGCCTACTTCGATGAGTGTTAACATTATCCTGTTATCATTATCCTGTTGGAATACCTATTGAAGAGGCCGTGCATAGCACGGTATTCTTTAATATGTTCGCATTGGACACTGCCGTCATATTGTCCTCAATTCTATGAATGGGACCTACGTCGTAGTAGAAAAGACAACCTCATATAATGATGCAGGCCACACCATGTTTCACCGTGTATTGGGCGGTCTGCGTACTTATGCATGCAGCGACCTGAGTTAAATAAACTAAATTTCGTCTCACCAGTCCAAACGATATTACGTTATTTGTATTTAGTTTCACTTGAATGCTCCTCTGCAAAAAACTACTTTTTGACTATAATCTTCCTTGATAGCAGCGCGAGGAAGGTGCCTCTTGCTTTAAGATTATTTTCTATAAGCATTCTGCGAATGGTAGAAGTGTCGACGTCCAGGTGGAACAAAAGGGTTTTTCTTCATATAGCGCAATATCCTTTCTTTGAGAGACGGAGACATTTTAGGTTTTCGTCCGCGAGTTTCTGTTTAAATTTCCACTTTAAGGCATTTTCCACCAATGTACTCGTACGAGTATTTGAGCAGACAACAATTTCAGCAATTTGTCGATAAGTCATACCGTTTTTATAAATATTCTTAATCTCCTTCCTCTCCTTTCAGTTCAATTCACTTTTCCCAGCGATGTTCAATAGCTTCGATACCCTTTTTATTTTGAGAATCGTCGAGCTCCTTAAAATAGCCATCAACCGCGGACTCTACCTCTTTACTGTTGGCAAATCTTTTACCGTCGAGCCATTTTTTTAAGTTCGGAAATAGAAAATAATCCGAGTGGGCTAAATCTGGTGGATATGGTCCATGAGGAAGGAATTCAAATTTTAACTCATTTATTTTGGCCTTCGCGATGACGGATGTGTCCTTTTGATTTCATCTTTCAAACGCTGCAATAAGTTCGCATAATACACGCCGTTGATTGTTTTTCCTTTCCGAAGACAATCAATGAAAATTATCCCATGTGCATCCCTTGCTGCAGATAGAGCTGTCTTCGCCTTCTTTGTAGCCGATTCTTCCCTTTGAGTCTATTGTTTTGACTGTTCCTTCGTCTCGGGTGTGAAGTGATGGACACATGTTTCATCCATGGTTAAGAGTCGAAGGAAAATCTCAGCTTTATTGCTGTGAAACTTCGTCAAACACTCGATTGAAACATCCTCACGACGCTGTTTTTGTTCCATTGTGAGTAATCGCGGCACCCACCTTGCGCACAGCTTTCTCATGTTCTATTTTTCAGTCAACATGCAATGTGCAGCGCTTTTTGAAATATTTACTAAAAGTGCTAGTTCACACACTTTCAATCTACGGTCATCCGATACCATTTTGTGGATTTTGTTTTCAACATTTCTGTTTGGTCGACCACTATGATGTTCGCCTTCGCAACTCGAACGGTCTCGCTTAAACTCTGTCACCCAATATTTTATGGTTGTAAGCGAAGGAACAGACTCCCCCAGAATAGAATTCAGTTCCGCGTTGATGTTGGTTGAAGCCTTAAGACAATCTTAGAAAAAATGAAACAGGGCTAGTCTACATTCTGTAGTGAACCTCTGAAGTTTTAAAAATTAAAAAATTTAAGTAGAAAATACCAATGGGTCTGCTTAGACGTCAGGTTAAGAATAAGGTTAAGCACCTACCGACTATTGTTCACGCAAGTGCTAGGGGTAGTAATCTAGCGGTTAGCAAGGAAAAACCAAAGTACACGTCACGCTAAAGTCGCAATAAAGGATATGATTTCAGCTACGTCTATTTTGTCTATCTAGGCCCCGCAGTTAATACACACAACAACACCAACAACACCAATGACACCACTTTAGATTATTCGAAGGGTAATTTTTGTCCATCGCTGTTTCTGGGTAGTAAAATCCTCTCACGGATAAAATTTTGATCATCCCAGTCCTCCTCTTTCGTGGAGAGACATGCATTTTAGATAAGAGAAGCAGAATTCATTGGACTAGATGGCTGGGCATGTAGAGCTGATAAGCAGTGTGTCTTGGAATTCATAACTGAAGGAAAACGTAACAGAGAAAACTCCACTTCAGGTAGAGTAAGCAAGTGGAAGAAACCTCAATCAAGTTGGCATACAAAATCGTGAACAGCTAGCAATAAGCAGGCCTGACTCTAGAGGCATATTGGTTGAGACCCATGTCAACTCGAACTATTGCTTGGAGGTCCCAACATCCACTTAGCAAAGTGTTTGAGACATGCACATAAACTGTAATTACTCCCTGAATGGCTTTTTGAACCTTATACAAGACGCTAGACTGTGATGAACTGCCAAATTCAGCTGCAGAAAACAAGTGGCATTCGCCATTCCAGAGCATGGGGGCGGCCTTACTGGTGCTTATACCACAGGGAGAAAAATTAGTCTGATGAAACCTTGCCTTGTCGTCTCGTCTTTAATCTTGATACAGCAGGAAACATCGTCTGTGAGACTTTATTTAATCGGGGCATTAAGAAAAGCTCGGGATTGTTCTAGAGACGTAGTTATCTATTATCGTTAGTGCCATTCTCCACGGAGTACAAAACGTGTTTTAACCATAACCACACTGAAAAGAAAGCAGACTTTATGACAGATAGTGTATTAGGATACGCGGAGCATAAACAATCTATAATACTTAACTTAAAGCTGAATTTGGTTAATTTTTGGTTCATTTATATTGTATATGAACTCCGCCTTCAAACAAACTCTAATATCTCAACATAAGTAATCTATCAATACTCGTGTTGAAAACATTTTCAAATAAACATCATTCCGCTTTCAACAAAAAGATACTTGTACGAGTACACCATTATATCTCGTTCGTCTCTAAGTAGTTATAGGGGAATTATTTATCTCACGTGGACCATATAAATTGCAAACGACATGCAGTGGCAGAAAGCAACAAAAGCCAAGAAAAAAGCAAAGAAACAACTATGATACATACTCGTACATATAATAAAAACGATTCATAAAGTTGAAGGTTCATCCATTAAGTATGCAGCCCGACCCGCCGCGTGCATAAAGATTGCATCGATGTGACATTGCACTGCGGCAACGACTTGGTGCGATGGTAGCGACAGCAATACCAATCTCACTCTCAAATGCATTCATGATTACCTCATGCGGTCATGAAAGCCCATGACAGCAAATTCTGGCATGTCGCATGCGATGTACGAGTATGTTTTCCTTTTTGTATTGTACAATATTTAACTCATCGAACAGAACTCTATGGATACGAGCACCTGTTTGACAGTGTGAATTGGAAAATATCCATGACGGAAGTAAAGGCGTGTGCCATGTGCATGAAATTAAAACAAAAATTAAGTGATTTTCCAGGAAGCTTAATTGAGCAGTAATTTAATCTGTTTTTTTTTTAGCGTAAGTATGGGTAACGTAGCTAGTGAACAGTTAAAATTGGCAATTTTCAATTCTGATTTTTTTTTTTTTTTTTTGTAAATTTAGTTTTGTGTGATGTTGGAGGTTTCACCGCTGATTCATGGCAGAAATTAATGACATGTGATTACAAAACAAAACGACTAGCCTTAGCAAGTGTTTGACGAGAGGTAGTATTGACAAACAAGTCCAGTTTTCCCGGAATTAATTAAAGTTAGTAAATGCTGCTTACAAGTTAGAGGTTCAAGTTTAATTTGTTAAGTGATTGTCATTGAATGACCGTTAAGAAGACAGTGAATCCGTTTTCGTGGCGTTTCCCCTTTACTTAATTATCTTTAAAGTACGTTTTCATGAAAATATTGATAAATAACAGCGAATATCAACTGTTAATCAACTTCGATGTCTTACCATATTCAACAGAATTATGTACTATTTAAAAAAAAAAAAAAAAAATAGTCGTTGGCAACTCTGTGGCGTATGTTTCAATTGGCCATGCTACTTTTGAAGGGTCATTTGGCAGACTTAAATAGCACGTCAATTGTTAAGGGTCATTTGGCAAACAATTGTCTTTAGGCATTTTATGCCCCAAAACCTCCTCCACCATTACGATCTTAGGATGTGGAACCTATTGTAACCTATTGTATGCCTACGTGGAGATTTTCTTTTTGCAAGGATATTGTATACCAACTCCTGTTTCGATGTTACTCGTACTTCATGGGAAAAGTAGAAACTGTGAAATGAACTTCTAATAGAAAACAACCTTCACCTCGTAAGAAGGGTGGATTTATGGGGCTGGTGCCCCACTTTGGCCGGTTGAAACATTTTTTTTTTTGGTTTTTGCAAGACTGTTTTTTACTTTTGCCCAGGTTAATTTTTTTTTTCTTTTTCTTTTCTTCCTCTGTGGTAAATTTCCTTAGATGAACTTTTTTTTTGATACATTTGAGCTAAATTAGCTCCTTTATGTTTTTTTTTGGCTTTTTTTCCAGGCTAAAAGGTTTCCTGAAAAAATTGATTTTTTTTTAATAATTAATTTTCTTCTACCTAAACTTTGCTTCGTGTCTATTTATTTTTAGATTTTGTCTGTCGTCTGCCCTTACGATTGGGTTGACGTACAGAGGAAATAAGCGATTAAGTCTCTGAGACTTTGTTATATTTAGACTTGGTAATTTATATTAAAATTGAATTTAACGAAACGATTTTAGAATGAGTTTTACGAGGGTTGTTACGGCTTGGAGTGGTTTGAATGGCATGGCTACAAAGAAATATTTTAAACAAATAAAGTTCTCTTTATATTATTTTTCAAATAGAATCTGTTGCTGCACATTAATTCTTCTGTTGATAGTTGTTCATTACTAGAGATTATATTTTGCATTAAAGCCTTTTACCAGTGCCAATTAAAGATTGTTTGGCATTTACTCTTGCAAGTCAAAGAAGTTTTTAAATGTCAAGACGAAACCATGTTTCCACAGGTGTTTTGTCATAGTTCCTATGTTTTCATGATGCAAATAGTCTACATAAGTATGCATGAACTTGGTGATTTGAAGATGTTAGCGACTTTGCCTGTACTTTGATGCGGACCAAGTAAAATTGACTATGTGAGAAATAGTGTCACCCTAAGTTATTGTAAGTGAGACTAGTTGATTGTTATTACAAAACTGATTTCAAAATTGAACTAAAGTCTTGTGAACTCGAAAGGGTAGGCGGAATTAAAAACTGGAGTTTGTGGTATGAATACCCAATCCACTCGGGCATAGTCGTTGAATACTTAGAAGCCTAGTATCGTTGCAATACAAGAATATTGCTTCTGAGCTTTTCAAGTTAGATAAGCGATAGGGATTCTCTGATATATGTATGGAACAT
Organism: Volucella bombylans; assembly: GCA_949129095.1. Lineage (NCBI taxonomy): Eukaryota > Metazoa > Arthropoda > Insecta > Diptera > Syrphidae > Volucella > Volucella bombylans. The sequence continues at coordinate 203,840,190 of OX422141.1, forward strand.
GTAAGTGGCAATAACACAAGTTTTTGAAATTATCTTGTAAGCGATTCAATTGCTTCATCCTTATAATCTCTTATTGCATAGAACCTACATACCCACTCACTTACTTAAATCCTGTCACCCGTCGATGGGCATAGGGCATCAACAACGCCTGCGCGTCATCTTATTCGGATTTTTGTAGTGCATTTCAACTCACTCTAGCTCTTCCCCAATAGTCTCAATTCCTCTTCGACTGTTCTTCGACACGTTTGCTTAGGCTACCCCGCTCTTCTGCCTGACTATGTCAGTGAATTCCACTGAATGGCACATTTCGCAATAGGGGTGTTTTCCGTTACTAGCCCGTTCTCATATAAAACATACTCGTTGGAGATGCGGTTCATCCAAAAATCATTAAGATGTTACGTAGACATCTATTTACGAAGGTAAGGTACTGATTCTATATTGAATCTAAACAATCTCAGTTTGCACTCCAAATGCAGCTTTAGCTTTCCCGATTCTGCTGCCCACATCGAGTACGATATCACCATCGTTCGAGACGATGCTTCCTAAATATAGAAAGTTTTCGACTTTCTCGACCTGTTGTCCGACATTTTTTTTGTTATTTTATAATTTACGCGCGCCTAAGGGGTTAGATACCCTTTTACTGTTGCCAGGGCGCGTGCGGAAAGGTAGAAGGAGGAGAAAGGAAAATTGTTTTGTAGTGGTTTGAAACTCAGGTGTATTTGGTTTCGATATTCGCTCTCCAGGGTTGGGAGTCCGAATAGGACGGAGAGTTTTTTTCTTCATTCAGAGTGATTCGAATTTTATAATTTACACTTTTTTTTTCTGTGCTTGAAACTCTACAACAGCCAAATCTACGTGTCAGTGTTATGCCTTCACACGCAGAATTTTTCTGTCTGAGTTCCAATTACACAAATGATAAACTATGTTGCCATGGGCAGGATTCGAACCTGGACCCTCCGAGTGAGAAGCGATTGCTTGTACCACTACACCACCGCCACCCCAACACTGTTGGGTTAAGTGTCGGAGTTTGAACATTTTGTGGCATTTGGGGGGATCCATTATTTTATGTGTGAGAAGGCGTGAGAATGTGTGTGAAAGTAGTCCAGGTGTTTGAGGTATGATATCCTTGTCCACCTCAATCCTTGGTGTACAATATACGTACACCACTATGGACTTGAAATTCATCTGACAGCTCACCATTGTGCAGAATATGACACTTTACACTCGTGAGCAGCCTTGATAATAGCTATAAGTTTTCCCGGGATACCTCTTCAGCGCAAGGCTATCCAGATAGCATTTCTAGTCATCTTTACCTTTTGACTATAAACAACGAACAGTATATGCATGTAGCGGAGACCTAAATCCGAAGCATTGCTCAATGAAGCTACGCAGGAGTATACACGCCGAAAGCCCGCCGGTTCGGCATCGAGTGTATAGATGGTCTCTTATTAGCTTTGGAACTGTCTTTGCAATTATCTTGGCTATAGCTGGGGGGAACACATATTCATCTCCAATTGCCACATTCTATCAAATTGCCCTTCTTTGGAAGCTTGATGATCATCCCTCTTTTCCATGCCCTTAGGAAACGTTCATTTTCCCACGCTCTGAAAATGAGCAGTAGGAGTAACTCTGCCAATTTAGTTAGCGCCTACATACCATCTTGGTCAAACGGTTTATTCATCTAAATCTATATTGTCCCCTTCAAAGTAATCCCCATCGACTGCAACACACTTATGCCAGCGCTTGATCCAATCCTCGAAATATTTTTTATATTCGGTTTTCGGTATGTCCATCAGTGCTTCCTGCGATTTTTCCATTACTTCCTCTCGGCTGTTGAAACGCGTTAACTCGATTAAACAGAAAAAAGTCACAGGGAGCCAAATCAGGTGAATTCGGTGGCTGTTGGATGGTATTTGTTGCAATTTTCGTCAAAAAAATATGAATAATGATGGCACTGTGCGATGGTACAAAATCCACGAATTTTGTGTCCACAATTCTGGTCTCTTTCGGCGAATTGCTTCAGGCAAACGTCTCATAACGCCCAAATAATACTCTCTGTTTACTGTCTGACCTACTGGCAAAAATTCATGATGCACTACACCGTTGTAATCCATGAAAACCGTGAGCATTGCCTTCTTTTTGACTGAAAACGACGTGGTTTTTTTGGTCTCGGCTCATTTGGTGAACGCCATTCACTTGCCCGATGTCTGGATTGCGTGTCGCACTCATAAACCCACGTCTCGTCTCCAGTAATGATCCTTCGGATTCAACTTCGCAAATCATCTCTTTTACGACGTCAACACGGTCTCTTTTTTGCATAAAATTGCAGGTCTTTTGGCATTAAGCAAAAATCTTGGACGGATCCATAGGCAATGTTCAAGTCCTCCGCTATCTCTCTGATGATTAATTTGTGGTTATTGACAAACATATCTTTTACTCCATCAATATTTTCGACGGTTTTGGATGTCGATGGTCTGCCACTGCGTTCATCATCTTCGATTGACTCACGACCACTTTTGAACCACTCGTGCCACTGGTAAATGACCGCCTTCTTTAGAGAATCGTTGCCAAAACACTTTTCCAATATTTCTAATGTTCGCGCACCATTAAATCCGTTTTTTACGCAAAATTGAATACAAGTTCGTTGTTGCAAATTTAGATCCATTTCTAAAATTGTAAAAAAATAGCCAACACACACAGAATAGATGTACTCTTGACTACGTAACTTTTGCAAATGTCAAGCTATGACGATAAGATTCAGAGGGAATGTCAACAACAGATTTACCAACTTAACAAACAAAAACAGAACTCAAATCGGAAGAATGGGAGCGCCACATGGTGGTTGTTCCGGGATCAAGGTGGTATATCTTTCGTATTTAGATTCCATCCCATCCCACCAGCATGGCCGAGGGCAACAGTAGATAACTTCATCCATATAAATGCGTTCCTTATGACGTCAAGTTACAAAAAAGTCTTTTCTTAGTGCATGTCTAAGTCACAAAAGAAATATACTCTCAAGACTTTATCTTTCTAAGTCAAGCATTTTGTTGCACTGGACGTTGATGAATCATACAGCTGGGAAGCTGATAGCTGCAAGAAGAAGGCACGACATATAGAAACCAAGAGTCTCCCACATATTTTATCCGGCATATTTACATTTTCATGCAAATGCTCTTGATTTCATTGCAGAATTGGTTCATTCCTCGCTCTCGTGAATCAAGTTCTGCCAAAATGTAATTCAAGAACGAAACCTTGACATTGTAACCACTGATATGCTGGCTATCGCGTGAATTTCTTCGGTTTTATCACAACGAAATGGCTCTTGTCCGATGCTGGCATGGGTCTTCAGTAGTTCTGAGAGGCTCTTAAAACCCTCGCCACTAGTCAAAGCTCATGTCGCCGTCCTTTATACCAATAGAGCTCCTCTTCATATAGTCTAAATTGTCAAAGTTTGGTGTTTCATTACCAACTGTTTTGAACAAAACTATCCAGTCTACGATTATATTTTTGAAGGAGCTTCAGAGCGCCATATTTCAGATAGATTCGATCTTCAAATATTAAATAAAAAAAAAATTCCATAGGCATGCTTGCGGATACTTCAGATACGCGTAAAGCTTCCTATTTAAGCGATTTACATACAATTAAATTGTTCCATTTTACTTGGCCATTAGCGATCAGTCGAATAGCGGAAACTAACCTTGATTAAAGTACTATTTAAATATTCAACTCTTGCCTAGAATCAATAAAATAAAATTATAATTATTACATACAACCACACGAATAGACACAGCCTACATACGCAAGTAGCTTCCAAGAAGAACAAATCGCGCACACGTATCAAACCGTTCCTAGTGGAACCAACTTGGCGACGCGATGTACTAAAAGACCACGCACATGCATGCCCCATCTGATCGGAATACTAAATAGATTTGCAAAAAAAAATATATTTGCTACAAAAAAAAAAAAATACATAACTATTAAACAAAAGACTAAACAAACAACATAATAAATAAATAATAGTGGAAAATTATGGGCAAAATTTTGTCGTGTGCTACGGAGCAAACTCATCACACTGTTTGTGGCTTCTTATGAATTTATTGCTCGTTTTAATTAACTTTAATATTCGCAGTCATATTGGTAGTAATTTTCGTACTCGTACTCGAAGTCGTACTCGTATCTATTCGGACTTGCACTTGAATTAGAAGTTATGGAAGCGCACTTGTTTTAACATCTGGCTGAGCAAATTGGCACTTGAGCCCGGATAGCTCCAATGTATGCGCTCAAGTCCACCTTTTTAGGGGATGTGTTGGCTTATCAACGATCAAGTTCGTCTCCTATATTGTCGGTGATGACATTGAGTTCCCATACTCACAAAATGCGTTCACACAAAGCCGCTTGTCTATTGATATATGAATGTATGGACATACGAGTATCTGTCTGAATATTGTATTTTCAAGTAAACGTACTCGTATGCTAAGTTCTAAGTCGATCGTGTTCTGAAATTTCAATTAGTCTGTATTGTTCTATTGAAAGTAACATTGATTGGCTTTTTCAGATTTGTTTTGTTTTTTTTTTTTTTTGGTTGCATTTATTTTTTGCGCGTTCTGTCGAGTGTCGTCGACAGGAAATAAATCTTAACTGCTCATAGCCGCTACTGGTAGTGTTAAGCGCCTCATAGTCCAACGGTATAGTCGCGTCGTGAGTTGGCATCAATTCTCGGATTGTTTTTTGTTTTAAATAAATGACCATTGGAATGCAGTCGGCAAAGGTTGACGACGATGCTGATTGAGTGTAATAGATACTTTGAGTTGTGTGCACAACGTTATTACAAGTGAATTACACTGATTTTGTGGTAATAATTTATTTGCCTTCACTTGGTTTAGAAACAATACCCAGCAGCCGATTCAACAGAGCAATTAGGCATACTTGCAACATGAATTGCATGCAAACATGCATATGCTGATGTTTTATGGCTGGGTGTGGTAGTCACGTGCTATTGCTGATATAAAATTGTACCTGCTGATCTTTGGCAATGATCTATCTGGTTTTGTGCAAAAATGTCGATAGTAATCTGTACATACTCGTACATCGCAATCCATGTATAGTTGTATAGATCAAAGTGTGGTATACAGATAGAAGTTGATGAGTGTTTATGTCTATACTTTTTCTGGATCTACAAAAACGTGACGAAGAGAGATATTTGTCTAAGTTACACATTTTACACTCCTAGAACAATTCAATTGAAAAAATCAAGTTCTTATACCTTAGTAACTTTCCTACAAAGCCCCAAGCAAGGAAACCAAATACTGTCAAAATTTTTGAACTGAATATCTAAAATAATTCTACTGCCGTGGCTTTAATTTACTGGATCAAATGGGTTGAGTTTATATCTTGCATCAGCAGGAGATACTTCCTCTGAAACTGGGCGTATTTACTACTACTACTCATGTACCATGCGATTTTAAAGTTACATTAAACGTTAGCCGGAAAGCATATATGGCTCTATCAAGTTAAATAATCTCCTGTGCATGCCTTGCAACTCAACAAGTTTGGATTTATCGTTACGGAATTCAACTGCGACTTGTCGATATCAATTAATTTAGCTTTTTCTTTAACTGGAGTAAAAGTGTTGAAGACCATCTATGGCTGTAAATACTACTTTTCCCCTTGTCTTTCTTGTCTTTCTTTTGCCCCAAACAAAGACGTAAAAGCACATGAACAACTTTATATGCGTAAGACGCCAAATGAGTGCATCTACATACGTATGCTAGTAATCCACTGTAAATGGTCATTCCCACGCAATCTTGTGTTTTTATTAATTTTCTACACTTTCCAGCTTCTATTACATGTCCGTACTTTTTTCAAAAAAGTAGAATAATAACCTGGAAAACCAACTGTAGTAGAGTAAAGTTAAAATATTACGCATACGACCCGATATAAGGTTAATCACCCCATTGTTCCGGTACCCTACTTTTTTTTGTTATAAAAGTAAATTGTTGTATCCTTTGACAAGTTCCACTCATGCCGAATGGATTCGAACAAATTAAGTTGAATACGAGTACTCGTATGTACGTATGTTGGTTAGTTACTTCCCGCTAACTGCCATATTAAACAAGTCACAAGTCGACAAAAAAAAAAAAACATCAAGCTAATTCATGTATTATGCAGAGGAAGTTAATGTCGGTCAGGATAATACCGACGCTAATTAGTGAAGGTTATTTGTAGGAGTATTTGTGGTTTTTGAGATTAAATACTGGACTCCGAATAACCGAGTTGGATAAGATGGCATAAATTCAAATAAACCAGCATTTTCATGATTTTTTTTTTGTGTTGGACAACTCTATTTCGATAATACGGTAGTTACTGTTAATCTGTAAAGTATTCTTGCGTGTTTATTAGGTTAATGAACTGTAAAATTGATTTTCTGGAAAACGTTTTTGTCGTGTTAATGTCCTAAACAAGGTGCAAACAGGACACTCGTTTTAGCTACTTAGAGGCCAATGGCTGAATGTTAGGGGAGAAAACATTAATTGTGGTTCGACGTACTACTTCAAAATGGAGGTCTATGAATGTGAAATGTAAGCTAAATATGCTATTGGCAAACGAAACAAGTTTGGAACCCATTTGAAATTACTGCTTCAAGCCCTAACTAAAATTTCATTCGAAATAAAGTCGAACTTGAACATAAAATTCCTCTTCACTTTTAGTAGAATTTTAAGGTCCCCGACTGTCGTCTTCAACCCAAAGGAAGGCTTTAGAATCTACTAAATAGGCTTAGTATCTCTTTTGATTTCCCAAATCTACGCTACCATTTTTAATCAGCTTGGCCCTTTGTCTAGAAAGTAGAACATTCTTACGAACTTAATTTGCCCTACTTTTTAGCTTATGCCTTTTTTATATTTCAGCGGAATGAATTAATGCCTTTTGAATTCGCACACGCACCATGAGACTCATCTCGGCCAAATTCGCAACGACCGCTGATCGTTGTAAATATGTTTAAGACCCGACAATTTTGAAACTTGGAAAGAACCCAATGTTTATTTGAGAGGAAATAAAATAGTTAAGAAATTGGAGAAAGACTGAGGTAGAGTTGATAGTATAGAGATGCATTAAGAAGAAAAGTACACATACAAGGCAGTTTTGAAGCTAGCAGTATTTGACAAGGCACTTTATTAGTCCATAGTCTAATAGCATAAATGAAAAATAAACGCGATGAATTGAGGTATTTGCAACGCTGAGTGCTAATGTTGAAAGTTCTTCTGGAAAGGGGAAATTCCAGTTTGGAGTAAAGGTAAGGGGGTTGCTTTGTGTTTATAATTTGATGTAGAAATATGCAATTTCTGAAATCAAGGTACTTTCTCAATATACAGCCAAGAAACCGGCATGAGAATTCCGAGATTCTATCGTATCGTTGCCTTGCATAAACATACCGAACAGCATCATTATAAGCAACCTGGGCTTGCGAAAAGATAGTGAGTCAAGGTCACTGTAGACAGCTGCAGCATATGAAATAATGGGTATTGTGAGGGTGAGCACAAGTCTTCGGCGAGTATTCAAGCTGGTATAGTTGGCAGAAATCCAAAGTTTACGCAGGCATCCGTACACGTGACCAACAACGATGGTAACGTGGTTATAGCCAGAAAGCTTTCGGTTTATGGTGAAACCAAGACTTGTAGCCACCTCAACTAACCTAATCTTACTACCGGCTAAGCAAACATCAGGAACTAGACTTAGCTCAAAAGACTTGTTTGATACTTTTTTGGGTTCAAAGCTAGTCCATTTTTAGTTGCCCATTCAACAATAGAAGCAAGATCCTCATTTAGTAGTGACACTAGTTCACCTATTTTATTAACCGGAAGAGATAGGTAAAGTTGTACATCGTCTGCATAGAAATGAATAAGCGCGTGCTTACAAATTGATGCTAAGTCATTTATGTACATGCAGAACAAAATTGGGCCCAATATTGATCCCTGCGGAACCCCTTGAGAAACTGACCGGAGACCTGAGCGATTGTTACCAACAACGACTATTTGTGACCGTCCACATAAAAAGTTTCGAATGAGCCTTACAGCTCTTTCACTAAAACCATAGTAATGGTGCAGTTTCCAACAAAGAATGGAATGCTTCACTCTATCAAAAGCCTTAGAGAAATCAAGCAGGTAGAGCAGCGTCACAAATCCTTTGTCAAAATCTTGCCTGATTTCATCCAAGATTTTTACCATGGCGGAAGAACAGCTATGGCTCTTCCTAAAGCCCGATTGGAATGGGCTCAACAGGGAATTTTCAGCCAAGTGTTTCTGAATTTGTGAGTCTATTACCTTTTCAAAGACCTTAGACAGGCAAGGTAAGATACTGACAGGTCTGTAGTCAGAAGCATCGGAAATAGTAGTATTTTTAGGAACAGGTACAACCTTATCAGTTCAGGAATTATACTTGAGTTATTAGCATACACATTTCCTTTCAAAAAATATCAAGGACAGAAATCCAATGGCGTCAAATCGCATGATATCGTCACTGCGGCACAAATCCATTGTTTCAATCGCTGTGTGGCACAGATTGTGCCGTCCTGTTGAGACCACATAGATCTATTACAGCAATTTGAGGAGAGAAGAAGTGACCGCCATAGACGGTGACCGCATTGACCGCGTTCTCAAAGAAGAACGGTCAAATCACTCCGCCAGCCCAAATGCGACAATTCTGTTTATTGACATAGCTATCAAGTTCGAAATACTCCTCATCGGAGAAGACGATTTTCTTCGAAAAATCACCGAACGTTCGGCGCCACGTATGGTCTACTGACTTCAAATGTTGTGTCAACTGATACTTGCAGCCATATAATTGCAAATCTTTGATTAAAACTCGCTGTAAGCTGCTTCGTGAGAGTCTCAATTACTGAGAATGATGGCGAATCAAGGTGGAAGGATGCTGGTCAACATTCTCACTAACTGGTGAAACGTTTTCATTAGACCGGACTGCTCGAACACAGATAGGTCTCTTCTGGTTTTTAACTGATCCAATAGCCTGAAATTTCTCGATTAATCGGACCACTGAGCGACCGAAAAATCCACAACATTTTCCAACCGTTTCCGCAAAAATCTCACCATTTCGGAAGTGGATTTTCACAATAACCCTTTACAAAGCTTGGCTTTGCTTTGATTCTGCTTGTAGTTTTGTAGAGCCCTATTTTCTCGCATTAGATCGTAAGACGATTTGCTGAAAAAGTTCCACCCATGTCTTCTTACGTACTTTTGATAACTATCGTATGCTTTCATTGTCACACTTACCTGCAATATTGCCCCTGCACATATTGACATCTGAACACCTGTGGGCAAAGTAAAATAAATATTATCGTTGCAACTATACAACAGCCAGAATTAGAATACAAACTGGTGCCTAACTTTTAGATGCATAAGTCCTTAGAGATTCAGGTCTATGAAAAGATGTCTGTATTACCATTTATGATAGTCTTTGAAGTGCTTTCTAATAACAAGACAAAGAGTCCTAAGCCTGTATAGAAAAAACAACTAAATCAATTAATTCCAAATAATGGTTTTGTTAATCCCAAGGTAAGGCAGACCGTAGTTCATGAATAAAAAGCAATAAACTGCTGAAAGTATCTACACGACATGCAGATACATTGGTACATGGATATGTCTTATAGGCATACGACGAAAAATCCTTAATTGTATTACCTGTATGAAAAAATGTGTTTAGTTCTAGTATATGATGTCTAATCACTTGTTGTACTTAAATTGTAGAACTCGATGTTAAAGACAATAATGGGCGGTGTGTAGGAAATAGTGGCGTGTTTCAAGATTATCGATGTGTCGGGAGAAGATGGCATCAACAGAGGTTGAATTACGAGTTGTTGAGATGGCAAAATTGTTGTTCATTTCTAAACCAAGTTCGTTGTGCATAAATTCTACAAACTTGGCACCATCAGGGCTACGTACATCTAAATTGAGATCATCACTGAGAATTATTGGCATATTGTAACAATGATGCTGTTCTAGATTTTCTAACAAATCCCTATACTTCGGACTATAGGCGAGCAAATTCAGAGTAAAAACTACCACATCCTTGCTTACAATTACTTTTTTTTCTATCCACCCCTGTTCCGGTAACCCATTGTACACACAACACAAGGTAGGAATGTACGATCAATCGAATAAAAGAAGAGAAGCAAAACAACTATGTATAGACTACACACAATCCTGCATTACACATAAACAGCATACCATACTAAAAAATTGGATGCTTCCTTCCTATCAACCGCTGTTTCCAACAATAAATCAGTGTAAAAGACAAACTTATCCCCACACAGAGTACGATCACTGAACGGTAGAAGGAAAGCAAAATATGTATCTGGGAAAAATCTACCAAATCCACCAACCAATAAAATGATATAAGAACCACCAAAGTAGCGGCAGCGGTGTCGGTGGCTGTACCAGCATTGGGCAAAAGGCTAAAGGAGGAAAAAGAAAACAAATATGCACAAAGGATGAAGCGTATATTTGTAACACACACAAAACGTCGAGAAACAGATCGACGACGATTCAGGTGTCCATGTACAGACTGTTCTCCAATATCCCATTCCTTTGCACAGTTGATTCGTTGTGAAGCACACAAAACCAACAACAACACCAAATACGCACAAATGGGACACATTTTGTGACGGACACATTTTTCAGAAAGACAAGCGGTTAGACATATCCATGTCAAATTTTAGTTTTAGAAAATTGTGAGCCATGCAAAAATATAATTCCTACAAATTTGACAATTGTACGTTAAACTGAAAGCCGTTTTATGTCACTAGTTGTGACATAGTACACAAAACTAGAAAAGTAACTCAAACCACATGATTACATTTTCAATGATACTATCTATAAAAGTGCATAGAAAAGTATATATTTTAACTAGTACTCGTAGAATATATTGAGAAGTTTAAAACAAGCGTTTTTTTTTCAAGGCGATTGCCATTGATTAGCAGGAGAAAGATGACTGGAAAAAAGTTAATTGAACTCACACTACATTCCTACGTACTAATCACAAATAGAACAAATTTTCCGTCAAAACTACGTTGAAAATTCTATTGTGCGCAATTATATCAATTATATTGTATAGTTAAAAAAAATTAATTGAAACTACAATTATATACTAACTTGGAACAACATGTGATAACAATAATACGTTAGCATTTACAACAAAAGAACTACCTGTCATTTTCAAAGTCATTGGTTTTCCTGGCTTACCAAGAGGAAAACGATAATTATTTATCAAAGTCGGTACAATTGATATTGTATACCAATTACATGTGTACCGTGATTTTAAGTAGAAACACTTTTTACTGCTAATATCTGAATGTTTGTTTGGTTTATGCAGATTCTGCAGATTCTAAATGCGTCAGGGATTTTTTCACATCCGTCCCATGAGCTTTACGATATCTTTGCCAGAATTCTGGCACTTATATTAT